>OX422216.1:484375157-485000157 GCA_949130495.1 Sambucus nigra
GGCCGCTCCAATTGGGCTTGAATTTCCCTCTGGGGTCCCAGATGGGCTCTACTATTTCATTGAGGGCTAAATCCTCCTCTGAGACACCGCGATCCTTGACTCTCTTGTTTAATGAACGCGTTATTCGGCTATGGTACCCTTGTATGTGGTATAGAGCTTTCAATCTTTTTTTATCTAGGAGGGACAGCTCGTCAAGACGGCTTTCGCACCAGTCTTCTTCATTGATTTTACTTTTAAACATGACGCGCATTAAGGGTATTTCCAGCTCCACGGGTAGGACTACTTCTATGTCGTAGACTAGACAGTAGGGGGTAGCCCTAGTAGAGGTTCGAATTGAGGTTCGGTAGCCCCAGAGGGCGTATGGGATCCGATCGGCCCAATCTCGATAGCTTTCGGTCATCTTGATGATGATGGCTAGGAGGTTCTTGTTGGCGGCTTCAACTGCACCATTTGTCTAAGGTCGGTAGGGAGAAGATTTGTGTCTCTAAATCCCATATTCGTTGGCCACTTTTGTGACTTCTGCCTCGAAATGCAACCCATTATCTGACACTAACTCGTGTGGGACCCCATATCGGCAGATGATGTTCTTCTTGATGAATTTGGCCACTTTCTTGGCATTCAGGACTGCGTATAACTCAACTTCGACCCACTTGGTGAAGTAATCAATGGAAACTAGGATGAACTCATGCCTATTGGAAGGATTGGGTGTAACCTTACCTACGATGTTGATGCTCCAAGTGGAGAATGGCCAGGGAGAAGTCATGTTGTATAATTCTCGCGGAGGTAGATGCTGAAGGTTGGGGAATTGTTGTCATTTGAGGCATTTTCGAACATAGGCGGTGCAATCCTGGGTCATGGTAGTCCAGTAGTAGCCTTGTCGAATGATCTTCTTGGCAAGCATGTAACCGTTCATGTGGGGTCTGCATTCCCCTATGTGGATCTTCTGCATTGTCTTTTCAATTTCATCCCCTGCGATGCAGTGCAGATGAGTTCCATCAAAGTTCTTTTTGAGTAGTGCTTTGTGATAGATGATGTACTGGGCAACCAGTCTTCGAAGGGTTGCTCGATATTTCTTGTTAGAACCCTCAGAATACCTACCATGCTTGAGGAGGCACCAGATATCATAGTACCAACAATTGGATAGCTCGGGATCTTCTGTGGTGACGAGCTCAATGTGATAGCAATGGGTTGGTTTGTCTTATTTTTTAATTTGGAAAGGGGTCATTGTTATTCCTTTGGGCAGGTCGACCATGGAGGCCAAGGTAGCAATGGAATCGGCTAGGTTATTTTTTACTCGCGGTAGGTAATGGAAGGTGATATCTTGGAATTGGGAGGCTAGTTCTTCTAAGTGGGCATGGAAGGGTTCGAGCTTCTCGTCCTTGACTCTCCATTTTCTGAGCACTTGACCGATGATGAGAGAGGAAACCCCGTAGACATCTAGGCATTGAATACCTTTCTTGAGAGCAACCTTGAGACCTACCGTGCATGCCTCGTATTCAGTCATGTTGTTGGTACAAGGGAAATCCATCTTGATGGCGATGGGAGTGTGGGAGTCATCTAGGGAGATCAGAAGTATCCCAATGCCAAATCCCTTTTTGTTGGTGGCGTCCTCAAAGAACATTTGCCACTGGAGGTTGTCTTGGGCAGTGCAGAGGATGTTTTCATCAGAAAATTCGGAGATCTATACATCGGCTTCATCCATGGGGTAATCAGCGAGGTAGTCAGATATGGCTCTTCCTTTCATGTCTTTCTACGTGACGTACATGATATCGAACTCGGCTAGGAGCATCAACCACCGGTCCATTCGACTGGATAAGGCAAGTTTCTCAAGCAGGTATTTGATGGGGTCCATTCGGGATAAAAGTTTGATGGGTAAGACGAGCATATAGTGTCGTAACTTTTGGGTGACCCAGATAAGCGCGATACATACCTTTTCCAAAGCAGTGTAGTTGACTTCATACCTGGCCATTTTGCGACTGGCATAATATATGGATCTTTCTTTGTGGAAATCTTCATGGTATTGAGCTAGCAAAGCCCCAGCTATAGTGTCGGTTATGGTTAGGTATAGGAGAAAAGGGAGACTAAGCTGTTGTGGAATGAGTACCGGAGGTTGAGTCAGGTATTATTTGATTCGATCGAAGGCTTATTGGCGAGCCTCGTTCCAAACCTTAGTTGAATCCTATCGGAGAAGTTTGAAAATAGGTTCGCAAATAGAAGTTAACTGGATGATGAACCGGCTGATGTATTATAATTTCCCAAGGAAACCTCGGACTTCTTTCTCTATTCGAGGAGGTGGCAGCTCAAGTATGGCTTTTAGCTTGACGGGATCTGCTTCTATCACTTTTTTACTGACTATGAATCCCAAGAGTTTTCCATTTTTAACGCCGAAGACGCATTTCTGCGGATTGAGTCTCATCTGATATTGTCACAGTCGTTCGAAGAACTTCTGGAGAGAGGGAACATGACCTTCTCTAGTCTTGGATTTGATAATCATATCATCCACATAGACCTCAACTTCTTTTTTAATCAGATCATGCGGGATGGTTGTGGCAGCCCTCTGGTAGGTAGCCCCAGCATTCTTGAGACCAAATGGCATAACAGTGTAATAAAAGGTTCCCCATGGGGTGATGAACGCGGTCTTTTCTTGGTGGTCTGGGTGCATTTTGATTTGATTATATTCGGCAAACCCGTCGATGAATGACTTGAGAGCATGACTAGTTGTATTGTCCACGATCATGGCGATATTGGGTAACGAATAATCTTCCTTTGGAGAGGCTTTGTTTAAATCTCGATAGTCTACACACATTCGAACTTTCCCTCCTGATTTCGGCATAGGCACTATGTTAGCTAGCCACATGGGATATTCGATTACACGAATAAAGCCCACGTTCAACTGTTTGACCACCTCTTCTTTGACCTTGAGCGACCATTCGATGCGGAGCTTTCTCAACCTTTGTTTAATCGACTTGTAATATGAAAGAGTGGGGATCTCATTTTGATCAATTTCAGGATCAATGTCGAGCACATTGTCATAGGACCATGCGAAGACATCCACGAATTCCTTCAGTAATTCTTCGAGTTATGCGTGCTCATGCTCATCAAGGGTAACCCCAATCCTAATCTCGCGATGTTGGCTACTAGAATCGAGGTTAACAATAATACTCTCTTCTTCATTAACTTGAACGCGGTTATGTAGTTTATTATTAACCTTATTTAGATCATTTAAGAATTGTTCATTTGTAAAATCATCATCATCAAAAGTTTGATTAGAGTCTAAACAGTTAATGTAAGGCACAACAAGATACTCAAAATTTTCGTTTATTTCATTGATAGGAAAAACAGCATTGAGAACCTCATCAAAGGAGGTCTAGATTACATTTGAGCAAGGATAGATAACAGAAGGAGAAATAGGGAAAATATTTGGATTAGGGGGGATTTCAATAGGTAGAACTGGCGCAGCATGCCAGTTGAGGAGAGGTGTATCAGCAGCTTTGATCAGATGGGATGGATCCAGTTATGTAGTTCCTTAATGAACCATGCAGAGCGTCAGCCCCAGTGTCTGTAAGTTGAAGGAATCTTCAGAGTCACTTTCCTCGATCTTTTCGGTACCTTTGATGAGTGGTTGTACATGGTGCTGGGAACTCTCGACCCATGGGTAGTCGTCTTGGAAAAAAATCTCCATTCCAGACTTTATCTTCTTGTCTCTATGGTCATACCATGGTTTAAGAAAGTCGTAAAAGGGGAAGTCTTCGCCCTCTTTGATGAATCGTCCATTCAAGGAGTCTCATGGGATAGTCCGGATGCAATCTAGTCCTCTCTTTGGTCGATACTGGCAGATCATTCTGAGCTCTTGTTCTGATGGTTGATACTCCAAAGCACAAGGAGGGAAAGCTTTCTTTAGTTCAATTGGCTCAAGTATCCCTTGTTGTCTTTGTCCTAGCCCCAGTTCGGGCATGAAGTGCATGTTTCTGAACATCTGAATCACACTGACGTTGCCATGAGGGTCGTATTCTGGACGAACCCTTTCTTTGAAGTCGTCCCCTGCCGGGAGTAAGAGGTGGTTCAACTCGAAATCCTGATAGGAGCATATCATTTGACCTGTGCTGTATCTCAAGAATTGGACTGCTAGTACTTGCACCCTCGACATTGTCGTTATCGCCCAAAATGGTGATGACCCGTCTGTTGGCAAAGAACTTCAATTTCTGATGGAGTGAGGAAGACACACCCTTAATACTTTGGAGCCAAGGCCGTCCTAGAAACAAATTGAAACGAGCTAGGATGTCAATAACTTGGAATTCAATGACAGGGTTTATAGGGTCAGCCCTTATTACAAGCTTTATGGATCCCATAACCTCCCGACGGGTATTATCGTAGGCACGTACAGCAGCGGAGGTTGGAGCGAGGTCGCTTTCTTTTAGACCTAAACATTTTAAGGTTCTTAGTGGGCAGACATTCAAGGCAGATCCATTATCGACAAAAGATAGTGGTACAACCTTCCCCGTTACTTCGATGGAGATGTTGAGTGCATGATTGTGGTTTGGCCCAATCTTGGGGATTTCTTCTTCGAAAAGGATGGCATTCGGGTAGAGGTCAAGGATCTCACCAAATTTGCCACTTCTTCTGGTGTGGTAGAGGGAGGAACTGTGGGTCCAGTGAGTAACTTAATCAGAGCATTTATGTGCAGCTAAGAAGAGATGAAAAGCCCCCATAGAGTGATTTTAGCTTGAGTTTTCTTCAGTTGATCAAGGATCTTGCTTTCCTCGAGGGTAATTTCTGGCATAGGAAGGTTTTCAACGCCCTTCCCCTTGTCAATGGCTGGTAGTGGGCTTGGAATCTGGTAATGCCTCCCTGATCTTGTCATGTGATTTACTGAAGAAGGGAAGAACATAAATCTTATTTCCTTGTCGATCTTGGGTTGTTCTTCCACCTTGTTTATTTCTCCGAGATGTTCTTCAAATGATATCATCCCACATATGTCAGCTACCGGGCTAGTTTTCTCTTAAGATTTCTCTTCATTTGAATCTTTGAACTCTTCCCCCCATTCGGTGGCAACAATTTTATCTTTCCATGTAAAGTCAATGCATTCCACAACTTCGACGGCTTCTTCATACAGGTCTTCCCATTCTGTGGGGATATGTAAGGGTGATGGAACCAGGCGCCCTTGTAGCTTCAGAGTATCAAGTAACTCAGTCATACTACAAATATCATTGGTTCTCCTGAATATCTCTGCTATAACCTGGACAACATCATCTAAGCTGACTTCATCGGTTGGTACTACCCAATTGTTTGACTCTCGAGCCCATTTATGTGCTTCCAAAAATAGCGTACTGAACCTCTGGCAATCAATGATCATCTGTGAGGGCAATTTCAGCCCGAACTATAGGAGTTGATTTAAGACTTCTGATAATTCCATGCTACTATTTTCAGAACGGGTACGAACAGCGATGCATGCTCTAGTAAGGAGTGACAGTGCCTGATCAGCGAGGCTATCAGGGTGTAGGAAGAACTATGGACAGGTTTGGAGAGGTTTGGGAGAATGGGTGTGATTTGAGTTGAGGAATCAAATTCTGGGTTCATTTCTAGGAAGATAGCATTAGTATGATTTGGGAGTGGGTTATGAGTAGTGTTTGGCTTAGGATTGGCTAGTGGGGCAATGGTACCCCGGTCAATTAAACCTTGGATTACGTTTCGGAGGTGGAAGCATTGGTCGGTGGTATGGCTAGCTGTTTGGTAAAAGGCGCAATGGGCATCTGCTTTGAAGTTTCTTGGAAGCGGATTGGGTAATAGATGCGGATCCAAGGGCTTGATGAGGTTTCGGTTTAACAGGGCCTGATAAACTTTGGACAAAGGAGCATAGAGCTCGGTGTATTATTTTCGGATTGGGACAGGGCGACTTTTTGGTGCCCATGAAGTGTTTGGTTGAGAAATGTTATTGATGGTTGAGACTGCAGCACTGGCAGGTTTGTCATATTTTTTAGGGGTGAACCGTCCGGACACCTTCTTCAGTTCAACATCTGTTTTAGCCGCACTCTCCTCGATTTCTATTCCTGCTTCTCTAAGAGCTCGGAAGTGAGGGTAGTACTGTCGTCCCATGGTTATTCGGACATGGGGTAAGAAATTCTTCTTTACTATGCTGACTTGTTCTTCCTCGGAAGGCCGATTGGTCATGGTAGCTTCCTTTTCCCTCCATCGAGCTATGAAGTTACTAAGTGATTCCCCAGAGTTCTATTTGAGCAGCTCGAAATCACGACGGGTGACCTTAAACTCTTTATTGTACTTGTACTACGACATGAATTCTCGGGCTACATCCTCCCAGCTACGGATTCTTTTGAGAGATAAAAACCATCGGAGGGTGCTATCCTTAAAAGTTTGCTGAAATAATTGGGTCATCACTTCTTCAAAATCCCCTAGTAGAGTCATGGAACGGTGATAACTACAAAGATAAACAATTGGGAGTCCACTTTCTCCGAATTTCTCGATATTTGGCATCTTGAACTTCTCAGGTAACCTCGCTTTAGGATAAGGAGACATGTGGGTGTAGTCCATGTAATTGCCAGAGATTCTGACTTGGTCAAACTTCTTAGTTAGCACCTTGAGGTCTTCTTTGATCTTTTTCAACTCCTCCTCTTTCGGATCCATGATCAACAGTAAGTTAGCCCCAGGCTGGGCAAGGTTTGGCATAGGCAGCTGGGCAGGCGGCGACCCATAGTGCGAGGGAATAGGGCCTTGGGCTCTTGAGTAACGGGAACCTGGTTTTGTTGCATCTCTCGGACCTCAGTTTGGAGGTTGTCAATCTTGGACACGAGCTGAGCAAAAACTGCCATCAGATCCGGCTGCACAACTGGTACTTGATTTGTGTTCTCCATGGAAAGTGGATGGATTCTGAATTCGGAAGAAGTAGTAGGGGAACAGATAGAACTCCAGGGTAACTTGACTAAAGATCGAAGCCAATAAGGAGCCAGTCCAAGGGTGTGCGATCGAGCTGAGAAGGCGCAAAATGGGATTTATTTTGAGAAAATAGGGATGAAAATATATTTGATATTTTTTTTAGATTGAGAGACAAAATATATTTGGCTTTTTGATAAAGAGGGGAGAAATTTTTTTGGATTTTTAATAAAGAAAAGGGAAATGTTTTGGGGAGACGGTCTTAGCATGATTATTATAATTATTATATTCTCACTTGTATTAAATTCTCTTAAATGCAAAATGAAATGCTGGATGGGACCTGAGCCTGGAAAAGTTAGGTTTATAATATATGTAAAGTTATGGATGGACTTGTAACCAGGCTCACGGACAGGGTATCATTTTGAAAATGCTTGAAAATTCGGGAAACAGGCCGACCCAGAATTTCAGCAGAGTTTTGGGTTGAAACCGACAATCTAATATATGTGTCCTAGGATTGACACCTATATGCGGGTATGCAGTTGGTTGGGTGAATCGGAAAGGGATCCCCCCTTTGGTGTGACTTTCGAAAGGGGTTTCTGTGCCCTTTGAAGATTCATTTAGTCTCGGTCGAGCTAAAGAGTTAACTTAGGTCAAATGGAGCCCGGGAGCATTCGGTGGCCTCTTGATCGAGTTTCGGGAAAAATGGGTCGTTCGTTCGCATGGTAAGTCGGAATCAATCATGGTACAGACTGTTGGAAAGGGGATTCAGCGCCCTTTGAAGATTCATTCAGTCTCGATCGAGCTGAAGAGTTTGAATTTTGGTCAAACGGAGCCTGGTAGCATCCGATGGCTTCTAGGTCGGTACTCGGGGTACGACCTGGGTTCGCAGTGATGAAAGGAGGTGCTAAGGACCTAAGGATAGTTTAGGGGGTAATATAATGGGGTGTTTACACTGGCAGTTTGGTGAAAGTCACAATGAGCATCTGGCTTGAAACTTTTAGGAAGTGGGCTTCGTAATGGATGAGGGTCATATGGCTTGATAAGATTTCGGCTTAAAAGGTCTTGGTAAACTTTGGAGAGGGGAGCGTGAAGCTCGGTGTATTCCTTATTAACTAAGTTAGGGTGGCTTTCTAGTGCCCATGAAGTGGCAGGCTGAGAGATATTGTTGATGGTTGAAATTGCGGTATTGGCAGGCTTCTCATACT
The DNA here is from genome assembly GCA_949130495.1 of Sambucus nigra. NCBI lineage: Eukaryota > Viridiplantae > Streptophyta > Magnoliopsida > Dipsacales > Adoxaceae > Sambucus > Sambucus nigra. The sequence continues at coordinate 484,383,248 of OX422216.1, forward strand.
TTTGGGGAGTGAACTATTTGGATACTTTCTTTGGTTCAACTTTTGTCTTAATAATACTTTCTTCGATCTCCCGTCTTACTTCTTAAAGGGCTAAAAATGAGGGTAAGACTATCCTCCCATCGTCGCTCGGACATGGGGTAAGAAATTGTTCTTCACAATACTAACTTGCTCCTCTTCGGAAGGCCAGTTGGTCATGGTAACTGCTTTCTCTCTCCACCTTGCTATGAAGTTATTGACAGATTCCCCAGGATTCTATTTGAGAAGTTCAAAATCATGGTGGGTAACATTCAATTCTTCGTTGTACTTGTACTGTGACATGAATTCGTAGGCAACATCTTCCCAACTGCGGATTCTTGATTCTTCGAGAGATAAGAACCAGCGAAGAGTGTTGTCCTTCAAATTCTGTTGGAATATTCGAGCCATTATTTCCTCGGAGGCTCCTAGGAGAATCATGTCTCGATAGTAACTTCGTAGATGAACAATTGGGGGTCCACTTCCCCCGAACCTCTCGATGTTGGTCATCTTGGACTTTTTCGACAGCCTTACTTTAAGATAGGGAGATATATGGGTGTAATCCATATAGTTCCCAAAAATTCATACTTGGTCAAACTTCTTGGTCAACATCTTGAGGTCCTCTTTAACCTTGTTCAATTATTCCTCCTTTGGATCAACAGTTATGGTTAGGCTAGCCCCTGGCTCAACAAGATTCAGCATGGGGAGCTGGACTAGCGACGGCCCATTAGCAAGAGGGGCACGAGGAGCGTGCTGATATTCCTCGGGGATGCATATAGGCTTGAGTATGGGCAGACCCATAGCGCGAGGGAAGATAACCATGCGCTCTTCGGGAACAGGAACCCAATTTCGTTGCATCTCGTGAACCTCGGTTTGAAGGTTGTCAATCTTAGCAGTGAGTTGGGCTAGGACTATCATCAAATTTGGATGCACATTCATTACTTAGACTATGTTCTCCAAGGAAAGCGGATGGAGGTGAATCTCGGACTCGAAAGTAGCGAGGGAACTGACGGAGCCTCGGGGTGATTCAACAAAAGATCGAAGCCAAAAGGTATCTAAGCCAAGGTTCGGGTATACGATCGATCTGAGAAAGAAAAAAATTCAAATTTATTTTTGCAAAAGAAAGGGGAGACCAGTTATTTTTAAAAAGGAAGGAAAATGTTTTTGACATTTTTGGAAAAGAGGAGGACAAAATGTTTTTTTGGGTAAAGGGGAGGAAAAATAATTTGGTATTTATGATAAAAGGAAGGGAAAGGCTTTTGGTATTTTTACCAAAGAGGGGAAAATGTTTTTTACACTTTTGGTAAAAAAAAAAAAGGAAAACGAGAAAAAAGGTCTCAGCATAATTATTTATTATTATGTTCTCACTTGTATTAGGTTTACCTAAATGCAAAAAGAAATGTCGGACGGGACCCGAGCCTGGGAAAATTGGATTTGAAAAATATGTAAAAACATGGTTGGACTTGTTGTCAGGCTTATGGACAGGGTCTCGTTTTAAAAAAAATGCGTGAAAACTCAGGCAGCATGTCGACCCCTCATTTCGGCAGAGTTTCAGGTAAAAATTGGCAAACTAAATATGAGTGCCCTATGTTTGACACCTATATGAGGGTATGCAGTTGTTGGGTTAATTAGAAGGGTTCCCCCCTTTAGCATGACTTCCACGATATATGTATTTCTTTTTAGGGCAATCCATACGTGTGGACAAGCCATTTGATATACCTGAGTGTATGAAAATTGCCTCACTATATACCTCGTGGGGACAGTACGTGTGTCAGCGAATTCGATATACTCGACGTACATGAACGAGTTCCCTGTGATATACCTCCCGTCATGACTTCAGCTAAGCGGTACAATGCGGGGGGAACTGTTTGATATACGTCGAAGGTACTTGGCCAATGGATGTTGAGAGTCATATCGCTTAGGCTAACTGTGACCTGCTAGAATAATGCCCATTACGAAGTGACCCCCCAGTTACGAGACAAAATCTAGTCAATAGTCATGCTTTTGGTGATATAGTGTGCAAAATGCGTGATTCTTTATTAACATATTATGGAGATATTATCTTTATTTAGCATGATGAGCATTAGACTAAGTAGGTGAGAATGTACAAGTATAAATCTAACATGGATCATAAAGATTATACTAAGCATGGATATGTGAGTGATGAGTGAATATCTATAAGTGAGTGTGTGGTAGTGAACCTAAGCATGGATCAACTACAAGTGGTGTGTGATAAGTGTGAGTGAGCATGGTTATATATAAGTGTGATAAGTGGAGGTGTGTGTTGGTGACACCTAAGCATGGATATTCTAAGTGGTGTGTGCAACATGTGGATATAAGTGATCCTAAGTGCATATAGTGTGAAGTGTACATGGAGAGTATCTACAAGTGTGTGAGTGAGTAGTGATATAAACATGAGGTATATATATACAATAAATAATAGAGGAGAAAAAAGGGAACATACAGGTAGGTGGATACACACACAAGCAGAAAAACAAAGCACCCATTCAAATAGAGTCTACCCTCTTATGAAAAATACGTCCCCGACGGAGTCCCCACCGTGGCCATTCTGAATCTTCCCTCTCTCGCGGGGTGGGGAAAAGGGATGAAAAAAGGTCTCGCGCCCTCTTACTCTCAGAGAACTTCGGTCTTCCTCAGTGTGGGTGAATGTAAAGAGATGGAGTCGCCAGCCAATTTTTCATTAAAATAAGAAAAATAACATGTCGTCGCTTCGAAAGAGCGGCATCAAAGACAAACTGATGCTTACAAAACCAAATGTTCGAAGGTTCGGGGGCTAAGTTACGGAATGGAAAGGTGTTAGGAACTCATCCCGCCCTTTAGGTCTCTCATGGGCTTGTGTTATTTTTTTCCTTTATTTTTTTGTGAACTGTGTGTGTGCGTGTATATATGATGCAGATCGCAATCGCCCAACTCATACCATGAAAAAGGTAGAGTGAGGTCATCCATAGGAATGTTTCCAAAAATAATAATAAAAGAATGATTTATGCCTTTATCGCGATATTGATCGTTATGGTGAAACGATAATATACGTGGGATAAAATGATTCTAAGGATCACAAACATAATATGTATTAAGATAATGCAAAAATATGACAAATGCATAGATGGGGAACTTGGGAAAATTAGAAATTTGGAAAATTAGAAATTTGGAAAATTAGAAAATTGGACTCGAGTCTCGGGTTTTAATCCGAAATGCCTACGTTACCTATGAAAGCATCAAAATCCGCGTAGTTCGCATATGGCATAAGGGTGGGGTTTATCCCATATATTCGAACAAGATTTTATTATGTGTGTGTGTGTAGAAAATGTGTTTTAGTTTGAGAAATTGTGATGGATAATCCCGTTGAAATTTATAGGTGTAACCCTCTTTTTTTTTATTTTGGGTTTTTTATAGAAAATAAAGTATGTGCAATATAACTAATAAAAATTTGACATGTTACTAAGTATGAACTAAAGTAAAAGCAAGATTATGAGTTTATGTAATTAATAAGAAAACATGAAATTTAAAGAGAGAGAGAGAGAGAGAGGGATTTTGGGCTTTCTTTGAAGAATTAAATCTTGATCTTAATCTTGGATGAACTCCCTTGAATGTTGAGATGAATGTTGGATGAGAGAGAATGTGATTTTGCCAAATTGGGTATGAAAAGGATGGGAATGTATGATGAAAAGGAATTTCACATAAGGAAACTTCGTTGGTTGTAAGAGAAAGTTGATGAGATCACCGACACTGATGGATCTGAGGTCTGTCTTGGGAGTGAGGTAATGCCCTCTATTTATAAGGAAAGGGGGGTGCCGATCGATATAGTCCCAGCCCTTCCAATAGGCAGGTAACCCTAGACACGCTACCGATAGGCAAAGAAATGGACCATTATTCATCTCAACATTCAAGGGAGTCGAACAAGCTCAAACGATGGTAGAACGGATCAAGGTACATCTGGGAGAATTTTTAGTAACATTGTGAAGTCATATGGAACAAAGTCAATTGTAGAGAATAGCACTCAAAGTTAAAAAAAGTCACGATGTACCCTCACAATATGCTCATTTGGGATAGCTTTAGCTCGGGTACCTCGGGGAGAATTTTTCTTTTTTGAACATCCGGAACGATGATGGATAGGAGCTACAAGTACATCGGGAGAATTTCAACAAGAGACGAAGAAAACTGAATGGTTGGAGTCTACTCACACAAAAAACGTTACGACGTCCCCTCGCCATATGCCCAAGTATTGAAAAGGTTTGGCTCAGGTATATCGAGGAGAATTTAAATTTTTCTAATAAAAATAACAATAGTAGTTGCAACGGAGGCGGATAAGGGAGAATTTTTGTCCGCAAAAGAAGGTGGCCCGTCAAATTGAGAAGTTTTCATGTAGACATTTCTCGCGCTCACAATAAATCTCTTCACGAAGGAGAAAATGTAGGGGGTTTGAAGACAATCTCTGAATTAGATGAAGCTTACCCAATTAAAAGAAACAACTCAAGAGAAGTAAGCATTATGAAGACAGCGAGGTAACTCAGCAAGGCATCTCAGTGAAGCAGCTCAACGAGGCAGCTCAATGATGGAGCTCAGCGAGCAAACTTACAGAGAGAGCTCTTCTTTATCTTTCGTTTTTACTTAGTCAAATAATATCTTTTTAATTACATTTATTGTAATGCAGTAATGATTATAATATTAAGAGTGAGGTCAAACGGTACTCGCAAGAGACCAGCCTGGCAGGTCTTGGTAGAGCTTACATGCTCTATCGAATGACCTCATCGTGGGAACTTCATAGGGACTTAGTTTGGAGGATTGAGATGTGAGACAGCGTTAAGGCTTGTCTTGACGATCTTAGATACACCTATTCAAACACCGAGATACCTTTTACCAAGGAATCTTATGCAAACGAACCTTGAGTTCCATCATATATTGAGTTTTGAGCAAAACATCCATCTACCATATGTTATATCTACTTTAGGTGATGTCACTAGACACCTACTCGATGTCCAATCTAAACTTGAGTAAACCACTGTGGTATTGGGTCTATCAGACGGTTTTATGAGCCACCACTATTATGACAGTCCTCTGACGCATAGTTAATAGCCAAAAGGGATGTACAGGCATTCAATGATTATGACTTAGAGTGTACTGACCCATAGGTATTTAAAGCTTGAGAGTTAAAGTGTGAGAGGAATGTATTTCACATTAATGAGTACTGAGATATCTCGGGAGGGGTGTGAGGCTATTTATTGGCCTTAACCACTTCTGATAAATGGGTTCCTTTCAGAGTTCTTGAGATAATTATTTTTAGAGAGATAAAACACATTGAGAGAAAAAGAGTTATTACAAACCAGAGTTTTATCTACCCACTATGGACATTTATTACGAAGCTTTAGTTAGGTAACCAGGGAGACATTGGAGGTTGTTGGTGTGTTGATTGCTAACCAAGGTGTATCTAGGGTGCTTAGTTCTCTCTCCCTTTGAATGAGTTATTTTTGAAGTCCTTTTATTATTATTTGAGTTATTCACGACAGATTTGTAAGTCCAATCTGATTGTTTATCATATACAATACTGAGTGTTCATGTGTGATTTTTGAGGGTATCTGGGTTACTATTTTATCACCATATCTATAGGGATTATGCCTTTGTTCGTATTATCATACTCCCAACCTTCAAGTGGACTACCCTCTCATAATATATAACTATAAGAATACATAGAAATAAAATAGAAATACAATATAGAAATAGGGACAAATGATATGAATATGATAATCACCCTACACTAGATAAAGTACCCGAACTCAATCAATGGAAGAAATATCCAAACTTCCTAAGATTCTCGAATCTAAGTGTATCTACAGGTTTTGTGAAAATATCGGTTAATTGGCAATCAGTGCTCAAAAAGCTCAAGGATGCGACATCCTCCTCAACGAGATCAAAAATTAAATGCTCATGTATCTAATGTGCTTTATGTGGCAATGTTGGACCGTATTACAGGATATATGAATTGCACTCGTATTATCACATAAAATAATCATTATGCCTTGGGTAATCCCATTATCTTCAAATATTTGCTTCATCCAAAAGAGTTGCGTGCAATAACTCTCAGTGGTTATATACTCGGACTTTGTCGTGGATAAAGAATTGGAGTTTTACTTCTTGCTCTACCAAGAAACAAGTGCACTCTCAAAGTAAAAACACCCACCTAAGGTGATCCTACAACCATCAATATCCCCATCCCAATCAACATCCAAATAGGTGGACAAACGGTCATCATCGGATTCAAAAGATTATCAAATATAATAGGAAAGAATGCCACTGACGTATTTGATTATACATTTAAGTGAGAACAAGTGAGACTGTTCTGAGGATGCTTAATAATGCGCACAAACTCCAACACTAAAGGCAATATCAGGATGACTAGCGATCAAATAGAGAAGACTACTTATCATGCTCTTATACATGGTTTTATCTATGCCCTTGCCTTAAATGTCTTCGTTAAGCATAGTCAATGTACTCATAGGGATGCGTGAGTGCTTAGCGGAGTCTAAACCAAACTTCTTCACTAGGTCCCTATCATATTTGGATTGAGATATGAATATGTCATCCTTAAGTTAACGCACTTGGAGACCTAAGATGAACATAATCTCACCAACCATGCTCATCTTAAACTCACTCTTAACCTCCTCCTCAAACGCGTGAGCATGTTGGGAATATGTGGATTTAAATAATATATCGTCCACATAGACTTGGGCAACCAATATCGCACCACTCTCTCTTTTTACCAGCAACGTCTTATCCACTCCCCCTAACTTCAAGTCACTAAATAAGAAATAAGAAGTGATATCTCGTACCAGGTACAAGGTGCTTGCCTCAAACCATATAATGCCTTCTTAAGATAAAAGGTGTGTCCCGAGTGCTTTGGGTCTTCGAACCCCTTTGGTTGTTCCACGTATGCTTCCTTCGATAGCATGCCATTAAGGAAGGCACTCTTAACATTCATTTGATATAAATTGAAGTGTATATGACATGCTTTGGCGAGATTAAGAAGATGAACTCAAGCCTAACAATAGTAGAAAATGTGTCGTCAAAGTCTATGCCCTCAATCTGTGTGTAATCTTAAGTGACCAACCTAGCTTAATTGTGAACTATGGTACCATTATTATTTGTCTTATTCTTATAAATCCACTTGGTACTGTTCACATCGGTCTCGCTAGGTCGGGGGACTAACTCCCAGCTATCATTATTACGAAGCTGAAGGAACTTATCTTGCATAGCGGATATTCGATGCTCATCCTTGATTGCTTATTTTACATTCTCAGGCTTTACTAAGAAGGTGTATCAAAAGTATCTAACCACATTCTCAAGTTGAGCATGAGTCTTAATACCTACTGTGGGATCACCAAGTATCATGAAAGGGTCATGACTCTTTTGAATCCAAGAGAGTGGATCCTCTAAATAAAGACCGGGATCCATTAGGGTAGTGTGAGGAATAATGGGATTATCATCAAGGGGTGCATCGTTCTCACACTCGAGGTGAGGGTAAAAAAATGTCGGTGGCTCATCGTCTCTAATAGTGACATTTATTGACTACATAACCTTAGAGCTTACAAGGTTAAACACCCCATAAGCCTTATTCGATGATAAATAAACTATAAAAATATCCCTTCATCGCTTTTGGAGTCAAACTTTCCTTAGTGCTCTTTGTCCTTCAAAATATAGCAAGGGCTCCTAAAGACTCAAAAATCTGATAGGTTGGGTTTCTTCCCTATCCACAACTCATATGGCATGTGTAATGTGTGTGGACGAAGATATACCTTATTCACCATGTCACATGCGGTATTTATCCTCGTCTACCCAAAAACATCTACGCATGTTTCTCCCACAAATCATGGATTTATCCATCTCTGGTATCGTCCAATTCTTTATCCCAACAATCCCATTTTGTTGAGGAGTAAAAATGGTTGAAAACTTATGTTTGATGCCCACTCCATCATAATATTTATCCACTACGGCTTCTTTAAATTCAGTGTCTCTGACTAATAATGACACCGTGCTAGTTTTGTAGGTAATGGCATTGGTTATAAGAAACTCAATTGCATCGAAATTTTCTCTAAGAAACCCCACGATAGAGTTTCCCGAAAAGTCATCGACCATCATAAGAATGTATCTCTTACCACCAATGTTCTTTGTACAAGTAGGACCCATAAAATCCATGTGTATCAACTCCAATACACGAGAGGTGGTAATGGTATTCAACTTTTGATGGGGAATTAAAATTTGTTTTCCTTGTTGGCAAGGACCACAAATAGAGGAAGTTGGTTTCCCAAGCGATGGTAAGTCACGAACTAGGTCTTTATTCACTAATCTCTCAATATCTCTAAAGTTCACATGACCTAGCCATTAATGCCAAAGGTCAATAAAGGAGACCGTAGTATTGTTGCACACAAAAGAAGACATGGTAATGATCCTATAGCAATGACCATTAGTCCTCACTCCTTGTAGTAATAGTTAATCGGATTAATCATATACGTTACACCCATACCGATCGAACTTTACTACAAAGTTTGTGTCATACAGTTGGGTATGCTTATCAAGTTTGCTTCCAATCCTTTGACGTACAACACATTGTCTAGCTTAGGAAATTAGGGAATCTCAACACAACCACGTTTCAGAATACTAGACCTACTCCCATCTCCAAAGGTGACTTTCCCTTTCTTGTGATACACAAGGTCGATAAAATATGACTTGTCACTCGTCATGAGCCTAGAGCACCCACTATCAAAATACCACTAGGAAATATCTTGAACCTTAAAAGCAATATGAACAACAAGGGCTTTATTATCTTTCTTAGGTACCCAAGTGGAGGTAACCTTTTATTTTTACTCATCGTTGTTGGATCTAGTTGTAGCGTTAGAAGCATTCTCATAAGGCATAGACAACCTCTGAAATTCTTCCATTAAGCTTTGAGAAGTGTCTACTAGGAACTCAACTTACTCCCTAAGTTTAGCAAAATCATTATAACTATGCGCGGGAGTACATGTTCATTGAGTTATTCCTAACTTATAGTAAAATTTCCTAAGGTGACCTCTCCTTTTGCAATGGGTATAAATATAGACTTGTTTGGGTCTACCTTGGTTAACTCGTTTAGGTTGAACTCTTTTAAGTGGTTTAGGTTGAGGCCCATATGGATCCACCACAAACTTAGCAACCAGTTTCGATGCGGCATGGGAAGTGGATGCACCGTCGTAACCTATTCCTTGCCTCTCCCTAAAACTTAAAACGGGACCGAGGAAAACCTTTTAAACCTTCTTTGACATACCCTCTATAGTAACCTTAACTTCCTTGGGACGTTCAAAATATTTCTTGAGTTGAGATAAGAGGGATTTAAATTTCTCACGAGTCTCCAATGAAGATTAACAATCTCTTATAAGACTAGCCATTTTATTGGTCAAGTCACACCATCGTTCATAAACAAGCCAAACTCTCTCGTCAATCAACTTGAATTTCAACACATTCGAGCTTTCCAATATGCATAATTGACATAAAAGAATAGGTAACCTAATATAAAAATTATCCATATAATCTCAAATTAAAAGATCATGCAATAAATTAGTGTAATCGGCTCTTATACCAATTTGAAAAAGCGAACAAAGGCTTATATGGATTTACTTATATCTTAGGCCAAACACACAAGTTCACTTTTTTCTTAAATCTTGATTCAACCTAAAGTGAAATCTAAGTAAATTGTGAAGCTAGATTCCAACCCAAACAGAATGGGAAGGAGATAGATTAAAAATCCTTTTCGGGCAAAACTTATATTTCAACACTATTAAAAGATAAGGCAGACACTCGATAATTTATAGACCACTTAGATATCCTCTAAGTATAATGCGGCGATGCCTTCAATTCTTTAACATGCAGACCAGTACCTCCCACGGTATATAGATCATGCCTTGATATCCACCAATCAGCCTCAGGAATTACAAGCAGTGGAGAACATCTCTACAAGGGTTTAGATCTTTAAATTGTATTATTTTTTATTTTGAAAACGTGTTCCTAAAAAATCCAAGAGTTTAGATGAAACATTGTAGACTTTGATCACAAAAAGAACTCTAAAAGACTTTTTTAAAAGTTTAATCCCGCGTCTCTATTTATAGGAAAAGTTGTTGGAAAGATATAGGGATTAAATATTTTAAAATTTTTATTTTAAAAACAAAAATATGCGTACTCGTTCGGACAAACTACGACCTTGTTCGAACGATATACCTAATCTTGTTAGAAGGCTTTCTAACAAAACTTTGAATGACATCCAGAACGAATCCAAAAGGTGACATATCAAATCTCTTTCAAACGTGGGAACCTCGTTCTAACGACGTATCCAATCTCGTTCGAACGATATGCCAAGTCGTTCTAACGAGCTGGCGAGTTTGCCAATTATCTTTAAAAAATCATTTATAAAAATTTTGAAAGTTTTGAAATTCAAACACCTTTAAAAACAACCGCTGGAGCTTTAAGGCTTTACCAAACCACTTCATAGCTCTTCTTGAATGATGCTGTGATAAATGATCTTTACTCTAACAAATGTCACCAACTTCTTCTCATTGAACACTTGAAAGTGGTCATGAAGGTGTAGTGGGGTGTAACGAGATAAGCCAAATAAAAATAAAATGTGAAATTATAAATTTTTCTCTTACATTTTGTACTATAATATTTTTATTCAATGTATTCTACACATAATCTAATTAGAAATATGATTTTTATTCATCTAATTCATATTTTTTGTAATTGGAATTAAACTAAGAATTTAACCTTAATAATATACATACACCTGAGTAGAATAAGGAAGAAACCCTTGAATTATAACTTTAATATATGTAAGTTAATTAGATTAGTGTAAATTTAAATTAGATTTGGTGATTTATGAAAACCTTTAAGTAATTTCGTACTTAAGTAAATTTTGGAGAAGGGATTGTTAAGTTAGGTTCATAAGTTGTTAGGTTTTTATCCTAATGGATTTAGATATAATAATAGGGTGTTATTAAAGTGTTATAACCTTGGATTAAGTCATCCCTGGCGGATTAAGGTTGGCAGGTTCGTATTTTGGGGCTGACAGTTGAAGAAAATGCAAGTTAAAAATTCTGGTTTGCAAAGTCCATGCCCATGGCTCATTATTTTGTGCAAACATAATTCATGTAAAGGGATAGGATTTAGTTCTTTCACAAGGTTGGGAGAAATGGAATTGTATAGTTTTGAATTATAAACACGTGGGCGCTCGTTTCGTATTTTTTAAATTTTTATTCAATTTATTATGAATATTTTACCGACAGTGTGCAAGGCTGAAATTTTAGGTTGGTGATTTTAGGTTTGAACTTTGTGTTATATTTGGTTAGTTAAGGTTTCGATTGGGGAGTTGTATTGGGGGTTACAATCTGAGATGTTAGGGTATTAATCTAAGAATATATGGGATTTATATGTAGTTGTGGAGGACCTTGAGTATGGAGATAAAATATGAGATAAATTAATAGCTCGTGATTATGTAGGTCACCTAATAGTTTAGAATGTATTGATAAAACGTTGACTGGGATAGTAATTGTATTATGATAATGCTGATAAAGGTTGGATGTGAGAGATAACTAGACTTGGAGAACCTTGAGATATCGGGCTAGTTTTATATATAACAGATATTAGTTAACGTGCATATTAGCTAACAATAGTTAAAGATTTTATGTGTAACCCCGATGATTGGGTTTATATTTGTTTGTTTGGACAGATAGAGTCGTGTTATACTTGTTTACTTTTCTTATATATTACGCGAAATATATCAAGTGTGAGTTATCATTGGATACGTACTAGAAGGGATATCTTTATGGGGTGCAATTGATGACGATTACAATAGTACCCAGATGCGAAAGACGGGTTTACGTTATTTATTGTATCCCACACACTACGTGCTGAAATTATCGTTGTATCTTGTAAAGATGTACACGGGATGATCCTTTCATATATTTTTTGGGTATTGGGCTATATGACTGGTGTGAAGACATAGTGATTATCCCCAATAGATGATTTGATGGTTATGGGTGTGGGACAACCCATAACTATGGCTAGTAAGCGTGAATGATCCCGAAAGGTGGTAGGAATAAGCCTTCATTATCTGAGGGCTTACGAGTATCCCATTTATTATGTACGTGGTATGGACCATACTTTTATGTGGATATTAGACATAGATATTATCTTTATCCTACTATATGGGATTATAGATTGCGATACTAGAGATAGTTGTATCGTTTTATGTGTTATACTAGGAATGTGCACCTATATACTTATAAACTTGAGATGTTCAGCGTAGAGTTATTTTGGATCTTTAACATAGATGAATAATACTTAATCGTGGGGTCACTTGGGCTTGAGATTAAACGCATTAGATATCTAGGGTTGTTTAAGTCGGGATAAACTTAAAAGAAACTACAAGACGAGAAGAAGATGCGCAGTGATATCGTAGCCCAAATTCAATTATATTCTTATTCTACTTGTTTTTTACGTTGTTGTTATATCTATTTTTACTGGTCTTAGTCTGTTTTTGCTGCCATAGACTTGGATTGATTTTATTGGTAGTTATGGTATCAGAGTTGGTATTATTTCGTTCAATAGTTCTTTACTTCTTTATAGTACTTCAATTTTTGTTTTTCATTTATGCTGAGAATGTTACCAAATATTTTTCATTCCCATGATTTTTGTATTAGATCTGATCAAATATATTTATGAATTTTATGGTGTATCACAATTTTTTTCATTTTTTAGCCAAAAATAATGTCATCAACATGCACTTGGGCTACCATGGTGTCTTCCCCACATGATTGAAAAAAAATGTCTTGTCCACGATTCCTCATTTGAAACCTTTACCCACAAGATATTAGGTAATTCTTTCGTACCAAACTCTAGGTGTTTGTCTAAGGCCATACAAAGCCTTTTTATGCACTTAACATGTGTTAGTTACTTGGATCCTTAAAGACCTTTGGTTGTGACATTTAAGCTTCCTCATGGAGATTTCCCTTAAGAAAGTCACCATGCACGTCCATTTAATGGAGCTTAAAGTCTAAGTCATATGCTATGGCTATGAGTAAATGAATCGACTCTAACATTACGCCATATATTAAGAACGGCCACAGTTTTGTACCATCACCAAGGCTTTAGGTCACGGTTTTGTCCCGTGATCATTTTAAAGGTGACCATCTAGGGATCATGGTCCAAATTCATGATCATAATATGGGGTCACAATTTTTTCGGTGACATTAAGGTTGTGTCTTGGTCATGGCTCAAAATCGTGACCTTACCTGTCACCATTTACCATGTTGTTTTAATGGTCACAGTCCCCAACCATGACCATCAATGGTGTCATTTTGATGTCACGAACTAGGACCGTGACCTTAGTTGTGACCATTTTCAAATTTAATTAAAAAATTAAATTTTTATTTTTTGCCTCTAAAAAATGTGTGCGGGTTTTTAAACTTGTATACATTTCCACAAATAAATATTAAGCCACCATATAGTTCAACCTAATTCATAAATCAAAAAATAATAGTACAACAAAAATTAACTAACTATTAAGCCATCAAATTGTTCAATGCAAATAATATTACAACTCATGCTTGTGGACGTCTACCCAATATACGACAATGAAATATAGTCATCTAAAATGTCAATTCAAAGCAAATTATGACAGTGCTCGTATAGATGCAACTAAATTTGTAATCGTTGTTGTCTGTCGTAACATCCTAACTAGTGTGCTATCCATGTATTTACAAAACAAAGTCACAAATGATCCGATCGCCACTGCAACACAAAATGACATGAACATTATTACCAAGTCACAAATAATTTTTCACAAAAAACTTAATGATATAATCAAATAACCTGGTGAACATTATAACTCATTATAAAGCGTCCAAACATGACATGAACAGTAAGATAAGGACTTGAATCCCAAAATGACTAGGCCTATTAATATTGCAAAAAGTTTCAAATGTTAAGAAAGGACTTGAATCCCAAAATGACTTCGATACGCCAATGTAACCAAAAATAGCATCAAAGTCCACGTAATTCGTACAATGAACAAGGTTGGGTATAACCCATAATCCGAATCTAGGGTGTCAACTTTGATTTATGAAAATGGATGTCAAATGTGTTGGAAATGTAAAAAATTATTTGACTACTTTAAATTGGGAATCATGGTATACGACCCCTTTTTTAGGTTTTTGATTTATGAAAATATATTTGAATATACATATTAAAATGAGAACTAAATATATGAGTGAAAGATGCACAAACGTAAATAAATACAAGGGTTGTTCTAATACATGAGATATAAATATGGTTTTCATATAAGGATTAACTAAATAATAACAATATAATCTTTCAAAACTCAATGTTTCTCTAAATTAACTAAAGCATCCTTTAACTTATGATTGTCATCAAGAGCGGACTGGAACCTTATAGGGGACTGTAATGTGTCTTCTTAAGTAGACACACACTTTGATGCATGCATAATAACCAGTTGTCGTCGTTTATGTCATTTGAGTAGAATACTTTCTTCGTGTTTTGAAAGGCACAAAAAAAGGCTCGTCAACCATGCAATCGTTACTCTTTACCTTAGACTAATCTACCATCACAAGTTTTGAGTTAGAATCAACTCTACAACCATTTGTAGTGTCCTCCACCATCATCCAGTCAAAATAGAGATGACTTCTTTAATATCTAAGTAATCTAGTTCCAGGATTTGTTGGACGATCCCATAATCGGTCAGCACCGTATCCTTTTGATTTTTATCACTTTTGCTAGCCACACAAGAAGTCAAAGCATAAATTAAAATTTTGTTATTTTGTGTCAATAGTTTTTCCTCGCATGGGTATGAGACGAAATTAAAAGCCTTAACGTGATATTTTTTAATCTCCTTTGCACGGAAATGGGGACCTTTGGCTAGGCGTTCAAGCCTTGAAGAGACATCACATCTTTTTAAGAGATGTATTTATTAATTGGTTTGTATTAGAGCTTATTTTACAACACATACATTAATAATCGCATAAGAAAAGGTGGCGATTACCTATTTTGATACTCATGTCCTAAAATTATTCATCATTCAATTTATCTTTTGATTTCTAGCAATTTCACTTTCATACTTCCTAAATATGTTCATGAAATTGCACGGTCTAGACAGAACATAAATAATCAAACAAAAATAAGTTATGTGTGTATCTACTTACTCTCTCTAATCTTAAACTTCATCTTGCGATTTGAAGGCATAACGAGCTGGTCGTACTGCAGATTGGTGAGTCTTACCTTTTTTGGGTTCCCCAAAGGAAATTCATCCTCAAACTCGTTAGGTTCCTCGATTACGCATTCCCCACAAGGATTGAACTTCTTAAGCCCTTGTTCCGACATATGTTTTTTTATCATATATTGATTAATCTGTTGTTATGTATTCTTCCACAATTGACCCTCTAATATATCGTGTTCATTAAGCAATCGAAAGTATACGTACATTGATACATAGAGCATCCACATAATAAATCCTCATCATATAAATGCACAAGAAGGTGGGCGTTAATGTCAAACAATGACAGAGTTAAATATTTCTCCAAGACATAAGTCGCCTTGGCTAAAGTGTCTTTCACAGCCTTAATGTGCGTCCTATTTATAACTTTTTTCACATAGTAAGGTGAAGCACAAAATAATTTGGATAATTGCCCTGCGGATATCTTTGTTCTCAGTAAAAAATAATGCCTAAATTACAAAGGGATTACTTGTATGATGACATGTCACTCGTGAGACATGTATAGTTTCTGATAATTTGTTTGGTATATTACAACCCTGCATAAATTACCAAAATAACTAGTCGGAGTCTTCAAGTTGAACAATATTTCTAGGACGATATTTTTCTCACTAGTAGTCTAAGTGAAAGCACCTATCGAAATCAAATTTCTTCTTGTTGTAAGATCGGTTGCTAACCATAATTTATTTTTCATCATCTTTAGATCGTAGCAAGACCTCTCCTTATCTTTCAAATGAGAACCACCCGGACATATTCCTATCATATGTCTGTAAAAATTTCTCCATTTACATCACATCAATTAAATGCCTTACACAGTGCTCTTTCCAATACGATAATTCAGATAAGATTAACCGTATGACCATGACTTCATTTTACTAGGATCTTTTGGATCCTCCCTAGCTTTACACTTCTGTACTGCAAACTGAGGGTGTTTGCCTACAAACTTATTCCTCAAAGTCATAGATTTTGCCTTTTCCTGGATTTGATAACCATAAAGTCGAGTAGGTTTCATCCTACGCTTATGACCGACAAGTACAAAGTTAGATTTATCTTTTTTAAAGGGTGACTCTTCGATAGACTTGTCGTTCCTAAAAGGGTGTCTATTCAGCAAAAATCTATAATAATCGGCATAACTCATCTTACCACTATGATGTAGCTAAGTGGATTCAGTTTCCTCCCCATAACTAGGACATCCACAATAACCATGAACATTATAATCGAACAAGGTCCCATAGGAAGGAAAGTCATGGATTACCCACAACATTATTACTTTAAGTGTGAACTTTTCACCCTTATGAGCGTTAAATGACATCACGTCCTCATCCCACAACTCTTTAAGTTCTTCGTTTAATGGGTCCAAGAAAATATCAATATTGTCTTTGAGTAAATTATTCGGGACGTACTAATAACAAATATGGCGACTTGATAATGGAATTATTGTAGGCATTGATTTAGGTAATTCAGATT
Organism: Sambucus nigra; assembly: GCA_949130495.1. Taxonomy (NCBI): domain Eukaryota; kingdom Viridiplantae; phylum Streptophyta; class Magnoliopsida; order Dipsacales; family Adoxaceae; genus Sambucus; species Sambucus nigra. The sequence continues at coordinate 484,400,049 of OX422216.1, forward strand.
TAATTAGGCAGTCCCTAATTTCGGGATATCATTTGGTATTTTCTTAATTCTAGGGATTAAATATAGTTTACATTTCCATATTTGGTTTTTCCTATTTAAAGGCATTATTATCCCTCTCTCTCCTCCAATTTCTCTTGTTCTGCATCAGTAAAGTTAAATTAATTGGTGTAAACTTGTGGAAGTGTACACACACAAGCAATCAAATCTCAATATCTCAATTCTCTCTCAAATCATCATTCTCATTAAGTGATTAAAAGAGGAGGCCAATGCCTTATTTATAGGCTAATACTAACCCCAAACAGGGTAGCTAAAGTTAAGGAAACATAGTTCAAATAGGAAATGTATAAATGAGTACCTAATATGATAATAGCTAATTACCTAATATATATTCTAATAAATATTGACAAATAATAATAATAATGATGATGATGATGTATATAAGAGGTTATAATCTAATGTGAAGGGAAATGAAGCCGACTTGGACAATAAAGCAGTAGATGTGGCACTCATTACCCAAAATACCCTTGGGCTAAGTTGTATAAACCCAAAAATGATCAACTATGCCATAACTCTTTCAACGTGCATGGATAAAAAAGATCCCAAGTAATGAAATCCTACTCTAGCTCAACCAGCTTGTACATGATCAACCAAGAAAGAATTCAACTTTATCATAACTCAATCCTTTATATGGTGTACATAGATAAGAATCACCATTTGTATAAATAAGGCCCCCCACTATGAGGAGGGCACATGTTGAAAATCAATCACACCTTCATTGTAAATTCGACTTTGACTATCATCTAGCAACACTATAACTCTAAGATTTTTTCTAGATAATAAATAAACTCTCCCTTTTCCCTTATGAACGCAAGCAAGGCAAACTTACTAAATCACATATATTGTGTTATTTTACCTTTTTGCACAACACTTTAGGTATATTTTAGTAATTTTCTATATTATAGACTCAATTCCTTTATAATATGGCTCCATTATTGGAAATATTTGCTAAATCTATTACCATGAGTGTTAAACGTTCTCATCATTGCCATGGAGGTAACCGTATTTATTATAAAATCAGGATTGAGAGGATGGTCCATTATTTATCCAGATCCCTATCATCTCCCAGTGATGTCAGATCTCGTAGGCGATATACCCACCACTCGGGCTCCATCAGGCGTCATCACAATAATGACATTTATCAAAGGCCACGTGATACGACCCCATAATTGATGATTGTTGATTAATAGAAGTGTATGCATGAGCACAATGCAAAGATTATCCATAAATTAATTCTTTTAGCATGGATCAAGATCTCATGGACCTGATGGATAGCGTAGAATGAGAAATCTATTCCTCAAGAACTTTTCCCTCTCACAATGATGTTAGGATCTCTAGACTTAGGAGCCCCGTGATGACCACGTCAGCAAGCATGAAGAAAGACACATTTTCATTCCCAAAATTATCAACATATCATATTAGTTTGTGGAGAGATCTCATGCTAGTCTCTATGATGATCATGTTTGTAAGAGGGTGGTGGAACTGGGTTTATGTGTTTCTTGAAAGGGTGAGGCATGACCCACCCTAATGGAACATTTTCTTTAAGATAATAATATTTTAAGGGTTAGAACAAGAACAAAATCAAACATTTCCCTTATAATAATGAGATTCTGGTTACAAGAATAATCAACTAATGATTGAGTATAAAATTTCTCTATTACAAACATACTTTTATGTAATAAATAAGGAATGAACACTCTTAAGAGTGATGATTCTTTTAGAGAGGAAAAGTAAGAACCTTTGATATCTGAGAGAGATGAGGGAAATAATATATTTGCGTGGGAGTTTGTGCAATATAACATTGCTTGTTTGTCATTATTTATAAATGTGCACATATTGCTCTATTTATAGAAAAGCTTTTAGGACTAACATGGTTATTGAGAACCCAAGAATATAATTTTGTGATAAATATCTAAAAACATTTTATCCTTATCTTTGTTTGTCACAGTCTACCATGATCTGTCCTTTAGCGGTGTGACACCTGGTGAAATAGTGGACCAAAAGGTGATCTTGTCATCCAGTAGGCCACAAAGTGCTATTTTATCTTTTTATTGAAAAAAATTGTTAAATTTTTTTTTGAAAACTTGCAAATGACCTTGAGGTTCACTCTTCATTTTATGACTTTAAGAGGTTATCTACAATCACCGTAATGGTTGCTCGTCATTTGAAAAATTCCTATGTAATGAGTGTGTGTCTTATGCGAGCAATCTATTGGGTTCTTCGCACCAATATTATCTCTTTCTCAGTATATTTAATTGGTTGAGCCTTATCTTGTTCAACAAGACTTACCTCTTAGGCTCTAAACCAAAAATTCTCAAAAGGTTCTAAACTAGTCTCTTGCTCGATTAAGGCCTCTTGCTAAGTAAACATGTCAAAGACAACAACAATAATAAGTGTTAGTTAGTGAAATGCTCTCACACTTGATTTTGTATTACTGAGGAACCACTCATGTGTTCCTCCTTTGAATGTTGTTGGTTGCTCGTGCACTTGCTTCTCTTTTAGGAGGTGCATGTTCTTGTCTTTATGGGTGAGGGATTGCTCATATAACCTCCTGATACTTTTAGCACTGCTCACATAATACTCAAGTAGTTTCGGGGTTGCTCATGTACCCCTCTAGGTTATCCCCCTCGAGCAGAAGTCTCTCCTTCATCTGAAAATAAAGAGTTGTGCATGAAACGTCATTTTAGATCTTAAAATAATTTCTACTTCAGCACACTCAAACCTATGAGGCACATTTATCCATTTTTTGAACAACCACGTGTCGTGTAAGGGAAGGTTATATGTGATTTGATAATCATTTCCCTTTTTTGAATTGAAGGTGCCTTTCTGTATTCTGAGGGTATAAATAGTTCAAAACTATCTTTTCAAAACTTTAGTTCGTCCCTTTCATCATTTAAAAGGGAGAAAGAGTTTTATGAGTTATGTGCGCTTCTATCTTTTCTATCAAGCTAATATTAATTTCTTCCTCAAAACCATTCATTTCAATAGCATCCTCTTCTACTATCACATCATCCATCGTCATTACCACCAACACTGAGATTTTGATAGGCATAATGCCTATTCAAATATTGATGGTATCTTCCATAATCTCTGAGGTCTCAACCTTTGGTGTTACTGCTTCTTCCAATGTTGCTACCTCTGATGGTGGTGTCGGACCTTCTACTTCTCAGGGTGAAGACCCCACCATCATAAATAAAGCTCGGGGGCTCATTTGGAGCACCGATTAAGGCATAGTTTTTCCTTGTACCGATGTGCCCCTTATTTGGGAAAGGTGACCTATTCATGTCATCTATTGACAACTTTGTGGCTAGCTCTGCTGTAGTCGTGCATGAGAAACCCTTCACTAGGTTGCCAAAGGCTGAAAATAAACTCATTGTAATTCCTAATAGTATATTAAGGGTGTGACTGGATAAGGGTGACTTTCCCTTTTCCAGCGTTAGCTTTGACATTTATGGTGGTGCACCCCATGAATGGGAATCCTGGGCAAATCACGTGTTGTTTGTGCAAAGTTATCACCAAATAATTGATGATATTGGTTTGGTTAGGACACTTCACTGTTTGTAGAATTATATTATAGCCAAAAGTGTAAAAAAAATTTAATGTTATGCTGTCTCGTTGGAGTATGGACACACATAATTTTATCACAAGTTGGGGCGAGTTCACCCTTACCATGAAAGATGTTTTTGAATTAACTGGGTTGCCTATTTTGGGTACTCATACCTTTCTTGATGGTTATAAGGATGATATTGAGAAGTACATGTGCAAGGACCTGGTGAAGGGCATGGGTGAATGCACACACTATGTAGGCCTTACCCACACTGGCATAAGTAAGCACTCCTTTGTTAAATGGCTAATATATTGGTTCGGGAATTTTGAACCTTTGTCTAAGGATGAACTTAAAATAAAAACTCCTAAGAGTATGAACGGGCCTATATTAAATGCCCTCGACTACTTGGCCGCATTTTTATAACTTTCTTATCCCATTTTTATTTCCTCGTAGACCGAACGACTCTTCTCGCGAGATGTTATTCCATTTGGTTATTCTCCTTTCACGTGGCACGAAAAATCCACTCACAGCAATGATTTTGGGGACAATATACATTTAGTTTGATCAAACACATGTTGACATGGAGATCTCTCATGGTCATTATGATGTCCAAAATTTTACCGACTCTTTTAGCTTGATGGGCTTTATTTTCGAGTGGTTCTCTATATTTTCTTTGGAACCACGTTTATTGTTTTGCAGTACTAATCGTGTTGCCAGCTGGCACAGGAAGATGCCAAAGGTCACCCTCAACTCCCACTTAGACAATATTGAGAAACAAAACTGCATATGCGAAGAGGGTGGGGGTATCTTTTCTTGTACCTTTTTTCCTTTTATTCCCCAAGTGTTCACTCCTCCAGTAAAAGGAGAAGATGTGTCGAGCACTCCCTGGGCCTCTACATTGGATATAACATTTCCTTATATGCTCCTAACTTTGACTTAGTTAGGATAAGGTGTGGAAATTTATAATCCTCACTGAGCAACAAGGCAACTGAAATATGATCAGGGTTCCTATTCTTCAGATTTTGCCCCTACTTGCCCAACATATCAGCTAATCGAATGTTTTTATTTTAACTTTACTGACGATGGTGTTGTAAAGATACTTTCTAGGCTTACACACTTCCAAATTGACCCTCGTGATTATCTTCCTACTATGAGCGCAGTCTAGTTTGCGTTGTGTTAAGGTTAAGTGTTGAGCATTCAAACTTGTACCAAAAGTTTGCCTAATGAGACATACCTTAATGTCATACCTCTTTCTGATAAGTTTTTTAGGAAAGTGTACTCGCAAGGAGACTTGGAATCATTGTGTATTTATAATACCTCTATTGGAATTAGCTACTTCCATTTTTTTGAATCCTTTATGCGAGGAAACCATTAATTTGAAGCATCCTAGGGTGGATTCTAAACAAGTAAAAGCCTCAGGTAAAGGTAAGGGCAAAGCCAAACTTACTTCGAAGAGGAAGTATCCAGATTTAAATGTTTCCAATTTTATTCCTGCTCAAATTGGTGGGTCTTCCTCGACCATATCTCTAATCAAAATATGAGTGGGTAGAAATAAAACTCGAGCAATAAAGCCAATGAGAACTACAGTTCTAGTGGATCAAAGCTTGAATACAAACACACTGGGTGTTGAAGAGACTTACCAATTTTTCCTCTAGCGAGGATATGAACAATTTGAAGTCAATTCTTCGTATTTGTCTATTCCAACCACTACTCATCATGTGGAAGACGCCCTTCTTTTTTCTCACTTACTTTATAAAGATCAACGTAATGAGGATACGATTTTTTGCTCAACATTATGTTTATTTAAAGAGGAACTTATTGATTATGAAAGTAGTCATTAATAGGATTATCATGGTTTGTCTTCAAATGACAATGGGCCACTCGCTATCATTGAAGATCGTTTGATTTATACTTAATTTTTTGTATCATATCAAAGGGATGCTATATTAGATATTGGGTAAATTCTTCGAGAAGTTATGAGGAGAGAATGATTCAGTTTCCCAATACCATTAGCCCCACTATCGAGTTGCTGCCTCGTATATTTTTATTATTATACTTTCCTCCATATATCAAAATTTTACAATCATGTTGTTAATTTTTTTGCCTTATAACTGGCTTCTTTCGAAATAATAAGTGTGGCCCCAGTGGCATGTACTTCTCCTCTACCTGTTCACACCGTTCGTGCCCCTTTCTAACGAGAAAGGTAGTTCATGTCAGTAACCCCCTTAAGCCTTGATCGCGAGGTATACTTTCTTTGTTTTGTGTTTCCTTAGTATCTTTTGAAGGAGAATTACACAAATATTTATAAACTAAATCTATGGCTTATGCTCGTAGCTTTCAATTGTATTTTCCACGAGTGTGGGAAACTTTACATAAGTTTCTCGTTCTATCGGTCACGTGGTGAGCACCTCATCTCAAGTATTAATAAGATCTTTGATTTATCCTCAATGTTATTTTTTTTTAACTTTATACTACTCATGTCTTGGTTGGTAGGTGTTTTTTCACTACCTTCTCCAGCTCGTAGCTCTATTACTTCTTCTAGAGCAATCAGTTCATTTGAGGGAGTTTTCAATCATATGTCTAATTATCATTACTTGAAGACAATTTTACTTATGATTTTCAATCTTCACAGGGACCTTTGGCGAGAAGCCCCTTACCTATGAGGTCATCACTTTGCCAACATAGGTAACTCTTCCTGGGTTATCCCCTTTAGGAAGAATTTCCATCCCAATAGTACAGTTGCCTATGGACATAGGCCTCAAGTTCAAGCAATCAATGGTCACCTAACATTACCTCCTTTTTCTTAGAACATGTAATCTAATACTCTGGTTTATATCTTAAGATATTTAATAAAATGGTCTTCATTATCATTTATCCGTGCAATCATTTAATACATTCCCTATCTTTTGATTTTATCAAGTCGGTACAAGCGACCCATCTCTTCCGGTTTCTCAATATTCTAAGTCTCATGTCAATGTTGTGACTAGCTCGAGTGTTCCTCCACTGGTGGGGGTTTAAGTATTAAATTTTGCACTTTATTTTCTTCTGTTTATACCTTTAGAATATTTCCCCTTTTGATCATGCTTGTTTCTTTATTTTTAGGCTGATATTACAAGCGCTCCTATATCTTTGGAGCTTTGGGTACTTGAACTTTGTACCTTTTTATTCTTTTGCTTATGCTTTGCATATACTTATTCATATGTTAAACCTGTTTCTTTATTTTCAGGTTAATATTATGAGTGTTCCCATACTTTTGGAGCCTCAGGTACTAAACTTTTATACCTTTTTATTCTTTTTCTTATACTTCACAAATATGTACTCGTCTGCTCAACCTGTTCCATTATTTTTAGGTTAACAATACGAGTGTTCTTATACTTTCGGAGTCAGAAGTACTAAACTTTGGTGCCTCTTTATTCTTTTGCTTGTACTTCGCAAATAGTCGCTCGTATGCTCAACCCTCTTATTTATTTTCAGATTAACATTACCAAGGCTCCCATACTTTTGGAGCCTCGTATACTAAACTTTTATCCTCTTTATTCTTTTGCTTGTACTTCATAAATACTTACTCATCTTCTCAACCTGTTTCTTTATTTTCAGGTTAAAATTACAAGCTTTCCTATATTTTCGAAGCCTCCGGTACTAAAATATTATACCTTTTTATTCTTTTGCTTGTACTTCACAAATACTTGCTCGTCCTCTCAACTTGTTTCTTTATTTTCAGGTTAACATCATGAGCGCTTTTATATCTTCGGAGCCTGAGTTGTTAAAATTTTGTACTTCTTTATTCTTTTGCTCATAATTCACGAGTAGGCATTTTTCATATAAACTATCATCTCACTTTGTTTGTACTTGATATTTAGATCGAGCAAGGAGTTGGTCATCTTCTCCTCTCTTTTGTAGATCCTTCTCCCATGCAACGAGTGAGCTATTCAATTTTCAAGGTTATATTTCACCACTGGAATGACTTGTGTATTCTTAACCATGTAATTTTTTTCTTGCAGGGAAGGGAGCATCGTAGGCTCTCGGGAAATGTTCTTACTCCCATAGGTTTATGGGTAAACTTCATTATTTTAAATAAACCATCTTCTTTGACATACTCAATATTCTCCCCTTTTTTTAGCCGATTGAAAACGAGGAAGGAGAAGGCCCTGAAAAAGATGAGCATGACTCAAAGGACACCCATTCTAAAAGAGGTGGGAACGATGAGCAAGATGGTGAGGAGTCTGGCGTGGATCTGATGGAAATTCCATATATACTGGATTTAACGTAGTAGAATTGGATGGTCGAGATGATTTATGAAGGAGCTATGGACCAAGCGCCTGGTGAACCATATTCATGAGTATGACAGAGCTATATAAGATTTGATATAGTTTGAGCGTCTGGTGAACCATCAAAAAACTTTTACCAATTATTATGTTCGTAATATTTAAGGCATAGTTATTGCCAATTTGTAAACGCTTGCTAACCAAGTACTCGATTCACTGTTACCCATCGAAATGCCATTACTTTGACTGAGGCTCGTCACTTTCCTACTTCCATAAAAGACTTTAGGATTGTTATCATTTCAAATTGTACTGGTTGGATGCTTCCAATCTCTATATCGTTCATCCTTCAATGAAAAAGTTCTTGAAGGTTAAGTCTGCTGAGAAAGCCAAGGCTGATGATCACCTTCAGCGAGTAAGGGAACAAATAAAATATCTTAAAGTTGCGCGAAGTAAGGTCTTATTCGGATAGGATGAGAGTTTTGTTCTAATAGCCCAAGTTGTAGAGAGATACAGCGACAAGCTCGAATAAACCATACATATATTTTCCTAATATTTTCTTCACGAGGATTTTAGGTAGAGAATATATATCCAATGTATCAAAACCAAAAAAGACATAGAAGAGTTATCCTTCAAAAGAACAAACCGTTTAAATACACATGTATGAATTTTTTAAAATATGTTTGTATTATAAAAGTATATTACATCATGCACACACACACATAAGAATATGATTTACATAAGGTTAACAAATTTAAAATTTAATAAAATCCATAATTGTAGTTTTAGGTGGTAAAATACTACTAGTAGTGATTAAACGCAGTTTTAGCCCAATAGAAATAATAAATCATGCACAAAAGAATATGATATAAATGGTTCGATAATGTTCCTACTTCCACGGCAGGTTCTTCTTTATGATTAGCAGATGTTCAATACTCATTATTACATTCACCTTTCCCTTGGGGGCTAGGGTAACATTCACAGGTATGGGTGGACAAATCCTTATGAGACTCAATCACTATAATAGTTATCCCCAACTTGATCGGGCATATGTTTTCCTTAATTCTTACAGGTTGGTTAACTCTAATAGTCTATCTTTATGGATGAGGATGTCTATCCATATCAATTGGTTACATGAATTTCCTCCCATATGTGGTTGAATTATTTCCCTCACAATATCCCCCAAAGCTCTACAGCTGATTGAGGTCATAAATTTTTTATTTGATTTTCAAATGAATTCAGACTTTAGTTGCGGATAGTCCTGATCGTCCAATTACACTGTGGTCAGAGGGGAATTAATTTTAATCGATCATGAAGAGTCAGTTCACTTGTTGAGTCTTGAGGGCACTTTAGTCATTTGTCCAACTCATTTAAGCGGTACGCTAGTCTTTTGGGTGCCCTAAGTTGAAGACGAGGTTGCGTGCCAACCCTCACTTGGGAGCATGTTAGCCTAATGGTGGGATTTTGCCTTATAAATTATTATAAGACATTAAACCCACTCTTGATGTAAGTTTGGTTCATTATTCAAAACACCAGTTGCCTTCAAGAGTTCAAGTTCTTCCATTCCCTCTCCAATGTCTCTAAGTTTTTTTTCTTCCTTTTGCGTTGGATTTTCTCTACTTTCTTCAAAGTTTTCTGCATTTTCTCTGTCTTTTCTTATATGGTATGAAAATGGTGTATGTGATAAATGAAAACACTATTCAAGTCTTTAAGTGTCGTTACATCCTTTCGTGGTTGACTGTTGAGTTAGACTCTGGCCCTATGGGTTACAATAATGTTGATGATGGCCACATGATCTTCTCACAGTTCATGACTGAGGCTGGGATCACATTTCCCCTAAATTGCCTTTTTCTGGAGTTTTGTGAATACTTCATGTTATCAAATTATAAAATAATCGCAAGTGCACCGACTATTATGGTATAGCTTATGCAAGTACGGATTGATCCCACAGAGATTTCGTTAATTTTTATAAATCAATGACTTTCCAACTAGATAATCCTAGTGTAGAGATATGATTAAGATCTAAATTAAACTAAACATGAATGAATAGTATAACTACGGAATATGTAATTAAGTTATGAAGAAAACTAGGAATTTGGATCCGCTTATCACTTTTAATTAACATCACACATTAATTAAATTTTGTATTCTCGATTTTTTTAACTCAAAATGCACCGACTCTCGTTGCATACTTTTCGAAAAATATAACGATAAATGTTCATGAAATATTTTAACGTCTCTAATTTTAGATCGCTTAAATCCCTATTCCCTTAAAATTATCAATTTCAAGTTTCCCCTTTGCATTCAAGCATGAGATGTCAAACAATATAACGTAAGTATAACCCATCAAAAGTCACACACTTTAATTCTTAAAATATGAATTATCAAACAATTTACAAGGTTTAAACATGTCGGGAATTGTACGGAACAAAACTAAACACGCAGTATTAATTATCATAATAAACTTCAACATATATAGTTTGTATGCACATATAGAATAACACATTATAATAATAATAATTATAATAATAATAATAACAACAACAACAATAACAATAATAATAATAATAATAATATGTAATATATGCGCACGCACGCACACACACACACACACACACACACACACACACATATATATATATATATAGTCAGGCTCTCTAACATAGCTCCTAGCAACATACATATGAACATACCCATTTTTTAAAATAGTAAAAAACATAATTTTGAGATGATATTTTTTATATGGGATCATGACATTTCAGTGTGCCGCTGTAAAAAAAACAACTGAAAATAATATTTTTTGTTATTTTTAAATAGGTAAAAAATGACACTTTTTACCCTTTAAAACTGTCAGTTTTTTTACCTATTTTTTTAAAATAACAAAACATATTATTTTGATCTGAATATTTTTACAGGGGCACAATGAAATATCATGAACTCATATAAAAAATATCAACTCAAAAGTATTTTTTTTACTCTTTTAAAAAAATAGGTATATTCATGGGTATGTTTAATGAAGTATTTTGGAGAGCCTGACTCTCTCTCTTTCTCTCTCTCTCTCTCTTTATCTATCTACCTACCTATATATATATATATATATATATATATATATATATACAAATTATAACACACACATATATTCACACATGTGGAAAATGAAAATTGCTTGGGACATTGATAATGGTTTGACATTTATTAGGACAGTGCGTCTCAAGTCACATAGAATTTGACTTTTACCTATTTGACTGCATTCCTACTACAATTTCTTATTGACCTGCAAGATAAATAATTAAACATATAGGGCCAACATTAACAGGGACTAGCAATTAAAATTAGTTTATTTATTCCCCCTCCCCTCCGGCTTGGTAAAATTGCATTATTAACTCGAATTATTTGAAGCTTGCATTTTTCTTTTAAATAACAAAAATGACTCTAAAAGTTCATTAATTATGATACAGCAGGACTTACAAGGCCTAAATTTAGGTATAAATTATACAAAATAATGCACTCATCACTTTAACATCGTCCCTACTCAGTGTTCACCCAACACTTAGAAACTTATCAAAGGTGTTAACAGTTTGAACGAACTATATGGGACTCGTCCCAGAAATTTACTACTAGTACATATGGACAATGACATATGAGAAGGTATGTTACCTAAAGGAAAGGAAGGTTTAAAGGGTCAATTTTCTAGATTACAATAAGGAATACTGGGCCTATGGCTATGTGGTCAAAGATTGGGAATATTTCTCCATACTAGAGGGCGATGAGACCTACAACGGTCCCAAATGCCCCAAAATATGGCATGGGATATGTCTAACGTTTCTGTATAAATTTATTTATTCTTATTATGTTCTTTTTATATTCACATTCACTGCATTATTGTGACACTTTGCTTCTTGTTATGTAGTTCCTCGAATGAAGAGAGAACCTACGCCAAAAGACATCAATTTTTCTACTTTGAAGAAAGTTTGGTCGCTCAAATAAGGTCTCAAAAACCCCGACCAGTCCAGGTCGGATGCGCTTCAGCTCTCTTACACTTTGTTAACAACTTCTTTCTTTTCCCGACCAGTGCAAAGGGAGACACGGATCCTATAGGGATTTACCGACCATATCCCTTCTACAACTAGCACTTTGGGCTCCTAAGAGTGTGTTTAAATTTCCACCATCCCATTTGTTATCACTACTTGCTCCGAGGACTAAATGTCTCTCAAGAGGAAGATTATCAACGTGATAGGGTATGTACTTTGTCCAACCTCCCCCACTAAGGTCTCTCTAACCTCGTTGATGTGGGGGATTCCCCTAAGAAGTCACAGGCCAATCATGCAAAGAAGAGCAAGGTGAATAACAACCTTGTCATTTAATTATCGATCACTAAGTTAGTGGATTCCATTGGAAAAGGGAAGGTCCCTATCGGATCCATTTCCTAACATTCAGATCGGCTTTTGCTCTTTTGAGGGGGTCTTGTCTCCTTAATGATCAGTCTTCAGTCGGCAGTATAACCTTCGATAGGTTAGCTATGAATATAACTCAAGCGCTATCAATTGTAATTGCTTAATTTCTATAAATTTAATTGATTACGATTTATTAAACTCACACTAACATATCTTTTCATTTTTCTTGGAAGTTTATCGTGGACTTCATCAACTTATTGGATAGAGGTGTCGTCCCAAAGAAAGAGGTGGGTGGATTAGGGGGTTTAATAGGGGATACAAGGCCCTTGATGCTTCTAGGGTCAAGATGGCTGAAAGTGAGGCCCTTCTCAAGACCAAGGATGAGGAGATTGTCCATTTAAAGGCCAAGGTGAAGGGCCCAAAGAAGGCAAACTAGGAGTCGACCCAGAACCTTGCAGCTACATTGGATTCCAATAATGTTAATTTTGATAAAGATTGGTACAAATCCTTTTTCTAGTGTTAAAAAGAAATTAGATTGTGTTAAAAAAAGGTTAGAGTGAGACCATGGTTAAGGGTGGCATCGCTGCCGACTCCGAGTTTTTCACTAAGCATGCTCCTAGATCTCCTCCTAACTTAGAGGAGGAATAAGAGAAATAAGAAGGTGCAGACCAGGGCAATGTCCTAGTAAACCTAAATTAAACTATAATTTTATTATCTTTCTTGGGTCTTTTGTCATTTTGAATGTATTTTTTCTTTTCTTATAATCTATGTAAGGGCCTTACCCCGTCATATTTGAATGAAATATAACTTTTTTTCTTGCTTCTTTTACTTGATTGTTTGTTCTCTATTTCTCTTGTGTTGTTGCTCATTTAGATTTTAAACTGACTTCATTTACTCTTGCAACTTGATGATCGCCTGACCTTTATTACTTTGGTCTAAGAAAATTATAACTCGAAATTTGTTCTTGTTAATGAGAATTCAGATCATGCTCTCTTTGTAGCTATTCATCAAGCATTTTATAAGACGGTGAGTCTCTATAGTGACCACACAAGGAAGGTCATGAGTCTCCAGGCCGACTTGGAGGAAATAAGGAACATTGTTAGTTTCTCTAAAATGATAATGTTGCACTAAGACTGGAGCTTGGAAAGGATGAGCAAACATTTTAACAAAATGAGGAAATCAAGAAAAAGGCTGAATTAGAGGATCAGGAGGCTAAGGTACTAGTTTAAAAAGTAACCGCGAACAGTCGGTGTTAATGTGTTAGATGAAGGCATACATCTGATTGAAGCCAATAATTTGGCTAATAAATATGTTTAGTTGAATGCTCTGGTAGTCCTTAAGATTCCTCATGACTCCGATCTATGGTATTGGTATTCCATGGACTCGCCTTACTAAAGCTTCCTCCCGTTGGGAGAGTGAGGATTCTTGGTTGTCGATCTATGCAGTCCACTACCAGTTAATGGAATAATACCTTACCGATTAGGACAATGACAACAAAATGCCTCATCACATCCCAGAGACTGCACATTTGGTGTTTAGATCAGGTCCATCAAGTGGTCCCCAAAGATAATATTTGGCTATTTTGTAATCGGTTAACTGTAAATATATTTACAATTAAAGAATATTCATAATGAAATGAAGTCTTTATTTTTAATTGGTGTTATCACATTCCCCTTTCCTTTTGCCTAACATGTGTTTATTGATTTTACCTTTTAGGAAGTGTTGTCACACTACTTAGGCCCCATATTAATTTTTGGCTCGAATACACCTATTTGCAGGGCTATCCACTCCTTCAGTATTTTATTTGACCAGTGTGTCGGTTTGCTATATGCCTAAATATTCCCCTATAGGTGTTTTTCTTTCCATGGGCAATACATCATGCTATCAGGTTAACTTAAAATAATGAAACACGTAACCTTAAGATAGTGACTATGAAATTTAATAAATCCAATATAAGGCATCAATACAATAATCTGGTTGATTAGTAAGATAATTTTCTATAACATTGACCTGTGATTTGAAACACTTAATGCTAACTGAATTAAATAAACTACGAAATTTAAGTACCAAATGCTAAGAATTAGTAACAAACTAAAACTTTAACTTATAATTGAAACAAAAATTCAAAATAAAATTTCTTAAGGTTAGATGCATTCCAAAACTAAGGTATCTCTCTTCCCTGAATTATTTCCAAGTGATAGGACCCTTCGAGCTCGTCTTTAGTTACTCTAAATGGCCCCTTCCAATTGGTTCTTGATTTCCCATTTGAATCATTCTTCACACCGCCAATGAATTTTCTTAGGATGTAATCTTCGACCTGGAACTTTCTCGGATAAACACCTTTGTTAAATTTCCTTGCCGATTATTGCTGGTAAGCTGCCAATTTGATCAGGTCTTTCTCCCTCCTATCATCTTCCATATCAAGTTTTGTGATGATTATCTCATCTTAAAGGCTTTGATCGGGTATGGTTATTCTCATGGTCGACAACCCTAAGTCCAGTGGAATTATATATTCCATTCCATATACTAAGGCGAAGGGTGTTTCCATGGTCGACCTCTTTGGAGTTATTCGGTATGCCTAAAGAATGTTGGGGAGATCGTCCACCCATGCACCTATTGGCTTATCCACTATTTGTTTTATTCTAGGGAGGACCATTTAATTAGAGGCCTCAACTTTCCCATTACTCGTGATCCACCGAACTGTATTGGTGCTTGATAGCATGGTTATTGTAGAAATATTGGAAGGCCTAGCTCTCAAACTACGTACCATTGTCTGTAA
Source organism: Sambucus nigra (assembly GCA_949130495.1). Classification (NCBI taxonomy): domain Eukaryota; kingdom Viridiplantae; phylum Streptophyta; class Magnoliopsida; order Dipsacales; family Adoxaceae; genus Sambucus; species Sambucus nigra. The sequence goes on from OX422216.1 coordinate 484,415,088, forward strand.
TGAGTGTTCTTGGTACACCAAAATAGGTTATGATATTTCGTTAGACAAACTTAATCAGATCGACGTCCCTTATGAATCCCGAAGGTCCCGCCTCAATCCATTCAGTGAAATAGTTTTTACCAAAAAGAAGGTAACTTATGTTTCTTTATAAGAGAAAGTTTTATGGTTGCTCATAATTTTATTTTATTTGGCGTATCTCGTTACACAAACACGTCACCGTCACAACTTCTCGGTAATCAAAGATATTATTGAAGACCTTAAATATTGGAAGATTTGGTTATCTCAACAATCATGAAAAAAGTATGTGATCGTGGTTGGTAAAAGTTTTTTTTTGTAATTTCTGGGGTTTAGTTATCTTTTATGAGGCTTTTTTTATATAAAGGAACTTAAATTATTTATAAGAAAAAATGCCTGAAAAAATGATGCCTCGTTTAAACGATGCTGACTGTTGTTGTAACGAGATTATGAAGGTTGTAGTCGTTCGAAAAGGAATCAAATGAGGCAATTTCCATTGCCCTCTAGAATGTCATTCGAATACTTCGTTCAAAGTTGTTCTAACGAGATACAGGGTGTCGTTTGAACGACAAACCTATTCGTTCGAACGACCGGGCGAATTTTGGTTTTTTAAAGATTATCTTTCTAATATCTTTTGTGTTTATCTTTTTTATATGTAATACCCCGCCCTAGAAAATGGGTGTTGAATAATAATTTGAGCATTTTTTTCATAAAAATAATTGGAGAAACAATTGCATAAGTGATCGATCGATCGATTAATTCCAAAAATTTCCTTATATTCCTAAAAATAAGGATAAAAATGTTATGGGGTCAAATTAGTAATAGAAGGAAGTTTTTGGAATTAAATGATCGATCGATAAAAATTAACCCTTGGGACTCGATCGATCGATGGATTTTGCTCGATCGAGCGAGCGAGCAGGTATGCAGAAAGGTCCTTTGTTTTTGTGTGCTATCTCATTTTAGGCCGGTGGATTAATGATGTGTCAACATCTTAGATACCCCAAGCCATTATCATTTTGGGTTTCTCTTACTAAGGGGAGTTGGTGGGGTTACCTCCTATAGTAAGTAAGGTTTGGTGGGTTCTAATATAAAATCATAAAGAGAGGGGTGAGGGAACCCATCATATTTGCTTGCCTATCTCTCTTAAGCTCCCAAGGCATCTATAGGGGGAAACATTTATGCCCCAGACTTCCCCACTAATATACACCATTATTTCCACTATGAAACCACCATTAAAAGGCCTCAAGCCACCTTATATCACCATATAAATCCCTAGGCAGATTTATTGAGTTAAAGAAGAGGGTGTTCTTGGAGTTAGGCGGAGATTTGAAGGGGAGTTGTTAGGTAGAAGAAGGATTTCATGGAGAATAACGAGAGATTCAATAGAGCTTCCATGGAGCAAGCTTGGGAAGAGCTTCTGGTAACCCCTTGAGGCCACATTTGGAGGTGGGGGTTTCTCCTCCTACACAACCATTTTGGAGACTTTAGAGGTGAAAATACTAATGTTGGTTTAGGTTTAAAGTTGTGTACATTTTTAACTAATTTATTTACATATATTAGACTTAATAAACGTAGGATATATGTTAGTTTGCATCTATGGTTTAAGTAGTTACATTCTATGATTTTATGTATAAATAGGTTTAAAGATATGATTTAATAATGAATTTTGAAAATGAATAAATTTCAGAATGTATATCTTCAACATTTTATAAAATAAAATGTGTTAGAATGATATTTTAAAGATATATAATGGTATTTTATACAAAGAAATCCGCTAGGCTTATTAAGCCATTTTATGAGATTAAAATGTGATTTTCTACTTGAATAATGAAGATAAATACAAAAAGGAAACTTTCACTTTAATGGGTTATTTAAAGTGGGTAAAACTCATATTGAAAGTAAAATGAGTTTAATGTCTATGTATGTGAAAAGTAAGGATTTTTCATAAGTTGTGGGTTAAAAGTTAATAATGGAAGTTAAAGGTTTAAAATGTATAAATAGTAGCAAAGTGGGTGTTAAGATGCAAAATCCCATAAATAAAGTGTTTATTTCAAATATCTATAAAATGGGACTTTAATATATGAAGAGGTGTTATTTTATATATTAAAGGTGCTAAAGTGACAAATGTGAAAGTTTAGTATAATGAGGTATTGAACAAATGTTAAAAATGGCTAAAAGTGTTTTAAATGTTATGTTGGAAACTTAATAACCATTTTGGGAGATTTCACTCGTTAAAGGACCAAATTGCAAGTTTTGGTAAATAAAGGGAAATTGGTAATTTACTTAATGTGGAACATTTTTACGGAATAAAAATATTGACAAATGTTTTTACACTTGTGTGGGTTAAAAATGAATTAAGCCCCTAAGCGTGAATTATTTTTGGTATAAAATCAACGTGTGTGTGAATAAAGGATTTAAAGGAGAAAGAAATAATTTTTCAAGTGTTAAAGGAAAAACGAACGGTTAAGTCCGGACTTTTAACTTTGGCCTGTAAATGGGATTAATGTGAACATTGGAATAATGTTGAATACATTGAAAAGATAAAGGAACACTCGGATGATGCGGGAAAATAATTAAGAAGGGCATGATGTCCCTAGTGGTGAAAGACCCCAAACCCACTGCGCGGTTAGCATATGGTGATTGGAACCGACGGTCTGGAGCCCTTGAAGTCCATAGATATTGGAGGATTTCGAGAAAATATAATGGTATTAATTGGAACATGATAAAAAACGGGTTATAAGATAGAAATAATCTAACTTGTGTAAATTATTAAAGTTTCGATTAATGTAATGTGGGCAAGTAATCTGACAATAATGACTAATGTCCATAAGAAAAGCGGAATGGTTAAGCAAGGTGATTTAATGGGTAATTAATCTACCTAAGGAGGTTTAAACCCATAATAACATAAGTGTGCGTGTTGTATAAGGCTTTCAATGTTAATGAATATTTTCTAACACGATGTATGCATGTTTTGAAAGAATGTATTAGGTAATGATTAACAACTCTGGTGTAAGTTAATGGACGTTGAGTAATAAACGTTTTGAAAGTAAATGAAATGTTTTCTCAATAATTGCTAATTGGTTAAATGTGTGAGTCTATGGGAAGAATATGACAGTTTTAGGCATAATGATAAAAAATTATTATTTTGTATAGATAAGGATAATAAACAGTATCACATAACGTTTTCGGAATAAAATGGTTTAATGTATTGGGACATGTTTTTTAAAAGGTATATATGTAGATATATACGTATTTTCACATGCATGTAGTTGTATCATGTGAGTATTCTTTTTTATGTTCATTTCTATACAACATTCGTATAATTTCCACTAAGCACTTGGCTCACTCCCTCCTTTTATTACGGCGGGTTGTATGATGTCTCATATTTTGAGAGCATTGTACAGGTAATTACTTAATTTGCATTTACATTATTAGCTCTATTTACTTGGCCTTGGGGGCACTCCCCTTGGGTCACATCGCGTAGTTTGATGAAAGTTGGAATCACATGATAATAAGTGTAACATTAAATAATAATAAAACTGGATTAGAAATATTATTTAGGTTGTTTCATTGCACTTCACAATTAACGCGTGGACCAGATCGGGTTGATCCTTTATTAACCCTTAAATTTGAGTCGGGGTGTTACATTATCAAACCTTCTTATAAAAATGCTAAACGAGATCAGTTACTTGAAGAACTCCTTTTGAAGAATAAAAACATCTTTTGAGTTCTCCTTTTGTGATCAAACACCTCATATCATAATCTTGCCCCCGAAATCGTTTAAGATCACTTTACCACATCACAATAAGGTTTCTTGTTGATTTATACTTGTAGAGATTTTTCTCTACTGCTGAGATTGTGGAATACGATTTCATGGATGAAGAAGAATACAAAGTGATCGGTGGATCCGAGGGTAAACCGCCACTTGTGGATGACTCTGGAGCTGAGTCGTAATTGTTGAAATTTTGAAGACTCTGCGCGTCTAACTTAGTGTAGCTAAGTGTTTTGTTCGTCGACTGTATTCAACACTCTCGATAGTGCTGAATCAAAAAGGTTTTGCCCTTCTTAGGGATTTTTTCTCATATCGTGTATTTTTGCATGCTTGGTTTTGTTATTGCAAATTGATTTTTGAAATCCTCTCGTATGCATTCCATAATTAATTTAAGATTAAAATTTGATTAAAATTGGATTTGTGTGTGTTGGCATTTAATTATATAAATTGGTCCATTAGATCACGTGCACTCTTAAATTGGTATTAAAGCCGATTACACCCAAATATCATGTGATCCTTTTCCGCATTTTTTATATCAATTTTTTAAAAAATTGTTGATCTTTAAAAATTTAGGATTTTATGGAAAATTTGTATAATCGAATGGCCATCTTTGATGGTTCAACTTATGATTACATGAAAGCTAGGATGAGGTCAACTTTAAAGTCAATTGATGAACGTGTCTAGTTATTCTATAAAAGAGGGTGGACACCACCCACTGTGACTGTAGATAATGTCGACGGCCCTAAACCTGTCTTTTCGTGGACATAAGGCAAATTTAAGTGGAGCAATTTTAACTCGCACAGTCTGAGTGTCATCTCGGGAGCCATCACCCCCGATGAGTTCCATTGCATTATGACATGCACCACATTTAAAGAAGCTTGGAATACCCTCCTGCTCACTCACGAGGGAACCAATGCTGTTAAAACTTCTAAGCTGCAAAATCTCACCGCACAATTTGAAATTATCACTATGCTTGAGTTTGAATCTTTTGATGAGTTTTATGCACGTTTATTCGATATAGTAAACTTGAGTTTTAATTTAGCCTTAGGTAAAAGAATACCTGAGAAGCACATTATTAAGAAATTTTTGAGATTGCTCCTTGCCCCCTTTATTCCTAAGGTTACCGTGTTAAATTCATTAGGGATACTAGATACTCTTAAGTTAAAAGAACTCATAGTAGACCTTCAAACATATGAGATATACAAGTTTTCCAAAACTGTTAAACCTAAGGAAAGGGTAATTGCATTAAAAGTTTAATCTAAAAAGAAAGAAGAAGGTTCGTCTTACTTCGAGTTAATTTTAAATTGGATGATTTAACCCTTTTTGTAAAAAATATCAAAAAGTTTCTCAAACTTAAAAGGCAAAATACTTCCAAAGAAAAGAAAAAATTTAAAAAATAAAAGAAAAATTTCCCGAATAAAGACGAGGAGATGTATTATGAGTGTGAGGGAAAGGGCTACAAAGCTCGTGAATGTCCGACTAGGTTAAAGAGATAAGAAAAAGGCAAATTTGCCTTAAATTTCACGCGTAGCGATAGAGAAGTTGAATCGGTGAGTTCAGAGGATGAATCACCGCATGGATGTAACTCAATCACATTCATGGCTAGTTATGTTAGTATACTGAGTTCACCTTTCGTCGATGAGGAAGCTACTAAACATGGACACCTCGATAGTGAGTATAGTCATTCTGAAGAGAGTAAAGGGGAAGATGTCTTGAGTGAGAGTGAGAGTGACCTACAGCATGCCTATGTCGATATTTATGACGAGTCCTTTAAAATAAAGAAATGAAATAAAGGTTTAACTATAAGAGTTTTAGCCTTAGAGAAGGAGTTGAGAGAGGCAAGAGAAAGTGAGTCCTCAGTGAGACAAGCTTTGGGAGAAAGAGTTTGTTTAGTTGAGAGAGAATGGGTACTTGACCAATAAGGTAGCTAGTCTTACTAGAGATCTCCAAGCATCTGTGGAGACTCATGAAAAACATGAAGCCCTTGTATTCCAGCTTGAGAAAGATCTCGAACATTCCCAGGAGGTCAAGTTAACTGTTAAGGATACATCGAAGAAGGTAGGTAAGATGCTCCTCGGCCCCTCTTTAGGTTTTGGTGAGAGGCATGGAATAGGTTATGACGGTGCATCCACTTCCCATACCGTACCGAAATTGGTTCCTAAATTTATGGTTAATCATTATGGCCTTTAATTGAAATCACAAAAGAAAGTTTAACCTAAGGAAGCGAACCAAGGTAGACCCAAATAAGTCTATGTTTGCACCTTTTTCAAGAGAAGAGGTCACCTCAGAGAGTTTTGCTATAACTAGGTAGAACTAGGCGTACGCATACTCCCACGTACCTCTCTAGCGACTTTTCTAGTCTTAGAGAGCAAGTTGAGTTCCTAGTATCGACTTCACAAAGCTTAATGGAAGAATTTCAACAAATGTCTTTATTGTTTGAGAACGCCTTTAATGCTCCGACTAGAGCCAATATTGATAAGGGCAAACTAAAGGTTACCTCCACTTGGGTACCTAAGCAAGAAGTCAAAGCCCTTGTTATATTGCTCTCAAGGTTAAAAATACTTCCCAATGGTATTTTGATAGTGGGTGCTCTAGGCACATGACTGCTGACATTTCATTTTTTACCCACCTTAAGGATCACAAGGAAGGTAAAGTCACTTTTAAATGCGAGTAGATCTAGCATTTTAAAACGTGGATGTTTAGAGATACCCGAATTTCCAAAGCTAGGAAAATTATTATACGTAAAAGGGTTGAAAGTGAACCTAATTAGCATAAGCCATCAGTTTGATGAAAACATTACGATAAAGTTTGATCAGCCCGAATGTAACTTTTATGACCAATCCGGTGAACTTCTACTACAAGATTTAAGGACCAAAGATAATTGCTATGGGATTGTGCCCAAGTCCTCCTTTGTGTGTAAAAGTATTTCAATCTCCACTATGGATCTATGGAATCAAGGAGTAGGTCACGTGAACTTTAGAGATCTTGAAAGATTAGTGAAAAAGGACCTAACTAGTGGCTTACCATCATTGGAGAAACTAAATTCCTCGGTTTTTGGACCTTGCCAACAAGAAAAATAAATTCAAAGTCCCCATCGGGAGTTGAGAACCATTACCACCTTCCATATTTTGGAGTTAATTAATATGGATCTTATGGGCTCTACTCACTCGGAAAGTTTAGGTGGTAAGAGATATATTCTTGTGATGGTCACTATTATAATTTTTTTATCGTAGGATTCCTTAGGAGAAAAGTCCGATGCAGTTGAGTACCTTGTAACCAAGTGTCATATCCTACAAAACCATTACGGTGTCATTATTAATCAGTTGCACAGTAAAAATGAAATTGAATTTTAAGAAGCTAAAGTGGATAGCTATTGTGATGGAGTGGGCATCAAATATGAGTTTTCGGCCGTCCTTACTCCTCATCAAAATGAGATTGTTGAGACGAAGAACTGGATGATATAAGAGATGGCTAGATCCATGCTTCTTGAGAGAAATGTGACCAGACATTTTTAGGTGGAGGCGGTGAGCACCACATGTCATACGAAGAATAGGGTATATCTTCGTCCACACGCTACACACTCCTTATGAGGTGTGGACAGGTAAGAAGCCCAACGTGTCGTATTTTCATGTCTTAGGGAGTATTTGCTACATCTTGCGAGATGGAGATCACTTACGAAAATTCGAAGCTCGAAGCGATGAGGGGATATTTTTAGGATATTCATCGACTAGTAGGGCTTATTGCAATACCCCGTAATTTTATTGATTTTTATTTAAGGGATTAATTGAATTAAATGAGAATTAATTGGAAATTAATCCGGAGGTAAATACTGGCGAGATGTGAATTGGTATTTGATTATGATGTTAAAATAAAACATTACTAATAATATATGGTAATATACGAGTATTGAAAATATTAAAATTGTCGCGAGGCAGAAATACGATAATTTGGGAAATTTAGTTGGGACGCGCGTGTCAGTCGCGTCAGAAATAAATTTAATTAGATTAAAAAAGTAATTTATATTTTTATCAACCGAATGGTCATTTTGAGTGCGCCAACGTGTCCAGAAGGGTCGAAATAGTCATAAAACACTAGCCGGGAGTTTAGTTTGGGTCCCGGGGCACTTTTTGACCAAACCGGCAACCCAGAAGGGTATTTTGGTAATTTTAAAAATTAAGGAATTAAAACCCACGAATTTTAGAGCTTAATTATATATTATTAGAGAGGCCACTAAGGCCATTATCAGCCAAAAACAATAGAAGTGGGATACGGGAGTTTGAGAGAAGTTACAAGAGGTTCCAAACCAAAACCACCACCCACCACCACCAATTGGGAAGGATTCGTGACCGGAAAGAGGAGAGATTCACCCTTTAATCACCAACAATAAATAAAAAGAAAAAATCTAAGGCAAGTGATTTGATATTATTAATTTCAATGAATATTTCCTCCATGTTTAGTGTAGAAACTTTTTATACCTTGAAAGTTTTGATAAAAACCCAAATAGGCTTGTTCTGGAACTCATAATTTTGGATAGGGATTGCATGTAGAATGGTTATAGACGAATTTAGTACCCAAAATATAACTTTTGATGATTTGAAAATGGATTAATAATGAGTCTTTGTGTGCAATTAAATTCTGGGTTCATGTTCATAGGGTTTAGGGCAAGATTTGGGAATATATGGTTATTACATGTTGATTAGTAAGATTTGACCCCAAAAAAAATATGTTAACAAGTGACCTAAGGTGACTTAGAGTAGTTTAAAAACATAAAAACTTAATTGGTATGAACTTATGATGGATTTGGAGAAAGGATTTTGGTGAAAAACGAAGTTGGGGAAATTCTGGGCATTCTCTGCCATCTCGTTAGAAGACCAACCCAGGTCGTTCGAATGGCCTCGTTTGAACGAGCTTCTAACGAGATTCCAGTACCCCTTTTAACAAGTTCGTTCGAAGCCCTTCGTTCGAACGACACTCGTTCGAACGAGATTTCTAACAAGTTGACATAATGACCTTGTTCGGCCAATTTTTGTTTCGGACTTCACATAGGCTTATTTATAGGTATTATTTTTGGGATAACTTCCATAATTTTAACCCTAGAGAGTTGATGTTGGGAACTTTGTGAACACCTAGACTCGAGGAAGACTAGTAGGTATATTTGAGAGACCGGAGTATAACTTAGGATTTTATTTTGGAGAAATGCATATAAGACTTAAGTAATTGATATTTACGACGTGAGATGTGTCGGCGGTCTATATTGTATATTATCCAAATACTTATAAATGTGCAAACTTGAATGACGGTATAAGGGGGTGGAATATACCTCTGTTAATATTATAAGATATCTAAGATGTGTGAATGCTTGGTATATGGACTTATATGTGTATAACATACCTACCATACTTGCTATCACGGGAGGTCGGCTTTCGATCAGGGCCATCTACTCTTTGTGTGCCTACGGGGGGATTTAGATTGGTACCTCAAGGACATAGGTCAGAGAATGACTTATAGGTGAGTTAATAAGTCAGCTGACCATGGGAGAGTAGGTATGTGCATGACCCATGGGTATGTGAACTATGTTCGCCCCCATTATGTGTGTTTGTTTCTTATTGAAACGTTTCCCGAGAGATTCAGAACACGTGGTCCTTATGTACGTGATGTACTGGGATTCGATAGCAGAGTATGTGTGCACCGCAGCTTAGCCTAGGGGTGCCATTATTGTATATTTTTGATGAGATTAATATACTGATAATTGAGATGGACTGTTTATTAAAGTGTAAGTGTGAATGATTGTAACATTTTTAGTAGAGTTAAAGATGGAAATTTTTTAGTAATTCTTATAACTAATTCTGAGTAATAAAAGTAAGACTCTTAGTATATTAAGATGTCGGGAATTAAACTTTGAATTATAAAGTAAAGTCAGGTTATGGATTGGACTAGTTAGATAGTGGAATAACTAGAACGGGTACGGGTACGTTAGGAGTGCACAATTAGTTGAGAGGTGAGGAGCTCATGTGAGTGCACGCACTATCATGTATTTTATATTCACTGTTTAATGATATTAAATACTTGCTATATTTTAAACTGTTTTCACAATCGGGCTCTGACCCGTTTGCTTTTAAATCTATTCTTTTGTAAAAACCTTTTAGGTGCTCAGCCATAAGGACACCAAGCTTAGAAGTTCCATTTCAGTGACGTGTTGTAGCTGTTGTGGAAGTTACAGGATCTCGATAATAGACGCTTCCACTTTTCTGCTTTGACTCCATCTCAGATTTATTCATCTGTAGGGCATGTCGCCCCTTTTCTCTTAGAGACAGCTTAATTATTCAGTTCTATTTCAGTTTTGGATTAAATTAATTAGTGTTTCAGACTTTGTATTTGTTTTATTCAGTATTCGGATTATTCAGAGGAGTGTTCCTCCAGATTCATTTTTATTCCATTATTATTATATTATGATTGTGATGTCACCGTGGTATCATTATTTCATAATTTAATTTGTTGCATGTTGATCTAGTTTAATTAAAATTGACGACTCACTTTTTAAATATTAGGTGGCTAGTAATTGCTAAAATATTTTTCGTTGAGTGATGCTATGAACTGAACCAACTTGACATTTTGTATTAATTTGAATAAAGGAGTAGCTAACCGGTATTTAATTAGACGGGGTGTCACAGGTGGTATCAGAGCATCAGGTTCTAGTGTCCTTAGGATCTGTACGGCTTGTTATGTTTCCGTTGAGCGTTCTTTGATGCATAGCCCTATATTGTAGGATTGTTGTACTCTTTTGTGTATCTTACGCTCTTCAGCTATTTTGAGATAATAACTGTAGACTTATACGACTTCTCTTTCATTTTTGATACCTCCACGACATGCACAGCGAGTTCCCAGGGATGCTCAGCCCGAGCCACAGCCTGCACCAATTCAGGGCACCATGAAAGCCGCAGAGGTTGCCGCTATTGTGGCCTAAGCGATAAATGTCGCTCTAGCATTTGTGCAGCAGGCACCGCCTCAGGCGCCGGTAGTAGCACCAATACAGGCTCATGCATTCCCGTCTACTTGGGAACGTGTTTGTGACGCTTTTCAAAAGGCACACCCTCCGGAGTTTGCAGGTAGCTCCGACATTGCTGTGTCCAATCAGTGGAAGAAGGACATCCAAAGACACTTGAGGATGTACGAGTGTACGGATGTACAGAGGCAGATACTGGTTACTTTTAAGCTGGTAGGGTCAGCGTTGCAGTGGTGGGAGTCCGTTACCACCGCGAAGGAGAGGGATGTTCTTACTATTCAGGAGTTCTGGGTACGGTTCGACCGCAAGTATTTTCCCTCGGCCGTTCACACCAAGATGAGGAGAAAATTGATGAACCTCAAGCAGGAGGGGAGGAAAGTTGCTGAATATGAGGCCGAGTTCACAAATCTTTTGAACATCGTCCCTGATGAGATTTTGATAGAGGAGAAGAAGATACAAAAGTTCATGAATGGGTTGACTTGGAGGATCCGTCAGCATTTACTGAGAAATCTCTCGTTGGCCACTTATTCTGATGTGGTTAACGCAACAATGCTTCACTGCCAGGACCACCGCTTACACTTGTCAGAGGGTAAGCGATCAGGAGAGTCTAGACATCAGGGCAGGACAGGGGGAAATGGTGCCAGCGGGGCATAATCAGTTCAGGGTCAGCATAGGCAGGATGATCAGAGTTCCCAACAGGGGGATCCTAAGAGATTTCGATCTGGAGGTCTCATAAATAGCCAGGGAGGTTTTCATCATGGCCAGTAGGGTCAACACGGCCATCGGGGTCACCACTAGGGGTGCACATGGTTCGGTTCGATTCCACTACGGAACCAGATCAGAACCGAAATTGATCGATTCCATGGTTTTGGAACCAGAACCAGAACCAGAACCAAAATTGGTCGGTTCGGTTCGGAACCAAACCATCGGTTCTCGGTTTGGTTCGGGTTGGTTCATGGTTCTGGTTCTTGGTTCTGGTTCGCGGTTTAGGTCATGGTTCTGGTTTGCAGTTCTAGTTCGCGGTTCTGGTTCGCAGTTTTCATTAATGGTTCTGGTTCGTGGGTTGGTTCTCGGGTTGGTTAATGGTTCTGGTTAACGGTTATGGTTAATGGTTCTGGTTAATGGTTCAGGTTCATGGGTCGGTTCTCGGGTAGGTTCTTGGGGTCGATTCTTTGGTTCGGTTATTTGGTTCGGTTCCATTGGTTTGGTTCTCAGTTCGGTTCGGTTTGGTTCAGGTATAAAACCGAGAACCGAACCGAACACTTCGGTTCTCAATTTTTTGGAACCATAACCAACCCGTGGAGAAAAGAAACCGAACCAACCCAACCCAACCCACGAAGGTCGGTTTGGTTCGGTTCGGTTCTTCGGGTTAACGGTTTTTTTACACACCCCTAGTCACCACGGCCTGCATGGCCAACAGCAGCAGTTTCAGCAGGGCCAGCATGGCCAATGGAGGAACGGCAACGGTCATCAGGGCCGTGGGTAGCAGGGTCAGAGGGGGGAAACTTTTCGAGGAAATGTTTCATTTGTGGCAAGATTAGCCACAAGCGCCAGGAGTGTCCTGATAAGGGCAGGACCCCACAGCAGCAGCAGTATGGTGCTAGACATGATCCCCAGAGGCCTATATTTCCCGCCACCCTCCCAGCACCACCGCAGATGCCAGCTTTGCCACCCATCCCAGTAGTCCCAGTTCAGCAGGGACAACTTCAGTACGGGTGAGTCTATCAGCTCCAGTAGGCCGCAGTTCCACAGGATCCACCCGCTATAGAGGGTATGTTCTCTATTCAGGGGACTATGGGACATATTTTATTTGATACGGGAGCCACACACTATTTCATTGCCACAAGATTTACACGCATTATAGGGTTGTTAGTCACTGCAGAGAGAATGATTACTTGCGTAGATTCACCGTTGAGTAGGGGTTCTGTGATTTCTCTTATTTGTAGAGGCGTGGGTATAGAGATTGGGAGGTTTACTTTGCCTGCTGATATGTTAGTATTAGATATGACTGAGTACGATGCGATCATTGGTATGGATTGGCTAGTTGCGTATCGAGCCATGATTGATTGTTTCAGCAGGAGTATTATTTTTGCCATACCCGGGCAGGAGATGTTCTTATTGGCGATGACTCGTCCTGAGGAGGATCGTCCACTCACTTGTATTATATAGAAGAGGAGACCTCTAAAGAAGTGGTAATACCACTCAATTCGATTCCAGTTGTTAGGGAGTTTGCTGATGTATTCCAGGATATTCCAGGGTTACCTCCTAGTAGAGAGATAGACTTTGTTATCGATTTGACGCCGGGCACTCGGCCGATAGCCCGCGCGCCTTATTGTATGGCTCCAGCAGAGATGAGGGAGTTATGAGATCAGATAGAGCAGCTGTTGGTTCAAGGGTTTATCCGTAGGAGTACCTCGTCACGGGGTGACCCTGTACTGTTCGTGAAGAAGAGAGATGGATCGTTGAGGTTATGTGTAGATTATCAGGAGTTGAATAAAGTCACGATACGGAACAAATATCCGTTGCCGCGAATCGATGACTTATTCGACCAATTGAGAGGATCGGCCTTCTTCTCAAAGATTAACTTGCGATCGGGATACCATCAGTTGCATATCAGGGAGCAGGATGTCGCAAAGACTGCCTTCTTGACGAGATACGGTTCCTACAAGTTTCGAGTTATGCCTTTTGGCCTAACCAACGCTCCAACGATGTTTATGGACTTGATGAATAGGGTGTTCGGAGAGTTCCTAGACCAATTCGTCATCGTCTTTATTGATGACATTCTAGTTTACTCCCAGACAGAGGAGGAAAATGCCGAGCACTTGAGACAGGTTTTGCAGACGCTGCGTCAGAACGAGTTATATGCAAAATATGAGAAGTGTGGATTTTGGCTGAAGGAGGTACAGTTTTTGGGGCATATCATTTCAGACAGGGGAATATCAGTTGATCCGGGGAAGGTATCGGCGGTGAGAGAGTGGGGACAACCCACAACACCAACTGAAATACGTAGTTTCTTGGGTCTAGCAGGATACTACGGGAGGTTTATTCGAGGTTTCTCAAAGATAGCGGGTCCCTTGACACATCTGACTCGCAAAGGTGTGCCATTCATCTGGAGCGATGCTTGTCAGTTGGAATTCGATGAGTTGAAGGACAAGTTGACCTCAGCGCCAGTGTTATCATTGCCCAGATCGAGAGTTGAGTATCTAGTCTACACTGATGCGTCCTTACAAGGACTTGGAGGTGTACTTCAACAGGAGAGTCAGGCCATAGCTTATGCTTCCCGCAAGCTTAAGCCTCACGAGAAGAATTACCCCACCCACGACTTGGAGTTAGCAGCAGTTGTATTTACTCTTCGGATTTGGAGACATTATCTCCTGGGGGAGAAATTTCGTTTATTCACGGATCACAAGTCCCTACAATACCTCTTCACGCATAAAGAATTAAATATGCGTCAACGTATGTGGCTTTAGTTCGTGAAGGATTATCAGTTCGATATCCAGTACCACCCGGGAAAGGCTAACGTGGTAGCAGACGCGTTGAGCCGTAGGCCAATAGGTGAGGTGGCCGAAGTGTGGAGAGCAAAGTGGAAGGAGTTTGGACACCAGGATGCAGTGGCTCGATCATTCATGTCTGTGATGACTGTTACGCCTCAGATTGTTATGAGAGTGATATAGGCCCAGGCAAAAGACTCGTTCTGTCAAGAGCAGATAGTTCGATTACTAGCAGAGGGAGCCGAGTCCTATACCGTTAGTTCAGACGGGGGCTTACGCTTCAACGGGAGACTGGTTGTTCCGAAAGGGGAAGACTTGTGACACGAGGTAATGTCAGAGTCGCACAGATCGAGGTTCACGCTACATCCTGGTCGGGATAAGATGTACCAGGATATGAGGCGACAGTACTGGTGGAGCGAAATGAAGAGAGAGATTGTCGAGTTCGTTTCTAAATGCGCCACTTGTCAGCTGGTAAAGGTGGGCCATCAGAGACCGGCAGGACTTCTACATCCATTAGAGTTTCCTATATGGAAATGGAAGAGCATTTACATGGACTTTATCATGGGGTTGCCTACTTCGCAGAGGGGTCACGACTCCATATGGGTAATCGTGGATCGGTTGACCAAAGTTGCTCATTTTTTGCCAGCCCGGACAGACTTCACTACGGGACAGTATGCCCAGATTTTCATAACGGAGATAGTGAGACTTCACGGGGTGCCTCTCAATATCGTGTCTGACCGAGATAAGATATTCGTTTCATAATTTTGGGAGAGTTTCCAGAAAGCCATGGGTACGGAGTTGCGACTGAGTACGACAGATCACCCACAAACAGATGGGAAAACCGAGCGAATTAATCAGATGTTGGAGGACATGTTGCGTACATGCATCCTAGACTTTGGAGGTGGTTGGGAGCAGTACCTTCCACTAGTGGAGTTTACTTATAATAATTCCTATCAGTTCACCATTGGCATGGCTCCATTCGAGGCGTTGTATGGTAGACCTTGTCGTTCCCCAGCATATTGGTTAGAGGTGGGGGATAACAAACTCCTTGGGCCGAAAGTGATTCAGGATACTTCGACAAGGATAGAGATAATACGGGGCCATATTCAGGTAGTTCAGGACCGACAGAAGAGCTATGCTGATGCCAAAAGGTTCTTCAGAGAATTCAAGGTGGGGGATCAGGTGCTACTCAGAGTATCTCCGATGAAGGGGATTATGCATTTTGGGAAGAAGGGGAAACTGGCACCAAGATATGTGGGGCCATTTTCTATCATCGAGCGGATTGGGCCACTAGCGTATAGACTTGGGTTACCGGAGCACTTGCATAGGATTCATGACGTGTTCCATATTTCCTCGCTAAGAAGATATCTTAGGGACGATTTGGCCCATACTCATATTGCTTTAGAGGACATCCATCTACATCCCGATAGTTCCTACGAGGAGGGACCGATTTCCATTCTGGACCACAGTGAGAGGAAACTGAGATCGAAGATAGTACCATTAGTACGTGTTCAGTGGCGGCATCATAACGCCGAGGAGTCCACATGGGAGCACGAGGATGAGATGCGCGAGCGTTATCCAGAGTTATTTTTACCAGGTATTATTTAGTTCCGAATTTCGGGACGAAATTCTGTTATTAGGGGGAAGTATGTAATACCCCGTAATTTTATTGATTTTTATTTAAGGGATTAATTGAATTAAATGAAAATTAATTGGAAATTAATCCGGAGTTAATACTAGCGAGATGTGAATTGGTATTTGATTATGATGTTAAAATAAAACATTACTGAGAATCTATGGTAATATACGAGTATTGAAAATATTAAAATTGTCGCGAGGCAGAAATACGATAATTTGGGAAATTTAGTTGGGACGCGCATGTCATTCGCGTCAGGAATAAATTTAATTAGATTAAAAAAAGTAATTTTTATTTTTATCAACCGAATGGTCATTTTGAGTGCGCCAACGTGTCCGAAAGGGTCAAATTAGTCAGAAAACACAAGCCACGAGTTTAGTTTGGGTCCCGGGGCACTTTTAGGCCAAACCGGCAACCCAGAAGGGTATTTTGGTAATTTTAAAAATTGAGGAATTAAAACCCACGAACTTTAGAGCTTAATTATATATTATTAGAGAGGCCACTAAGGCCATTATCAGCCAAAAACAATAGAAGTGGGCTACGGGAGTTTGAGAGAAGTTACAAGAGGTTCCAAACTAAAACCACCACCCACCACCACCAATTGGGAAGGATTCGTAACCGGAAAGAGGAGAGATTCAGCCTTTAATCACCAACAACAAATCAGAAGAACAAATCTAAGGCAAGTGATTTGATGTTATTAATTTCAATGAATATTTCCTCCATGTTTAGTGTAGAAACTTTTTATACCTTGAAAGTTTTGATGAAAACCCAAACAGGATTGTTGTGGAACTCATAATGTTAGATAGGGATTGCATGTAGAATGGTTATAGACGAATTCAGTACCCAAAATATAACTTTTAATGATTTGAAAACGGATTAATAAGGAGTCTTTGTGTGCAATTAAATTCTGGGTTCATGTTCATAGGGTTTAGGGCAAGATTTGGGAATATATGGTTATTACATGTTGATTAGTAAGAATTGGGCCCAAATAAATATGTTAACAAGTGACCTAGGGTGACTTAGAGTAGTTTAAAAACATAAAAACTTAATTGGTATGAACTTAGGATGGATTTAGAGAAAGGAATTTGGTGAAAAACAAAGTTGGGGAAATTCTGGGCATTCTCTACTATCTCATTAGAAGACCAACCTAGGTCGTTCGAACGAGCTTCTAACGAGATTCCAGTACCCCTTCTAACGAGTTCATTCGAAGCCCTTTGTTCGAACGACACTCGTTCGAACTACCTCGTTCGAACGAGATTTCTAACGAGTTGACAGAATGGCCTTGTTCGGCCGATTTTTGTTTCGGACTTCACATAGGCTTATTTATAGGTATTATTTTTGGGAGAACTTCCATAATTTTAACCCTAAAGAGTTGATGTTGGGAACTTTGTGAACAACTAGACTCGAAAAAGACTAGTAGGTATATTTGAGAGACCGGAGTATAACTTAGAATTTTATTTTAGAGAAATGCATATAAGACTTAAGTAATTGAGATTTACGACGTGAGATGTGTCGGCGGTCTATATTGTATATTATCCAAATACTTATAAATGTGCAAACTTGAATGACGGTATAAGGGGGTGGAATATACCTATATTAATATTATAAGATGTCTAAGATGTGTGAATGCTTGGTATATGGACTTATATGTGTATAACATACCTACCATACTTGCTATCACGGGAGGTCGGCTTTCGATCAGGGCCATCTACTCTTTGTGTGCCTACGGGGGGATTTAGATTGGTACCTCAAGGGCATAGGTTAGATAATGTCTTATTGGTGAGTTAATAAGTCAGCTGACCATGGGAGCATAGGTATGTGCGTGACCCATGGGTATGTGAACTATGTTCTCCCCCATTATGTGTGTTTGTTGCTTATTGAAATGTTTCTCGAGAGATTCGAAACACGTGGTCCTTATGTACTTGTTGTACTGGGATTCGATAGCAGAGTATGTGTGCACCGCATCTTAGCCTAGGGGTGCCATTATTGTATATTTATGATGAGATTAATATACTGATAATTGAGATGGATTGTTTATTAAAGTGTAAGTGTGAATGATTGTAACATTTTTAGTAAAGTTAAAGATGGAAAATTTTTAGTAATTCTTATAACTAATTCTGAGTAATAAAAGTAAGACTCTCAGTATATTAAGATGTCGGGAATTGAACTTTTAATTGTAAAGTAAAGTCAAGTTATGGATTGGACTAGTTAGATAGTGGAATAACTACAACGGGTACGGGTACGTTAGGAGTGCATAATTAGTTGATAGGTGAGGAACTCATGTGAGTGCACGCACTATCATGTATTTTATATTCACTGTTTAATGATATTAAACACTTGTTATATTTTAAACCGTTTTCTCAATCGAGCTCTGACCCGTTTGCTTTCAAATCTATTCTTTTGTAAAAACCTTTTAGGTGCCCAGCCACAAGGACACCAAGCTTAGAAGTTCCATTCCAGTGACGTGCTGTAGCTGCTGTGGAAGTTACAAGATCTCGATAATAGATGCTTCCACTATCTGCTTTGACTCCATCTCAGATTTATTCATCTGTAGGGCATGTCGCCCCTTTTCTCTTAGAGACAGCTTAATTGTTCCGTTCTATTTCAGTTTTGGATTAAATTAATTAGTGTTTCAGACTTTGTATTTGTTTTATGCAGTATTCGGATTATTCAGAGGAGTGTTCCTCCAGATTCATTTTTATTCCATTATTATTATATTGTGATTGTGATGTGACCGTGGTATCATTATTTCATAATTTAACTTGTTGCATGTTGATCATTTAATTAAAATTGACAACTCACTTTTTAAATATTAGGTGGCTAGTAATTGCTAAAATATTTTTCGTTAGTTATGCTCTGAACTGAACCAACTTGACATTTTGTATTAATTTGAATAAAGGAGTAGCTACCTGGTATTTAATTAGATGGGGTGTCACACTTATAAGGTCTTTAACCTTATAAGCTCTATGGTTAGGGAGTCAATAAAACATCATGATTAGAGATGACGAGCCAGCAGAATTTATTCTTAGCCCCTAATGTTAGGATGATGCACCCTTTGATGACGATCCCATCCTTCCTCACGCGACCACGGTAGACCCCATTCCTAATTTAGGAAAAACAGCCTCTTGGGTTTGTAAGATTCATGACCCTTTCGCTATACTTGGTGATCCCACACTAGGTGCCAAGACTCGTGCTTAACTAGTAAATGTGGTTAGCTATCTGTGCTACACCTCCTCAGTCGAGCCCAAGAATGTGAAAAAAACACTCAAGGATGAGCATTGAATATTTTCCATGCAGACGAGTGGCTTCAGTTTCGTAAGAATGATGTCTAAGAGTTAGTCCCCTGACCTAGAGACACTAGTGTGATAGGTACCAAGTGAATTTTGAAGAATAAAATGGATGAAAATGGTACCATAATTCACAATAAGGCTAGGTTGATCACTCATAGCTACACACAGATCGAGGGTATAGATTTTGAGGAGACATTCTCTCATGTTGATAAGATTGAGTCCGTCCGTATACTACTCACCATAGCATGTCATTTGCATTTCAAGTTATATCAGATGGATGTCAAGAGTGCCTTTTATAATAACATTCTATAAGAGGAGGTTTACGTGGAACAACTAAAAGGGTTTGAATACCCTAAGCACCCGGAACATATTTTTTATCTTAAGAATGACTTGTATGGTTTGAAGCAAACACCCCGTGCTTGGTATGAGGCTTACTTTTTATCTCTTAGCTCGTGGCTTCAAGAGAGGGGGTGGATTAGACGTTGTTTGTGAGGAGAGAGTGGTGTTATTTTGGTTTCCCAAGTCTATGTGGATCGCATAGTATTTGGATCCACGTTTTCCCACCATGCTCACACCTTTGTGGAGAATATGAAGAGTGGGTTTCAGATGATCATGGTAGGTGAAATTATATTCTTCCCGGGTCTCTACGTTTCTCAGCTTGAGCATGGGATATTCATGTCTCAATCCAAATATGCAAGAGACCTTGTGAAGAATTTTGGTCTAGACTCCGTAAATCACTTATGCACACCTATGAGTACATCGACAAATCTTAGCAAAGACCCTTTTGGCAAGGACTTAGACCAAACCCTTTATCGGAGTATGATATGTAATCTTCTCTACTTGACTGTTAGTCATCTCGATATTGCCTTTAGTGTTGGAGTCTGTGTGTGATACCAAGCATCCTCGAAAGAGTCACACTTACACATACTTAAAAATATCATCAAATACGTGAGTGGAACTCTTTCATACGGTATTTGGTATTCCTTTGATACCGATGACCGTTTATCCGCCTAATCAGATGTTAATTGGGTCCGGGATATTGATGGTTGTAGGAGAACTTAGGGTGTGTGTTTCCATTTTGGGATTGCTCTTATCTCTTGGATAAGCAAGAAGCAATACTCCATCTCTTTGTCCACCGTGGAGGCTGAATATATTTCCATCCGGAGTTATTGCACGCAACTCTTATGGATGAAGCAAACGTTGGAAGATTGTGGGATTTCGCAAGTGCGATCTATATTTCCTATAATCTGATCCAGCATTCGCACACGAAGCACATTAGGATTCGCGAGCATTTTATATGAGACCTAGTTGAGGATAAGGTTATGTACTTAAGCTTTGTGAGCATCGAGCATCGATTAGCCGGTATATTCACAAAACCTTTAGATGCACTTCGATTTGAGGATCTAAAGAAATCCTTAGGTATCTGCATTGTTGACGGAGTTCGGGTATTTTATTTAGTATAGGATGATTATTATGTTTAAATCTTATATCCCTATTTTTATATTTTTTTATTGTACTCATTTGTATATTTATTTTTCATTTCATATATTTTTTGAAAAATCCAAAAAAAAGATTTGTTTTTCTTGAAAAAATTTAAAAAATACAAAAAGATTTATGGATTTTAAGAAAAAGTTGAAAAAGCAAAAAAGATTTTTATTTTTGATAATTTTTTTTGAAAAAGATAAAAAGAGTTTTGTAAAAAAAATTCACCATATATAGATGAACATTTAAGATGCCCGGATCACCCATTCATTCCATAATTCCATGTGACTTTTTTATAGTATTTTGACACATGGCGTTGTTTTATTTGTGTGTTTAATAATGTGTGGATATCATTATGTTGATCTTTGATGACTACTATCCAAATGTTATACTCCTTGCTACCTTTAATGCACACGTGCACGAACTTGTTCGAACATTGCACTTACTTGTCACTTGTCGAATACGATGTTCTCATATCAATTTTGCTTTATAACGAACCAATGTAAAACGAGATAAAAGTTGTGCATGTAAAAACCATTTCCCATATTACCTTTATTTTTTCGAAAATTTTGTTAAATGTTAAGCAATGAAAAGGGGCTACGAAATATCAAATGGTCTTTGCGTTAAAAGCCGCCATTTGCATAAAAGAGCCTAAAAAGATTAAAGGCACATAAAAACAGAAGTGTGAGGTCAATTTTTGATTCATTGATGCTTTGCTATATATGAGCATTAATTTTTTCAAAAATAATTGAGAATTTACTCTTAGTTATGATATATTGTGACGGAGTTAAAGTATAAGATCAATGGGTTTGCACAACCTAAAAAATTTCTCAAAAAACATTACATAGTTTGGTGTCATTGGTGTGAGAATTATTTATGTTCATGGCATGTTGATTAAGTTAAGTCATTATCACACGAGTTCACCAATTTTACACTGAAGGTAGACTTTGAGATTTTTTGTTAAAAATGTCTCAAAACTTCGTGCACATGTGTTATGATTTTCTATGTTAATTAACTTATGAAAAATGTTCACACGCCTACATTCCGCATTCATGATTAGGGTATTTTAATGTTAATCCATGGTGTGCTGTATTTGTACATTTTTATTTGAAAAATGAAAGTTTCAAAAGTAGTTGGTTGTTATATGTCTTTGAGATGATCATTACCCGTGCTTTCTTACTTATACTTGTGATGATATATTACTTCTTCGTGTGATGCCTATATTCCATGCTTAGTTTCGACTACTTTATCTATTATGGACAAAAAAGGAGAGAACAAATTGAGGAAGAGTTTTTATTTTTTTTTGTTTAAAACTCTATGCATCACGGTATCCTTCTTTGTAAACTCTATGCATCACGGATCCTTCCCTGTCTCATGTGTATATGACGTTTCTCTTGGATGATGATCTATTGGATATACATAAGATGAAGACAACGCTAGCCAAAGGAAAAATCCAGTTTCATTTTGAAGACATGCATAAATTCTACGTTCCTTTTATTATGTATTTTAGGAGGGTAGTTAATTATATTATGTTGATAGGATTCAATTTGGCATAGGTTTGTGTTTTGTACTAGAATAGCCAAAGGGAGAGATTTGGAACATCAAGTTTTATGATTGCTCGTATTTTTATTTTATTTGGCTTATCACGTTACACAGACACGACACCGTCACAACTTCTCGATTTTCGAAATTATTATTGAGGACATTAAATATTGGAAGATTTGGATGTCTCAACAATCATGGAAGAAGTATGTGATCGTGGTTGGTAAAAGTTTTTTTTATTTATTTTAGTTTTTGGGGTTTAGTTATCTTTTATGAGGCTATTTTTATATAAAGGAACTTAAATTTTTATAAGAAAAAATGCCGGAAAAATGACGCCTTGTTCAAACGAGGCTGACTGTCGTTCAAACCAGATTATGAAGGTCATTCGAAGTCATTCGAAAAAGAATCAAGCGAGGACATTTCCATGGTCCTTTGGAATGTTATCCAAAGACTTCGTCTGAAGTCGTTCTAATGATATACAAGGTGTCGTTCTAACGACATCCCTGTTCGTTCGAACGACCGGGCGAATTTTGGTTTCTTAAAGATTATATTTCCCATATCTTTTGTGTTTATCCTTTTTGTCAAAACCTTTTTATTAAAAGGCTGAACGGGATTAGATACTTAAAGAACTCCTTTTGAAGAACAAAAACATCTTTTGAGTTTTCCTTTTGTGATCAAACACCTTATTTCATATTCTTATCCCCCGGAATCGTTCAAGATCACTTTACCACGTTACAAGAAGTTTTCTTACTGAATCATACTTATTGAGACTTTTCTCTACTGTTGAGATTATGGAATAAGGTTTCCCGGTTAAAGAAGAAGCCAAGGTTGATCGGTGGATACCTAGGGTAGACCACTACCTGTGGATAACTCTGGAGTTGAGTCATATTTGTTGAGGTTTTGAAGACTCTACGCGTCTAACTTAGTGTAGCTAAGTGTTTTGTAAGTCGACTGTATTCAAAACTCTCGATAGTGCTAAATCAAAAATGTTTTGCCCTTCGTAGGGATTTTTCCTCGTATTGTGTATTTTTCATCCTTGGCATGGTTATTGAAAATTGATCTTTAAAATCATCTCGTATGTACACCATAATTAATTGAAGATTAAAATTTGATTTGAGTGTATTAGCATTTAATTATATAAATTGGTCCATTAGATCACATGCACTCTCATTCTTAGTGTAGTGGACAGTGGTCCCACAAGGTCTAACCCCCATTGAGAAAATATCCATGGGCTAGTTAAAGATTGATGGTCGCTAGTTGACTAATGGAGTAGTGGCGAGAATAGTTGAAACTTCTTGCATTTTTCACATAGAAGACGACGTATTTTTGCATATAAGTCCATCAATATCCCTCAATTATTTCCCTAAATGCCGGAGATCTCCCACTTGCACGACTTCCATAAATTCCTTCGTGTAGATCATATAGGACTTAGTTGATGTCACTATGTGCACACATTATAAGTACGACCTGGTAAATACCTTTTATTAAGATTTCCTTTGGGAGATAAATAGAAATAGATAGCTTTCACCAAGTTCTGATGGGCCTCCCTTTTGTCCACGGGTAACACATATTCCTGCAAGTACTTAATTATTGGGTCTATCTAGTTGGGAGATTTTTTTAACAACGAGCACTTGGTCGACATCCTGAAGGATAATATATTATGCTAAATATTCCACCTATATCACCATCTTGAGGTCGAATTTGACAATTGAATCCAAAGTGGCTAGGGCATCTGCGTGACTATTATATCCATTAAGGAATTTATGGATTTGGACATGTTTCAACTGGGCAACCAACTCATGATATTTTTCAAGGCAGACTAACATGTGTTTGTCTTTCGCATTATAATCTCTTGGTATTTGATTAAATACCAGTCTCGAGTCGTAAAATACATCAAAGTGACTAGTGCCAAGAGAGCCTCGTATTATTCATCGCTATTAGATGCCTCAAAGCCAAGTCATATTTCCTACTCGAACATGGTCTTAGCTGGGGTAAGTAGTACTATCCCCACTTTCGTCCTCTTATAATTGGACTTTCCATCCAAATAAAGAGTCCATCTATCACATTGGATGTGTTATTCTATAATTGCTTGATCATTGGATTTAGGTCTCTTCTCAGGTTGTCCTGTGAAAAATTTTGAGATAAAATTTGATAAAACCTACCCTTTTAATGTCGTATAGGTTGATAGTGGATATGAAACCTCCTTAGTTTCACCGACCACTTGAATATCTGCCCACAGGGCCTTTCAGAGAGTTTCCTTTAATATAAAAGACATTATAACTATGATTTTGTGCGCTTCAAAGTAGTGCTTCAACTCGTGCGCCAAATTTTCTAGCAGGAGATACCATATCTCAGCATCTTACAACGTTTTACTAACGTTGTAAATTTGGGCTTGATATCCTTCATTCTTGCACACTGTTGATGTAAAAAACTAGACTTAATCTAATTTTGTAATCACGGATAAAATATGTAATTGTAAATAAAGAGAGAGAGAGTTTTTAAAGTGGTTCAACTATGTAAGAAATGCTACGTCTAGTGTTATTTTATTGATTTTAGTGGTTACAGAAAGCTAGGTACTCTTGTAGATAAGAATATCCCATAATCCGTTCGACGCTACCCTTGATTAAAGGGATACAATGTATTTATAGTGACCCAGAGGTTAAGGGTTAGAATGTCAAGGGATGTAATGCTTTTATATAATTAAGAATTTACATCCTTACATAATAAATGTGACGATTGGTTGTATAAACCACGTGTAGAATGGCCCTTGGTATGATGGCGCTTCATTGTCTTGTTGGTCGGCCTTCTTTGTGTTGGTCGGCATTCCTTGTGTTGGTCAACATTTCTTGTGTTAGTCGGTAGAGTTATTATCTGTTAACTAGAATTTTGGCCATGTAGGAGGACACATGTATAATTATGATTGGTACACATGGGTGGATAATTTTTTACATCAACAGAAGCCCAACTTATAGTATTTTCATGATGCTTAGTCGGTAGTCGACCTCCCACATTTGTAAAATTTACTGGCACTAAATAGTTTGAATTTTAGCGAACCGCCAAAGGGCAAATGGGTATTTTTAACCTTCTGATTTGCGAAGTCATTGGAATGTCAATCGTTGGTACATTTAATCATTTTATTCACTATTTTTGAGTAAACTTATAAAAGGAGGGAGGCTTTTGCAGGTTTTGCCTTACCCTAAAATTTTGAACTGTAGCAGCCATCTCTGAGCTTTTGTGCGATCGTTTGCCATCATTCCTCCTTTCTTTTAACATGTCTTACTGAATCCTTAATCTTCTGTAAGAATTATTTTTTTTCTTTGTTTTTTCCTCATTTCCTTCTTTCTGAACCATGGTTTATATAGTTGATACTGATTCTCTAGAGGAATTTAGGGAAGAGCAGAAAATTCCTTCTTGGGTTGATTTAGAAATACCTCCCAATCCTATAGAGGTTTAGTCTTTAGCTGAGGGTTATTGGATCCCAACTTTGTTATAGTTGAGTGCGATTTTACCTTTCCACCAAACCCTTTTCTTCTTTATTTCTGCCAATATTTTGACATTATTCCAGCGAGAATAACCCCTAACACCTGGCGAGTTATTAATGGTGTGAGTAGACTGAATGAAATCTGTGGGACCCGTATTGGGATTCCAGAGATTATGTTCTATTATAAATAGTATATTATAGGGGAAAATACTCATTATTTGAAAATTAGACAAGCCAATATGGCTTTAGTGTTGAATTTGCCTGATTCCAATAAGTATTATTGGGATCATGCTTTAATAGTAAAAAATTGGCAACATGCTCCATTTGAGAATGGAGTTGCTTATCATGGTCCCAGGTGCCCTCGGTCTGGGAATGGGATAGGTTGTTATTTCATTCCTTTGCCCTTATTTATTGATTTCTTTTTTTATATATTGTAATTGCTACTGTTTATTGCTTTTTTACAGAGGACCGTAAGAAAAAGTGCCCCAAACCTGGTGAAGTGAATTTGGAATAACTTAAATTTCTGTAAGGTCTAAACCAAAAGGTAGGAGAATAGCATCCCCGATCAACTTCTGTACTGCTAGAGTATAAAACTTCCATCATTTCTTCTGTACCTTGGCCAATAACTGTTGTGCCTTCAATCGTAATTGATTTGGAAAGAGATCCAGTGTCTACTTCCTCGGGCACTGAATCTGCTGGTGTTGCTGTTGAAGTTGGCACATCTTCTTCCTTTGATTCTGACCTTCCTCTCTCTATTAGCATGGGCAAGAGGAAAATTCCCAACTTGTTAGAGGATGAATCTGCAGCTGGTGCTAAGAAACCAGTTGATACTGCTACCCAGAAGAAGAAGGTTGAGGCTCGTAAGAAGCCCCCAGTTCCCAAAGGTGATGAGTCTCTTTTCAAGAGACTAAGGAAAGTTCCTGCTCATAAGCAGGTTGAGAAAGTCATTGATGCCGATTAACAAGGTTTCATCGGCATGGTCCTCTCTATTGTTGGCTTATCTGTGGCCTTTAGTTCCAGTTTGGCAAGAAAACTGATCAAGTCTGGTACCCTCCCGGACTATAGAGTTATTGTTGCCTCAATGTTCAGAGCACAACTATTGGCAAGGGCTACTCAAAGCTTAGCCTTGGTAAGTTTTCAGTTTTGGAGTTGGTCAAATACTTTTCATGTATTCTCTGACTTGTACTGACTTGACTTTTTTCTTACAGTTCCTGGTTGATTGCAACCAAATGCTGGAGAAGGACGTTCTGTTACGTTTTTCTTCGGGAGAAGTAAAGGAGGCCTTTGAAGGTCTTAGGAAATTTATTCTAGATTACCAACAAGCTTTGGAGACAGAGAAGAAGGCATGGGAGGAAAAGATCAAGACTGTCGAAAAGCTCGGTAGAAAGATGATAATACCTTATCTATGGCTAACTCAAATACTGCTCAAGCTGAGCGCAAGGCAAAGGTTGCTGAAGGACAAGTAGCCAAACTATCCACTGATCTTTCTGTTGAGAAGGCTAAGAGAGATAAGGTTAGGGAAGAATCCTTCAACAAGGGTTGGGATAAATTCATCTCTGCTACCTCTATACAAATTGGGTACTCAAAAAAAAATTCTTTAAGGAGGGTTGGTCAGCAGCGTTGAAGGAGGTTGGCACTGCTGAGGATTCTAAGATTTTTCTTAGGCATGGACCTGGCTCTCCCCCCAACTTTGATGAGCAAATTAAGGATAATGCTGGTTCAGGGGAATCCTCTTTGGTGGTTGAGTCCACTTCCCCTTCTGTCGACCAAGACAAAACTGCTATTGACTCAGCTATCACCCCTTCTGAACAAGATAAAGTTACCGTGGACTCAGTTGCTCCTTCTAACGTTGAAAAGAATTAGAAGAAGGTGTAGACTTGTTCGACTTTTGATCTTTATAGTTTGATCCTTTTTTTTGTTGTCTTTATTTTGATGTATTTGTAACGTTTCTTATTTATCAATAAAAGAACTTTTTCTGCAATTCACATGTCGTTTGTTATTGCTCGGCTATTGCTCTGTCTTCATCTTTTATTATTGATCAATTGTTACTTTATCTTTCTACTTATAGATCCCCGTATTTAACTTTCAACAAAAACTTTTGCTTGAGAGGAATTAAGTTAAGGATGAATACAAACCAATTTGCTCTTTTGAAAAACTCTTTTCAATATTATCAAACCACACCAAATTGTGACACAAATTAACTTAACCCAACTTGGTGCAACAAAGATCACATAAACATATGGTAATGATAACTCAGATCTTTGTAAACTCTAAGGATGTTTTATAATGAAAACACTTAGAAAACTTTGTGTAGAAAACTCTCTGTATGGTAAACTATTTTTCGTACTTCACACACTTCGAGAAAACATGAACAACCTATTTATAATTATTTTAAGGCGGTGGCATCTCTCGCTCGAGCAAGATACCGCGTCATTCTAACGACAGCAGCTCTCGTTCGAACGACATCGTTTGTCGTTTGAACGACAGTGCTCTGATTAGAGTCCAAACCAACTTAATCTCTAACCCAACCTTATCAGTTATAAACGAAGGGTGAACAAGTAAAACACTTTTAAAACATTTTAAAACCTTTCTTTTAAAAATAACATCCTTATTTTTATAAAATAAAATTCCGAGTTTCATTAACATTATGCATTCATACCTGAGTGATCGCGTAATGCAATTAGACTATGAAGACGAGAAATTCGCACCAAATAAA
The DNA here is from genome assembly GCA_949130495.1 of Sambucus nigra. Classification (NCBI taxonomy): domain Eukaryota; kingdom Viridiplantae; phylum Streptophyta; class Magnoliopsida; order Dipsacales; family Adoxaceae; genus Sambucus; species Sambucus nigra. The sequence goes on from OX422216.1 coordinate 484,443,516, forward strand.
CTTTGGAATAATTAATTCCTTGAAGATTTGCCGCAATGTCTTCAATTAATCTTCGATACGTCATAGTCTGTGTGGGATCGGACAATAAAAATCTACCCATGATTCAAATATGTTTTGTTCCGAGAATAAGTCAAAACTATACATGGACTCAATTGGAAATTTGGTCCTTACACTAGTTTATGGCCAAGATGGAACAAATTGCCTCCACTGACGTTGACCTACTCAAATGATACAATAATTTGTTCAAAGCTGGTCACTTAGACTTGACTGATGAAGAATTAACAGACTTGCTCGGCGCAGAAGCTTCTAATCAGGCCAGGGATGCATACACTTATCTCAAGTTTCTTCTTGATCGGCCTGTGGCCAACAATGTTGAATGCTATGAGATGATCTAAGAATTACAAGCAGAGCACAATAAAGCCAAAGCTTTACTTCATGCCGACTATGAATCCAAGTACAAGACCTCGAGTGAAGCTTGGGGATTTGAAGAGAAGTTGGAAAAATATACCTCTACTTTTAGAAAAAAGGAGTTTTTATTGAACCGCGAAGTTGATGAAGCCAGGGAGATTGCTAAACTTCTGGAAGAGGAAAATAATAGGCTGGGTGATGAACTTGGGGCCTTAAAACAGTCTTCTGTTACTGGGGCCGAAGAAGGTGCCTCTTTTTTGGAGGAGGAAACCACCAAATTGATGGAAGAGCTTGTAGCTTTAAAAAAATCCAAACCTGCACAATCTTCTAAATAGAGCGCTAGCCGACCAACTTTATAAGAGACTAAGACCATGAAAACTTTAGCTAATCAAGTTGCCCAACTGAAGATGAAGAGTCAAGCTATTACAGATTTGTCCACAATATTGGAAGCTAAAGAAAAATCCCTTGTCGACCAATCCTCTCAGTTGAAGGTTAAGGATGAGGTTTTGAAGAAACTTCAACATCATGTTGAAAGGTTAACCTTCCAATTTCATAAACAACCCAGAGAGGTATGGATGGATGGATACAATGAAGCTTTGGGCCATGTAGACGATCACCTCGTTCAAACTCATCGTGAAGGTTATAAATGGGGTTGGACCAATTGCTTGACCGTGATGAAGGTAGATGAAGATAGTAAACTCTCATATTGGCATGATCCTAGTTTCTTAGACTACCAACAGCCTTCGTTCAAGTTAGATGTCAGTTGGATTCCTGTTGAATTGATTCCCTAATGCTTGATATCGAAATATTTAGGGGATTATGAGTCACACGATGAACTTGAGATAGTTCGACCTCCTCATCTGACCAACACGTCGAGAAGCAGCAACAAAAGGATGCTTCAAGATTTTAACTTTATCAATTCTCCTTATAGGCTGGATGGTCCTCCTGCTGGTATGGAAAAAGTGTAATCATCTTCCAAAGCTGAGGGAAAACATCCAGTTGAATGATTATCCTGTATTTTGTAACTCATTTGAATGTAATACAGTTTGTATCAATAAAATGTGTTTGTTTTTGTCAACTTATGATTACTTTAATCATTCAGTTAACTTGTGATTGTAATGCCATTGGTTCTACTAATACACTTAGATATATCAATCCAAATTTAGTATTAGTTACCAGTGGTAATGACATTGATTCTACTAATGCACTTAGATATATTAATCCAAATTTAACATTAGTTAACAGTGGTGATGCCATTGATTCTACTAATCCACTTAGATATATTTATATAAATTTAGCATTAGTTAACAGTGGTTACCAAATTTATGAGGAATGTATGTTTATATTCCAGTATATAGGAATTTTCACATGTCTTCCTGCATTTAACTTAGTCGGGTAAAACTTATTTATAACTTTTTTAGTTTTATACGAAGTTTACACTTCTTGTTCTTGACCTGTTTATACAAAATCATACATGAAGTAATCAACCTCTTGTTCATGATTTTGTTTTTAATAAGTCATACATGAAGTACATTATTGTTGCCGACCAAGTGCTGAGGATTATAATCCTATTTTGACTTGGTTGGTTATTATTTTTCTTATTGCCGACTAAGTGCTGAGGGTTGTAATCCTGTTTTGACATGTATATCATCACCGCACTCCGAAAAAAAATAAAAAAATTGAAGAGATTGAAATCAACTTTTTATTGATACTGAAATAAAAACAAGAGATCTACAATAATGGTCATCCTTTGAATTATTGATAATACTTTCGAAGATGTTCGGCATTCCCAGGATTTTTGAATTCTTCACCCTCCAAAGTATCTATGCGGTAGGTGCCTGGTCAGATGACTGCTGATATGTGATATGGGCCATGTCAGTTGGCCTTAAGCTTGTTATTCTTCTGGATAACTTTTTTAAGAACATACTCACCCTCTTTCAGGTTAGTCGTCTTGAACCTTTTATTATAAAAGCGAGCAATTCAGTATTAGTAGGTAGTATTTCTCAGAGCTGCATCTTTTCGTACCTCCTTTAATATGTCGAGATCCAATTGCCTCATCAAGTCACTAACCGGGGAATTAAAATTCAGTACCCTGTGAGTTGGTAGGCCGATCTCGACTGGTACCATGGCTTCAGTTCCAAACGCAAGCATGTATGGTGTCTCTCCAGTTGCTGTTCTCAACATTATTCTTTAGGCCCAAAGAACAGAGTGTAGCTCATTAATCCAGTTGCCCTTAGCAGCATCAAGTCTCTATTTTAGCCTATTCAACAAAGTTTTGTTTGTCACTTTTATTTGACCATTACTTTGAGGATGGCTTAGTGCATAATGCAGTTTCTAAATTTTGGACTGGGCACAGTATGCTCCAAACTCCTCGTTATCAAACTCGGTACCATGATGTGTGATGAAAGCATATGGAAAACCATATCGACAGATTATATTCTTCTAGATGAACTGATACACCTTCTCATAAGGCATATCAACCAATGGATCCGCCTCCACCCATTTGGTGAAGTAATCCACAACAACAACTAAGTATTTGAACATGCCTTTGGTGGTTGGCAGTGGGCCGACCAAGTCAATTCCCCATATAGAGAATGGTTAAGGTGAAGTTATTGGTGTTAAAGCAGCATTAGGTGTTTTCTGAATGATAGAGAACTCTGGCACCTATCACACTTTCTCACAAAGGTTGTACAATCTACCCTTATAGTCGGCTAGTAATATCCCTGAGTGTTGATACGTTGGAGCAATGATCTTCCAGCTGAATGAGCTCTACAGGATTGTTCATGCACTTTTTTTTATCAAATATTCCACCTCCATTGGATGAACACAACGCTGCAAGGAAATCACCAATCCCCTTTTGTATAAAACTCCTTCGTCTAACACATACCTCGTTGCTTTATATCGAAGATTCTTATCCTCTTTAGGATCGGGTGGTACGGTTCCATATTTAATACAAGCTTTGATGGGATCCATCCAGGAAGGTCCCAGATCTACAATAATGAAACTAACCATCAGGTCTTCATCAATACTTCGATTAACCAGGAGCTCGATTGGGATTGTTCTTTCGAGCTCAATTCTTATTGCTGATGCTAGTCAAGCAAGTGCATCAGCTCGGACATTCTCTATTCTTAGGATCCTATTCATTTGGATAACTAGAAATTTGACGATGGTAGGGATCCAACCAAATGTGACTCAAGGTAGGGATCCAACCAAGTATGACTCATATTTGGCGATGGTAGGGATATTCTCTTTGGGTGCGAGCCACTAGACATCTATTGTGACTCAAGGTAGGGATACAACCAAGTGTTAAGAGATTAAAATGCCAAAGATAAGCGAATGTTGACGAATATGCAGGTCTAACAAGACTTAATTTCTAAGTTTGAAAGGGTCCACATTCAACGATTCCCCCAGGGGAACAACAGTCATGCCGATGCCTTAACCGCTTTAGGGTCGAAAGTAGACTCCTATCTTAAAAGAGTCATAGAGGTAGAGTTCCTTGCTTATCCCAGTATTGCAAAACCAAAGTTTATTGAACAAGTCATTGCTAATCACAACTTATTTACAAGAAGACGTCCTACCGACCGATAAAAAATAAGCCCATCAGCTCAAGATAAAAACTGCTCATTTTTACCTATCAACTATAGGCAAACTCTATATGATGTCTTTCACGGGTCCCTACCTTCATTACGTTCACCCAAATGATGTCAACCACGTCTTATACGAGCTTCATGACGATATTTTCCAAAAGTCACACAAGGGCAGATCTTTTGCTTTTTGAGCAATTAAGGAAGGATACTAGTGGACATAGATGAAGAAATATGCAACCTCTTATGCCATAAGGTGAAAAAAGTGTCAAAAGTTCTCAACCATACTTCACTAGCCGACCAGGGACTTAAAGTCATTGATTAGCCCATGATCATTCGCTCAATGGGATATGGACATCGTGGGCCCATACCTATTGCACCACAAAGTCGCAAGTATCTTTTGGTTAGCACATACTATTTTAAAAAGTGGATTGAAGCAGAGCCATTAATAAACATTCGAGATATGATCAGATTCATTTGGAGGAGCATCGTGGCTTATTTATGTGCCAAGAACGATCATCACAGACATTGGGATGCAATTCAAAAGTCGTACTTTCCAAAACTTCTGTGACAATCACAGCATTAAGCACCACCTTAGCTTAGTGGCCTACCCTATCAATAGGCATGTAGAGGATTCCAACAAGACAGTTCTCGATGACATAAATGTAATACCCCATTTTTTCTGTGATATTTATTTTTGGGGATTAATTGAATTAAATGCTTATTAATTGGAAATTAATCCGGATTAAATATATTAACGAGATGTGAGTTAGTATTTTATTATAATGTGTATACTTGACATTATATGAACATTGGTAATATTGAAATTGTCGTGAGATTTATATACGGTAATTTGGGAATTTTGTTTGACGCGTGTGACCGCCACGTCATGGTATTTTGTTATTAAATTAAAAAGTGAATTTTAGTTCCATTAACCGTATGGTCATTTTGAGTGCGCCAACGCGTCCGGAAGGGTCGAGATAGTCAGAAAACACTAGCCGAAAGTTTAGTTTGGGTCCCGGGGTATTTGTGGGCCATACCGGCATCTTAAGGGGTATTTTGGTAATTTGTATTTTTGGGAATTAAAAAGTGACGAAAATGAAATTAATAAGTTGACTATTTCCTTAACCCACTTAACCCACTTAACCCACTACTACCATTTAGAGACTTAATGGGCTACGGGAGAAGTTGAAATATACTTCCAACTTCCACAAACCATTTCACACCTCCATGCTCCATTATCTTCAACCTTGGGAAAAGCTTGAGAGAGAGAGAGAGAAGGGAACCTTGAGAAGAACTTGAGAGAGAGAGAGAAGGGAAGAATTCTGCAGAAAAGAGAGAGAAGGAACAACTTTGTCACAAAGATTCTACACCAAATTCTGAGATAATTAAGGCAAGTGATTCAAGATATGTTTCCATGTTTAGGAATTTTCGAAATTGATTTTTGGAGATAAATTAGACCCATGAATTGGAAGTTAAAGGCCATGATTTATGTAGGAATTGCATGTAGTATATTCTGGACGAATTCATATGTTATAAACAGAACCTTGATGATCTAATAGTGGAATCTAGAAGAAGTTAGATGATGTTCTTGAATGAAAGAAATCTGGAAATTGTTTTGATGTAATTTTAATCCAAAGTAAGCCTTTAAATGATGAATTATGGGATTTAGAATGTTATTACTGATGTAGGATGTTAGTATAACGTTATAGTAACCTTATCTTGAAGTTTCATGCTTAAAAATGGTGATTTGGGACGAAACTGTAACTGCAAAACGAAGCAGCCCGTAACAGACCTGGTGCGATCGATCGATCGACATTCATCAGTCGATCGATCGACCACCATCGATCGATCGAAGGTCAATGTCGATCGATCGACCTTCCCAGAATGAATGAAGTTTTCCTTAATTGAATTTTAATGATGTTAACTCTTGGTTAATTTTATTGGAGACATTGTGATTACCCTTAAACTTTAAGGAAGACCAGTAGGCATGATTATGAGATTGGACTTTAATTGGAATTTAATTTAAGGAAGTATTCTAAATTAATGAAATTCATTATGTGAGATAATATTTGGGTTAATAGTACAAATTCGAATAATTTGATTTGGGGCAAAAGTAAAGACCTTAGGTATAAAGATGTTATATGTGGGAATTATGGGAACTTAATAGTCTATTTGAGATAGGTTCCAAGTTTAAGAAATTACGACGTGAGACGTGTCGACTATGTAAATTATATTATCAAGATAGTTGAAATATATGAATTGGGAATAATGGTATAATGATGTAGAGTATACCCTTATTAATATTGAGATATCTAAGATGTGTGAATGCTTAGTATATAACTTTATGTGTATAACATACCTACCATACTTGCTATCACGGGAGGTTTACGTTCGCTTAGGGCCTTCTTATCCTTGTGTTGCCCGGATTTAGATTGGTTACCTCGATGAACATAGGTCATTGAAGGACTTATTGAGATGTTAATAAGTTTGCTGATCATGGGAGCGTAGGTATGTGCGTGACCCATGTGATGGTGACTGTGTTCGCCTCCACTATTTGTGATGTTGTTATCTGAACGATTCCTGAGAGATTCGGAATGCGTGATCCTTATGTACGTGATGTACCGGGATGGGTAGCAGAGTATGTGTGCACCGCAGCTTAGCCTTTGGGTGCTTGTATAGTATATTTATGACGTGAAAAATATACGGTTATATGAGAAGGAATTTATTATGTTAAATTGTGAGTATAATTATGGTAATGTTTTGAAAAGATAAAAAGAGGATTTTTATCAATAAATGGTTTGTTAGTAATTGGGAATTTGGAAATTAAAGTAGAACCCTCTATTTAATTGTTAATGATGGAGCTTAAAACGTGAACCGAGTAGAAGTGTTAGAAACTCTTTAGATAGTTATGAGATAACACTTGAATGGGTACAGGAACGTTAGGAGTGCACAGTTAGACGAGAGGTGAGTATATCATGTGAGAGCACGTCCTAACATGTACTTTGCATATACTGTTTTAAATGTTTTTAAAGCACTTGCAGGTTTTTAAAATATCTCCACATTCGGGCTCTGACCCGTTTGCTTTCAAATCTATCTTTTTGTAAAACCATTTTAGGTGCCCAGCCACAAGGTCACCATGCATAGGACTCCCATTCTGATGACGAGCTGTAGCTGGTTGTGGAAGCTACGGGGATTTGCTTTTAGTCGCTTATATCATTTGGATTCCTTATTCATTATTCCTCAGTTGTAGGGCATGTCGCCCAAGTTCTATTAGATACATTTCAGTTTCAGTTTTCAGACTTTGGCATGTATTCATTTCAGTATTCAGTATTTCATTATTTACTTTAGTGTTGGGATTGTATTATGAGGAGTTTTCCTCCAGTTTTATTTATATCATGTTACGGTTATTCTATTACTTCATTATGGTGTATGGTGTTATTATTTCTTCATTACACTTCGCATGTTAATCAGACTTTAAATTAAAAATTGGCAACTTACTTTTTAAATACTAGGTGGTTAGTAATAATAAAATGTTTTCGACAGTGATGCTATTAACTGAGCTAACTTGACATTTTGAATTAATTTAATAAAGGAGTAGCTACCCGGTATTTAATTAGTCGGGGTGTCACAGGTGGTATCAGAGCATCAGGTTCTAGTGTCCTTTAGGATCTGAACGGCTTATTATGTTTTCCGCTAAGCTTTCTTTGATGTAGAGCCCTATATTTTAGGACTGTTGTATTCTTTGTTTATGCTACGTTCTTCAGCTGTTTTAAGTTTATAACTGCGAACTTATAGACTTTATTCTTATTTCAGAATGCCTCCACGACGTGCACCACGAGTTCCCAGGAATGCGGCGCCAGAACCACAGCCCGCACCGGTTCAGGGCATGATGAACGCCGCTGAGGTTGCAACTATTGTAGCCCAAGCGGTAAATGCCGCCATTGCCGTTGTTCAGCAGGCACCGCCTCAGGCGCCGGTTCCCGCGCCAGTTCAGGCAACTTCATTCCCGTCTGCTTGGGAACGTGTACGTGACGCTTTTCAGAAAGCACATCCGCCAGAGTTTGCAGGTAGCTCAGACGTAGTAGTCTCGAGCCAATGGAGGAAGGATATACAGCGGCACTTAAGGATGTATGAGTGCACGGATGTTCAGAAGCAGGTGCTAGCTACTTTTAAGCTAGTTGGATCTGCATTACAGTGGTGGGAGTCTATTACCACCGTAGAGGAGAGGGATGCTCTCACTATACATGAGTTCTGGGTGCGGTTTGACCGCAAGTACTTTCCGTCAGCTGTTCATACAGAAATGAGGAGGAGATTGATGAGTCTGAGGCAGGAGGGCAAGACCGTGGCCGAGTATGAGGCCGAGTTCACTAATCTGTTGAATATCGTTCCTGATGAGATACCGACAGAGAAGAAAAAGATTGAGAAATTTACCGACGGGTTGACATGGAGGATTCGTCAGCATCTGTTAGGGAACCTTTCGTTGGCCACTTATTCTGATGTGGTTAACGCTGCTTTATTACACTGCCAGTACCACCGTTTTCACATGGCCGAGGGCAAGAGGTCGGGAGAGTCTAGCCATCAGGGCAGGACTGGAGGACATGGTGCCGGTGGGGCACAATCTTTTCAGGGGCAGAGACAGGTAGAGCAGGGTTCTCAGCAGGGGGATCAAAAGAGGTTCCGTTCAGGAGGTTTCAGGAACGGTCAGGGAGGATTCCGAAATGGCCAGCAGGGTCATAACGGTCATCAGGGCCAGCAGGGTCAAAATGGCCAACATCAGCAGTTTCAGCAGGGCCAGCAGGGCCAAGGGAGGAATGGTAACGGCCACCAGGGCCGGGGACAGCAAGGTCAGAGGGGAGGGAACTTCCCAGGGAAATGTTTCATTTGTGGTAAGATTGGCCACAAACGTCAGGAGTGTCCTGATAAGGGCCGGGCCCCACAGCAGCAGCAGCAGGGTGCTCGACAGGAGCCACAGAGGCCACTCTTTCCACCAGCCCTCCCAGCTCCAGCTCAGATTATTCCAGCAGTTCCTGTGCAGCAGGGGCAGCTACAGTATGGACGTGTTTACAACGTCCACCAGGCTGCAGTTCCACAGGCACCGCCCGCGATTGAGGGTACGTTTCCTATCCATGGCACTATGGGTCGGGTGTTATTTGATACGGGTGCTACACATTGTTTTATAGCTACACACTTCGCAAAGGCGTTAGGATTGTTAGCCACAGCGGAGAGCACAGTTACGTGTGTCGACTCACCTTTGGGGAATGGGTCACTTATATTCTTTATATGTCGGGGAGTGGGGGTAGAGATTGGTGGTTTGGTATTACCTGCGGACATGTTGGTACTAGATATGCATGTTCACGATGTTATTATCGGTATGGATTGGCTCGCTGATTATAGAGCCATGATAGATTGCTTTGGTGGGAGCATTGTTTTTGCCATTCCGGGGCAAGAGATGTTTGTGGTGGCAATGCCTCGCCCAGAGGGAGGCTCGACCGCGCATTTATATTACATTGAGGAGGATACCTCTAAGGAGGTTGTGATTCCTTTAGAATCGATCCCCGTTGTCAGGGAGTATTCTGATGTGTTTCAGTAGATACCAGGCCTACCCCCCAGTCGAGAGATAGATTTCGTTATAGACTTGTTACCAGATACGAGACCTATAGCACGTGCACCGTACCGTATGGCTCCAGCTGAGATGAGGGAGTTACGGGATCAAATTGAGCAGTTATTGGGTCAGGGGTTTATTCGGAGGAGTACTTCACCGTGGGGTGCCCCTGTGTTGTTCGTGAAGAAGAGAGATGGTTCACTGAGATTGTGTGTGGACTACCGGGAGTTAAATAAGGTCACGATACGGAATAAGTATCCGTTGCCTCGAATCGATGACCTATTTGACCAGTTGAGAGGAGCTTCTTGCTTTTCAAAGATTGATTTGCGATCTGGTTACCATCAGTTGCGTATCAGGGAGGAGGACGTCTCGAAGACTGCGTTCTTATCGAGATATGGTTCCTACGAATTTCGGGTTATGCCATTTGGTTTGACCAACGCTCCAGCAGCATTTATGGACTTGATGAATAGGGTGTTCAGGGATTTCCTAGACCAGTTTGTCATTGTCTTCATCGATGATATTTTGGTTTACTCCCAGACAGAGGAGGAGCATGCCGAGCACTTGAGACTAGTTTTGCAGACACTGCGCCAGAATGAGTTGTATGCAAAATATGAGAAGTGTGGGTTTTGGCTGAAGGAGGTGCAGTTTTTGGGGCATATTATTTCCGACCGGGGAATATCGGTTGATCCAGGGAAGGTATCCGCGGTGAGGGAGTGGGGACAGCCCACGACACCGACAGAAATCCGTAGTTTCTTGGGCCTAGCAGGATACTATAGGAGGTTTATTCGGGGTTTCTCCACGATAGCGGGTCCCATGACACATCTAACCCGAAAGGGTGTGCCGTTCATTTGGAATGATGCCTGTCAGTTGGCATTTGATGAGTTGAAGGACAAGTTAACCTCAGCACCTGTGTTAGCATTGCCGAGACCGGGAGTTGAGTACCTTGTTTACACCGATGCGTCCTTACAAGGACTTGGAGGTGTACTGCAGCAGGAGAGTCAGGCCATAGCTTATGCTTCCCGTAAGCTTAAGCCTCACGAGAAGAATTACCCTACCCATGACTTGGAGTTAGCGGCAGTGGTATTTGCCCTTCGCATTTGGAGACATTACCTGTTGGGGGAGAAGTTTCGATTATTCACGGATCACAAGTCCCTACAGTACCTATTCACGCAGAAGGAGCTGAATATGCGGCAACGGAGGTGGCTTGAATTCGTGAAAGATTATCAGTTCGATATCCAATACCACCCGGGAAAGGCTAACGTGGTGGCAGACGCGTTGAGCCGTAGACCGGTAGATGAGGTGGTAGATGTGTGGAAGGCTAAGTGGAAGGAATTGGGACACCAGGATGCAGTGGCCCGATCATTCATGTCTGTGATGACTGTTACACCGCAGATTGTCACGAAGGTGGTGAAGGCACAGGCAAATGACTCGTTCTGTCAGGAGCAGATAGTTCGATTATTAGCAGAGGGAGCTGAATCCTATACCGTTAGCTCAGACGGGGGATTACGCTTCAATGGGAGATTGGTGGTTTCGGAAGGGGAGGAATTGCGGCATGAGGTGATGGCAGAGTCGCACGGCTCACGATTCGCGGTACATCCCGGAGGGGACAAAATGTACCAAGACATAAGACGTCAGTATTGGTGGAGCGGGATGAAGAGAGATATTGCCGAGTTTGTCTCAAAATGCGCCACTTGCCAGCTCGTAAAAGTGGATCATCAGAGACCGACAGGACTGCTACAGCCATTAGAGGTACCGATGTGGATGTGGGAGAGCATCTCTATGGACTTTATCACGGGTTTGCCTACGTCGCAGAGAGGTCACGACTCCATTTGGGTGATTGTGGACAGGTTGTCAAAAGTCGCTCATTTCCTAACCGTTAGGACAGACTACACTGCGGGACAGTATGCCCAGCTCTTTATTGCAGAGATTGTGAGACTTCATGGTGTGCCCTTAAACATCGTGTCTGACCGAGACAAGATATTTGTTTCACGGTTTTGGGAGAGTTTTCAGCAGGCCATGGGCACGGAGTTGCGGTTGAGTACGGCGTACCACCCACAGACTGATGGGCAGACCGAGCGCACAAATCAGATGTTGGAAGACATGCTACGTATGTGCACCATTGACTTTGAGGGTGGATGGGAGCAGTATCTTCCACTGGTGGAGTTTGCTTATAACAACTCCTATCAGTTCACCATTGGCATGGCTCCATTCGAGGCGTTGTACGGTAGACCTTGTCGTTCCCCAGCATGTTGGTTGGAGGTGGGGGACAACAAACTACTTGGGCCGAAAGTGATTCAGGATACTTCGGCAAGGATAGAATTGATTCGGAGTCGCATTCGGGTGGCTCAGGACAGACAAAAGAGTTATGCTGATGCGAAGAGATTCTTCAGAGAGTTCCAAGTGGGGGACCAGGTTTTGCTCAGAGTATCTCCTATAAAGGGGATTATGCGTTTCGGGAAGAAAGGGAAGTTGGCACCGAGATATGTGGGACCATTCCCTATTATTGAGCGGATTGGACCGGTTGCATACAGACTTGGGTTACCGGAGCATTTACATCGGATTCACGATGTGTTTCATATTTCCTCGCTGAGGAAATACCTTAGAGATAATTTGGCCCATTCTCTCATTGCTGCGGAGGATATTGATCTCCAGCCAGATAGCTCCTACGAGGAGGGGCCGATTGCCATTCTAGATCGAAGTGAGAGGAAACTGCGATCAAAGATAGTACCGTTAGTGCGTGTGCAGTGGCGACATCATAATGTCGAGGAGTCCATATGGGAGTGCGAGGACGAGATGCGCGAATGTTACCCAGAGTTATTCTTACCAGGTACTTTCTAGTTCCGAATTTCGGGACGAAATTCAGTTATTAGGGGGGAAGTATGTAATACCCCGTATTTTCTGTGATATTTATTTTTGGGGATTAATTGAATTAAATGCTTATTAATTGGAAATTAATCCGGATTAAATATATTAACGAGATGTGAGTTAGTATTTTATTATAATGTGTATACTTGACATTATATGAACATTGGTAATATTGAAATTGTCGTGAGATTTATATACGGCAATTTGGGAATTTTGTTTGACGCGTGTGACCGCCACGTCATGGTATTTTGTTATTAAATTAAAAAGTGAATTTTAGTTCCATTAACCGTATGGTCATTTTGAGTGCGCCAACGCGTCCGGAAGGGTCGAGATAGTCAGAAAACACTAGCCGGAAGTTTAGTTTGGGTCCCGGGGTATTTGTGGGCCATACCGGCATCTTAAGGGGTATTTTGGTAATTTGTATTTTTGGGAATTAAAAAATGACGAAAATGAAATTAATAAGCTGACTATTTCCTTAACCCACTTAACCCACTACTACCATTTAGAGACTTAATGGGCTACGGGAGAAGTTGAAATATACTTCCAACTTCCACAAACCATTTCACACCTCCATGCTCCATTATCTTCAACCTTGGGAAAAGCTTGAGAGAGAGAGAGAGAAGGGAACCTTGAGAAGAACTTGAGAGAGAGAGAGAAGGGAAGAATTCTGCAGAAAAGAGAGAGAAGGAACAACTTTGTCACAAAGATTCTACACCAAATTCTGAGATAATTAAGGCAAGTGATTCAAGATATGTTTCCATGTTTAGGAATTTTCGAAATTGATTTTTGGAGATAAATTAGACCCATGAATTGGAAGTTAAAGGCCATGATTTATGTAGGAATTGCATGTAGTATATTCTGGACGAATTCATATGTTATAAACAGAACCTTGATGATCTAATAGTGGAATCTAGAAGAAGTTAGATGATGTTCTTGAATGAAAGAAATCTGGAAATTGTTTTGATGTAATTTTAATCCAAAGTAAGCCTTTAAATGATGAATTATGGGATTTAGAATGTTATTACTGATGTAGGATGTTAGTATAACGTTATAGTAACCTTATCTTGAAGTTTCATGCTTAAAAATGGTGATTTGGGACGAAACTGTAACTGCAAAACGAAGCAGCCCGTAACAGACCTGGTGCGATCGATCGATCGACATTCATCAGTCGATCGATCGACCACCATCGATCGATCGAAGGTCAATGTCGATCGATCGACCTTCCCAGAATGAATGAAGTTTTCCTTAATTGAATTTTAATGATGTTAACTCTTGGTTAATTTTATTGGAGACATTGTGATTACCCTTAAACTTTAAGGAAGACCAGTAGGCATGATTATGAGATTGGACTTTAATTGGAATTTAATTTAAGGAAGTATTCTAAATTAATGAAATTCATTATGTGAGATAATATTTGGGTTAATAGTACAAATTCGAATAATTTGATTTGGGGCAGAAGTAAAGACCTTAGGTATAAAGATGTTATATGTGGGAATTATGGGAACTTAATAGTCTATTTGAGATAGGTTCCAAGTTTAAGAAATTACGACGTGAGACGTGTCGACTATGTAAATTATATTATCAAGATAGTTGAAATATATGAATTGGGAATAATGGTATAATGATGTAGAGTATACCCTTATTAATATTGAGATATCTAAGATGTGTGAATGCTTAGTATATAACTTTATGTGTATAACATACCTACCATACTTGCTATCACGGGAGGTTTACGTTCGCTTAGGGCCTTCTTATCCTTGTGTTGCCCGGATTTAGATTGGTTACCTCGATGAACATAGGTCATTGAAGGACTTATTGAGATGTTAATAAGTTTGCTGATCATGGGAGCGTAGGTATGTGCGTGACCCATGTGATGGTGACTGTGTTCGCCTCCACTATTTGTGATGTTGTTATCTGAACGATTCCTGAGAGATTCGAAATGCGTGATCCTTATGTACGTGATGTACCGGGATGGGTAGCAGAGTATGTGTGCACCGCAGCTTAGCCTTTGGGTGCTTGTATAGTATATTTATGACGTGAAAAATATACGGTTATATGAGAAGGAATTTATTATGTTAAATTGTGAGTATAATTATGGTAATGTTTTGAAAAGATAAAAAGGGGATTTTTATCAATAAATGGTTTTGTTAGTAATTAGGAATTTGGAAATTAAAGTAGAACCCTCTATTTAATTGTTAATGATGGAGCTTAAAACGTGAACCGAGTAGAAGTGTTAGAAACTCTTTAGATAGTTATGAGATAACACTTGAATGGGTACAGGAACGTTAGGAGTGCACAGTTAGACGAGAGGTGAGTATATCATGTGAGAGCACGTCCTAACATGTACTTTGCATATACTATTTTAAATGTTTTTAAAGCACTTGCAGGTTTTTAAAATATCTCCACATTCGGGCTCTGACCCGTTTGCTTTCAAATCTATCTTTTTGTAAAACCATTTTAGGTGCCCAGCCACAAGGTCACCATGTATAGGACTCCCATTCTGATGACGAGTTGTAGCTGGTTGTGGAAGCTACAGGGATTTGCTTTTAGTCGCTTATATCATTTGGATTCCTTATTCATTATTCCTCAGTTGTAGGGCATGTCGCCCAAGTTCTATTAGATACATTTCCATTTCAGTTTTCAGACTTTGGCATGTATTCATTTCAGTATTCAGTATTTCATTATTTACTTTAGTGTTGGGATTGTATTATGAGGAGTTTTCCTCCAGTTTTATTTATATCATGTTACGGTTATTCTATTACTTCATTGTGGTGTATGGTGTTATTATTTCTTCATTACACTTCGCATGTTAATCAGACTTTAAATTAAAAATTGGCAACTTACTTTTTAAATACTAGGTGGTTAGTAATAATAAAATGTTTTCGACAGTGATGCTATTAACTGAGCTAACTTGACATTTTGAATTAATTTAATAAAGGAGTAGCTACCCGGTATTTAATTAGTCGGGGTGTCACAATAAAGAAAAGATTAAAGAAGGCAAAAGGTGCTTAGGTTTATGAATTTCACCATGTCCTTTGGGCATATCATACTACGCCTATAAGATCAACTAAAGACACGCTCTTCACTTTAACTTATGGGATTGATCCATTATCCTTTTAGGATCAGGCTTACCGACTATGAAGACTACAGTTGTCGACCAAGGCTTGAATGGAGAAATTATAAGGATCGAGCTCGACCTACCCGACAAATAAAGGGAATAAGTCTTAATCGAGTTATATTCCTACCAATAATAGTTGTCTAAGCAATACAATAAGGTCTCAGGTCGAAGATTACTTCCTCATAAAAGTTCTTGGTAGTGCAAAGAAGCCTTCAGATGGAAAGTTAGATCCCAATTGGGAAGGAACGTTTAAAATCATTAAATATGATCTCCAAGGATCCTACCATTTGGAACAATATGGGGAAGGGAGATACTGAGGGCTTGGAATGCGACCAATCATGGAAAATTTTATTTCTAGCAAGCTTATTTCTCGTAAGTTCATTTCTCATAAATTTTTGCTTTGTTGGTTGTGTTTCCTAGAATAATTTAAGTTCAATTAATGCAATTAACTTCATTATTATTATTCCATCATTATTCCAAATAGCATACTAATTCTTTTTATTTATGAATTATCATTATGTTCGATCAAAATTTGGTCATCGACATGAATATTTTATTATGATTACTCTTAATCAAAACCTCAAGTTTGTATGTTTTCGTAAAAAAAACACGAAAGCATCAAGAATTGTCCAGGCAGGCAAAAGACCTAAGGGGGATTCCTAGGCACTAAGCGTCTTGAGTTTGGTCGGCAAAAAATCTTGAACGGGGCCGTACAACCAGGTGCATTTTTACCAGATTTTAGCCTAGGCCTAAGGTTTAGGGGTGGCAATTCGGGTTAATCGTGTCATTTTCGGGTCGCGTTGATTTTTATATTAATATAAGTTTTGTGTACTCCTAAATCTATACAAGCTGATCGGGTCATGTTCGGGTCATTTCCGTAAATGGGTTATCGGGTCAAAAATTACCAGCTCTACTAAGGTCATGTGATGACGTAATCTAAAAGGTAAGATAAATAATAAAAACATGCTTGACATAAAAGATGGGAAAAATGCAAAACATAGAGTTAACCAAGAATTTCACAAATCATTCATTTTACAAAAAGCTTATACACCAAGAGAATTACAAAATACAGTCATAGCACAAAGTATTCATCCCTAGCGAGCTATCATCTCAATAACTGAAATTCTTCATTTGTCATCGGGATTTGGCCTAAACTCATTATCACTGTCATATGTTGATAAGTAATCTTTCGCCAACTGAAGGGGAACAACGTCAAGAGGGATCCAACTTTCATCAATTCTAAATGGAAGACGACTATAAGAAAGGCACTCCACTTGGTACCAGTACCAAAGCTTGAAGACTTTGGGGACCTTCATAATAACTAGGGAATGTAGCCAACTATGCTTATAAAACACTTGATTGGCTTTATATAGCTTAAAGGGGAATCTACCCACCCGTTATCATAACCAATGGCCTAAACTGTTCAAGACCCCTTCTAAAGAGGTACTACAACTTCATTATACCGTGATCGAGGCCCATATTGATTGCACTATCTCTCTTTGAATCCTCCTTAGCTTTGCGGAGCCTATCCCTTAAAGAAATATTTTCGTTCTGCAATAGCTCCGCAACATCGCTGATATCCCAAACGCCACTCAATTAACAAATAAATAAGATGCGACACCTAACGTCACTTTTGAAGAGATTTATGAATAGAGAGAAATGCATCACGATCCTGGCTACTGGCATCCCGACCAAGTACTAAATCTAAGTCATCAGTCTCTATAAAAGGTGCGACACCTACATTCCTATTTTCAAGCTATAATAATTAAAAGAAAAAGCATTTAAGCATAAAAGAAACAATTTTAAACATTGAAGATTTTTCATTAGATCAAAGAGTGGGTCAAGCCCTTATAAACACTCAATAACATAAGAATATAAGGATTTTTCAAAGGTAAGTTAATCCTAACTAGCTTTTAACCCTTTTTACTTCACTAGTTCTTGGGATTTTAGGGCTATTCCTTTATTAGCATCCACCATATCTTGATTGACCAATGCCTCTACCTGATCGATGCCCGAGGCCTTGTATTATTCTTTCTTTTTGGTGGAGAACCTGGATTAGGCTCCTCAAATGTATTAGATTCCGAAGGGACATTAGTCTTGACCAAGGCCGCATCCTAACCTTTCTTAAAATTTGACTTTCAAGTGAAAGCCAATTATTTCTTACTTCAGGACGAAGTCCTCCACATACCCATGATCAACGACCTTATCTTTTTCCACTGCCAAGACAAAAGGATGATCGTCAATAACCTTCTTCAGCGTGTCATGCTCCGTCTCAACTTGTCAAGCTCCATCTTCAATATGGATACCTCCAAATTAATGGACTTTTTCTTATCATCATACTTTTTTAGCCGAGATTAGATACTCTTAAGACTTGTCTAGTGCCTTCATTAGGTTATTTCTAGTCTTAACCTATTTGGCACCCCTATCGAACATGGTAATAAAGTATTCCATAAACTTCAAAGATAAAACCACAAGTTAACCTAATGACCAAAATAAGGAGGTAATCGAACCAAAAGTTATTGACCTTACCAAAGATAATGCTTGCGCGACATGAAAAGAAAGCTGATAAGAGGTCAGCCTATCGACCTGCTCTCGATCTAATGCCAAAATCCCCTAGCAGACCATGGGCTAAAGATGAATTCTTAGCCACCGATATGGTTTGGTGGCCCTTCCCCATATTGGGTGCATCCACCCTCTTGGTGGGAACAACAACAGAAGATGAAGGAATGGTTTTATCCTTCTTCACCTTCACCTTTTCGAGAGAATCAATAAGAGTGACGAGCTCAGAGAAACCATCGACCACCATCTTTTTAGTGACCTTTGCCTTTGGGGGGGTGGGAAGGTCTGAATCGTCCATAAGATTAAGGTTCCTCTTTATCAAAGCCATTTCTTACTCTTCAGAATTAAGGATGGTATTCACGTTCATAGACTCAAAAGAGGATGAGGTAGAGGATTTAGAGGATCCTTCACTTGTTGAAGGGATTAGTATTTTAGGGACGGAATCCATATGCCTATTTGTGAAGTTAGACGTGGAGTTAGTATACTTAAGTAGAAAGGACGCGGACCTAGGATGCTCTGCTCCTGTAACCAAAGGTTCCCTAACTTCCAAACTTTGATAAGATCCTCACGGTTGAAACGAGAACGCTCATTTTACTTTGACCCAACTGAACAAAGAAAATAAGAAATCAAATATTAGTATCTATTTCAGCCAATTATCAACCAACAACAACATAATTTAAAGAAAAGGTATTGTCAACTATTCTCCTCCCTCTTACAGGGCACAAAAACCCTTTATATGGTTCATCACCCTTAGGAATGGGTGTATATTGCTAATTTATGGCAATGAATCCCTCATTCCAATATCCATTGTTAGAATCGGGAAGATTTACAATTAAAACCATATCTAATTTTCTTGCCTTTAAATAAAAGACGTTGTTAGTTGTCTTTGACCACGAATGGCAATATCTGATTTCTATAATCCTTATTAGAGTTTCATACAGTTCATTTATTCTATGCACACTGTTTATGATTCTCCCGGTGAAATTATGGGTGTTACATTAAGATTGTGCCTTAATTTTATTCAATTTTCGTATGACCTTTATAGGAAAAAGTTTGGGCCTTTATTTTATTCATATTTTTGGTCAATATAATAAAATAATACCAAATATTTGATACATCATCAAACAAAACTTCATCTTGTGGGGAATTGTTATCTAAAACGTTAAGGTCTAATGACCTAAATCTATTTTCATAACTTTATAATCCTAGGTTAACCTTTGACTATCTTAGTTTATTGCAACTGGACTTGATGATAGTTAAACTATATTTTTACTACCCAAGTCACTCAAATGACATTTGAAGTTCTCTTACTTGGCCATTCTATGAAAATACCTCGTTGTTGTTACTTGCATATGCCAAGGGCCAACCCTTTACGACTTATCTGCCAGCCTTTTCCCCCATCCCAAGCTTTAGCACAAGATTTACACGCAATGTTAACCAACTTTACTTACTCCAATATATAATACAAAATGGGTTAAGATAACATGTCAACTCTATTCCCCGACCTCAAGCATGAATCAAGAGGCCGTATGAAATGTCATAGTGGCTATGGTCTATTAAAAGACACTTAATGCCTCAGACTTCACCATTAAAAGGGTGCATGACTTTAGGTGAGAATAAATGCCAAGGCAACACAACATGGTAGTCTTAAAGTCTAGGATCAATGCGAAGGGGTCCAAGCCCCCTATCTATAAGGTAAAAGGGGATGTATTATAACATGATAGCTTTATCCACATATAATTTTATAAAATTGAATTTTAAGACTAAGCACCCAAACATAACTAAGAACACTACATGAATAATAAATATTCTTGGCCATCAGAATAAACGACAATGAATAGTGCAAGTCCTAATACACGAATCAATAGTTCAAACAAATCTCAATAACTACATTTTTTTTTTCAGCAATAGGACCATATGGTTCAAGTTTCTTAAATGAAAATGAAACGAGGAAAAACTCAAAAGGTTTCTTACATAAAGTAACTCACTCTAACCTTGACTTTAACTCTAAAATAGATCTCATCCTCTTGTTTCCATCCACGACCACAACGTCATCATGTCACGATGACACTTCAACAATTATAACCTTCTCCCTCATTTCTTTCCCTTTTAGACTTATAGTTTTGAAGTACAATCCCTTTTAACGATGCCTAGTCGATTATTTTTATAAAGTTAAAGTTTCCCTATGGTTTCACAAGAATGATAACGTTCCTTGTAATAACACCAAGAAACATTTAACTGTGAGAAAATTATAGAGTTTTCAAACTTATCCTCTCAAAGAGTAATCATATTGTTGAATGTCTCCAACCTTTTGTTAATTAGATGATGTCTTAATTAGCTCAATAAACTCCATGGTTTGTATAAGGCATCAACTAATAAATTCTCCCAAGTATAAGATCAATTTCCATCCTAAAACTCCTTAATTATTGTCTATTCTCCATGGCCTACCTATCGTATTATTAAGATTACATTATGCTGTAAACCTATCATACACACTCAACCCTCCGAGGTCTCCCACCTAGATTAAATTCAAACGACACAATTTCAGGTATTACATCGAGATTGAGTCCTAATTTTATTTAAATTTTGTATTGTCTTTATGGGCCAAGGTCTAGGCTTGCTTTTATTGAAAGTTTAATTAATTTAATAGAATAATACCATTTTTTTTATAGTTTTTTTGGTATAATAAAAACTTTCTTTAGTTTTTTTTTGAGTTTTAGGCCAAATCTAGTATATTATGTACATTCTTCTAAGGTATTTAGCAAATTTTATAAATGACCATATACTTTTGAGTGTATATATATATATATATATATATATATATATATATATATATATATATATATATATATATATATATATATATATATATATATATATATATGTGTGTGTGTGTGTGTGTGGAGGGAGGTGTTTTGTTTTGTCTTGAATTTAAATAACATAGAAGTGTTCATTTGATAGGGCACATTTGATATTGCAAATGGTGGCAAATGAAGGTTTTGCCCACCATTTTGTGTGTGTTGATAGCCTTTATATGTCCTGAAATTTTTTGCATGGATACCCATGTCCACATACATGTTTTGTTATCATTTTTCACTTTTATTGGCAAAATTTTCTTACCTATATAGGTAAGCAACGTTTTCCCACAAATTTGACATCCCTTTGAAATTTATTTTTTTAAACTTATTTTTCTTGGTTATTTGTTTTTATTTTGTTAAAAAATATTTTTCATATTTCGTTAAAACTGTTTTTTAGGCTAAAACTATTTTTTGTTTTAGGACTAGTTAATTTTTTTTCGCTAAAAACTATTTTTCGTTGAAAAATTATTTTATTTTTGTAAAAACTATTTTTTTATTGTTAAAATTTATTTTTCATTAAAACTATTTTTTGTTAAACTATTTTTTTCATTAAAACTGTTTCACTTTTGGGCTAAAACCTTTTTTTTAAATGTTAAACCCATATTTAAAAAAACACCTTTTTTGCTAAAAACTATTTTTTGTGAAAAACTGTTTTTCGATAAAAGCTGTTTTATTTTTGTCAAAACTGTTTTTTAAATGTTTTTTACAACTATTTTTTCCTTGTTATAAATTGTTTTTATTGTTAAAAACTATTTTTATGATTTTTTTTCTCGTTCTAAGTTTTTTTTGTGTCAAAATTATTTTTTAACAATCCTATTTGAAAAATAATAGGATTTTGCCATGACATAATTTTTTTTCACTTTTAAACCAAACGGATCCTAAGAGATACCTAGCCTTATTAATTTGGTCTTTTAAAAAAAATGAATTGAGACCCAACCTTACAAAAAATGAAGAAGTAAGGCTTGTTATTTTTTTTATTCATTGAGATCAACCGATTTTCAATACAACCCTACTACGATGAGAATATATAGATGACTGTTTTGAAAAAGAATGATTTTGAGTTAATACCTCTTTAATCGATCGACGTTGGAGGTTTTCTCCATAGGGAGCCGAAATCGGACTTGTCCGTCCGTCCACCCTGCCCACAAAATCCCCGCCCTCACCACCGGCCCTCTCCTCTCTACTCTCGATAATATCATCTGCTCCCTTTCTCCATTAGGACTACCCTTCTTCTGCATCATCGGTCCCCACCGACAAAGAAAACTAGTTAATAATATTCTTATTAAAGTTCATATACTAGAAGTAACAATAGGTGAAAAAGTATCAAGTAGGTATTAAAATCTAATCATATCAATTAATGAGGAACCATAATCAGAGTAGGCTTTACTTTACATTAAAATTAAAAAGAAAATAAAATCAAAGTAGGCTTTGAAAAATTAAAAACCTCGTTACATAATCTAGTATTAGAATATACGTGTGTGTGCGGGACAGAGGGATTGTGTCGTGTTAATGACTTTTTTATGTGCTCGTCGGCTAATTACGCATCCGCATCGCATGCATACAAATCTCTCTCTCTCTCTCTCTCCCCCCGACACTTGCGTCACTTCCCCCTTCTCTAGCTCTCTCTCCCCAGCTAAAACTCTCCCCTAAACAAAACCCACCTCAAAAATCGCTTTTAGATTACTATTACACAAATTTATAGTCCCCGGAGATTGATCACTTGTACCTGCCAATCATCAAATCTCACAGGTTTTCTCCAAGATCTTCTTTTTTCTATTCAAAATCTAATCTTTTTATCTGGGTTTAACTTGTTTTATTATTTATTTATCCCTAACTCGTGGGTTTTGATAGATTCTGTTTATTTATTTGTTTATAAACTGGTTCAATTATTGGGTTTAATAAAATTTTCAATTGCTTTTATCGTACACATGTGTGTATGTAGAGACACATACATGTGCGTTTTTGTTCCGGAATCTGCGTTTGTAGATGTTAAGAGAGAAGCTGTCTCTTTGTTTTATGGGTTTCCGAGAAAATACGGGTTTTCCGGGAAAGTGTTTCCATCTTAATTTTCAGCCGTTTCACTAATCTTGGTACATGATTTAAATTAAATTTTTTGTTTTTTGTAACTTTTGGGCCTAACAAATCCTGGGCCCAGCTATATTTCTCCCTTTGTAGTTTCTAACATCTTTCAAATATGTAACTAAATCCCATGTTTTTTGTGAGAGGTTATATTGGTTTAGCTACTCAGAATTGATTTTTGTATTTATTTGGTTTCTATTTGTTGGGTGCAGTTTGTTATGAGAATACATAGAAGCCATAGTGTCTATGAAGGCAATTAAATTATGGCGGAGCCTGGTGAGAAAGAGGAATGCCTTGTTTGATTGGGTACATTCTATACTTGTTTTAGTTTAGTTTAGACACAAATGGGTGGATAGAAGTTCTCACTTTTTTCCATATCATTTTGGATTGGTTGCAAGTGCAGGGAACATACCAAATTAAGATGAAGCCGTTTTTGGGAATCGTTTGCACAGTAATGTTATTCATTGTGTATAGAACCACAAATTATCAGTATCAGCAAACGGAGGTATGGTGTCACCATTAATTATTTGATTTTGGCTGATAAAGCAGACTTCATGTACTTTTGATGCCCTTGTGTATTTTCGGAGCCATTTTGAAGATTTTCGTAGACTGTTTCACCAAGTAATAGTAATACCATAATCACTTCACCCATGTTATCCCTCCTTTCCACATCAAGAGTCCTATTTTCCTTTTTGTAGCGTGAGATTGGGCGTTGAAGCTTGATGTTGATCTGATGTGTTAATGGAGTTGAAAGTTGGGAGGCTAAAACTGGAAGAAAAACATTTCCTTAAAATTTGTGAATTCTAAACGACTCTTAATTTGGGACGTTGGCTATCAAATATGTGTCAATAAATTGATCGAAAAAGTTATTCTTATCTTATATGCTGATATTTCCCCCCAAAACCTGCATTGTAACTTAGTTCAATAAAGAGTGCTTGTCACTTGTTGGTTAAACATTCTTTACCTCGTCTGTTTTGTGGAATCAGATGGAATCAAAATTGCATCCCTTCTACACATTAAAGGTAATAATCTCATTAGTAGCATCTCGATTTCTATCACTTCGTATTTTCTTATCTTTTCTCGTTTCTTTATTGCTAACTGATGGTGCTTCTGATTCTTTGATCTAGGAATCTGGGGTGCCTTCCACTAGTTTGAATGGTTTGCCCCGAGGTATCATTCAATCTAGATCTGATTTGGAGTTGAAGCCTCTATGGTCGGCAAGTAGTTCAAGGTCTAAGGTAGGGTTCTGATCCTTTTACCTCTGGCATCAATATATGGACTTTTGATGAAGCATGCATATAACCTGTCAAAAGAGAAGATAAAAATCAATTCAGCGCATATTAGTACTCATTGCATTCTAAAGCTATTCTTATTTTAAAGCTGCTTTTAATTTCTAACAATTGTTCTTTGTATGGTCTGTATGCACTGCGAAAGTTGTGTTTTTTGTGCAAGTGATCACGGTTTAGCTTAATTTTGCCACATCTCATATCTTTTGATCAGGAAAAAGTATCCAGTCGTCGTAACTTGCTGGCAATTCCAGTTGGTATTAAACAGAAGGAAAATGTTAACGCTATTGTTCAAAAGGTATAGCGATTATTAACAAGACTTTTACTTGTCATTATGTGGACCTCTTTGCCTAATATCTATGAATTCAGTTTCTTTCAGAGAATTTTACAATTATTTTGTTCCATTATGATGGCAACGTCGATGGATGGTGGGATCTTGAGTGGAGTAACAAGGCCGTACATATTGTTGCTAAGAACCAAACAAAGTGGTAAAGTGTAACCCCCCACTCTCCTCCTCGTAGTTAAAATGACATTGTGACAATTTTTTTTCTCTTTTATAAAATATTGAAGGATTTCTTAACTCTTCGTGTGTGTGTGTTTTGTGGGTGGTGGTTTTTTGTTTTTTATTTATTCATTGTTTATTTTTTATCTTAGTATCTAATGGTTGTTTTTATACTTCTTTGATTGTGGTTCCACGTTTTGTTTTTATTTCAGGTGGTTTGCTAAACGCTTTCTGCATCCAGCTGTTGTGTCCGTTTATGATTACATATTTCTCTGGGATGAAGATTTGGGGGTTGAGAATTTTAACCCAGGAAGGTAATAAAAATGCACTTGTGGGACAGTCTTTCTGACACAAATCCTGTCAATGACATGAAAAGAAGAATAATCAATAAGCCAAATCTCTTTTAAAAACAAAAATATGGAGAAATCACAATGGCTAATATCACTACTATTTATAGGGATATGTTATATTGATAACCAAGATAACTTTAAAAAGGTTAAAAAAAATGAGGACGCTTAAAATTCCAAGGAAATATTACTCTTAACCATATTAATATTTCATAAAAGGAGATAAAATAAAAGAGTACAATTTAATGTCCCCCCCGCCCCCCCCCCCCCTCCTCTGGCCACTCACACGAGGAAAAAAAAACCCAAAAAATTGTACTCTCAATTCACATCGAACTCTTCTTATTTTGTCCAAGAACTCACGGGGGGGGGGGGGGGGGGGGGGGGAATTGTAGAAGTCTGGGCCGCGATGCAAAAACTCGTAAAAATTCTCTCCACTTCGATTTCAGCCCTAAAAAGTAGTATCACCCCAATCACATGGCCCATTTCAAAACCGTTTTTCTAAATCTCTCTCTCTCTCTCTCTCTCTGAGACTTCACCGTTGCTACGACCTCCTCCTTGTATCCACTCCTTCATATTGAGCAAAGAACATCATTGAATGCAAGAATGAAATTCAAACATATATGGGGTTTTAAGGTTGGTAGTCGAACATAATATGACACTACACGTCAACGACCTAAAAATTAAGACAATATGATTTTTAGAGAGAGAAACAAAAGAGTTCTTATATTTCAAGAATTGGAGAATGAATACAAATGATAATACAAGAGCTATTTATAGGTGGGTTATTACCTGCTAATCAAGTAATTACCTAAAATAACAAAAAAGGACAAATACTAATAAAAACATACCTAATTAGTCCCAAACATGCATGGAGACCAATTAAAGGCTAAAAAGAAAATAAAAGAACTAAAATAAAAGAAAGATTAATACAAAATATTAAAAAATGACATGTATTTGGGGCTTTTTTGTGTCAGCAGGGCAACAGGGGGTAAAGGGGGTTAAGCTAGGGTTACCTGGTACTGAAAATGGGCCGTAGAAGGGATTTGAGGATCAGCTGCCAAGGTTGGGTGGATTGGCGGCAGGGGAAGGGATCATGGCAGGAGGAGGGAGGTCGAAGGCCATGGCAGGGTTAGAGCTTTTTGGGGCAGGAGCAGGGGGTCGGATAGCAGCGGCGGGGTTGGGGAAGGTGGGGCCCCCGCCTAGGGTTTGTGTGGTTGGGGTAGACTAGGGTTTTGAAATTTGGATAAAAAGGATTGAAAAATGGCACCATTTGTTGTTTCATCTCACGACTGCTCTCTATCAATTCTCGATTACTTTGTATCAATTCTTGATTGCTTTTTCTAAATCCTTGTTAATCTCGTCTTGAATTCGTGTTGCCTTCTTTGGGGCCATTGAGATTGTAATACACGATTTGATATTCTACACACACCGATACACACTAACACCAATGTTTGGAGGCATCCATTTGTTGTTTCATCTCACGACTGCTCTCTATCAATTCTCGATTACTTTGTATCAATTCTTGATTGCTTTTTCTCAACTCCTTGTTAATCTCGTCTTGAATTCGTGTTGCCTTCTTTGGGGCCATTGAGATTGTAATATACGATTTGATATTCTACACACACCGATACACACTAACACCAATGTTTGGAGCGACACTTGCTCTGATACCAATTTGACGTGAACTACACGTCAATGACTTAAAAATCAAGACAATATGATTTCTAGAGAGAGAAACAAAAGAGTTCTTATATTTTAAGAATTGGAGAATGAATACAAATGAGAATACAAGAGCTATTTATAGGTGGGTTATTACTTGCTAATCAAGTAATTACCTAAAATTACAAAAAAGGACAAATACTTATGAAAGCATACCTAATTAGTCCCAAACATGCTTGGAGACCAATTAAAGGCTAAAAAAGAAAATAAAAAAACTAAAATAAAAGAAAGACTAATACAAAATATTAAAAAATGACATGTAAACCCTAATATGACCCTAATATGATCCATCATAATATATATGGGGGATTTTGAGGTCGTTTCTGAGGGTTTTGAGATTGTGTTGTTAATTGGAATAATTGGGGTCTTGAAGGTTGGGTTGGTAGTCAAACAGATCTGGGTGGTTTTGAGGTTGGTTGTCGAACAAAAGAACGATTTTGAACAAATCTAGGTGGTATATGTGTGTTTTTATGTATATGTGTTTGCTCGACGAGGATGAATCTGTGGTGATGGGTTTTGCATGTTGGTAGTGAAGGTGGTTTGGTTTGTAGTGGTCACAACGGTTCTGTTTATGGTTATGCATGGCGGTCTGGCCATATCTTGTTGTCGGATACAACTTTGCTAAATTGGGAGTTTTTTTTCGTTCCTTTTTTTTTCTATTTAATTTCATTAAAAAATAAAAAGACAAAAAAGGCAATTCAGAATATATGATGTGCATGGTTTCCCTTTTGGGGGGTGCCGCTCGACTGAGAGGAGAGAGAGGGAATTATCTTTATTTTATTATTTATCTTTTAATAAATAATTTTTTTATCTTAATTAGATTAGGTAATAATTGTTAGTTTCCTAGTTGATCTTTATTCCTTCCATTTCTTTTATATACCTTATCTAGTAGGGATTGCTACCTAGATTAGTATAAATCAGGGCCTAACCCGCTAATAGTTTAGTTTACTTTGTATTGTGTGTTCACATCAATATTATAAGGGAATATTACCCTGTAACTATAATTCTACTTAATAAAAAGAGATAAAATAAAAGATTACATTTGATGATATTAGAGTTAGCCCTCACGTACTCTCAATTAACATAACCTTCTCTGTGATGCTTTCCTCCTCTGGAAGTGAATCTTTGGTACAATTAATTCTTTGTGAAAACACTGGATCATGTAAATTAAAGGTTATAGCCTGTTCATTTAAAAAAATTAGCATATGTGGTCTAGCCTTGTCCTGATTGTTTCTCTTTTAGTTACAATTTAACCTCCTTTCCTCCTTATGAGGATTATTAAAATTTGCATTTGAACCTTAATCCAATATTTTTTTGCCAGTTCTGTATGCATTGCAAGGGAAAGAACCCATTTTATAGCTATTTTTCCTTCTAATTTTATATCAGGGTGGGTAGGGGTGGGTGGAGTGAGAGGGGAATCGAAACCTCAACCTCCCACATGAGGGTAAGAGCGGCTACACATAATGGTTTATAAAAATTAGACTTGTTGAGTGTGCAGTTCAGACTATGGCAAGATGCAAGGAAACTGATTGATTTCTAGGTGTGGTCATCAAGGTTCTATTTGTTAATGCCAGGCTTGTAATTTTTCTGTTTCCAGATACTTGCAAATTGTCAGATCATTAGGACTGGAGATATCTCAGCCAGCTTTGGACCCAAATTCAACTGGTATACATCACCGGATTACAATTCGGATAAGAACAAATAAGTATCATAGGTGAATCAGTTGTTTCTTGGTATTTCACAGATAACAAAATTCTCCATTAAGATTCTTCTGGTGCTAATACGAACATTTTTTGCTTCAAGCAGAAGAGTATATGACAGCAGAGGTAGTGTAAAGTGTTCAGATGCCAGTGAGGGGCCACCGTGCACTGGGTAAGTCAGAGGCATTACTTTTTTCTTTTTTGACACATACCAAATTGTTTAAATATGTTACAATCTACCAAATTGTTTCTAAGTGTAAAAAAATGTCTTTGCAGTGTTTTTTGATATTGACACTGGCAAAAAAATATACTAAAAATGCCATAAAGGAGTAAACAATTTGATGTGTCAAAAATTAAAAAAAATGCCATATTTAAATGTAACATTTGAGCAATATTATGCCGTATGTAAATGCCACATATCAAAATGTCTCTGCAGTGTTTTTATTTTAAAAATGAAGTAGTTATAATCTACCAAGTCTTCATATTGACACTACCATATTTTTTTGACACATCAAATGGTTTAAATATGCTAAAAGTACACTTAAATGCGCCATTTTTTGACACCGCCGAGAAATTTTTTAGTCAGTCTTGTATTAAATATGAAGTCGTATTTAAGATGCCATACAATCTTGAGTACACTACTTTCAAATCGATGGAAATTGTCTTTTCTTGTCATCCATATGAAAGGAGTAAACAATTTATATGTGCAGATTTGTGGAAGGAATGGCTCCAGTGTTCTCAAGATCTGCTTGGCATTGCGCGTGGCATCTTATTCAGGTGATTTCTTTTTTATAATCTTTGTTCTGTCAAAAGATGGTATTACGTAAAATTATATCTTCAAATATATTGAAGCTTTAAGAGAAGAGGTCATCTTATTCAGGTGATTTCTTTTTAATAATCGTTGTTCTGTCAAAAAATCATATCACGTAAAATTGTATCTTCAAATATAATGAAGCTTTAAGAGAAGAGGTCATTATTTAGAATGTTTACAATTTTTTTGATATAATATTTACAAATTCAAGGAGAGGAGCTCTCATATAATTTATAATGTTCTTTTAGAACATTATATGTATAGTCTTCTACAAGTAAGGAAAACCTTGTTCTTAGATTCACACTTAAACATGAGTAGTTTTTCCATGAATTCAAGGTTAGGTAGATTAG
Source organism: Sambucus nigra (assembly GCA_949130495.1). Classification (NCBI taxonomy): domain Eukaryota; kingdom Viridiplantae; phylum Streptophyta; class Magnoliopsida; order Dipsacales; family Adoxaceae; genus Sambucus; species Sambucus nigra. Next base: position 484,473,307 of record OX422216.1, read on the forward strand.
TTTATTTTAAATTTTAAATATAGAAGTGCATTGGTTCACTCCTTAAATGAATATAAAATTAGAGTTATTTAAATTATATAGTTTGTGTTTACATGTAACTTCAATCTGTTTCGTTAGGAATCGATGAATGAGTAATTTACTTAGGCCCCGTTTGGTTGTCCCAAAATTATAAATTGGTTCATTAATTGTGTTTGGTTTCATTAATGAAATGGTTCATTAAATGACCCATTTTAGCTCATGTGAAAATATGAAATTGGAGCATTTCACAAAAAACATGAAATGCATCCATTTGAAATAGGAGTCATAGAAAGTTCATTTGCTCCTCCCTCCCCCGTTCACTCTCCCCCTCCCCCTCTTCTTTTTTTTCCCCCCTCCCCCTCCCCCTTTCTCTCTCTCAATTCTTTTTTTTTCCTGATTGAACCTTAACATCAATGTTAGATTACCAAACATTGCCTAAAATTGGATTTAAACTCACTTCAAATCCATTCATTTACGATTCACTAATTCACAATGAACCAATTTGGATAATAAAAAAATTTGCACAACCAAACAGGGCCTTAGCATATAGTTTCAGCTCGGAACTTGTTCAAGGGCTGTGCCTAATAGTTGCGAATTAGGAACATTAATTGAAAATTTTAGTAGGGAAGGAATTTAGATGAAGTGAACGATATTTGAGGAGGATGCATTAAAAGACACTTTACTTAAATGGTGATATTGTTGCTGATCCACCTAATGTTTATGCCTGAGTCAACTTCATAACTTTTATATGTAATCTTTAATTGGGATTCCCCTCTCTAAGTAGATGTCTAGTTTTATTATTAATAAAAGGTGAATGGTGGTCCCATATTTGATGTTTGTTATTGGATAGACATTGTCCTCTCTAAGTAGATGTCTAGTTTTATTATTAATAAAAGGTGAATGGTGGTCCCATATTTGATGTTTGTTATTGGACAGACATATTGTCTGATGGGTGATGATGACTGGAATTACTTTGGCTTGCAAATTGTTTGAACTTTGATCTATTAGGGTCCGTTTGGTGTAGTAGTGGCAACATGTGGCCCAAATAATAAAACAACCCATATTTGCCCAGTCATCTAAATATGGGGCCCATATTTAAAAGCGATGAGTTAAATATGGGGCCCCTATTTCAAAGCTATGAATCAAATATAGAGTCCAATTTTAAAAGACACAAATCAAATATAATACTCATTTTTAAAAGTTGTGTGTAAAATATGAGTTTTTTTTACATATACCTCGAATTGTAATACTTACTTTAGTAGAAAAACAATGGGTTGGCCCAACCCATTTTGGCCCGCCCATATTTGGCCCGGCCCGCATTTAACCCAACCCATATTTGGCCCAACCCACATTTAGCCCAACTCATATTTGACCTGCCCAAATTATGCCCAGCCCATAATTTTGTCAATGCTAGTTTGGTGCATGCCATGGCAATATTTGCCATGGTAAAATTTGTCATAGACAAAATTTGCCAAGACAAATGTTATTTTTCTCGCCAAGACAAATATTGTTTTTCTCACATTAGGCTATCAAACACCAAATGAGGTAAAACGAGTTTTTGAGGCAAAACATTTTAATAACACATTTTTAAAACAGATTTTTTATAACATTTTCTTAAAAGAGTTTTTAAAAACATTAAAACAGTTTTTAAAAACTGTTTTAAAAAATCTGCCTACAATAAGTAAAAAACTATAAAAATATGTTTTAAACATTTTTAAAACTGTTTTAAACATTAAAACTGCTTTAAACATTAAAACTGTTTTAAAAAAACTGTTTGGAATAATTAAAAAACTGTTTTAAACATTAAAACTGTAAAAACTGTTTTAAACAAATTTAGAACAGTTATTAAACAATTTTTTAAAAACAGTTTATTTATTCAAAACAGTTTTATAAAACAGTTTATAAAACAGTTTTTTTTATTTAAAACCGTTTTTTTAACAATTTATAAAATATTTTAGTATAAAAAAATAAAAAAAGCAGTTCTAAGAATTGACAAATTTGTGTGGCAAATGATTTTCACTCAAATAGCAAAGCAAATTTTGCCAACATTTGTGCAAATTTATGCATAGGAGGTGTTGTAAATTGACAAATAACTTGTAGGCAAACTTTTGTACCAAACACACCAAATTGTAGGCAAATACCTCATTTGCCAACTTATTTGCCATTTGCCATGGCAAATAAGGGTAACCAAACGGACCCTTACTTCTTGCCTGACAGGGCTGTATATTTTTTCAATGAGGCAACTGGTTACTAGGATGTGGGTTTGCTCTTTAAAGTACTTCATGCTGTAAAAATTATGTTATCAACCCTTAATTTATTAATGACAACATAGAATACAAACATAAATGTCCATGAGGTTATATCGATGTTATTTTTTCCCCTTCTTTCCAATGGCCCGTTTCCACCAGAATGAAAAGAATAGACTTCAGTGAAGTTGGATCTAACTTTATAGTGCAGCTTTTGACATGGAAATGTGTGTATAATATTATACTAGTATGATTCTAGTTCTGCTAAACTTTTTTTTTTGTTGTTGAACTTGTCAGGAGTTTATCATTATACCTTAATTATTATACTGTCTGTTGAGCTTTTTAGTAGTTTATTATTATACGTAAATCAAATTCTTGTCTCTATGCATCACTCTTGTGGAATTCAAATATCACTTGCCACTTTTTTTCTTCAATATTTGGTTAGATTTTGGTAGATCATTACAGACCTACTTCCCTTTTTTGTCAGAATGACCTTGTTCATGGATGGGGAATGGACATGAAACTGGGTTATTGTGCACAGGTGAGGCTTCTCGTACTTTTCTGCGGATGGGTCTTACACTGCTGTCTATTTTGGATATTCCCTGACTGTCTATGTTATAATAATGAGAACCATGGGAGTTTTTCTTTATTTCCTGCATTATTAAAGATATAGTAATTGTTCTGCAGAGGTTTGTTGAGTTTACTTCTTACATGATATAATTACTATTCTTGGAAAGCTGAACCCATGCCTGGATCCTTAATACTTCTTATTTTGGACAGAAATAATTCACTTTTATTATATGTCTGGTTAAAGAGTCAATTTTTTATTACCCATCACTGCGACCCTAAAATTTTAGTGTGGATACATATCAATGTCCACAATCTGTTCCTCTTAAATCTTTTAAGTATGGTCAATATCAGCTTAAGTTGCTATCACCTCTCTTACCATTGTCATCACTGCCGTGAACACTGTGCATCACAATTATACTGCCAAGTGTAATGCCATAACCAAGCGCTGCTTCCAAAACCATTATTACCGTTGTCATCACCAATCCAGACTTGGCTTAAGAAGATTTTTGTGATGTGATGGTTTACCCAATTTGGAGCCCAATTATTGTATTTATACTAAAAATTTTACAATTCTTGAAGATTCTAGAGACTCAAAAACTAAGTACACAACTAAGGCCCAAAACATGGAGAGCCCAATTCAAAGGAAAAAAATACAAAAATAACATGAAATCCAACACTCCACCTCAAGCTGGTGCGAAGATACCAATCAAGTCCAACTTGTCAATGGAAGATTGAAGAAGAGAGGACCCGACTCATTTGGTGTAAAAATTCGCCGGGACAAAAGTTGGACGAATGATACCAGACCTCACCTTTTTCCCGGATAAAATGAATATCAACCTCCACTTGCTTTGCCCTCTTATGAAGCACGAAGTCAGATGCAATCACATAATAGCCGACTTATTTATCGCAAAATAACTCCGATGATTCTTTTTTATAAAATCCAACTCCTCAAAAATCGATCGAGGCCATAAAAACTTCCATGCCCCTGTCCCAGAACATTCGTTGTAGCGAAGGTTTACCTTCACTTTCTTCGGCCACAGCTGAAGAAAGTGAAGCCACCATTTGCACTTTGCTCTTTTATGAGATGAGGTAAGAACCGTAGAATGTACGGAAGCTCGAAGTGGAGCGTCTATCTGTCCCTGCATAGTCTGCGTAGTAAACATGAGTTATGTTTTGAAAATCAATGTACAAAATACCTCCATAGTTAGTGTTTTCTTAAAAAAATTGACATTCATATTGGATTCTCAATTTGAGATGGGGTATATTCCACGCTTCGAGTAGCGTCAATGTTTAAAAAGGCGAAAGGCGAGGCGTAAGCCTCACCGAAAAGAAAAAAAAAGAGCAAAATAATATTAAAAAAATACTAATAAAACCATAAAAATAAAATAACAAAGAAATATAAAACAAAACTACAAAAAAAACATCCTTGAGGGCTTTCTCACATAGTTTGACATTTTTTTGTTCCCCCAATATAACTTTTTAGAAAAAGAAAATCAATTTTAACATATTGGTTATTTTAAATATGACAATAAATTAATCAATGCAAAGTCGTATTGGCAAAATCATTTTTTTAGCTTCATTCACATATTGGTTCTTTTATAATATGACAATAAATTAATCAATGCAACTTAACAAACAAATTTATTAAAAAAAAACATTGATTTTCAAGCTAAGATTAAAAAAATAGCAACTTTATTAAAAAAATAATAAAACATATTAACCTAAGTTTATTAAAAAAAACAGCAACCTTTAAAATATATTAGTATAAGTTAAAGAAAACATACTAATCTAAGATGAAAACCAAAAAACAGAAACCTTTTAAAAAAAAACTTAAAAAAAAAAAGTCATATTGAAGTTAATTTAGTACATTTATTTCAAACAAACTATATATTTGTAACAAAATATAGTTTCAAACAAATTTATACACTTATTTCAAACAAATTAGTAAAGAAAAACAAAATTAAGTGCAACTTTAAAACTAAAATAAAATAAAAAAAGAATAAGAGTTAGTAGATTAAAACAACATTTTTTTAAGTTAAGTGCAATTTTAGAAAAATGAAGAATTTTGACCTTTAAAAAAACAGACTTTGTGATGAAAAAAGAACAAAATTTTTTTTTTTTTTTTTGCCCGCGCCTCTGCAAAAAGGCGCATTGAGGCGTAAGCCTCAAATTCAACCCTGAGGCTTAAGCCTCAAGGCTTTTTTTCAGCGCCTCACCTCGAGGCGCGCCTCGAGGCGTATGCCTCTTCCGCCTTTTTAAACATTGAGTAGCGTTTTGCTGGCCTTACTTTCTGCTTGAACTCCAAATAGAGATAAACAGCTAAAAACATACATAGTTTATCTCATTTGCCTTTCATAATTCTACTATGTGTAGGTGTGCATAATAGCTTAGATATTATTTCGAGTCCCATTATATATACATACACCTAATGACACCATTAAAATTGATGGAAATAGACCCTTTTTAGGGATTATTTGTCATTTTTATTTTCTTTTGTATTTTCTTTTATTTTGTTATTGTATTTTCCTTTCTTTTTGTTAGTGTATTTAGAGATAAGGAGTAGTAATGACATTTTTATAATTAGGGCTTAGCTTGGAGCCTAAGCTACTCCTCCCCTTTAAGTACCCACTTGTAAGCTTCATTTGAGGTAGACTTGAATTTTAAAATAGAAAAGAGTGTTTCTCTCTCTCAAGTGTGTGTTTAGATATTTTTAGGAGCATTTTGACGTGTAGTTTACATCAAATTGGTATCAGAGCGAGTGTTGCTCCACATTGGTGTTGGTGTAACCGTGTATTTTTGTTATCAAAATTGTACACTACAATCAATGGCTCCAAGAAGATCCGAACAACTATACGAGGAGATTAAAAAACGAACGGGAGAGTGGGCACAATCACAACAACAAATCTATACCCATTTTCAAAATCGTAACCCTAGGAATCCTTACTCACAACCCCTGCCCTACCCCACCCTCTACACCAAACTCACCACCATAAAACTCACAACCTCGAAAATCCAAATCTTGAACCCTAATTTCCCCGAAAATCCAAATCCATTCCATAAACGCTCCATTCAAGATCCAAGACAACCCATTTATAGGGTTTCTCCAATATTTTACAATCCAATCCACAATTTACAAACCCTAGCCTCCAACCCTACAAAATTCCTTCATCACCAACCCGAATCCCCCAACCCACCACCCATTTTTCAAACCCCAAACTTAAAAAAATTACTTTTCCGCCTCAATTAACTCTCGCGACTCAATTTGTCCATTTTATTTTCTTTTATTTTGTTATTGTATTTTTCTTTATTTTTGTTAGTGTATTTAGATGTAAGGAGTAGTAATGGCATTTTTGTAATTAGGGCTTAGTTTGGAGCCTAAGCTACTCCTCTTTAAATACCCACTTGTAAGCCTCATTTGAGGTAGACTTGAATTTTGAAATAGAAAATAGTGTCTCTCTCTAAAGTGTATGTTTAGATATTTTTAGGAGCCTTTTGATGTGTAGTTTACATAAGAAATGCTACGAAGCATGAATATTTGTACAAAGGCGTATCTATCGGATACTATCCTGCAGATACTCTTATATTTTATTGTCACATTTTCATTATTTAACGAATGAATTTTTAGTCTGAATACTTTGTGGATGCCTTTAGATACTAGTGGGTACTCAAATATACATTTGCGGTATATTTTGCAATGGGTAAATGCAAACATTGGATATCAAAATATTTCTTTTACCATACTGCGCAAGTATTGATGATCATATTAAAGATTACATCACAACAAAAGTAGAATAGAAGAGATATATTAATGTGTATTCGTGTGAGTGAAACTAGTCATCATAATTATCTGTATATTACATATATTATATATATTATACATATTTTTTTACTGTACATGTATAATATATATATAATACTTGATAATTTGGAACAATGATAATATTAAATTTTATTACTATGCATGTATAATATATATATATATATATATATATATAATACTGTCTTTTTTTTTTAGCATATCTGCATCTGCTCTTAGTTAGAATGGATAAGGTTTTCATAGCATTTGGTTCAGAAGACTGTTGCTGCAAGTGTTTCCTATTCAAATGGTGCCTCTAGATGTTTATGTGGTCATTTGCCGACTTTTTAAAAAATAGGTATATTAGTAAGTTCATATCAAAATGGAGTAAAACTTTTTTCTACCTAGTGACCCAATTAATAGGCTGTGGTTTTATATAGTTGTTTAAACACGAAAATTACCATTCCTTTTGCTCCCTAACCTTGTTATGTGATCTGTTTTTACAGGGGGACCGAACCAAGAAGGTTGGAGTTATTGATAGTGAATATATTGTTCATCAGGGCATACAAACTTTGGGTGGCCCATCTGCAAAAAAGGTTTTCTTGTTATTGTTAGTGTATTTTGTTTTCCTATTATCTATTCTCTGGTGCCATTGAGTAGAGCATTTGTTGATGCAATAAGAAAGTGGAGATAAAAACGGAAGAATCACTGGTGTTGTAACTGTTTTTATTTTGTTTTGTCAAGCACCAGCATAACAATTACTTAGAACTTTGCTGTTGGTGTTTTCGTTAATTCTACACCCATTAAGCCAGCACTATCTCAATGCTATCTTTTACTGTTGTGCAGGTATTGAATCCAGAAGAGTCTATAAAGGTATATTTCCCTTTTGGATCCATAGATTTTTATTTTTATTTTTTATCCCTGTATCTTTTCCGAGAACATGTATGAACGGTTCCTTAATTTTTCTTTCTTGTTTCTTCTTGATTTTCAGAAACATGCTGTTGATGTGCGATCTGAGGTGAGAGAACTCGGTCTTAAATATACTTCAATTGTCATTTACTTAGATTAAGGCTCTCCTCTCTCAAATAAAGTTTGACTAAAATATTTAATATTTTTCTAGCTTTTGAGTTGTATATACGAGGGTTTAGAAATACAAAGTCGTTAAAGGGTGAGAAAAGTCTGTTTTATTTTTATTTTCTTGGTGTTATTTGGACTTTGGCGCTCAAAGTTTTTACCTCATTTGGGCTCCAGCTCCCAATGTTTTTCATTTGTGAGGATTAACCCTCAATTTAGATGGAACTGTCAGTTGACTATACTTGACCACTTGTATTCATATCAAATTCCAAGTTACCCTTCTTAACCTGTTTCCAAACAATGTAACTTTTCAGAATCCAATTCTATGATCCCATTCTAATTTTGGACATCACAAACCATATCTAAACATAGATTGACCACCATTGACGACATACGAAGCTCTCTCTCTAGACTGTTTTTTCTCTGTTTTTCTCACTCCATATCCAAGGCATGTAGCAAAATAGCGAAATCACAATTTGCATAACCAAAATGAAGAAATGGGGCCTCCAGAAAATTAGGCAAACTAGCAAAATTTTACCGTTGTGGCAAATGATGTGGTATTTTGCCATAACATTTGTGACGCCTAGGTAATGAAAAACACAACATCCGCGGGAGCCACCCCTTTTCAATTTAACCTCTCCCGCGAAAGCCCTTTTCCATTTCCCACAACAATTGAAATCCATCTCTCTAGATAATCGAGCCTAAATATCACTTTTAGGTGTCTCTCGACCCTCAAATTTCACCACATCCCCATTTTTCCTCCTATTATTACTAAAATTGCACTATATATACTATGTTTTAGTCCTTATTTTAAATTCTCTTATTTCTAGGGTTTATCTCGACACTTTCAATCTAGCATTAATTCCTACCTTAGTTTCATCTTACAGTCTACAAATAACATACATCACAATACCTCGTCTTGTATTTTTCCAGTCAATTAATCCATTTTTGATGTGACATTTTCCGGAGTTTGGTTATGCAAATTATGATTTCTCAATTTTGATTTGACATTTTACCACCAAAGGTCTGGAGATGGTCAAGTATATATAAACAAAAAAAATGCGTAGATATCATATAAATGTCCCATGTACAAGTACACGCGTATTTGTACCCCTCCTAGAAGGGGAAGAAAACAGTGACTTGAGTGTGAGGCGGTCGGAAAGTTCTAAAAAATTCTCTGGAAATTGCGCGTTTTATTTTTGGAAAAGTGCATGAATTCCAGAAAAAAATAGCAAAAAAAATTCTCTGGAAATTGAGCATTTTTTGGGGAAAGTGCATGAATTCCGGACAAAAATAGCAAAAGCAACACAAACCAGATTAACACCCAAATTCATACCCTGATCTTCACCCTGATGTGCAATCATCAATTTAGATACATAACCATCTGATCTGGCCACCATCGATGTATATACTCCATTCGATGACACAGGACTGACTAACAATTTACAGCTGGAGAGAGAGAGAGAGAGAGAGAGAGAGAGAGGTTTTGTGTTTGAAGTCGAGAATAGATCTTGGGTTTGAAACCAAGAGTTGACGCGGGGTGGGTGGGTAGGATTTTTTTGGCTGAAGGTAAGTGGACCCATTTGCTTGCATCTCTACAAGTCTACACACACACACACACACACACACACACATATATGAGATTTATTGAGGGAGAAGGTGACGATGATGGATCAAATGGTCAGATGAGTTTTGCTTTTTATTTATTTTACTTTGGGGGTATATTGGCCATTTTGTGTGGTCAGTAGTAACACTAGCAAAATTATGGATTGGGCCTAATTTGGGCGGGTCAAATATGGGTTGGGCTAAATGTGGGTTGGGCCAAATATGAGTTGGGTTAAATGTGGGCCGGGCCAAATATGGGCGGACCAAATATGGGTTGGGCTAACCCATTGTTTTTCTACTAAACTAAGTATTACAATTCGAGGTATATGTAAAAAAAAACACATATTTTACTCGCAACTTTTAAAAATGAGTATTATATTTGATTTGTATCTTTTAAAATTGGACTCTACATTTGATTCCTAGCTTTGAAATATGGGCCTCATATGTAACTCATAGCTTTGAAATATGGCCCCATATTTAACTCATAGCTTTTAAATATGGGCCCCATATTTAAATGACTGGGCTAATACGAGTTGTTTTATTATTTGGGCCACATTTTGCCACTACTAGTCAGTAGTAACAGTCTTTTTCTTTTTTGTTAGATGGGGTTGGTTTATCTTTGTTTTGCATTTGGAATTTGCTTATGAGATAGATATAGTAGAACTGATAATATACCATTTGATCCAAACCAATCTTGTGTAAATTGGAAATGACAGATAAGGAGACAGTCAACATCAGAGCTTCTAAAATTTAAGCAGAGGTGGGAACAAGCTGTGAAGGAAGACAAGGGCTGGGTTGATCCATTTAAAGCTAAAAAAAGACGTAGCAGCACCAAAAGAAGGCATAACCAAAGATTGCACCTCTGAGTTTTGACCTACAGCAGTTATAGTTTGGCTCCTCTCATTCACATACCTTACTTTTTTTCTCCTAATACATACAATGTAATTTAGTCTCTATAGGCCCATTAGACCTCATTATTATTTCATTATTTTGAAACATCATGATTTTCCGTCTGTTTATTTCTCATTTTGAATAGCATCTAACTTCATTAAGGATGGATGGTGCTATGAGATTAGCTGTTAGCACACAGTATGCCCAGGTTTTTATTTTTTCTTTATAGTTTGGTTCTGTTCCGTTTGCATGGTTGAGCTATACGCGTGTCTTTGTTGTAATTCAGTTACACCATATCTGGTATCAAAATGCACATAGTTACCAAAACATGCCCTTTACCCTACCATGTTTGTTTCAATTTAGGCTCCTTTTTATCTCATCAAGTTTGATTTGGATCTTCTAGTGAGCCCCAAGTAGCACCGAGTTTGTTATGGCCTAAATGCTTTTATTTCTGTCCAGGCAGGGTTTAACAGTTATGTTTTGATTTTGGCGAGTATAAGAAGTATGAAAAAGTGATGATAACTTTCAGCATATACTTTTCATTTTTTTTTATTTTCATCCAGAACTGAACATACCAGGATAGTTCCTTCCCAGTTTCATTTTTTCCCTTCTCCCTACAGGCTATACCAAGTATCTTAAAGTTAAACCTATATAGGTTGAGACTATCCTTTTTCTTTCTAAATATAAGTTAACTTGTTACTGTAGCACATTTTCTATTTCCTGCATCATCATCATCATCATCATCATCATCATTATTATTATTATTGTTGTTGTTGTTGTTTATTTATTTTTATCTAAACATTGCACAGAAGTATCTATTGGATATACCCAATAAGCGAAACTGGGAGATAAGATATCATATTATTTTTCTTCTACATTGAGATGAACGAATGATGGACTATTGTTCTTATAGTGGATTCAGGATTTCCAGTCATGGGGTGCGAATTTTTTTTACAAAGGCCGGGGTTTCGGGGGCGGGAGCCCCCGGGGCAATTTTTTTTTTGGATCATTTTTACTTTTTTTACAATTTTTCAACCCTAAAAATGTTAATGTTTATATTCACCAATTTTTTGCTCCCACTTTGTAGACTTTTTTCGAAATACCTCAACAAAATATTACCCTAAATTTTAAATTACAATAAAAAAATTCAAAATAATTGCCCTAAATTTGAAAATATATTCCAAATTACGTTTCGACAATTAAAATTAACAGAAAATGAGAAAACTATTGTAATCACGGAATAGGCAACAACCCGATAACAAATAATCAATACTTTTATTTTTAAAATACTAATAACCCAATACCCAACAAATCTATATTTTCAAAAATTTAAACAAATATAAGCTAACACAGGAAATCCATTGAACTTGAAACAAATATAGGCTAAACAGTGAATAAAAAATTAACAGTTAACAAACACCCATTGAACTTGAACTTAAAAACAATGAATCTATGAACCGAATGAACTGCTGTGTGTGAATCCATTGACAAATATGCTAACAAACTAATTTACCTGTTGTGTGAATCTATGAGCCGGAGGAGAGGGGAAGGGAAGATCTCTAGCCGAAGGGAGGGAGGGGGCGGGTGACTGTCGGAGCATCGAGAGGGACGTCCAAAGAGGGAATGCGGGAGGGAGAGGGGCGGTCCGACGGGAGGGGAATGCTGGCCGGCGAGAGGGGGAGAAAGAAAGAGGGAGGATAGGGTTTTGTTCCGAAAGAAAGCGAACGATCGTTCAAGTTAATTTAAAGTTATTACATGCCCGCCTCTTACCTTCTAGAATAGCATAATCTTAATGCCTTTCACTTTAAAATATTACACATAGGTCCTAATATTTTTTTTCCCCATGTAACGCTGGAAAAAATTCCCGAAAACTCAAGGGGGCGGCCGCCCACCTTCGGGACCACCTAGGTCCGCCCCTGAGTGGATTCTACACTAGCTTCCCTTGTTCGTTATTCTTAAAATATACCACTTTTCAGCCCGCTTGGTTTACCCGTGTTTTCCAGCTATGGATACTGTCCCTGTTAGTATGATATTCAAAATTCGTAAACATACATAAAATTGTATTAAAATCATCAACTAATCATTATGTTGATAAAATAATTATAATCTGAGACGACCAACATAATTAATCATGACATATAAGAGAATATATGTACATCCATCTCTAGTCATTAAATCATCTCAAATGAATAGATTGTCAAGTTCAATTAATTATACATGATCTATGTAGCCAAATAAGATCGAAGCATATTTCATAAATATGTGGGATTTCAGTGGAAAAAAGGGAACGCGGCAATCAAGTTTGAAGCATATTTCTTTAAAAAAAAAAGTAAGATGGACTTGAGTGGAAAATGTCCAATTAATTGGACTTGACCATCTATTTGGAAGCATATTTCATCTTTAAAAAAAGTAAGATGTACCACACAAATTCTCATAGCGCTTTTTTACTTTAAACTCCTCCAAATAGTATGTTAAAGTTTAATTTTTTACATGTCAGTTCAGCTTTTCAAAAAGATTCATTTTGTATATGTTAATTCATTTTTTAAAAATTGAGTATTATACATTTGCTTTTTTCAAAAATAATAATTTTGAATGTAAATTTCTTTACTTAATTTTTTTTTAATAAAGAATTTTTTATCTTTTGTAATTATTAATTAGTTAAAATATTAATAGGATGACTCATTGAATTCTTATCATTTAAGTGAATAAATATTTAATGCATAACAACTGTCAAATTCACATCGAAAGAGAGCTTTTTTAAGTTTTTATGTATGATTTGTAATAATAATGGATATTATTAGTCAATGTTGCATTGTAAGAATGATGAGTAGGTTGGATAAAGATTTCACTGAAAGTTCGTTCTACCTCAAATTTAGGCTTGGTTTTGACCCGAAATATGTACACCATACATTCAAGGGAAATGTGGTTGTGGTTCTTACTAATTAATGTCAACCCCAACTTTTTAACCTCACGCCAAGTTCGAATCACGTAAAAAATTCCCACCCAAAGTTCTTAGAGTACTATTTTTTTTTGGCTTTGAGACTCGGCTAACTAATTTTGACTTAAAACGGTAATTGCATTGGATAACAGGTGAAATTAGGAGAAACTAATAAATTAAATAGCAATTATGCGAGATATAAATATCTAGCACCCTTATATCAATAGTAGATATGAAATTGTGTGAGGTTGTGTATTGTGAATAAAAGTAAATGCGAAATTGACGAGGAACAATCACACCTAAGTAGAAAAATATTGGGATGCTACAACTAATCCACTAGAAAATGAAGATGTTATAAGAGATTAAGAATATACCTAACTTGAATTTCCTTACAAGCTCTTACTATGCTCCAATTCTCTTCACTCTAGCCGATCTAACGACTCCCAATCGAAGCTTTTTTTGTAGGAAGAGAATTCATTCCAATTAGGTTCCACACACCCAATTTGGGGAACACAACTCCAATTCTCCAGATCTTCCTCCATGTTAACCTCCCAATTTAAATCTTTAATGGAAAATGAAGACATAAAGGTATTCTAGGTTGATTTGATGAAATCACTCAAAAACTCGCGCACGGTCACATACTGTCATTGTGTGCACACCCTTTAAAATAGGCTCAAGAAACCAAAACTAGCCTTCGAAAAAACTTGTGTCGTGTTCACAGTGGCATTTTACCTTGTGCATATGGTTGACAACAGTCAAAATTACCAAAACTAATTTTTGACAACACTTTCAAGGTGAATGATTATGAAAGGCTAATTTTCACATGTTTGAGAAATATAATAATTTGATGATAAAAACAAGTACTTAAAATGGGAAAAAAAAATTGAGGGCATCCTAAAAGTCTAAAAGTCCATTCAAAGTCTGAATTTGAAGAAGTGCTGTATTGCGAATTGGCCTGGATGCGGATGAAGCCACATAAGGAAATCAAACATATAGTTACACCAGGAATGTCAAGGATATATTCCCAGGCAACAAATAAAACATCTTGACATGGAATAAGATAAGAAACACTATCCTATGGTTGTTTCATGGAAAAATCCCAAATTTCCCACCAAATACAAATAAAGTTTCAATCATCAATCTACATCACCCACACCATAAAAGAACAACATAGACTAATGCATGGCATTACTTTGAATAAAGGAAAATAAAAATATAGACTTGTTTTATCATATCAACTGAGTAGATCTAGAGTCTGAACTAATGATAAGAAAACTTCAAAACTTAAACAACACTGTAAGGCCTTGTTTTATACTCCATTGGTTTATATATATTGACTTTATTATGAACAAACATAATGTATCACATTAACTTTGTATCGAGTCTATTGAGCTATAATTTCATACCATTAAAGCACTATGACAGAGGTTACTGTAATGAACCATACTTTTAAGACAAAAAACGATTGGAAGCTTGGTCAAGTTTTCCAGGTATTGTATTTACTTTTCTTTATCTTTTAAGTGAGGAATTGGCACTACAAAACTTGTTTTGTTAAATGTTATGAAAAAGGATTTTTAAATGTTCTTAATTTTATAAGGATCCCCAAAAAAATGAGGATTTGGTTCGAATTCCCTCGATCGAAAGTTGTTTTGAACGAAGTCACTTTTTATATAGTGGACCTCGTAAGATACACTGCTTCAAAGAAGTGGTCCTCGAGAGAAGTAATTTTTTTATAAGGACCCTGATTTTCATTCCAGGGACTTCGTAAGATAAAAACTTTGTTCGAGAAGATCTCGATCGAAAGAAATCTCGTTCAAACGAGGGGTATCAAGTTTGAACAAGAGCCTTATTTATTGGGAAACGTGCTTATTTAAGTTATTTTATTGCAAAGTATAAGTAACTTTGTAAATGCTTCTTTCATAGTATGAAGCTTAGTTTTTACAAAACCCTCTCTTGGTTTGAGAGAATCCTTTGAGAGTGTGAGATCCTGTCATATTCCGTGCTTTCAAGGTAGACTTTATGTTTATAATCCCCTTTGAATATTCTACATAAGCAGAAGAATTGCACGAGAAATAGTGTAGGTGATTAACACATTTGGAACATGTGGGTACATCGTCATCAATCGAGATCGGTGAATACCGAGGCCTTGGAGGTTGTGCAGCTTGTTCTTACTGGCAAAAGCAGATGCAAAGGAGGAGAATACAAGAGAGTGACCACACGAGAGTAAGCATTAAGTCCTATAACATTATTCAATACCGGTGGACTCGATTGTTGGTTGGGGCGATAATGGTTTTTCTCGCGAGGGTTTCCACTATAAAATCTTTATGTGTTGTTTGTGATTGCTTTATTTGTTTCTTCCGCTAATAATCAAATGCATGCAAATTTGATGTCATTAATTTTATTTGAAAAATAAAACGGGTTCCAATTAAAAAAGATTTAATTTATTTGATGCTGTAATTAATTAATTAATTAATTAATTGAATATAGACTCTTAGGCACATACATATTTTAAACTAATATTAAAGGACACTTTAATATAAATCAAGGGGGTATGTCTGTTGAGCATTAGTCAATCAAAGGTTCATATATTTTTAGGTATCAACTACACGTACTAGAAGGCACATATGCCATTTTCCCTAAAGTCCCAACACGATAGGGCATGGTTAACCGTAGTTAGGGTGTGGGAATGCCCAACGAATGAGTTAGGGGATACTAATGTTCCTACCCTAAGGAATCCCGGTGAGAGGATGAATATAGGTTAGCTAACTACAACTTTAGGGGATTAATGTGATTTTATATGGAGTCACCCAATAAGAATTTCATTAGACCTCTAAGTGTGGTATCTCTAATGAGACGTGGGACATTATGTAGCTTACACATGAGGGTATCGATAACGTTCAGGTCTCGAAGCTCTAACATCTCCCGACCTGGTTTGAGTTCTTAAAGATTTAAAAAAATAAGCCTTTCAATGAGTTTGACCTAAAACTCCCCGACATCGTGAACTCTCACTTTAATTTAGGTGAGAAGATTATGGACTCTAGGGTCGTTAGGAAAATCTTTAGGTTTCACTTAGGTTCCTTCCCCACGTCTTAGCCCTAAATTTCATAAGTGGTAAAGATAACATGAAGGTATAATAACTTATAAGATCAATCCAAACCTTCAATTTAGAAAGTTATCCTTCACTCAAGAAAGAGAAGGGCATCACTTTGAAGGCATAATAGAGTGCTCCCTCGATCTCAGATGATGATTCCGAAGAGAATGATGTTGAGTTTGCCTTATTGCTAAGAAATTTAAGAATATTCTCAAATATAATCCTCAAAGTTCAAGTCTAACAAGAAAGGATGAGAAAACACTAAGGCTAATATGGTAGAGAAATCTTATGGTATACCGGACTATAGGTCTTAAGTTGAGAAGACATTAGATAATGACTTTGTTAAGGGATTTGAATGCCAGGGTTTTGGGCATTTATCTAGTCTTACTAGGCCGAGGACTAGAAGTAATGAAAAGAAGGATATAAGTGCCACCCTTAGCGATAGTGACACCAACTAAAGTGAGAAGTCTTTGGTTGAACTCAACTTCACCACGTTTATCACTGCCAATGATAAGATTGGTCTTCAAAATTCCCTTGGTGTAGAAGAGGTTGAGAAATATGGCATTGAGTTCAAAACTGATAGAGATAAAATGATAGAGGAAAGGGTTTGTGACGACAAGACAAAATAACAACTTCAATAGAAGTTCAATAAACTTTATAAGTTGTGTTAAGGCGCGAGGAAGGTGAAAAATAAGCTTACTAAGAAATTTGATTGGTGTTAGGGTGAGCTAAGCACCTTGAGGTAGATTGATGAACTAATTATTAAAAATAAGGCTTGAGAAGCTACTCTCATTGAGAAGTTTAAGACGAGGGAGAAAGATATTGAGCTCTTGCATAAAAAGTTTGGTACTTTGAAGATGTCTATCCTTGACTCATCACGTTCACATGAGGTGCTTGAGTAACAAAAATATAATTTCAAGAAAGACTTTCTAGAGTCTAAGAAGGTGAAATTTAACCTCAAAGTGCGTTTCGAGAAGTTATAGAAGATACTCCTTGCACCGTCTTAATCCTCGAATGACAAAACGGGTTTCGTCTATATCGGGGTTCAAGATTCGAAGCCAAAGAAAGATACCATGTTTGTTAAAGGGTCAACAAACCCACCTCCTTAACCCCTCCCAGAGTTACTCCCACGATGAAGAATGTGGATCCTCCACCACTGGAATTTTTCACGCATTGCAAGAGGAAGGGTCACCTTAGAGATTATTGCCACCCACTTGTGCAAAGTGGGTATGTTCCTCCACGTTTGAATGGAGATTTATATAATCTCCATGAATGTGTTGAATACATGGTTCAAACATAGCAAATGCTTATGGGAGAATTTAAAATGATGACTTGTTCATTTCCTAATGATCCGGGTAATAAGAATAAAAGGAATATGAAGAAGAAGGATGTGGCTAGAGTGGTGGACGATGGTACCGACTCTCGTTTGTATCACCCTTTCGAGTTAGTTGTTCATATCACCTCTGGGTTAGGACTTGGTTTGTAATGTTCATTATATCTTATCCTTTTTAGAATGTATCATAGATTTTGTTTTGTTTTCAATTTTATATTGCGTTTTGTTTTTTAAATTATCTTAGAAAGACCAAAAAGATTTTATTTTCTTTTTGAAAGTCATAAATACCCAAAAAGATCTTTTGTTTTTATGATTTTTGTGGAATTTGTGTATCCGATGATAAAGGATGAAGGAACAATGCCATGTGACATGTTTTTATTTTCTAGGTTTTTAGAATTTCGGAGGAGAGTATGAGATTATAATAGATTTCACTTAATCATTATCTATGGAGTTCTCCTTGTAACAACATGTAGCAATCATATTGTAGTCTTTACTATATCGCATACACATATACACAAATTTTAATAGGGTGTATCATCGATCTTGATCTGAAAAGATTTCATGCCACAAATTTTCGCTCAATTGGGTCATATTTTCTTTGCTAGAGTTTTGGGATGTGCTTGTAAAATCCATTGCTTGTGAGTTTAATTAAAAATTATAATAAAATCATTAGTAAGTGTTATCGTAAGGTGTGATATCAACCATTAACAAAAGGCTTAAAACAATATTCATGAAATTGAGAGAAATACATTTCAAAATGATGCAAGGCATACTCTCAAAAGAAAAGAAAATGAAAAAATATTAAAAGGACACATTGAGGGTAATGAAAGTAGAAGATCAATGAGTTTGAACATTTTCATTTAGTATGTGATTTTCTCGCCCTCATTGAGTTTCTTAACACACATGGTTAGATTTAGGTCACTATTGTCGTGAATCTGAAATAACTTAACCCGTTTCAGTACGGTCAACTCATGTCATCAGTTGATTAGCTAGGTTGGTTTTGGGGTTTATGTGGAATTTTTATGGGAGTTAGTGTTTTTCCACGTTCTTTAGACCAATTTTATTTCCTTTAGATTATATGTATAGGGTTGTTGCATCTAACGTTGTTCGTGCATAATGCCACTTGTGTTTCATATTTTTTTTTTTAAGATGTGTTAGTGTGTCACCTGGCTCGTGTTTTTGGTTTGAGGAGATTTTAATGTATTTTTTGAATGAGGTCCACCTTGTGCAAATGAGATCTCGTTCGAAAAAGATCTCTCTGGTTTGAACGAGAGATTTGTTTAATAGAACTTTGTCTTTCCAACACGTCTTCTAACATAAAATCCTTCCATAAATCTAGTTTTCTGTCATTAATGAACCCAAGCTTCTTTACCCCTCATTTCCTTTCACTCCAGTCAAGATTTAAGCTTTGAGGATTAGGTTTTCACATATTTAGATTGTGATTCTTGCACCTGATCCAAATTTTTATTTGGTAGACTTTATCTCCTCTTACCTTTATCTTTTATTATGTATGTAAACATTGATATATATATATACACACACACACACACACATGTGATTTTAGGGCTTTTTATACATTTGTTAACACATTTGGTTTATATTTATATTTATGTGTGAACCCTATTTTCATTTTTTGCTATATATGTGTGTGTTTGTGATTTAAAATAACAAATTTTTTTTTTGCACTTAGTTGACAGAGATTCCCATTATATAGTTGATTCATATTCTTATTTCGGTTGTTAACTTTGTCGCATTCTATCGTTGGTTGAGATTTTTTGTATGTTTGTGATTGGTGTTATGGTTGGACATAGGATTTGTGATCGAATTAGATTCCTAGTTCCCCCTTAGAGCATATAACCTTTAGATTACCTTGGTTTATTTCCTCTGATGGGAAAAAAATCCAAAGAGATCCCTCCTTAACCTCACCTGTTCTATACCCACTCCAATGGGTTACGCTTGAGGAATTTTAGTGTTTTATATCCACTTGGTATTACCAGATGAGGGTGGTGGTTGAGAGACCCACATATCTGTCAAACTAGATGACTTTATTGCTCGAATGGTTTGGAAATATAAGGTGGGAGACAATGGTTGAGATGAACATATCCGTGTACATCAAAATGGTGGGAGAGTTTTATTTCCATGTTAGGATCGATAATGAGTTTATAGTGTTGAGAGTTAGAGGTGTTGATGTCATCCTTTACTCCTAATATTATTTCTGAGCTCCCAGAGTTTCCTAGGATTCTCTTACCCTATTACCTCGAGGACCTTGATTATTTCACACCACAACATGACGTTTATAGGTCTGTCCACTTTATGGATTATGTCCTTCGTAACCCTAAGCCACCACAGATTAGTCATCTCTACTCCGACGATCTTCTTTTGAATAAGATAATCAATTTTAATCTCCATCTCATAGCTAATCATACTACCTACAACCACGATCACGTTAGGTTTCTGTATGTTACAGATTTAAGGATGGCTATCGATCTTCTGTAACTGATTTGGAGGTATATGGCCTCCATTCATAATGATGGAGTTACACGACTGAGAGTGTCCCTACCATATGGGATTTTTCTCACGTACATAATGATGACATGAAAACTAACGTTACTTTATGTCCTTTAGAGCACACAACTGGTTCCCTTTCTCGAATATATGCGACCACCACATACCGATCCAATTCCTATGTCCTTAAGGAGGTTCGTGTTCACCCTCCTAGTGATTCAGAGGAGGAATGATTTTTGGGAAGATGAGATTAAACATTGGTATCGAGTGCCTCATCTCTGGTTCCTTCCCATCCAGCTCAATAGGTGCCTGCCACCACAACCCTGTTTACCTCTTTTTAGTAGGAGATGACTAAGTCATTAGTTTAATAGACCATGAAAATGGCACAGTTACAAGACCAAATTGTTGCAGTGTTGGAGAGAGAGAAACTTAAAGCTGCATGTTAGGATGCAGAGTACCAGCACTGGTTACATAAGCAGCGTGACAAAGAGAGAAAAGGGGGAGCAGGTTTTTCTTTAGTCCTGAATGATGACAGAGGAGATTGTGATGGTTGATGTCTATTGTGGAGGAGATTGTATTTTTATTTTTTTGGATGTACTTTTCATAGAGATATAATTTTTTTTAATATGTATTGAATGGATTATGAGCAGAGTAGGCCACGTGGCATGACATGTGGCAATTAGAGACTGCAATAATTAAGTTGTCCGGAGATCAGCGACTTGCCAAGGGAGAATCAAAGGAGATGATGATTGGTTATGTCCAGATACAAATTATTATTACCTTACGAGTTCAAAGATAGGATTAAGGATAATGGATGATCACTATGAAAAAGACTTAGAACCATAAGACACTTGTATCTATTAATAACAATAACCCTAATAACTTCGGGCATTGGTTAACACTCTCTTATATTCACAACTTAGACTCTCGGCTAACAACCTTAACACTCCAAGTCATTTTCTTCTTTCTCTTCAATTAATAAAACTCTAATCTACCTTCCCCGCATACGTAAACATGCCAACATGTTGAACCACGTAAAAATGTGTTAATTTTTATATTGTACTTATATTTGGGGACAAATAGGTATTTAAAGTTAATGTACGATTGAATTACCCTAGAAACTGGTGCCGTCCATGGGAAAACATAACCCGAATCGCCTACCAATCTTATCATTCCCATGCCAGGAGCTGCGTCCGATCATTAGTACAAGTCGTAAGAAGGGAACAAACTCTTTAGAGTTCCTCTCTATCTCCCAGCAACATGAGGTGTTAGGGATTAACACCACAAAGGGGTAGTCCTAACCATCGATGTTACACTCCCTTTAAGGGACCTCCCGCTAGGAATGTAACTTCAAGTCTGGTCAATATCACGAGTAATGTTCCAATAGATGAGGTGAAGAAATGGAGTAGTTGAAGAGGCAACTGACCAAACAGTCTGAAGAACATGAGTCTATTTCCCACAGCCTTGAGCGTCATAGAAGCACTACACCAAAATAGGCAGAAGGTCGTGGTTTTGGTCCATGACCAAGGCCTATGGGTAATATTTTTGGACCGTAACCATATTGAGAGTGATAAAATCGTGGGTCACGGTATAAAATTGTGACCCCATATTGGGGTCACAGGCCAGTGGGTGACATGGCTAGTCACGATCTAAAACTGTGACCCACAGTGTGACCATTCAAATTTGTGTTAGTGTTGATAAATTAAAACTGTAAAATATTTAGTTAAGGTTGTGGACCGTAACTAGATATTTTACAGTTTTAATTTGACACTGGGGGTCACGATTTTAGACCGTGACCAACAGTAACACCGAATTATAAAAATCATATTTGGTCATGGTTCTTAGCCGTGACTAAATATTATTATTTATAATTTATAACCATTTTGGTCATGGTCCAAAATCATAACCAAATAAAAAATAAAATTTAATTTTCTACATACTAAAAAAGCCTATGCGTTTTTCAAAGCTCTTTACATTTTCATAAATAAATATTTAGCCACTATGCCATCTATAAATTAAAAAATAATAATACAGACAAATTGTTGTCGTTTATGCACTTAGAGTAGAATAATTTCTTGATATTCTGAAAGACACGAATAAAAGGCGGGATCAAGCGATCTTTACTCTTCATCTTAGATAAATCTACCACTACAAGTTCTAAGGGATTATCAACTTTACAACCATTCGTACAATCCTCCACCTTCACCCAGTCACAATAGAAGATGATTTGTTTAAAGTCTAAGTAATATTGTTCCAGGATTTGTTGGACAATCCCATAATAGGTCAACACCATGTTTTTTGAATTTTTATAACTTTTGCTAGCTACACAAGAAGTCAAGATTGATATTCCACTGATTTGCGCCAATAGTTTTTCCTCGTACGGGTATGAGACGAAATCAAAACCATTGACTTAGAATTTCTTAAACTCCTTCGCATAGAAACTAGTACTTTGGCTAGGCATGAAAGCCTTGAAGACACATCACCTTTATTTTAAAATATGAATTTTTAATGGGTTTATATTAGGCCATGTTTACAATACATACATAAATAACCGCAACGTAATAGGTTGGAATTACCTCTTTTTATGCCCATGCCCTCAAATCACTTCTCATGATTTCTGGCCATTTCGTGCTCATACCTTCTAAATGTGTTCATAAAATTATAGAGTTTAGATGATAATATAGATAATACAAGTAATCAAATAATAATAAGTTATATTTGTAGTTACTTACTCTCTCCAATTTTTAACTTCATATTGGTATTCGAAGACATAAATAACCGCTTGCTTGTATTGTAGATTGGTGAGTCTCACCTATTTAGGGTACCCAAAATTCAATTCATCCTCAAACTTGTTAGGTTTCTCGATCACTCATTCTCCATGAGGATTAAACCTCCTAATCCCTTATTCCGGCATATGTTTCTTCTGCAATTAACCCTCTAATTTACCATGTATTTTTAATATAGTCTTTTGAAGGCTTCCATCAATTTCTCAAAAGGATACATCTAGCGATACCTGACGGGTCCACATAATAAAGCTTCATCGCATAAATGCACAAGTAGGTGGACAATGATGTCAAAGAACGATGGAGGAAAATACTTCTTCAAGACACAAATCACCTCGGCTAAAGTGGCTTTCATAGCCTTAATGTGCATCTTGTTTTCCATTTTTGCACACAATAAGGTGAAGCACAAACTAATCTTCATAATTTCCCCATGGAGATCTTTGTTCTTAGAAAAGCAATGCCTAAAAAACAAATAGATTAATTGGTTGATGACGTGCCAGTCGTGAGACTTGCACTATTTTAGGTTATTTTTTGGTAGCTAATAACTCTGTGCAAATTACCGGAATAACCATTCAAAGTTTTCAAATTAAATAATATGTCTAGAAGCATATTTTTCTCACTAGTATTCAAAGTGAAAGAACCCGCGGGAATCAAATTTCTTCCAGTTGTGGGATCAGTTTTAACCGCATTTTTAAAATTTCCATCTCCTTTAGATTACAACACGCCTTCTCTACGTCTTTCGAATGAGATCCACCCAGACATATTCCTACCAGATGTTTTGCAAAATTCTTTTTTGTGTGCATCACATCAATTACATGGCTTATAGGGGAGGAGGCATTTGGGAGGGAAATGTTCCAGGATGAGGCATTTAGGAGGATAATATCCCAGGAGGAAACATTTGGGAGGGGAAACCTTGAGGTGTAGGATATTGGAATGTTTTAGGAGGCATCTAAGGGGGTAACCCTTTTATTGAGTAAAGTATGCTGTTGTTAACTTTTCCTACCTCCCTTCGAAGCTCTGACACCTCTCCTTTAGTCCTGGCATAGTATTTCACCTCTTTCGACACGTGACTACTCACCGAAGAGATCTTGTCCAATAGAGGCGCGCTGTGCTGTAGTTTGCTACTTGGCATACGTGACCCCACACCTCTTGTCATCCTCTTATTGTCCCTACCAAGTACCTTAGTTAGGGCATTTCTTTCAATGCCATAGGGGATACGTTCGACCTACTACTCGACATGCTTTCTATCATTTCCTGTAATATAATATTATATTTAAGACTATGATTTTAACAATATTTTATCATAACATGTATATATTTGATAACTAAATTCAAACCCACTATAGTCAGATCCAATTTGTCTGGAAATTTTTTGGTCCCTTTTTCCCATCGTGCATGGAAGTATAAGTAAACCTGATTAGCTTTTTTACCTTTTTCTGGAATCCTCTTGGTCCATTCCACCCATTCATCCTTCATATTGTCATAAGATTTTGCCCCAAGTTTATGGACATCAACTTTCTTTGACCCGTTGAGTTTATTTCTCTCCCTCTTAGTCAGTTTTTCCTCCTTAGCCTCATTCTCTAAGAATTCATTCCATTGGTCAGTGGGCATTTCAACATTTTCTGAAAATCTGTATTTCAACCCTAAAATATCAGAACTCATTGTCCCCTTTGGAAAAAAATTCTTTTTAAGGTTCTTTCGATTGGTTTTTAATTGACGAGCTATTCGAAAAAGAACCTTTGCATTCAAACCGGTTGAGAATGAAAAATTCTTATCAAGTTGCTGCCACACATCATCATTTACGGTAGGTGAAATTACTCAACCATGTAATTAACCAAAGTTAAATATTAGATTGAGTGTTTAGAAAAATTCTTTGGGGAAACTCCTTTTGTTTTAGAAACATAAGATGTGTAAACTCTTATAAACATTGAGAAACTTAATATTCTTGGGAATAAAAAATTATTGTTTTGTAAATCCCTATTAATTCTTTTAGGATAGATGGTCACACACAAGATTTAAAATCAATCACAATAAGGACACACAAATTTTTTACGTGGTAAAATCCCCAATTAGGAGAAACATCCATGGTGACATCTACGCCACAATAAAAAAAATTCTACTATATTGAAGCAAAGTTACAAGTTACAACATGCAATCACGAGATCAAATAGAAGAAAAGAAATATACCTAAATGCCAGAGCCACACCTCCTTAGGTACTTTTTTTCGGATCTCCACAGGAGTCTGAACTCCCTCATTCTTTAGTATTCTTTATGTTGACTCTTTAAACAGGCCTCTCAATCAAACAACACACTTTACTAATTTATGAAGTGTGTGAAACAATATTAATGTTTGTGTCTAAAATATGTGAATGATTATGCACAATACACTCACACTTATTACAAACGTTCCTACAAATTACAGAAAGTAAACTATATGTTATAGTTTTGAAACTTCAAAAATCAGAAACGTTGAAGATTTTTAGATCTGACTTAGATTTTGAAAAATAGATCTAGAGATTTAATTACACACAACAAGATTTCAGAAATTATAAAATCAGTTTAAAAAATTAGATCTAAAACATGCAAGGCAAATATCTTCTGATTTTTATAGTTTTAAAACCAAAAGATGTGGATTTAAAGGATTTTGAAAAGATTACATAAATCTAATAGAGAAGAGTATTTCTATAACAAAATATACAAGAAAAATGTTTAGAAATAGATCCAACAACCTAGAGTGTAAAAAACTATCACTGTTTGTTAAATCCTTGATTTTATCAGAAAAAATAAAGTCACTACCAAGTGATGGTTGTTATAAAGAGAGATGAGTTTAAAGAAGATTTTTGAGACATAAAATCAACAGGAACAACGCTCAAAACTCAACTAAAAAAAACTCAGAAAACCTAAACATTTGAAAAATAGTAAAACCAAGGTTTTCTTCAGAAGTGTTTTAGAAAATAGAAGGGAGATCCTTCTGTTTGAAAAATCCAAATCACTTTAGATTTTTACGAAATTATTTTCTCTCTCTCTCTCTCTCTCTCTCCTATCTCTAGACCGACCAAAGTCTCCTAAAGTGGAGACGAACCTCCCCTTTATAGTTGAGATAGAAAGTTATGAAGACTGGTAAAGGAATGGACGACTGATATTGATTTAACTTGATCGATATAAATCCCACGACTGTTATTAAAGCGTATTGAGTACGCAGGACTGTTTATTGCAGGTTTCTAGTTAAGTATTTTTATTGGTTGAAGTGGGAATCACATGGATTAGTCAACTTTCAAATTAGATTGTTGATAAAAATTAATTTACGGTTGAAAATATGCAACGCTTATGAGAGAGTGAAGAAACACACATCTAGCCACTGAGATCACAACGTGTGGCATACAGGTGGCAACACAATACAAGACAGTTAAACACGTGTTTTTATCCGGTTTAAACTTTCTAGAAATCTAACTTTTCTCCCCAAATTTTTTGATAGGATTTAATTAGGCACATAATCATTTATTTGAAAATTCAATTTAAGTCCAATTATTATCAAAAAATCATTTTCAAATTTTTAAAATTTTCAAAAATTGAAAGACCTTATGTGTAATAGAGATTCGAATAGATTCGCAAATTTCAATCACAAACTTATTTAATTATAGTCAATTTATGAATCAAATCAATTCAGCCCTTAAACTCAAATAGCAACGTGCGTGCAGTGTCAAACCAACATAAATAAAATATGCGACACAAAATTCAGGAAAAAAATCCCACCAGGAAAAAAACCTTTTATTTCTAGAACTTTGATAAGTTTATAAGACCATTGACTTACATAAAACTGATAATCTCCCACAAGTATAATGCATGGTGTCTTCGTCAAATTTTCAAAGCAACGACTAGAAATCAACAATGGTTCACACGCTGCTATACCACAAGGACACACAATCTTAAAACCGCGCAGAGACTCCCTCCACAATAGCACGTAGCTCGCGGTCATTGAGATATCCCCACAAAGTATGAACAATATCAAACTATGTTTTGGGTTCCACAAAACATCTCACATAAAGGAAATTGGGATTGTGAATTGTAATATAAAGTTATGAACCCTCAAATGGTTGGAGAAAAGTATAAAAACGTATTATGTGAAAACCAGTTTCTCTCCACACGAAATTCAATAGTATGACACTCAATTTATATTAAAAATCAAGGTGGTGACGTGTCAAATAAAAACACCTCTCATTCGAACGACACGATGTCGTTTGAGCGAGATTCGATCTCGTTTATACCAGGTACGATGTCATCCGAACGACATCATACACGTAACTCAGAAACCTTCAGTCTTTTAAATATCTTGGAAACCTCAAAACTTAAAACTATTCACGAGATCAAAAACCTTTATCCAAAAAATTTTATGATAAAATAATTTTTGAAAAATTAAAACCATTTAAAAACATTTCAAAAATCATTTTTCATAAGTAGAAAAATATTTTATCTTTCTCAAAAATATCCCAACCCTTTTAATGTAAAATGTAAATGAAACTTAAACACATTTTACCAAATTCAACCTTGTTGGGCTTGAATGTTAAAGATTCCTTGAAATTCGGATTCGTCTTTGTAGATATAAGCTTCTCAATCCTTCGACGACTTGTAAAAACTTGTAGCGATATATGACATAATTAATCGTGACGGACAATGTCCTTAAAAATATCCCCCTATGTCTATGCCGATACAAAATAAAAATACCCGAATTATCATTATCAAATGACCTATACAAATTTACCCTCCCATAAACTCAAACGTGGAAAGATAAACTATCAAGTCTTCAAATTTTTCAAACAATGCTTCAGCAATTAACTATTCAAAACTCCAAGATTTTCTCATCAGGGTGTGCAATCCAAAAATATTCAATTTTACCTACACACATGAGACAAAGCAAAAATCTCGTGACGTATCGAGTTTGAAATGCTATAAAGCATATACATAAAAGCATAATCAAATCTCCCCCATAATAAAACTCCCCCATAAAGTCATAATTCATTCTCCCCCTTTTTATTTGTCTGAAATAGATAAGAAAAAGAATAAACCACATAAAGCAAAACGGGGTGTCACGGTAAACCAAGTTAAACAAACTATTTTTGATTTTTCATAAAAAAAAATGCAAAAATGATGTTACAAAAATCACACACCATGAAATTACACTAAGATAACCAAATCATGGAAACGTAATGAATGGGTGTGAATAAATTCGATAGGAAAATCAACTCAATCATATCATATGTCCACGATGTATAAGTGAACTCGTAACGAATGAACATAAAAATAGTCCTTAGGTGTAGAATTTAGATGACATCGTCTTAATCATATCAACAAATGAACGTAAAAATAATTTTCACACCAATAACGTCCAAAACTTATGTAATGCCTTTTCATGACTTTCAAGTACGTGCAAACCATATAAAATTACATCCAAACTCCCTCATTAAAAGATAATGCTTTTTTTTATGAGGTGATGAAACTAAAACCTATTGGCCCATTTTGGCATATATTTCTTTTTATTTCCATAAAATTTTTTTGGGCTCTTTTAAACCTCATTGGACCCCCAATAATTTTCAATTCCTCACCTTTTTAGGTCCGTTTAAACGGTGGCTTTATCGTAAAGGAAAAATATGAAATACCTTTTGCAGCCCTTTACCGTTTTTTCAAAACTAAAACACACAAACTCACAAACATATATAACATGCACTACTTTTTGTCAAGTTTTATCGCATTTGGTTCATTGTATAGACATAATTGAGATGGAAACACTTAACCAACATGTGATATACAAGCACAAAAGTCAAACAAATCCGTGCATGTATGCAATAAAGGACAGGAAGAGTCAATCATATAGGTAGCAACACTTTATCATCTCAAAGACTCCAAACTTTGTAAAGCACATGAATAATAAAATATATTTTCTCAAAACACTATCAAATAGTCACGTGAATATGTCATGAAGTTATGACTTAGTCATCCTAAATGTGAATTTAAATACAGTGCAAATAAAAGACAAAACTCTTTTTGAATTTTTGATTTTTTTTTTCAAAACCGAAAATCTTTTTGTATTTTTTGAATACTGTTTAGAATCATCCCAGTAGTACCAAAAAATATAGCAATATTAACCAGGGGACTGCAAACAGAAGAGACACAAATCTCCAGGGATCGTTCGAGCGAGAATCCTTGTCGTTTGAATGACAGAGGATATTGTGATAAGGCTTCGCACGAGACGAGTTCTCGTTAGAACGAGAAAAGAAAATTTTCGCAGATAACTCAGAATATTATGCAGTTTTGACTAGTGAGAAAATTTTGAAAAAATAAATCCTGGAGTGGGAAAATAGATCCAAAACAGTGCTAAAATAATACCAAAAATAAGAAAAGCAAACAAAAATACTAAAAAAGTATAAAACAAATGGTACATACTAGCAAATGGCATAAGATAACATCATACAAATCAACCTATGCTAGCAAACATGTCTAGACCTCAATCGGTAGGTGCGGTGGAGTTTTCCAAAGACGATGACATCTTTTAAAACAACTCCATCAAGTCATGTTAAGTCTTGAACAAAATTTTTACTTGATCTCGAATATGTGCAAACTCTCTATCATTATGTGCAAGAAAAGTATCATGGATGCTTGCATGTGTTCGAACATGTGTAGATGCAAAGCGTGACTCATTACCCGACTTAAAATAAAATTCCATAAGGTGTCCTCTCATTTTGCAATGGGAGGAAACATAAGCAGGACTAGGTACACCTATCTCAAAATGTCTCCTAAGTGCTCTCCTAATAGGTACGGGACGCCTAGGTGGGTTGGGTCGAGAGTCACGTGAATTTAACTCTAGAGTAGGAATCGGCTCGGGTTCAACAAAACAAGTAGATATACCGTCATGACTTATTCCTAAACTCTCAACAGTACCCAAAATAGGATTGAGAACCATCTTTCCCACCTTCTTAGATGCGTTCTCCAAAGTGACTTTAGCCTCTAGGGCGTGCTTAAGATCTGTCTATGATTGTGACATGCGGGCTATAAGCTCACTCTTTTCCCTATTCAAATAAATCAACTGCTCACTCAAATAAACCTTCACTTTCTCGAGTTAACTTCCTTTTGCCTCAAAAGGAAGTTTCTCAATCTCTCTCTCCAAATCTTTCACCTTGAGACCTAACTTGTTATTCAATTTTTTAGTCTTTAAGGTCTCGACGTACAACTCTCGAAACACAATCTGGAGCTCACTCTCATCATCACTTTCAAACTCCCTCTCATCTCCACTAGAAATACTCGAGTCATCGTTGTTGCTCTCGTAAACACTATCATCGTGAGACAAAGTGGGTGTGCTCACACAACTAGAAAAAACTATACACATCACATGTGCTAAACCTTTACCGGACTCATCTCCCTCTTCTCCCTCACTATCACTAAGGGTGGCTTGCATGTAAACTTTCTTCCCCTCTCTCCTAAGCCTAGTAGGACACTCAAATAACTTGTGCCTTCTCCCCTCACACTCAAAACATTTCACCTTTTCTCAATTTTCTTTACCCTCTTTCTCTTTCTCACCACTTTCTTTTGCCTTGTCTTTTCTTTTTGTTTTTCTTCGAAAATCTTTTATTGGAATAATTTTGTTTCAAAAACTGGATAATTTTATTAAAATTCTTTGCAAGCGGGGCCATGTCAAAATCAGACTCGTCCTCAGAATCGGACTCACAAAAACCCACTTTCTTTTTCTTAGATTGGGCTTCAAGCACTATTCCTCTATCATTAGGTTTGACAGTGTCGGAAAACATGCCAATTTCGTACGTCTGTAAGTCTCCTACCAGCTCTTCTAATTTTAGACGATTCAAATTTCCTAAGGTATTCAAAACAGTTACTTTAGGGATAAATCATTTAGGCAGCAATTTTAAAATCTTATTAACAACTTGTGCATCGGGTATAGGCTCACCTAGGTTCAAAACTAGTATTAACAATATCAGACAAACGTGCATAAAACTCGTCAAAACACTCAGTCTCTAACATAGTGATTGTCTCAAATTGATTGGTCAAATTTTAAATTTTGGACTCTTTGACTATGTTAGTGCCCTCGTGGGTGAGTTACAAAATATCCCACACTTATTTAGACGTGGTGCACATCATAATACGTCGGAACTTGTCAGGGGTGGCGTGTACAGAAATTGCACTAAGCCCACATGAATTATAAATGCTCCACCTAAACTCATCATCAGTCCAGTTTGACACAGGTTTTAAATTCGTGACATTATTTGCGGTGACAGTGGGAGGAATCCATCCTCTTTCAGAAATGACCCAAACTCTTTCATTGATTTTTTTTAAATAGGATTTCATTCGGGCTTTTCAGTAAGCATAATTAGACTTATCAAAAATTGGCAACCGACTATATAAGTTTTCGTTTGGAAACATTGCGACAAACTTTCAAAATTAGATTTTAAAAAAAAGATCAATATCACATTTTTTTTTACGAAATTAGGAATACGCGATAAATTAGCGTAACTTGCTCCGATACCAATTTGAAAGACCTTATGTGTGATAGAGATTCAAATAGATTCGCAAATTCCAATTACAAACTTATTTAATTAGAGTCAATTTATGAATAAAATCAATTTAGCCCTTAAACTCAATGTGCTGAAAAAGTACCACTTAAGTTGTTTAATACCAGATTAAACTATCTAAATGGCTCCAAATAGTTTATTGAAGAAACTCTTTTTTTAAAACAAATTTTAAACACAAGATGTGTAAAACAATATGAATGAGTAATTTCAGCTATAGGTTTACGAGTTTTGAAAAACAAAACTTTAAACAAAATAAACCAACATAACTTTAAGAAAGGGATGAGAGGAAGAGGAAGTGTACACAAGCACTTTTAGCATGGTAAAACCCCACCCAATTGGGGAAACTTCCACGGTGACCTCTACGCCACAAAAGTAAAAAGTCCACTAAAAAGGAGTAACATATTACAAGCTATATAACAATGAAGACACACAATCAAACCTAAACTAAGTTCAGAAATGAACCAACTCCTCTCGCGTATTCTGACTTCTCCTAAGGTTCTGATGTTACTGATGTATGTGGTGTAGTGCTCTAAACTCATTCATGCAACTCACACACACTTAATTACAGACAATATGAGTAACAAATCATAAACAGATCTCTCAAGATGAAAGGGTTTCTAAAATCAACTTAGTCAAATAAATCAAACTTTGTATCTTTCAAATAACCATAGATCAAGAGGGAATCTTGCTATACAAACTAGCCAAGATCCTATACACTTTCTTTATTTTAAAAATATTAACTTATTTCACAAAACGTGAAATAATTTTGAAAGTGAAATCCCCAATCAAGATCCCAAACTAGATCTAAGTCTAAAAGTTTGAGTAAGATAAAATAAGAAAGGGTTTTGTTGGTTTAGGGTTTGAAAACACAATTTATTTTGAAAGCAACCAACAAAAATAGATTTCTCGAAATACGAAATTAGATCTAGCAAATAACCAAGTGATCTGTAGCATAGAAATCAAATCTCAAATTTCTATACAAAGAAATAGAGACTTAATCAACGTTATTAAGCTGGCAAAGAGATATAAGACAGTATAGGAATAAACTTCACAAATCTCGAAATAAAAACACCCAGAAAAAGATTTTCTGGTTTGGATTTGGTTGAAGTTTGAGTTGGGTTTGTAAAAACTATTTGAACTCTCTCTCTAACTCTTTCTCTCCCTTCTCTCTATTTTCTCTCAGAGGTTAGAGTAACAAAAGTTGCAAAATAATAGACGAAGTCTCCGTATATACTGAGAGAAGAAGGATCTGGAACATTGAGGGAAAATGAATTACCAGGATTAATTCGAAGTTAATCTAAAGGCTAACAACCCACTGCTTTTAAAACAAATTTGATTGGTTAAAAAATAAACACTGGGATTATGAGAAAACACATGCAGATCGTTGATTAGAATAGATCCAAGGGTTCACAGATAAGCCTAAGTATGTGAGAAGGAGAAAACATATATCTGACCATTATATAGGCAACACGTGTAAGGCTTAGATTCAACAGTATTCTCGAGCGCTTTCGATTTCTACCCAACCAGATTTTATGTTAATAAAATAAATTATAATCTAGCCCCAAAGGTTTTAAAACCATTATTTTTAATTTCTAAAAATTATTTTAAAATCTTAAAAATTATTTAAAAATTCCCAAAAATATTCTAAAATCCATTTTAAAGAAATTAACTCACACACAATCAATTATAACATGCTATAATGTATGTATGCAATCCTAGTGTGTGGTGTTGGTGAGCTACCTTTAAGAACTTATAGAGGCATCATGTAGAGTCTGAGGTTTCTTTGGAAACTAGGGTTGTGACTCAAATTTGATCACAATTTCCAAACTAGATGAGCACCTATATAATATAGACTTAAGTAAGTCAAAGATATAGGGGGATTCAATCTCCCCCTTTGGAAATATGAGACAAAATCTCTTTTGAGTCAACGAGGACTCGTAGGGATACAAAATGAAATAAGAAAAACTTATTCCTATACAAAGTTTTCTATCTACCCAATATCCTAGAAAGAGAAAAGTACATAACTCAACTAATTACAGACCAATACCCTAACAAAATCTTATGTAAAATCGGTACTGATTCCTGTAGATAAACACTAAGATCAAGATTTTTTGAAATTTACACAATTAAGGTATTCAAATAAGACTCAAATTTCTCCCCCATTTTGTCTCAGATGGACAAAGGGTAAAGAAAATCGTCATAAATCATATAATATCATTCTGCAAAAATCATGCCAAATGACTTGCGTAAAGATTCAAAACGAGCATTATCTAATGGTTTAGTGAACAAATCAGCTAGTTGTAATTCAGTAGGCAGATAATTAATTTCCAACTCCTTGGATTCAACTAACTCGCGTATGAAATGATATCTAATTTT
The DNA here is from genome assembly GCA_949130495.1 of Sambucus nigra. Lineage (NCBI taxonomy): Eukaryota > Viridiplantae > Streptophyta > Magnoliopsida > Dipsacales > Adoxaceae > Sambucus > Sambucus nigra. The sequence goes on from OX422216.1 coordinate 484,507,106, forward strand.
AATATGTTTAGTACGAGAGTGCTGAACAGGATTTTTAGAAATATTAATCGCGCTTTGATTGTCACAATATAAATGTAACTTGTCTTCAGTGATACCATAATCTTTTAGCATTTGTTTCAGCCAAAGTAATTGAGACCAACAACTTCCTGCTGCAACATATTCGGATTCGACAGTAGACAAGGAAATGCAGTTTTATTTCTTACTACTCCATCCTACCAAGTTGTTACCAATGTAGTAATACGCTCCTGAAGTGCTCTTACTATCATTGATACAACTGGACCAATTAACATCGGTGTAACCTACTATAGTACTATGTGCCTTTAGTGTACCAAAGTCCAAAGTTTAGAGTGACTTTGATGTATTTGATAATTCTTTTAACACCCAAAAGGTGACTTTCTTTAGGATTATTTTGATAACGGGCACACACGCAAACAGAGTACATGATGTCAGGATGTGAGGCAGTAAGATAATGTAAGCTTCCTATCATACTATGATACAAGGTGATATCAATAGATTTACCATTCTCATCTTTAGAAAGTTTAACAGTGGTACTCATAGGAGTCCTAACGTCTTTAGCTATTTCTAGGCCAAACTTCTTAACAATCTCTGAAGCATATTTAGATCGCGATAGAAATAATCCTTCAGAATTTTGTTTAACTTGGAGTCCTAAGAAAAATTGTAACTCCCCTATAAGTGACATCTGAAATTCTTTGTGCATATTGTCAGAGAAGGTCTTAACTTCTAAAGGGGAGGTGGAACCAAAAATGATACCATCAACATAAACTTGAGCAATAGTAATGTTGTTGTCAAAATGTTGTACAAATAAGGTTTGGTCATTCTCTCCTCTCCTAAATCCATTATCTAAAAGAAAGGTGGATAGACGCTCAAACCAAGCCCTAAGAGCTTGTTTTAACCCATAAAGAGATTTTTTAAGACGATAAACATAATTTGGGTGATGAGGGTTAATAAACCCTTTGGGTTGTTCTACATAGGTCTCCTCAGATAAAATTCCGTTAAGGAAGGCTGACTTAACATCCATTTGATATAAAGTGAAATGAAAATTACATGCTATGGCAAAAAGTAAGCGAACATATTCGAGGTGAGTGATAGGAGCAATTGTTTACTTAAAATCTATTCCTTCAATCTGAGAGTAGCCCTGGGCAACTAATCTAGCTTTATTCCTAATAATCATCCCAGATTCATCAGTTCTTTTTTTAAAAATTCACCGTGTGCCAATATCCCTTTTATTTTCAGGACTGGGTACAAGATACCAAACATCATGAATGACAAATTGAAGAAGTTCCTCCTGCATAACACTTATCCACAAAGTGTCATTAAAGGCTTTATTTACAGTTTTGGGATCAATAAGAGACACAAAACATGCAAAATGAGAAATGTTACGAAGTTGAGATCTTGTACGAACAGGTTCAGTAGGATTACCAACTACACTATCTAAAGGATGATCTTTGGAAACCCAGTTTGGTACATCAGGATTCTCAGCTGGTAAAGATTCAACTATTTCTAGAGAGTCATAATTTAAAATGTTTTCGGACTTATCCACAATAATTAATTGTTTGGTCTTACTTTCTACTTTAGTGTCACTTACAACCACATTAATGGATTCCATCATGATTTTGGTACGAAGACTGTAGACACGATAGGCTCTACTGTTTGGAGAATATCCTAAAAAGATAGCTTTAGCACCTCTGGTTTCGAATTTAAACAAATGTTCTCTGTCCTTACAGACATAACAAGTACTACCAAAGGTTCTACAGTATTTTAGTTTAGGTTTCTTTCCATACCAATGCTCATAGGATGTTTGTTTGGTATTTTTCCTTAAGTAGACGCGATTGATTATATGACAGGCATTGTGAATGGATTCTACCCAAATATACTTTGGTAGGTTTTTCGCATGAATCATCACACGGGCCATTTTTTTAAGAGTGCAATTTTTATGCTCAACAATCCTATTTTGTTGAGGTGTCTTAGGAGCTCTAAATTCATATTTGTAACCATTATAGTCATAATATTATATGATATCAGAATCTACGGATTCTCCTCCTCTATCACTACTAATTTTATCTACTTGGGTGTCCTTTTCGTTTTCTATACGAACTAAGATTTTCAAAAACTTTTGAAAGATTTCTAATTTATGTTTTAAGAATGCAACCCAGGTAAATCGAGTGAAATCATCAACCATAACAAGGATATAACTGTTTCCACAAAGACTAACAGTACGAGAAGGCCCCATTAGGTCCATATGGATGAGTTTTAGAGGTTTAGTGGATAGAACTTCCTTAACTATCTTATGGGAGCCTTGATAATTTTTCCTTCTTGACATGGACCATAAATAATGTTTGAAATTGGTTTGATCTTGGGAAGACCTCTAACTATCTCTTGGGAGCATAATTTACCAAGATTATCATAGTTAATGTGACCTAACCTATTAATGCATATCTCATTGTCATCCATTCGGGCAATGTTACAGACCTCTGTACTTGGACTAACTGTGTAACAGTTATCTGGAGTACGGAGTCCTCTAATAATGCAGCCACTTTTTTCATTTGAAAATTTACAATTGTTCTTTGAAAAAGTGACATATGGTTGGAGTTACAAAACTATGATATACTTAGTAAATTGGCTTTAAATCCTTTTACCAAGAGAACATTCTCAAGAATGGATAATCCTTCTTCTTGGAGTGTTCCTTTACCAAAGATCTGGGCTGATACACCATCTCCAAACAAGACTTTTCCTCCAGATAAGTTGGTTTTGCTTAAAAGTTTAAAACCATCCCCGGTCATATGTTTGGAACATCCTGAGTCTAAATACCATTCAGTTGTAGTGTGTTCAACTCTAAAAGCACTGATCATTATGTTGCATTTTAACTGGGGTAATCATCTTTTCTAACACAAATTGCTCTAGTTTTCAATTTGCGCTTATTAGCTCGTATTTGATCAAACTTGCGAGCTTCTATCTTTTCTTTAAAATATTTTTGCGCAATTTTATTGTTGTTATAAACAGTTGGAGCAATTGGTCTAGAATAGAATCTAGGATTCCTTCTTGTAGATTATCTTTTAGTGTTAGTCCTTTTCCTTCTATTACGATAGTTAGAGTTCTTGTCCGGTTGTCTAGGAAGGACATAGTTATTTTGGCTTCTCCTAGAATAATTGAAGTTATGGTAAACGGGAGAAGTACAAACTGGATTACATAGATGTTTGGAATACCAAACATCTAAGGAATGTCTATAGACATGACAATAAGAGCAGTAAAGATGATATGTTGAACTCATAACCTTAGGAAAATTGTTATTCAAAGGTTCATCTAAGTTTTGAGCTCTAGTCTTATTCCTAGATGGCACAAGATGAAACGTTGAATCTGCTTGTCGAATTGGAGGGTAGACATATTTGTTATTTTGTTCAACATCATGCTTAGAGTTGCTTGATTCACCAATGTCTAACTTTAGTTTATTTTTATCAAAATCATTTTTGAAACCTTGAAAATTTGGACAAGTTTTAATAGGTCTTTTGCCACAGACATAAACTTTATAGTTTCAAAATTTTTAGTTTATGTCTTATAGTTGGGACAAAAACCTATTCCAGTTCTGTCATCATAATTGGTTTTTCTTTCAGCTACAAAATCTTGAAAACACTTAGAATTATTTTCAAATTTTGTGAATTTTTTGAAGACTATGGATGTCTTTTCTTTTGTTTGTTCCAATTCTAACAATGTTCCTTTGTTTTTCTTTTCCAACATTTCATTAGAGTTAGATAACTCTTTCAGTTTTTGTTCAAAATTTTTGGTTTCATTCTCATGAGTTAGACATTGAGTAGTATACACTTCAGCATTCTGTTTGATCATCAGACTTAAGGCTTCTATCTTTTGGGTAAGGTCCTTGATAGTTTTTTCAAGCCTACTGCTTTTCTTGAGAGTTTTTGTGTACAGTGTGTGAATGTCAGAAAGGTCATCATTTTTGGAGTTGCTAAGTGTACAGTGTCCCCTAGCGGTTCATTTTTAGAACTCACACACCCATTGACATCAATAATAGAACGTTCCCTTTCACTCACTCACACGACATTTTATCAACATTCTCAAGCAATAAGGCAGATAAATCAGTAGGCACAATATCAGTCATGGTATGATCAGATTCCTCATCATCATTGTAGATTATCTTAGCAAAGAATGACATACAAGGGTCAAAAGTGTTAGATGACTTAGGTTTATCATTTTCAGAGTCACTTGAGTCATCCCAAGTCTTTCTTAAATGAGCCCTATTATGTTTGTGAATTTTTTCTAAGTTAACTCTACAGTCACTAGCCATGTGTCCTAGCTTTCCACATCTATAGCATTCAATATTTTTAAGGTCTTTCTTAGGTCTCTTGTGATTGTCAAACTGGTATTTGTCTTGTCTTCTCTCACGAGGCCTGTTGTTAGATTTATTTGGATAAGTAAGTTTGCTATTTTATCTTGAAAGTTAATAATTTTCTTAAACTGTTTAGACATTAAGGCAATCTGATTATCCAAAGTATCTAAATTACGGTCCTCATCAGAGTCTAAGTCAATGTTAGGTATGCTAAATTCAGGTGTGGTCAACTTAGATGAAAAAAAAAGATTGGAGGTAGACCGTCTCTTTTAGGACTGGGTTAATTATTTCTTAAATTCTAATTCCATTTCCACAGTTCTCAATTTCAATTTTTGTGGAAATGATCTTAGTATTTTAGGGGCAATTTACTTTCTATCATAAACAATCCCATTAGCATGAAATTTGGTCGCATTGTCTGTCAGTCTAATATAGAAGTCATCAAATGACTCGGTCTCAGTCATGATCAATGAGTTATACTCCTGGATTAACATTTGAGTTTTAGCAACTTTTACTCTGGTATCACCCTCATGTGCAGTCACTAGGGTGTCCCATGCTTCTTTAGAGGTAGAGCAGAAAGATATCATCTTAACTCCGTGTTCATTGATAGATATGAATACGACATTTTTGCCTTTATTGTTATTAAGTAAAACCTTTTTCTCTTCTTTAATGAATTCACTTAGTAACTTTCTAATCCTCACAGTACTTCCTTCATTAGCTGGTTTAGTAGGAAAGGTGTAACCATTTTCAATAACTTCCTATACATCATCTCCCAAAGTCCCTTGGATGAATGCCACCATCCTTACCTTCCAGTACGGAAAGTTGGTTCCATCAAAGAGAGGGGGTCTGGACAGGTTACCTAGTCTCTTAAATTTCTCGTCAATAATTTGTTTTAAGAAAATAATTTCTGAAACACAAGATCTAAAAAATTTAGAGAAACCAAAGCTCTGATACCAATTGAAAAAGTACCACTTAAGTTGCTTAATAAAAGATTAAACTATCTAAATGGATCCGAACAGTTTGTTGAAGAAACTCTTTTCTTAAAATAAATTTTAAACACAAGATGTGTAAAACAATATGAACGAGTAATTTCAGTTATAGGTTTACCAATTTTGAAAAATAAAACTTTAAACAAAATAAACCAACACGGCCTTAAGAAAGGGATGAGAGGAAGAGGAAGTGTACACAAGAAATTTTAATGTGGTAAACCCCCACCCAATTGGGGAAACATCCACGGTGACCTCTACGCCACAAAAGTAAAAAGGCCACTAAAAACGAGTAACAGATTATGTAAGGACACAAATTTTCAATTGAGTCTTAATGTAGTGTTGGCTCAATTTCGAACAAAAAACATTTGAGTCATAGGATACTGTTCATTCGTATTCTTCAAGCCTATGACACGTAAAGTTGAAGACGTAGAGACAAGCATTTCAAGTGGACATCATCATTTGACGATTTGTGTGCCTCATTTATGCATCATGAACAACACATATATCAAGTCTCCAATAAGGTATGAATGCTATATATATATATTTGTAGAGACTTGGAATAATTTTAATGGGTGTAATTTTATTTAAATTTTTATGGCTTAAAATGAAAAATACACATTCTGACATTTCGTTCGAAATCGTCGTTCGAACGAGAATGTCGTTCGAACGAGTTTTACCAACGAGTTTCCCTTTTGAACACTGAAGTTTTGTTAGAAAGGTCATTCGAATGAAACATCATCGTTCGAACGAGATTTTAGGCGGGAAACAGTTTTGGCAGTTTTTGGCATTTTCCCACTATTTTGTCCCCACTTTCTTTTGACAGTTTTTAACTATTTCAGGACAAATTTTTTCCACATACTTTTCACATTAATCTAAAGAGCTTTTGAGATATAAATTGATGTTTATAAAAGTCGCTTTTGTGTGTTTAATTTAGATGGCTTAAACTCTTTCAAAACACAGATGATATACACCCATTTAGTTTTGTTTAAAATTCCAAGTTCTGCACTTATATATATTTGTCACTTAGAGTTTTGTTTGGCACCATTTGTTCATCTCTACCACAAGAAGGAGAAGTTTGGGTTTGCTTCTATTTCCCATAGAAGAAGAAGTCTCATTTTTGTTACGGCATTCTCATACGGTGAAAGGCACCGAGTGTGGTTGACGGGTTCCCAAAAAGATTCATTGGAGGAGTCCAAGGTTTCGGTGGAATTCGGGATTATTGACTAAGTCGAGGTTGATACATGAAGACGCGTCAGGGGCTTAAAGGGAGTCGAGTCGAGTTGTATAAGCCATCTGTCTTTTACTTGTAAGATTTCGTACTTAGTGGACTTAAGACTAGGGTCATCCGAGGTATTTCCCATTTGGGTTTTCCTCGTACATCGCGGCGTAGTGGTTGTGAATTTATTTTATCTTGCAAACCACTTAGAACACATGCTTAGGATTAAAAGATGAAATATGGTTCAATTCACATTCTAGTTTAATTTGGTGATAACATTAGTTTGGGAGAATTTGGATTAATTTAATTTAAGTCAAGATAATTTAATTTGGTGTGCCCTATTTGTCAAAAATGAATTAATCTTGATAGGCAAATATTTAGGACTTCGATTGAATTAATTTGGTTTAAGTGAAAAAGTTTTAGTTGTGTAATTTGATTTAACTTTGAGTTAAGTTTAATTTTAATTTGAAATAAATTAAAATTGATTGTTTGTGTGTGTTGTGTGGAACCATCCCTATTCCGCATCTTTAAGAAAATTGAATTTAAAAGTTTTCAATATTTAATTTTAATAGAAGATTATTAAAATTTGGGGTTATAACATTCCAACAAGTGGTATTAGAGCATTAAGTATTAAAAGCTATCATTTTCAAATTGGTATCAGAGTTGGAGCGCTAATTTATTGCGTCAAGGTCCTTTTAAATAGTTTTGGTTAAAAATGGAATTTTCCCCATTTTCAAAATTTCTTGTTTTCGATGGTTCCAAATACGCGTATTGGAAAGCGCATATGAAATTGATACTAAAATCTATAGATGAAAGGGTTTGGTTGTAAGTTGTTAAAGAGTGGTCCCCACCCACATGTTTGATATAAAATGAGCATGTCCCCAACCCCGTAAATAGATGGAGTGAGAATGAATTTAAACTTGCTAATTTTAATTCTTGAGGTTTAAATTCCTTATTTAGTGCGGTCACACCAGATGAATTACGATGCATCATGACGTGTGAAATCGCTAAAGAAGCTTGGGATATTTTACAACTCACTCACGAGGGAACTAGTGTCGTTAAGGCTTCGAAACTCCAAAACCTCACCACTCAATTTGAAACCATCAAAATGCTTGAAAAAGAAACCTTTGATGAATTTTATGCTCGAATTTACGATATAGTTAATTCATCATTAAATTTGTGAGAGAAAATACTCGACGATCGAGTAGTAAAGAAAATTTTAAGGTCCCTACCCGAGAAATTTATCCCTAAAGTGATCGTTTTAAATTCTTTACCCACCTTGCACTCTACTAAACTTGAGGAATTAGTAGGTGATTTGCAAACCTATGAGCTAGATATGTTTTCCTACAAAAATGAAAATAAAATAGATAAAGGCATTGATTTGAAAGCCCGAAAGGAGTAAAAATAAGTTATGGTTGATGAAAGTGATAGTGACTCGTAGGACATGGCTATGTTTGCGAGGAAATTTCGAAAATTTCTTAAATTTAATAAAGATAAGTTTAAAAATGATTTTAAGAAATTTGAAAATTCCACGCATGACAAAGCTGAAAAATTCCCTAAAAGACAAAATTAAGATCTAAATAGGGACGTATCAAATCGATGTTTTGGTTGTGAAGGGTATGGCCATCGGGTTTTTGAATCCCCCACTAAACTAAGGAGATAGGGTAAGCAATTTATTTCATACAATACCAGTGACAGTGATAAGGAAGAGGGACCCAATTCCCTCATCGATCGCAACTTTACCGTGTTCATGGCAAGTCATGTGGGAACCGATATTGAATCTTCCTATAAATATATACATTTACATGATGCTTCCAAGGCCTTTGCTTGTGGATTCTAAAAAGATGATGGTTGTGAGAGTGGAGAAGAGAGAGAAAGTGAAAGTGATGAAGAGGTTGATGAGAGTGAACTTCAATTTGATTTTAGAGAATTATATGAAGAATCTATTAAATTAAAAAGAGCAAATTTGAAGTTAGAAGCTAGTTTAAGGGAGCGTGCCAAGGTCGTTGATGAGAGTGCGTTGGTTGATGAACTTAGCACACGTGAGAGAGTTCTTCATGGAAAGCTTGAATATATAGAAGGTGAGAGAGATAGCCTTAGAGGTTTAATAGAATCAATGAAAAAGAAGCTTCTTATGTTTGAAGAGAGGAATGTTTTGCTAGAGTTTAAAATTTTAGAGTTGGAAAATAAATTAAAAGACTCTAGTAAAGTCAAATTTGATTTGGAATGTAGGTCCGCTAAATTAGATAAAATATTAGGAACCGTCCAAGTAAAAAATGGCACTTGTGGTTTCGGCTTCGATTCTTGTAATGATTCCACTAATAAAGTCAAAACCAATGTTTTGAGAGAATCACCTAGGAACAATTCTAGAGGTCAATCCTTAGGTACTACTTTTCAATGTGTTTTTACTTGCTCACATTGTGGTCGAAAAGGTCATCTTAGGAAGTTTTGTTTTGATCTAAAAAAGGATCCTAGGAAATCCAAGGCTAATGTCACCAAGGTTCCCAAATCCCGAGAGCATCACATTTCATTAATTTGGTTAGGAAATCCGATTTGGAGGCATTACAAAACATGATTTTTGATTCTCACTTACTTTCACACGATACCTCCCTTGCTAAATCTAAAGGTTGAATGTGTTAGTTGTTTGCATACTCTAGTTTTTTGTACTTTATGTCATATATCCTTTCTAGTTGTATGCATGTTTATCATTTTCTAATCATTGCTTTATCACATATCTCTTGCTAGAATTATGATTTTTGTTTATCTTTTGTATTATAGTTCTTTCATTTTAGTTTGCATTAAATGAAAAATACAAAAGATTTTGATTATCATTTGTGTTTTACCTTTCCAGTAATTTAGACTTAATTAAAAATACAAATGATTTTTGTTTGTCTTTTGAGTAAATATTTTTGTATGTTTGATTAAAAATTTCAAAAACTCAAAAAGATTTTTTTTTGTGTATTTTAGTTTGACACACTTTATGTGGCATATACTTGTGTTTGAATCCTTTCCTTTTCGCTTCCATGTGGATAGAACTTTTGGTTAGGATTGTTAATCCTTAAAATGTTCTTTGTCATGCATGCATGGAGTAGTTGGATTTTGTGTTGCTTAATGGTTTATATTTTTATATGCCTCAATTCACACATGCACGAGTTCACTTGAAATTTAATTGTCACATATGTATTTGAGCTAAGTGAGATGTTCTCCCATCAATTTAGTCATCTACATTTTGCTATGACTGTTGGGGATTTGTGCATGTAATAACCGTTTTTCGGACTTATAAAATAGAAAAATATGTTTATCTAGTGTAGTTGTTTATCAATGGAATCGGGCTGTGAAAGAAAAAATTACTTTGCATGTAAAGCCACCATCGAATATTAGGCTTTAAAAATGTGGCATTAAAAAGAATATTTGCCAAGGCCAAAAATAGTTTAGTTAATATGTTCAAAAGAAAAGAAAAGAAAAATTATGAGAGGTTTGGTTGGATATATTAACGGGTTTGCACAATGACTTTGAATCCTAGTTAAGATTTTATTGTCATAACTCTATTGGTTTGTAGAATCATCAAAATTCTAGGCTTATGTGCATTGTGTATGTTTGTTCATTGAGTTCAATTTATATTGTCACATGAGGCTATATCTAAATGTGATAAAGTTTTGAAATCAAATGAGAACTTCGTGAACATGTTTTGAGTGATTGGGTTAAAATTTAATTGTTACTAGTTCACACCCCTACACTTCCGTTTACCACATGTATTTGGACACATTTTTGCCAACGAGTTTGAAAAGTTTAATGTATTTTGTGTCATGTGTGGTGTTTATACCTATGTATATGTGTGTGTGCGTTATTGATATTCATTATGTATACATATATGTGGTATTTTTTATTTTTGAGTCTTTGCCTTGCTTGCTAGTCCATTTATGCTTCTCATTCATATTTTGTATCTAACTTGTTGAAAATTTTGGTTTGATATCCCATGCTTAGCTCATTATTTGTTTGGAGTAGTTATTGTTGGTATCCATTAATATTTGTTTGGATTAGTTATTGTTAATTGTTGCCCATAATTTTTAATGATCCTATCTCTTAAGCATCGTTTTGTTTTACTTATTTTTCCGTATTTATATCCCTTATGTAGTTTTTAGGGAGAAATTGGCCTTAGTTATATTAGGGGAGAAGTGGTTTAATGTATTCTATCACCTTTTTATATTCCTGAACAAAAAGGGGGAGAAGTGGTTTCTAAACCTTTAGGTTAGGAGATTTAACTTAGGGGGAGTCGCGACCTTCTTAGGTAGATCCTATTAAACAAAAGGGAAGAATTAATTTAGGGGGAGTAATTATATTTTAATTGCATTTAATATTTTGATATTCCCGATACATTTAATGTTTTGCTCAAGTGTGCTGGAATTTTTCTAGCGTCAATTTTCATCGGCAAAGATAGTCATCATTGGGTTTTGAGTCAAGCTTGTATTTTTTTATTTTGGGTGGGATGTTTTTGAGTTTAGTTGAGCTTGACGGCTCTTTAGGATTTTTTTTTGGTTTTTGTCCTGGAATAGCCAAAGGGGGAGATTTGTAAGGACCAAAATTTCCAATTGAGTCTTAATGTAGTGTTGGCTCAATTACGGACAAAAAATATTTGAGTCATAGGATAGTGTTCATCCGTATCCTTCAAGCTTATGACACGTAAAGTTGAAGACGTAGCGGCAAGCATTTCAAGTGGACATCATCATTTGTCGGTTTGTGTGCCTCGTTTATGCGTCATCAACATCACATATTTCAAGTCTCCAATAAGGTATGAATGTTATATATATTTGTAGAGACTTGGAATAACTTTAATGGGTGTAATTTTTATTTAAATTTTTACTAGCTTAAAATGAAAAATACACATTCTCACATTTTGTTCTAATGAGAATGTCGTACGAACGAATTTTACCAACGAGTTTCCCTTTTGAACAATGACTTTTCGTTAGAAAGGTCGTTCGAACGAAATGTCGTCCGAACAAAAAAGTTGTTCAAACGATATTTCAGGCGGGAAATAGTTTTGGCAGTTTTTGGCATTTTCCCACTACCTTGTCCCCACTTTCTTTTGACAGTTTTTAACTATTTCGGGACAAATTTTTTCCACATACTTTTCACATTATTCTAGAGAGCTTTTGAGAGAGAAATTGATGTTTAGAAAAGTCTCTTTTGTTTGTTTAATTTTGATGGCTTAAACTCTTTCAAAACACAAAAGATATATACCCATTTAGTTTGTTTAATATTCGAAGTTCTGCACTTGTATATATTTGTCACTTGGAATTTTGTTTGGCACCATTGGTTCATCTCTACCACAAGAAGGAGAAGTTTGGGTTTGATTCTATTTCCTATAAAAGAAGAAGTCTCATTTTTGATGCGGCATTCCCATACGGTGAAAGGCACCGTGTGTGGTTGACGGGTTCCTAAAACGTTTCATTGGAGGAGTCCAAGGTTTCGGTGGAATTCGGGATTATCGACTTAGCATAGGTTGATACAAGAAGACACGTCAGGGGCTTTAAGGGAGTCGAGTCGAGTTGTGTAAGTCATCTATCTTGTACTTGTAAAATTCCATACTTAGTGGACTTAAGGCTAGGGCCGTCAGAGGTTTTTCCCATTTGGGTTTTCCTCGTACATCGCGGCGTAGTGGTTGTGAATTTATTTTATGTTGCAAATCACTTAGAACACATGATTACAATTAAAAGATAAAATATGGTTTAATTCACATTCTAGTTTAATTTGGTGCTAATATTAGTTTGGGTGAATTTGGATTAATTTAATTCAAGTCAAGATAATTTAATTTGGTGTGCCCTATTTTGCAAAAATGAATTAATCTTGTTAGGCAAATATTTAGGACTTGGGTTGAATTAATTTGATTTAAGTGAAAAAGTTTTAGTTGTGTAATTTGATTTCACTTTGAGTTAAGTTTAATTTTAATTTGAAATAAATTAAAATTTATTGTTTGTGTGTGTTGTGTGGAACCATCCCTATTCCGCATCTTAAAGGAAATTAAATTTAAAAGTTTTCAATATTTAATTTTAATAGAATATTATTAAAATTTGGGGGTATAACATTCCAACAAGTGGTATCAGAGCATTAAGTGTTAAAAGCTATCGTTTTCAGATTACAAGCTATATAACAACCAAGACACACAATCAAACCTAAACTAAGTTCAGAAATGTACCAACTCCTCTGGCGTGTTGTGACTTCTCCTAAGGTTTTGATGTTGCTGATGTTCTCACAGCTTCGTAACTTTACTCCTTTTAGCTTTACGTCGACTGTAATAATCCAATATCTCAACACTAACACTTTGCAGTGTAGTAGTGTGAAGGTGTATGTGGTGTAATGCTCTAAACTCATGCATGCAACTCACACACACTTAATTACAAACAATATGAGTAACAAATTACAAACAGATCTCTCAAGATACAAGGGTTTCTAAAATCAACTTAGTCAAATAAATCAGACTATGGATCTTTCAAATAATCACAGATCAAGAGGGAATCTTGCTATACAAAGTAGCCAAGATCCTATACACTATCTTTATTTTGAAAATATTAACTTATTTCACAAAACGTGAAATAATTTTAAAAGTGAAATCCCCAATCAAGATCCCAAACTAGATCTAAGTCTGAAAGTTTGAGTAAGATGAAATCAGAAAGGGTTTTGTTGGTTTAGGGTTTGAAAACAACATTTATTTTGAAAAGAACCAACAAAAATAGATTTCTCGAAATAAGAAATTATATCTAGTAAATAAGCAAGTGATCTGTATCACAGAAATCAAATCTCAAATTTCTATACAAAGAAATAGAGACTTAATCAATGTGATTAAGTTGGAAAAGAGATATAAGACAGTAGAGGTATAAACTTCACAAATCTTGAAATAAAAACACCCAGAAAAGATTTTCTGGTTTGGATTTGGTTGAAGTTTGAGTTGGGTTTGTAAAAACTATTTGAACTCTCTCTCTAACTCTTTCTCTCCCTTCTCTCTATTTTCTCTCAGAGGTTAGAGTAACAAAAGTTGCAAAATAATAGACGAAGTCTCCGTATATACTGAAAGAAGAAGGATCTGGAACATTGAGGGAAAATGAATTACCAGGATTAATTCGAAGTTAATCTAAAGGCTAACAACCCACTGCTTTTAAAACAAATTTGATTGGTTAAAAAATAAACACTGGGATTATGAGAAAACACATGCAGATCGTTGATTAGAATAGATCCAAGGGTTCACAGATAAGCCTAAGTATGTGAGAAGGAGAAAACATATATCTGACCATTATATAGGCAACACGTGTAAGGCTTAGATTCAACAGTATTCTCGAGCGCTTTCGATTTCTACCCAACCAGATTTTATGTTAATAAAATAAATTATAATCTAGCCCCAAAGGTTTTAAAACCATTATTTTTAATTTCTAAAAATCATTTTAAAATCTTAAAAATTATTTAAAAATTCCCAAAAATATTCTAAAATCCATTTTAAAGGAATTAACTCACACACAATCAATTATAACATGCTATAATGTATGTATGCAATCCTAGTGTGTGGTGTTGGTGAGCTACCTTTAAGAACTTATAGAGGCATCATGTAGAGTCTGAGGTTTCTTTGGAAACTAGGGATGGGACTCAAATTTTATCACAATTTCCAAACTAGATAAGCACCTATATAGTATAGACTTAAGTAAGTAAAAGATATAGGGTGCTTCATGTGCGTGCAGTGTTAAACCAATATAAATAAAATATGGGACCCAAAATTCGTGAAAAAATATCCTTAGGGCAAAACCTTTTATTTCTAGAACTTTGACAAGTTTACAAGACCATTGACTTACATACAACCTGATAATCGCCCACAAGTGTAACACACGGTGTCTTCGTCAAACCTTCAAAGCAACGGCTAGAAATCAATAATGGTTTACACGCAGCTATACCACAAGGACACACAGTCTTAAAACTTCTTAGAGACTCCCTCCACAATAACATGCAACTCTCGATTGTAGAGATCTTCCCACAAAGTACGAACAATAGCAAACTATATTTTGGGTTCCACAAAACAACACACACGAAAGCAATTGGGATTGTGAATTGTAAAACAAAAGTTATGAACCCTCAAATGGTTGGAGAATAGTATAAAAACGTATTCTGTGAAAACCAGTTTTTCTCCACATGAAATTCGATAGTTTGAAACTCAATTTATATTAAAAATCAAGGCGGTGATGTGTCAGATAAAAAAACCTCTCATTCGAACAACACAATGTCGTTTGAGCGAGATTCGATCTCGTTTGAACTAAGTACGATGTCATTCAAACAAAATCATACACGTTAACTCAGAAACCTTTAGTCTTTTAAATATATTGGAAACCTCAAAACTGAAAACTGTTCACGAGATCAGAAACCTTTATCCAAAAAACTTTTATGATAAAATAATTTTTGAAAAATTAAAAACATTTCAAAAATCATTTTTCATAAGTAGAAAAATATTTTATCTTTCACAAAAATATGCCAACCCTTTTAATATAAAATGTAAATGAACTTTTTACCAAATTCATCCTTGTTGGGCTTGAATATTGAAGAATCCTTGAAATTCCAATTCATCTTTGTAGATGTAAGCTTCTTAATCCTTCGACGACTTGTAGCTACTTGTGAGGGTATATGCCATAATTAATTGTGACGAATAATGTCCTTATAAAAATTTTAGAAAATTGTTATGACATTTTTAGTGCAATATGAGTGCTAGTGTCCTAAAGTGTGTCATTTATACCTTTTGGATATGAAATGAGAATTATCTGGTTGGAGTTGTTAAAGTTACTCTTGATTGCTTGAACTTTGTAGTACCTTATGAAAGGGCTCGTGTCAACTAAAAATATTTTGCCTTCATATTTAAACTAGTTGAAATGCCTATATGGTGCAGACTCCTAATAAGTTAACCATAAAGTGTGTTTTAATATCCCCCATTGGATATTGGACATAAAATTCCTTTGAGTACATTTGGATACTGGTAGGAAAAAAAATCCTATAATCCTATATAAAATAATAACTACCCAGTCCATTCTAGAATTGAAAATAAGAGGAACACAAAAAAATTATATAACTTAACTAGGATATAGACCATTACCCTAATATATATAAAACCATAAAATATAAAGCCTATATCAGATTGATGCCCATAAAAACAATTGATTTGGCATATTAGTTGAATCATAGAAAAATATTATATTGGAAGGTCCCAAGATGGAATCAAATCTTCTCCCCCAGACAATGGGTAAATTTGCATAAAAGAGATCTTATAACAGAATAATTCTACCAAGATAAGTCATTACTAGGGTCATATCAAGGGTCTCCTATATTAAACAGATAAAGGAAGCGTGTTTTATCATTTATCAAACAATCTTACCCAAGATCCTCATAAACCAATTACCAGCAAGATATAAACAGGAGGATATGACTATAGATAGAAAGATAATCTAGAACGATCATCCCTATGTATTTTATTAATGATTCAAAATGAATATTATCCAAGGGTTTTGTAAATAAATTAGCTAATTACTTATTTGTGTTCAAATATTCAATTTCTAGCTCTTTAGATTCTACAAGTTCACGAATAAAGTGATGTCAAATTTTAATATTCATAGTGCAAGAGTGATGAACATAATTTTTTAAATGTTAATAGCACTTTGATTATCATAATATGATGCCAGTTTGTCTTCTTTAACTCCATAATCATACAACATTTGCTTAATTCAAAGAAGTTGAGCACAACAGCTACCAGTTGTGATATACTCGGATTTAACAGTAAATAAAGATATGCGATTTTATTTCTTACTACTCCACTAAACTAAATTTTTTCCTACATAATAACAGACACCATATGTGCTTTTACTATCATCTAAGCATCCTACCTAGTCAGCCTCTGTATAGACAACTATAGTGCTCGAAGTGTCTTTTGTGTACCAAATGCCATAATTAAGTGCGCCCTTAACATATTTAATGATTATTTTTACGCACAAAAGATGAAATTCTTTAGGGGTGCATTGATAGCTTGCACAGAGACACATAGCATATGAAATATTGGGTCTAAAAGCAGTAAGATATAAAAGACTCCCTATCATACTTCTACAAAGTGTTGGATCAATATTTTTCCCATGTTCATCTTTAAAAAATTTAGTTGTAGTACTCATTGATGTTCGTGAAATCTTATCATTTTGTAAGACAAACTTTTCAACTAATTCACTTGCATATTTAGTTTGTGAGATAAAGAGTCCATCACTTAATTGCTTAACTTGTAAACCCAAAAAATATTGTAACTCCCCCATAAGGGACATCTGAAATTCCTCGTGCATTATATTAGGAAACTCATTAACTTGAGCAAGGGAAGTGGAGCTGAAAATAATGTCATCCATGGCAATTTTCACAATTAACACCTCATTGTTTATTTTTCAAAAAAATGGTGTCTGGTCATTGCCGCCATGATCAAAGAATTTATTAACTAAAAATGTTGAGAAACGTTCATACCAGGCCCTAGAGGATTGCTTTAAGCCATACAATGCCTTTTTCAATTTATAGACATGGTTCAGGTAAGAAGGGTCAACAAAGCCTCTAGGTGTTCAATGTATACTCCCTTTGTTAGAATACCATGTAAAAAAGAAGACTTGACGTCCATTTGAAAAAGTTTGAATTGCCAATGATAACAAATGGCTAAGAGGAGACGAACATACTCGAGCCTTGTTACCAGAGCAAAAGTCTTATCAAAGTCTATTCCCTTTATCGGAGAATGTCATTGCGCTACCAGCCTAGCCTCGTTTCTAACGATTAACCCAGATTCATCTATTTTTTTAAATCCAATGGTTTCCAATAACCTTTTTGTTTTTAGGACGTGGGACTAGATATTGAATGTCATGACTCTTGAACTGGACTAATTCCTCTTTCATGGCATTAATCCAATATGAGTCATTGATGGCATCATTCACATTCTCAAACAAAGCATGCAAAGTTAGCCACATTTTGAAGTTGGGATATAGTTCGCACAGGCTCTATAGGGTTACCTACAACCTTATCTAGGGGATGGTCTTTAGAAACCCAGGTTGGTACTGCAGGAACCTTAATGGGCAGTGGGTCAATTATTTGAGAAGATTCAACATCAACATATTTTCAGACTTATGCAAGATAGTTGATCTACTGTCACTACTCTCAACACTTTTGTCATTTACCATTTTTTATAGACTCCATTATAACTTTAGTAGGCAAGTTGTAAACACGATAAGCCTGACTTATTTGGAAGTATCCCAAAAAATGGCTTTATCACCTTGGGTGTCAAATTTTGAAAGATTTTCTCAATCTTTGCAGACATAACATATGCTCCCGAAGGTATTTAAATATTTCAAGTTAGGTTTTTTATTGTGATCAAGTTCGTAGGGGGTCTCCTTGGTATTTTTCCTAAGGTATACACGATTAATGATGTGACACGTTGTCTGGACTACCTCTACCCAAAAGTATTTTAGCAATCCTTTGGCGTGAACATGACCTGAGCCATCTCTTGGATCGTTCTATTTTCCTCTCAATAATACCATTTTGTTGTGGAGTCATAGGTGCACTAAATTCATGCTGATAACCATTGCCACAATAATATTCTGCTACACCAGTCTCTTTAAATTCTCCACCTTTATCACTCCTTATATGAGATACTTGGGTATCCTTCTCATTTTAAATTTTTAAAAGGAATTTAATAAGCTCTCAGAATGTATCCGATTTATTTTTTGTAAAAGCAACCCAAGTAAATCGTGTAAAATCATCCACCATAACAAGGATGTAACTATTTCCAAAAGGGCTTACAGTTCTAGAGGGACCCATAAGGTCCATGTGGATTAATTTAAGAGGTTTATAAGTCATAATGTATTTAACTTTCTTGTGAGGCAATCTACTAATTTTTCCACTTGGCAAGGACCACAAATAACATTAGAAGGAGTTTTTTTTATCTTAGGTAAACCTCTAATATCTCTTGAGATATCAATATGCGTAGGTTATCAAATTTTGTATGACTTAATCTGTTATGCCATAGATCATAATCATCTAACCTAGCAATCTTATATGACTCATTACTTGGAATCACTTTGTAACAATTATCTGGAGTTCTGTTTCCTGAAAGAATACAATTAGCATCCTTATTCAATATCTTTCATTCAGTTTTAGAAAAGGTAACTGTGTGAACGGACTAACAAAAATGAGATATACTAATTAGATTGGCTTTAAGGCCTTTTAATAATGGACATAATTAAGAACCGAAAGACCTTCTTCACAAAACGTTCCTTTACCAATGATCCGATACGAGACTCCATAACCAAATAGGACAGTCCATCCTAAGAAGTCTATATTATTTATCAGTTTACTCTCATCCCCGATCATGTGTTTCGAACACTCAATGTCTAAATACATCCTATTTAGGTGCGTTAGGCTTTAAACGCAGTTATAACCACACTGCAGCTAGTTGGGATATTAGGTCATCTTTTCTAACCCAGGTGGCCCTGGTTTTAATTTTTTTTATTGGCTTTTGATTTAGAAAAGGTTTGAAGGGTCCTCCTAAATGATTTTCTTTTAGTGCGAGATTTACTATTTTTCTTTCAATAGTTTGAGTTTTCAGTGTCATGCTTGGGGAAAACATAAGTGTTTCGACTCTTCGTAGAATAGTTAAAGTTTTGATAAACTGGTGTATATAGTCTCTTTTGAAAACATTCAGTAAGAGAGTGACCATAGACATCACAGTAACTATAGTATTGATGTGAGGTTGGTTTGACTTTATCTTTTAATTCCTTAAAAATAGGCTTAGACATGTTAGGAACATGAGGTTTAATAACAACAATTTTAGTCTTTTGCCCAAATTTTCTGGGGGGGGGGGGGGGGAGCAAACATACTTAACAGACTTATGCTTAGGACTACATATGTTCTTTGAGGATTGTGAGACATTCACTTCAAAATTCCTTTTTGAAAATTTTCAAAATCTTGACCAGATTTAGAAGGTAAAGTTCCAGAGGAGACAAAGACAGTTTGAGAATTTTATAATTTGGTCTTTGCTCCTTTGGGGTTTTTAATCAAATCCTAGGCCAGTTTTATCTTCTGAATTCATTTTGCTAGAATTGATTATTTTATCATATACTTTTGCATTAGTCTCAAAATGAAGGCATTTTTTTAAAACAGTTGAGACCTTTTGTTTGGATTCTTCCAATTCTACCAAAGTGGATTTATATCTTTTTTTCTAAAATAAATTTTTTCTCAAAAAGTTCATTTATTTTGGAAGAATATTCTTTTGTTTCTGTCTCATGAGCAATACATTGATTAGTGTATTCCTCAACATTATTCCAAATAGTATTACTCAAGATTTTAACATGTTCAGTTAAGTGTTTAACCATTTTCTCAAGTTTGGCACTTTTTTTAAAAGTCTTGGAGTACAATTCTTGTATATTAGGGGATTCATCATCAGACTCACTAAGTGATGTGTGTGATTTATTGCCTATCCTTTCAATTTGAGAATTGGAACTCATATACCCATTAAATTATTCAGAAGATTTTTCACTTTGACTCACACTCATACTAGATTTATCAGAATTATTTATCACTACATCATTGGACACTTCATTCACACAAGCATGGGGTATAGCATTAACAACAGTATCATCAGGAAAGCATGCTTTATCACCAGTATAATAATTTTATCAAATAAAGACATGTATGATTCATTTATTTTAGATGACTCAGGCTCATCATCCTCCGAGTCACTAGAGTCATCCCAAGTCTTACACATATGGGCCTTAGGAGTAGTCTTAATCTTAGACTTGCATCAATTAGCATAATATCCCATATTACCACAGTTGTGACACTATATATCGAATAAATCTTTCTTAGGCCTCTGAGAGTTATCAAACTCAAGTCTATCACTATGGGCCTTAGAAGTAATCTTAATATGAGACTTACATCTATTCGCATAATGTCCCATATTACCACATTTATGACACTATATATCGCTTAAAAATTTCTTAGGCCTCTGAGAGTTGTCAAATGTCTATATATCACTAATCCTATCATGGGGTCTAGGAGGTTGAAAGCTTTAATAACCAGTCTTCCCTTATTTAGATTCCATAGCAATCCTAAGCTTTATGATTTTCTTAAAATATTTTCTCATTAGGGCAATCTCGTTGCCAATGCTCTCATCGTCACAATCTTTATCTAAACCTAGGCCATAATCAGACAGGTTCTTAGGCACAGTCAATTGAGATGAAAAGACTAAATTAGATCCAAACGATTTTTTATCACGAAAGACCACGTGCTTCTTGTATTCTAACTCCATTTCAACAATTATAAGTTTATTACTTAACAATTCAGGAGTTAAATTAGGATCATCCATTTCCTTTATAACATATCGCTTATTATCAAATTTAGTAGGTAAGGATCTAACTATCTTAAGAACCATTTCCTCTCTATCATGTAGAATCCCATTTGCATGTAGTTTTGTGATAATATCAACAAGCTTTATGTAGAAATCATCAAAGGACTCGAATTCATCCATCATTAGGGTATTGTACTTCTGCACTAGAATTTAGGTTTTTCCAGCCTTAACACGCTCGTCACCTTCATGGGTTGTGATGAAGGTCTCCCAAGCTTCTTTCAAAGTGGTGCATATATATATCCTTTAAATTCATGTTCATTCATAGATATAAAGATTCCATTTTTACCCTTATTATTACTCGGAGACATTTATTTTTCTTCCTTAGTAAACTCGCTGAGATTTTTCTTGACCCTCAGGGTGCTTCCCTCTGTCAAAGGCTTATGGAAATGAGTATAACCATTTTTTGTTGTTTCCTAGACTTCATCACCCAAGGTTCCTTGAATGAACGCAATCATCCTCACTTTCTAGTAAGGAAATTTGTCTCCAATAAATAAGGGTGGTCTGAAAATATTACCAAGCTTCTTTTTTCATCCATATTTGTAAAACTTACAGGAGCAATTTTAGTAGTTTCGGGGTCAAAAGAAATATAAAATCGCTCAGATATGAATTGAAATTACTCAACCAGTTTGTTAACCAAAGTTAAAGATTAAATTGAGTGTTCCGAAAACACTTCGAGGACACGCCTTTTGTTTTAGAAACACAAGATGTGTAAAATTTTATAAACAATGAAAAACTTAAGATTCTTGGTAATCAACAATTAAAGTTCTGTAAATTCCTATTAATTCTTTTAGGACAGATGGTCACACACAAGAATTAAAATCAATCACAGGGACACACGAATTTTTTACACGATAAAACCCCAAATTAAGAGAAATATCCACGGTGACATCTACGCCACAATACAAAACAATTCTACCATAATGAAGCAAGGTTACAAGTTACAACATGCAATCATGAGATCAAATAAAAGAAAAGAAATACACCTAAATGCCAGAGCCACACCTCCTTAGGTACTCTTTTTCGGATCTCCACAGTAATTTGAAACTCCCTCATTCTTTAGTATTCTTTACGTCGACTCTTTAAACAGGTCTCTCAATCAAACAACACACTTTACAAATTTGTGAAGTGTGTGAAATAATATTAATGTTTGTGTCTAAAATATGTGAATGATTATGCACAACGCACTCACACTTATTACAAACGTTCCTATAAATTACAGAAAGTAAACTATATGCTCTAGTTTTGAAACTTCAAAAATCAGAAATGTTAAAGATTTTTTAGATCTGACTTAGATTTTGAAAAATAGGTCTAGAGATTTTTTTATACACAATAAAATTTCACAAATTGTAAAATCAGATCTAAAACATGCAAGGCAAATATATTCTGATTTTTACAGTTTTAAAACCAAAAGATGTGGATCTAAAGGATTTCGAAAACATATACAAAGATTCACTAGAGAAGAGTATTTCTACAACAAAATATACAAGAAAAATGTGTAGAAATAGATCCAACGACCTAGAGTGTAAAAAATGTATTAATGTTTGTTTGATCCTTGATTTTATTTAAAAAATAAAGTCTCTACCAAGTGATGGTTATTATTAAGAGAGACGAGTTCTAAGAGGAATTACGAGACAAAAAATCAACATTAACAACACTCAAAACTCAACCCAAAAAAACCCAAAAAACCTAAACGTCTAAAAAACAATAAAACCAAGGTTTGCTTCAAAAGTGTTTTTGAGAAAAGAAGCGAGATCCTTTTGTTTGAAAAATCTATTGATTTTTATGAAATTATTTCCTCTCTTTTTTTATATTTTTTCTCTTTTTCTCTCTAGGCTCTCGTCTCCCTCTCCCTCTTTCTATATATATAGGGAAAGGATCGAGTGTGGTCTTAATTTGAGGCCCCTGAATGAGGTCCATTTTTTAAAATAGTAAAAAAATATTTTTGGGCTGATTTTTTTATGATTTTTAAATATTTCAATAGGTCCATAAAAAAATAATCAACTCAAAATGATTTTTTTTGCTATTTAAAAAAAAACCAGTCAAACTGTGTCAGTTTTTAAGCTGTAAGAAAGTGACAAAGTTTGACCAATTTTTTTAAAATAGTAAAAAAAATCATTTTTAGTTGATTTTTTTTATTTGGTCCTACCGAAATGTTTAAAAATCATAAAGAAAATCATCCCAAAAATATTTTTTTTACTATTTTAAAAAATGGACCTCATTCAGGGACCTTAAATTAGGGGACCTCATGAGATCCTCTCTCTCTCTCTCTCTCTCTCTCTCTCTTTATATTTTATCCTACTCTTTCTAAATCGTCTACTTGATTGATCCACTTAAGGAATAAAGTGCCTTATGTAATTAGTCCATTTCTCAATTCTAAGAACAAAATTTAACAAGAACATATCATAATTCCCAGATATAATTCTATGAACATAATATCACGGGGTATTCAAACATAAAATCTTCTCATGGTAACATATTTACATTTTCATACTTAGAGTTTTATACATCAAGTATTTGGTATTTAGGGTATTACTCATGGAGTTATAGAATTAACTATACCTAACATGAACTTTCTCATATTTTAATTAAACTTTTAACTATATTTCAATTACTCAATATATATTCCAATAATCATAAATCGAAGAACAACTCTAAAACCTTAATAAGTTAATTATATACCATAGGTTTCACATACAATTTCTAACAATAAATAGGGTCATATTTCAATATAAAACCTGTGAGAATAATCAAATACAAACACACATACACACACACAAATACATATGCACACACATCACACACACACATACACACACACACACACACACACACACACATATATATATATATATATATAAAGATACATATGAACCCAATGGGGAGAGAGAGAGATAGATAGAGAGAGAGAGAGAGAAAGAGTCTTGTGGAGAAAGAGAGAGATGTATGCCATTGGAGAGAGAGGGGTCTTAGTGGAGAGAAGGAGATCACGGTGGAGAGATTTTAGCCACACACACACATACACACACATAGAAATACAAGCGGTGGGGTGCAATTTGAGACTAAAGCTCTTTGATTCATAGCTTTAAAATGGTCACGCTTCAAAATCGTGACCCATACTGTGACCAATGAAACACTGAAATGTGGTTACGTTCTAAACCGTGACCCATAATATGACCAACTAAATTTCAAGAAATGATCACGGTTGCTGACCGTTACAACCTAAAGGTGACCATTTTGAACTAGGGTCTGAACCGTGACCATAATTCACTGGTATTGGTCACGAGTGGGTCACGGTCCAAAACTGTGACCATCATGGTGGCAATTTTAGCTGGAAATTTGGCGCTTAAATATTTGTGTATTAGTGACGATCTAGAACCGTGATCACCATTGTCACGATCCAGAATCATGACTAATCACCTATTGGTGTCACTTTTTGATTTGGTCATGTGGTTGGTTACGAGTTTTGATTGTGGGTCATGGTTTTAGATTGTGACCTCTTGGTTACAGCTCTGGGCCGTGACTAATTCCCTTAATCATTATCTTTGGAGTAGTTCTAGTAACAACTTACATGAATCATGTTATAGTCTTTACCATATCGCACGCACATATACACGAGTTTTTATAGGGTATATCATCGATCTTGATCTGAAAAGCTTTGATGCCATGGATTTTCGCTCAATCAGGTTATATTTTCTTTGCTAGAGTTTTGGGAAGCGCGTGTAAAAACCATTGCTTCTGAGTTTAATAAAAAATGATAAGAAAAAAAGGGTGAGTGTTATCGTAAAAGGTGCTATCAACCACTAACAAAAGACTGAAAATAATATTTGTGAAATTGAGAAAAAACATTTCAAAATGATGCAAGGCATACTCTCAAAAGAAAAGACAATGCAAAAATTTTAAATACACACATTAATGATGATAAAAGTTAAAGATCAACAGGTTTAATATTTTCATTTAGTATGTGATTTTCTCGTCCTTATTGAGTTGCTTAGTGCACATGGTTAGATTTAGGTCACTATTTTCGTGAATTCGAAATAACTTAACATGTTTTAGTACAGTCAACTCATGCCATCGGTTAATTAACTAGGTAGGTTTTGGGGTGTGGAATTTTTATTGGAGTCACTATTTTTTCGTGTTCTTTAGACCATTATTATTTCCTTTAGATTATACGTGAGGGGTTATTGCATCTAACATTGTTCTTACATAATGACACATGTGTTTCATAATTTTTTTATTTGATTTAAAATGTGTTAGTGTGTCATATGGGTCGTGTATGTGGTTTAAGGAGATTTTACTGTATTTTTCGAACGAGGTCCAACTCGTGCAAATGAGATCTCATACGAACAAGATATCCGGGGTTCGAACAAGAGACATATTTAATAGACCTTTGTCTTTTCATCGCATCTTCTCACCTAAAATTATTCCCTGAACCTAGTTTTTTGCCATTAACGAACCTAAGCTTCTCTATTCCTCATATCCTTTCACTTTAGTGAAGATTTAAGCTTGAATTATTAGGTTTTCACATATTTAGATTGTGATTCTTGTACCTGATCCAAGTTTTTATTTGGTAGATTTTCTCTCCACTCTAGGGAAGATTTAAGCCCGAATGATTAGGTTTTCACATATTTAGATTGTTATTCTTGTACCTGATCCAAGTTTTTATTTGGTAGAATTTTTCTGCTCTTAATTTTGTCCTTTATTACATACACACACATATGTGATTTTAGGGCTTTTCATACATATATTCGCACATTTGGTTTATATTTGTATTTATGTGTGAAAAAACTATTTTTATTTTTTGCTATATATATGTGTTTGTGATTTAAAATAACAAATAGATTTTTTTTGACTTAGTTGACATAGATTCCCATCATATAGTTAATTCATATTCTTATTCGGGTTGTTAACTTTATCACACTATATCCATGGTTGATTTTTTTTGAGTTTGTGGTTGGA
The DNA here is from genome assembly GCA_949130495.1 of Sambucus nigra. Taxonomy (NCBI): domain Eukaryota; kingdom Viridiplantae; phylum Streptophyta; class Magnoliopsida; order Dipsacales; family Adoxaceae; genus Sambucus; species Sambucus nigra. The sequence goes on from OX422216.1 coordinate 484,533,061, forward strand.
AGTTGGATTTGTGATCGAATTAGATCCCTAGTTCCCCTTTAGAGCATATATACCCTTTAGGTTACTTTGGTTTATTTCTTTTGATTGGGAAAAAAACAAAAAATATCCCTCCTCAACCTTACCCGCATTATAAACCACTTTATGGGTTATGCTTGAGGAATTTGAGTGTTTTATATCCACTTGGTATTTCTAGATTAGGGTGTGTAACAACCCGTGATTTTTAAACTCGTTTCAATTAAATTAACTCAGATTTCGAAAAAATTAAAATTTTGGAATCTATTTAATTTTGCTATGTAAAAATGTTGGTTTTTATATATAAAAAGAGGATTTTAACTGGAATTTAAATCGGTATTGAAAATTTGAAATTTATAAATTTTTGTATAAAAATTATGGGAGGATCCGACCTAAGAAGGATGAAAAAAATAAAAAAATAAAAATTCAAACGTTCGATCGATCTAAATTTTTTTACAGCAGCTCCGTCTCGCCGTCAACTACAACATACTAAAATTTCAGCAATTTTTAACGGTTCGATCATCAGTAATAAATTTTTTGAGTGTTTGTGTTTGATTAGGACACAAACTCTTTTTGGTATATAAACATAAAGTGATGGGTTTAGGACTTTTAAAACACATTTTATCCTTCTCAAAAATCATCAGCGTCTATTATTTCGATCTCCCTCTATCTAAAAATTCTAGCCCCGATTTTATTCAATATTCAACCCATGATTGGAAGGCTTATTTAGTGTTATCTCGAGTCTGGGGTAGAATGAGTTTTTATTCTTTTCGCGCGAGGAATGCAGTGGTATCATCAGAATTTTGAGGCATAATATTTTGAGTTTCTTGTGATGATTTTATGGTACGGATTTTATGCATAAGGCTCCTTAAATCTCTCAAGAGTAGTCATTTATTTCTCATTTATTTTTACTCATATCGTTGATATCATGACGTTTATTAGAATCTAAAACATTGATTCGATTAAGATCTTGTATTTGTTGATGGGCATGGTATCATGAAATAATTATATGGCATGGAGAATGGTCACCCGCTAATAGTTCAAAAGTCCAATAGTCAGGATGAGGCTTTACGAAGCTTAGGTGATGTGAGGTGAGGCCCGATGACCTATTGACGTGTTATTGAGAAATAAATTGGCATAATGCTCGGATGGCGCATTGGACTCGTATTCAGTTTCATTTTGTTGCATTTTATTCACCGTTATTATTTTGAGCATCTATTCTTCTCATATTGTGTACTTCCCCGTATTTTTCTTTTAGTGGCAGGTTAGAGTGGTTTTGGACACTACAGATTTTTGAAGGATTTTAGAGCACGACGTTTGGTAGATTTTATTTTTGTATAGCTTGGCAGTGTAATTTATTTGGATAGTATTATTTTCGAGTGAAATTTAATTGTAATTATTTTGGAAGTGTAAATTTTGGGCTCATTTTATTTATTTTGTCGAATATAGATACTCTATGCTAATTATTGAGGATTTAGTTTAGTTTCAATCATAGTAGCGCCTTGTGTTTTGCACGGGGTGTTAAAAATGGTATCAAAGTTTAGGTATACGAAAACCCTCGGGTCTTTGGGTTTGGGTCTAGCATGTAGGTTAGATGTGTCTCGTTGAAGATAGGGAGTTTTTGTTGAGGACGTGGTAGGAATCAAGATTAGGATTAGTAATCTTGATGTGAGGATATTTAGAATTGATTTGAGGACTTTGGTATTGTGATGATTTTTTAAAGATAAAATCGAGTAGTGATTCTTGAGAGAGAGTGTGGGGAAACATGCGGATATGATTGGGTGTATGGGCACCTAATTGTGGATTTTATGGGTAGGAATTTGTGCACCCTATTTTGTCTGAAGTGTTAGGCTTCGTCGAATTTCGAGGAAGAAATTCATGTTCTACTGGAGAAGTATGCAACAACCCGTAATTTTTAAACCGGTTTTCATTAAATTAACTCGAATTAAAAAAAATTGGGATCTATTTAATTCTTGTATATAAAAATGTTGGGTTTTATATATAAAAAGAAGGTATTAAATGGAATTTAAAGAGGGATTGAAATTTAAAAAAATTAATTTTTTGTATAAAAATCGGGGGAGGATCCGACCTAAGGAGAATAAAAAAATAAAAATTCAACCGTCCGATCAAGTTGAATTTTTAACAGCAGCTCCGTCTCACCGTCAGCTACAACATACTAAAATTTCATCCAATTCCGACGGTTCGATCATCCATAATAATTTTTCGAGTGTTTGTGTTTGATTAGGACTCAAACTCTTTTTGGTATATAAACATAAAGTGACGGGTTTAGGACTTTTAAAACACATTTTATCCTTCTCAAAAATCAGTACCCTCTATTATTTTCATATGCCAATAATCTACAAACCCTAGCCCCAATTTTATTCAATATTCAACCCATGATTTGAAGGCTTCTTTGGTGTTTTCTCGAGTTTGCGATATAACGCTTTTTCTTGTCTTCGTGCGAGGAACGTAGTGGTATCATTAGAATTTTGAAGCAGAATCTTACGAGTTTCTTGTAATGATTTTAAGGTACGTGATTTACTCAATATGCTCCTTAAATCTGTCGAGAGTAGTCGTTTGTTCCTCATTTATTTATACTCATATTGTTGATATCACAACGTTTAATGGAATCTAAAATATTGATTCGATTGAGAGATTGTATTTGCTGATGGGCATGGTGTCATGAAATTTTTATATGGCACGGAGAATGGTCACCCTCCAATAGTCCAAAAGTCCAATAGTCAGGATGAGGCTTTATGAAGCTTAAGCGAGGTGAGGTGACCTATTGACTTGTTATTAAGAAATAAATTGGTATAATGCTCTGATGTCGTATTTGACTCGTATTCAATTTTGTATTATTGCAATTTAATCCCCATTATTGTTTTGAGCATCTATTCTTATCATATTTTGTACTTCCTCGTATTTTTCTTTTAATGGCAGGTTAGTGTGATTTTGTACGCTAGGGATTTTTAGAGGATTTTAGAGCACAACATTTGGAGGATTTTATTTTTGTATAGCTTGGCAGTGTAATTTATTTGGAGAGCTTAGTATATTATTTTCGAGTGAAATTTAATTGTAATTATTTTGAAAGTGTAAATTTTGGATTCTTTATATTTATTCTGTGGAATATAGATGCTCTATACTAATTGTTGAAGATTTAATTTAGTTTTAATCGTAGTGGTGCCTCGTGTTTTGCGCGGGGCGTTAAAACAAGATGACTTGATTACCCAAATGGTTTGGAAATGTAGGGTGGTAGACAATGGTGCAGATGAGAGGATCTGTTTACATCGAAATGGTGGGAGAGTTTTATCTCCATGTTAATATCGATAGTGAGTTTATAGTGTCGAGAGTTAAAGGAGTTGAGTCATCATTTCCACCCGATATTATTTATGTGCTCCTAGATTTTCCTAAGATTCTCTTACCCCATTACGTCAAGACCCTGATTATCTTCCACCATACCATGATGTTTATAGGCCCGTCCACTTTACGAATTGTGTACTTCATAACCCTAAGCCACCACAGAGTAGTCATCTATGCTCTGACTATCATCTTTTGAATAAGATAGTCAGTATCAATCTTTATCTCATAGCTAATCATACTACCTACAACCCTGAGCACGTAAGGTTTATGGATGTTATAGATTGAGAGATGACTATCGATTTTCTATTTGTGATTTAGAGGCATATTTCATCCATTCATAATGAATGTGTTATGCGACTAAGAGTGTCCCTACCCTGTGGGATTTTTCTCACATACATAATGATGACACCTTACGTTACTCTATATCCTATAGAGCGCATACCGGATTCCCTTTCTCGAATATATAAGACCACTAAACACTGATCCAATTCTTATGTCCCTGAGGAGGCTCGTGTTCTCCCTCCATGTGCTTTAGAGGATGAGGTCGCTTTTCGGGAAGAGTCTGTAACACCACGTATTTTTGTGCATTTAATATTTAATTAATTCGGGAATTCAAAATTACTTGTGTGTCGTAATTTTAATTGAATTAATTAGGCAATATATATTTAAATATTAATTGGGGAGTGAATGGTTATTATTTAGGGAAATTTACTTACTAAGTGAATAGTAATAATTTATTTACGTCATTTCGGGTATTAATGACGGGGTATGCACTTATCTCAGCCGGGAGTCGGTATAGACTAAATTGGGTGTGAGATAAGAATTTTCATAAATTTATTCAGATGCCAATTCCGAGTGCACGGTTAAGTCCGGATGGACCGAGAGAGTAAAAAAAGTGTACCCGGGGTAGTAAACAGGTCACGGGACGTTTTTAGACATAGCCGGGCCCACAGGGGGACATTTGGGTCACTTGAGCTTGGCCCATTAGGCAAAAAACGGGGTTAAGCCTAGTTAAACAATTATAAGGAAATAGAGAATGACTGATTAGAGTTGGAAAATTACTTAGTGGGTTAGGAAACCCTAAGAAGCAGTTAAGATAAATTTGGGGAACAAAGAAGAGCCAAAACAAAGGAGTTCATCTTCAACCTTGGGCATTCACAACTCCAAAAAAAAATCAGACTCTACATACCCTAAGGCAAGTGGTTAACTTGCTGTAGCATTTAATTTGCTTTTCGATTCATATTTATGTGATGTGGGTAATTAAAATTCGTTTTGGGATTGAAAGGGTATAAACATGGGGTTTTGTAAACCAATATTCTGATTTCTGAATTGTGTAGAAATTCATGTGCAATCTGAGAGTAGTATATATATATATATATATATATATATATATATATGGTAGGATGTAATCCGGATGAACTAGAAACGAATTTGAGGCAGAAATTTGATGTTTAAAAGGGTTAAGGGTTAAAATAGAATTTTTCCCAAATTATGAAAACAATAGAGAACAGACAAATTAATGATGTTTGTGGACATTATGGAGGTCCCTTATGAGGTTTTTAATATATGTTATTGAGGATAAGGCTTGGGTTCGCTGGTAGAAGGAGTTAAGGTTTTTGGATTTTCGCCCATGGCTGAAACAGACCACTCGGAGAAGATGATGACCTGTTCGATCGATCGATCGTGGGTCGGGGGTCGATTGATCGAAGGTCGGCAAATTCTGGCAGTTCTGCCAGTTTGTTTACATAAGGGAAAATTAAATAAAAATCCTTCCCATTCCTTATGTAATAAGAAATACATATGGAGTTACAAACTAATTAATTGTGAGGGAAATTAATTGGGACTTGGGGAGAAATTTAGGTGTGACACACTATAATTAAATTGTGAGAATAATATTTCAAAATAATTAAGGATGGATTTAGTGGATAAGTCCGGGGTTATTGGTTTAGCGATACCAAGACGTTAAATTTATTTAGGTGAAAGCTAAATAATTTAGAGTCGGGTGTTGTTTATTTCGGGCCACGAGAAGAAGTCCGAATACATTGGTTGGGGTGACACCAAAAGTAATTAATGTGAAAATTAATTAATAATTAGAGTCGGACCATAAACTCATAATAATTTGAATAGGCTTGTGTTACGGACTTAGTACACGGTATAACCTAGATCTTTTATATATATATATATATATCACTGTTCTAAAAAACCCGCCTAGGCTTCGCCTAGGCACGCCTAAGCTTAAGGCTTGGGAGAAACGCCTCGCCTTACGCTTTCACGCCTTATTCTTGGTAAAACCCTTAAGGCGCACTTTTTTCTAAAAACAACAATGCTTTAGTGAAACGATGTCGCCTTTTAAAGAATTTGTTTACAAACCAGACCATTATCTCATCCAAAATAATCAAATAGTATTTTAATTTGCATATATTCGGACATATTTTTATGATATGTACAATTTTTGTATTTTAATAGCCTTGTTATGGTTAAAAAATATTAAAATATAATAAGAAGGCCTAAACGCCTTTTCACGTTTTTTCACGCCTAGGCCCGCCTAGGCTTCTAAGGCTTAAGGCTTGGCCTCCACGCCTCAATCACGCCCCGCGTTTTTTAGAACCTTGATATATATATATATGGGTGTGCATTAATATCAGTGGTTAGATATTATTTCTATATACTCTAGTGCTATCAGGGGAGGTTGTGCGTAGTGGATGAATCCCCTAGCTTGAGGAGTAGGGTGAGTATATTCCCAGGTCATAGCGTCCATTATATGTGTGAGGGGCATCTCACTTTCAGGGAAGGAATATGACCGCCTCCAACATATATATATTAACCAAGTTAGTGAGCGATTCTGACTTGGGGTAACTAGGTTATATGATTACGCCTGGTGGGATAGCACTTTAGATAATTTACATCCGGTGAGTTAATACTCGGGAGGATGCTATTATAAAATTTTATTTCAGCATGTTTGTGAATGCTGTAATAGGACTATAAGTATATAATTAGGTAAATAATTATATATGGGCTAATTAATACAAAGCATGAGTTGTATTATATGTAGAACAGGTGTGGAAGTTATATGAATTTAACAAGGGAAATGATTAATTAAGTTAATGTTGATAATAACTTAGAAATCATAATTATGGCACACTCGGTTAGAGTAGGGCGATTGCAAGAGGAAATTCAGTTATCTAGTCAGGAGATAAATAACTAGGTAAATTTTAATTAAGGCGTTAGTAGTGCACATTAGAGGAGAGGTAACGATGTCCTAAAGGGAGTGCGACACTAACTAAAATATGGAGAGCATGCATATTTACTTATTACTGCAAGTTAATCATTTGCTAAATGTTTTTAAAATATTTTGGGTACTAACCCTTGCTATAAAAACTTTTAAAAACCTTTTAGGTGTTCAGCCACAGGGACGCCAGGCTTGACTCAATTTCAGGGATTCGTTGCTGCATCATATGTGGATGTTGCGAGAGTTTGATAGACGCCTCATTCTTTCATTCCCAATGTAGAGATTTCTTATCAGTTATTCGAGCTTGTTGCTCACAATTCATTTAGTATTTGTCAGACCTGTTGAGATTGATTACTTGTCTTTACTTTTTTTGGATTTTGAGCCGATGGTTTATTCGGTTAGTTAATTAATTGTGAATTGTTGTTTCAGTTAAATTGTGATTATTATGTTATTTTTTTTCCGCATGAGTTTTCCATTTAAGTTAATGAAAGATAAAACTTGGCACCAGTCTAATTTTCTCACTTAGGTGGTTAGTAATAAAAAAGGCGACAGTGATGCTAAGAATGAACCAATTGAGAAACCTATTCTAACTTAATTTAGGACTGATCACCCGGGGTTAAATTAGGCAGGGTATCACAGATGGTGTCAGAGCACCAGGTTCTAGTGTCCTTAGGATCAGTGCGGCTTACTACGTTTCAGCGTAGCGTTCGGTTGTTATAGAACCCTATTCTTAGGACTGTTGATTCATTTTCTCTTGTGAGATTTAATATTTTTCTGCTATTGATTTTTGTATAAATTGTGTACTTATACAATTCAATCTATTTTCAGATGCCACCGAAGAGGCAAAGAGCAGAGAGGGTTGAGGCTAGAGATGAGCTCAGGGAGGCTCGTCAGGAGCCACAGGTACCGCCACCCCCCACTCGAGTTGATATCCACTAATCAGGTGGCAGTGATAGTGGCTCAGGCAGTCAAGACAGCAATGCGGGCTATGTTAGCTCATTTTAAACATCCCCAGGCACCGCCTCCAGTGGAACCAGCAGCTCAGGCTCCAGTGGAGCCACCGTCTTGGCAGCGAGTTAGGGAGACCTTTCAGAAGGGTCACCCACCAGAGTTTCTAGGTAGCACCGATGTAGTAGAGGCTTGCGACTGGAAGAAGAACATTCAGCGCCATCTGCGCATTCTGGAATGTACCGATGCGCAGAAACAGATGCTTACTACCTTTCGTCTGTCGGGAGCAACCTTACAGTGGTGGGAGTCAGTTACCACCGTGGAGGAGCGGGATTTGATGACGATAGCAGAATTCTGGGTGCGGTTCGATCGCAAATACTTCCCACCAGTGGTAGAGGTTGAAATGAGGAAGAAGTTCAGTGATTTAGTACTGGGTGAGCGGTCAGTGGCAGACTATGAGGAAGAGTTCACCCGTTTGGAAAACTTTGTGCCAAATGAGGTGAGCAATGAGAAGCGAAAGAAATCGAGGTTTATGGATGGCTTAGCCTGGCGGATCAGGCATCATTTGATTGGGAATTCGACGTTAGTGACTTATACAGATGTCTTTAATGCCGCACTGATTCATTTCCAGGATCATCGCTTCCATGTGAAGGGGAGAAAGAAAGTAGGGGAGCCGAGCCAGCAGGGCAAGGTAGTTACTAGTGGTGACACGAGTGGTAATCAGCAGCAGACTGGCAGTCAGTAGGGGAATCAGGCTAAGAAATTTAGGCCTGGTGGGTTTCGACCAGGAGGACAGGGGTTCAGGCAGGGGCAGTCGGACCCAAATTAGCAGCAACAGGTTTTTCAGGGCCGTCAGGGCCAAGGGAACAATGGGGGAAGCCAGCAGGGCCAACCACGTCAGGGCCAACGATAGGGGGACGGTTAGAAATGCAGTTTTATCTGTGGCCAGCTAAGACACTTCAAGAGGGAGTGCCCGCAGAGGGGTAGAGGTCATCAGTAGGGTGCCCAACAGGGGCAACAGGGGCAGATGCCGCCAGTAGCACCAGCTCCACCCGCCCCACAGCAGCAGGGGCAAATGCAATGTGAGCGTGTATATAACGTCCGGGATGTTCCCAATCCTCCAGCACAACAGGTGCCACTAGCAGTGAGGGTACATTTCATATTCATGGTCATGAGGGTAGTATACTTTTTGACATGGGGGCATCGCATTCATTTATTAAATCAAATTTTGCTAAACGGGCTGGGTTATTAGAGATCGCGGGTAGTCTTCGTATGTGTGTAGAGTCGCCAGTAGGCATCGGGGCTTCGATTCACTCGATTTATCGGGGAGTAGACATTTTAATTGGGAGGCTTAGTTTAGCAGCAAACCTCTTAGTGCTAGATATGGAGGGGTACGATGTCATCTTGGGTATGGATTGGTTGGCAGATTATCGGGTAATGATGGATTGTTATGAAAGGACAATCGTGTTCTCCATTCCAGGACAGGAGATGTTCTTGATAGCGATACCGTTACCTGAGGGAGGATCACGCACGCACCTATATTGCATCGAGGAGGAAACCTCACAGGAGGTGGCAATTCCATTGGACTCAATCCCGGTAGTGAGGGACTTTGAGGATGTGTTCCAGGAAATACCAGGGTTGCCACCCAGCAGGAAAATTGAATTTGTAATCGATTTAGCACAGGGGATGAGGCCTATTGCTCGATCCCCATACCATATGGCCCCTTCAGATATGCGTGAGTTGAGAGAGCAAATTTAGCAGCTTTTGGGTCCGGGTTTCATTCGACAGAGTACATCGCCGTGGGGTGCACCGATGTTGTTTGTGAAGAAGCGGGATGGTTCACTTCGATTATGCGTGGACTATAGGGAGCTAAACAAGGTGACGATACAAAATAAGTATCTGTTACCTAGGATTAATGATATATTTGACCAGTTGAGAGGGACGTCTTACTTCTCCAAGGTCGACTTGAGGTCAGGATATCATCAACTACATATCCGAGAGGAGGACGTTCCTAAGACCGCTTTCCTGTCGCTGTATGGATCTTATGAGTTCAGGGTGATGCCATTCGGGCTCACCAATGCACCAGCAGTGTTCATGGTCGTCATGAATAGGGTTTTCAGAGAGTATCCCGATCAATTTGTCATCGTGTTCATCAATGTCATCCTGATCTACTCGTGCACCGAGGAGGAACACACAGAGCATCTGCGTATGGTTCTATAGACACTATAGGATCACCAGCTCTATGCCAAATTCGGGAAGTGTGGATTTTGGCTGTGAGAGGTACAGTTTCTTGGCCACGTGGTGTCAGACCGGGTATTGCGATGAATCTGAGCAAGGTGTCAGTGGTGAGGGAGTGGGGGCAGCCCACGACACCGATTGAGGTGCACAGTTTTCTGGGATTGGCCGATTATTATAGGCGGTTCATCAAAGGATTCTCAAAGATTGAGGTCCCTTTGACGAATCTGACTCGGGTACCTTTCACTTGGAGTGATCATTGTCAATTAGCTTTCGACGAGCTAAAGGATAAGTTGACATCTGCACCCGTACTTGCTTTGCCGAAGGGAGGACTAGAGTATCGGGTATACACTGACTCATCCTTATAGGGACTTGGGGGCGTGCTTAAACTGGAGGAAAGGTCTATAGAGTATGCGTCCAGAAAGCTAAAGCCCCACGAGAGGAATTACCCCACTCACGACCTGGAGCTAGCAGCGGTCGTTTTTTCTTTGAAGATATGGAGACATTATCTTCTAGGAGAGCAGTTCACTTTATTCACGGATCACAAGTCACTTCAGTATCTCTTCACACAGAAGGATCTGAATATGAGGCAGAGGCGGTGGCTAGAATTTGTGAAAGACTACCAGTTTGATATTCAGTATCATCCTGGTAAGGCTAATGTAGTAATAGACGCATTGAGCCGGAGACCGACTGGGGAAATATCAAAAGTCTCAAAAGCGAAGTGGAAAGAGCTTCGATATGAGGATGATGTGGCCAGGGCCTGCATGTCAGCATTATCCATCATACCCGAGATCATTATGAGGGTTGTGAGGCTCAGTCAGAGGATCATATCTGTTGGGATAGGGTGAGTCAGTTATTAACTGAGGGAGTAGAGGATTACTCGATCAGCTCTGAAGGAGTCCTACGCCTTAATGGGAGGTTAATTGTGCCAGAGGATGAGGAGTTGAGGCACGTTGTTATGACAGAGTCCCATGGTTCGAGATTCGAGGTACATCTCGGTGGGGATAAAATGTACCAGGATATGAGGAGGCAGTATTGGTGGGCAGGAATGAAACGGGACATAGCAGAGTTTGTCTCGAAATATGCCACGTGTCATCTCATGAAGGTTGACCATCAGAGTCCATCAGAGATGCTACATCCGCAAGAAATTCCTGTGTGGAAGTGAGAAATCATCTCAATGTAATTCCTTACCGGGTTACCTGTATCACCAAGGGGTCACGATTCCATATGGGTCATTGACGATCGGTTGACCAAGGTCGCCCACTTTCTGCCGGTTCATACAGACTTTGAGACGATGCGTTATGCACAGCTATTCATAGCGGATATTGTTAAGCTACACGGGGTGCCGATAAATATTGTGTCTGACAGAGATAAAATTTTTGTTGCCCACTTTTGGCAGAGCTTTCAAGAGGCCATGGGCACGAAGTTATGTTTGAGCACAACCTATAACCCACAGACCGACGGGAAGACTGAGAGAGTCAATCAGATGCAGGAAGATATGCTCAGAATGTGCATATTAGACTTTGGGGGAGGTTGAGAGAAATATCTTCCTTTGGTAGAGTTCGCGTATAACAACTCTTACCAATTCACGATCGGCATGGCACCGTTCGAGGCACTATATGGGAGACCTTATCGTTTACCTGCTTGTTGGTTAGAGGTGGGGGACAACAAGCTTTTGGGGCTGGAGATTGTCCAAGAGAAGCCTGCCAAGATAGAGTTGATCCAAGGGCAGATTCAGATAGCTCAGGATAGGCAGAAGAGTTACGCTGATGCTTCATGGAGACATGTGGAGTTAGAGGTTGGGGACCAGGTATTTTTTCGGGTGTCCCCTATGAAAGGGGTGATGAGGTTAGGCAAGAAGGGTAAGTTAGCACCGAGGTACGTGGGACCTTTCCCTAATATTGTGAGGGTGGGACCAGTAGCATATAGACAGGAATTGCCAGAGCATCTTCAGCGGATACACGATGTGTTCCATGTGGCATCCATGAAGAAATATCGAAGGAGCCAGAGGGCCTTTTGGCACATTCCACTCGAGGAAATTGATTTACAGCCAGACATCTCATATGAGGAGAGACCGGTGGCTATTCTGGACCGTAGTGAGCGAAAGTGACGATCCAAGGTTGTTCCACTAGTTAGAGTACAGTGGGGTCATCACAATATTGACGGGTCTACCTGGGAGCGGGAGGAGGATATGCGAGAACAATATCCAGAGCTTTTCACCACAAGTATGACCTAATTTCGGGGATGAAATTCCTTTGTACGGGGGGAAGTATGTAACATCCCGTATTTTTGTGCATTTGATATTTAATTAATTCGGTAGTTCAAAATTACTTGTGTACCGTAATTTTAATTGAATTAATTATGGGAAAATATATTTAAATATTAATCGGGGAGTGAATGGTTAATATTTAGGGAAATTTACTTACTAAGTGAATTGTAATAATTTATTTACGTCATTTCGGGTATTAATAACGGGGTATGTACTTATCTCAGTCGGGAGTCGGTATAGACCAAATTGGGTATGAGATAAGGATTTTCATAAATTAATTTGGATACTAATTCTGAGTGCGTGGTTGAGTCCGGATGGACTGAGATAGTCGAAAAAGTGTGCCCGGGGGTAGTAAACAGGTCACGGGACATTTTTAGACATAGTCGGGCCCACACGGGGACATTTGGGTCACTTAAGCTTGGACCATTAAGAAAAAAAGGGATTAAGCCTAGTTAAACAATTATAAGGAAATAGAGAATGGCTGATTAGAGTTGGAAAATTACTTAGTGGGTTAGGAAACCCTAAGAAGCAGTTAAGGTAAATTTGGGGAACAAAGATGAGACAAAACAAAGGAGTTCATCTTCAACCTTGGGCATTCACAACTCCAAAAAAAATTCAGACTCTATAAACCCTAAGGCAAGTGGTTAACTTGCTGTAGCATTTAATTTGCTTTTCGATTCATATTTATGTGATGTGGGTAATTAAAATTCGTTTTGGGATTGAAAGGGTATAAACATGGGGTTTTGTAAACCAATATTCTGATTTCTGAATTATGTAGAAATTCATGTGCAATTTGAGAGTAGTATACATATATGTCTGGTAGGATGTTTGAGGCAGAAATTTGATGTTTAAATGGGTTAAGGGTTAAAATAGAATTTTCTCCAAATTATGAAAATAGTAGAGAACGGACAAATTAATGATGTTTGTGGACATTATGGAGGTCCCTTATGAGGTTTTTAATATATGTTATTGAGGATAAGGCTTGGGTTTACTGGTAGAAGGAGTTAAGGTTTTTGGATTTTCGCCCATGGCTGAAACAAACCACTCAGAGAAGACGATGACCGATTCGATCGATCGATCGAGGGTCGGGGGTCGATCAATCAAAGGTCGACAAATTCTGGCAGTTCGGCCAGTTTGTTTACATAAGGGAAAATTAAATAAAAATATTTCCCATGCATTATGTAATAAGAAATACATATGGAATTACAAACTAATTAATTGTGAGGGAAACTAATTGGGACTTGGGAGAAATTTAGGTGTGACACACTATGATTAAATTGTGAGAATAATATTTCAAAATAATTAAAGATGGATTTAATTGATAAGTCCGGGGTTATTGGTTGAGCGATACCTAGACGTTAAATTTATTTAGGTGAAAGATAAATAATTTAGAGTCAGGAATTTAGACTCGGGTGTTGTTTATTTCGGGCCACGAGAGTAAGTTCGAATACATTGGTTGAGGCGACACCAAAAGTAATTAATGTGCAAATTAATTAATGATTAGAGTCGGACCATAAACTCATAATAATTTGAATAGGATTGTGTTACGGACTTAGTACACGGTATAACTCGGATGCTATATATTTATATATATACGGTGTGTGATTATATATATATATATATAGTGGTTAGATATTATTTCTATATACTCTAGTGCTATCAGGGGAGGTTGCGCGTAGTGGATGAATCCCCTAGCTTGAGGAGTAGGGTGAGTATATTCCCAGGTCATAGCGTCCATTATACGGGTGAGGGGCTTCTCACTTTTGGGGAAGGAATATGACCGCTTGCAACATGTATATATTAACCAAGTTAGTGAGCGATTCTGACTTGGGGTAACTAGGTTATGTGATTACACCTAGTGGGATTGCACTTTAGAGAATTTACATCCGGTGAGTTAATACTCGGGAGGATGCTATTATAAATTGTTATTCCAGTATGTTTGTGAATGCTGTAATAGGTCTATAAGTATATAATTATGTAAATAATTATATATGGGCTAATTAATACAAAGCATGAGTTGTATTATATGTATAACAGGTTTGGAAGTTATATGAATTTAATAAGAAAATGATTAATTAAGTTAATGTTGATAATAACTTAGAAATCATAATTATGGCACACTCGGTTAGAGTAGGGCGATTGCAAGAGGCAATTCATGTTGATGCAAAAAACTGGACCGAATCCCATTTTTATGATCACAGATAAATAGATAAAAGCAATCCAATCAAGCACATGAGAGACAAAGATTTTTAAAGTGGTTCGGATATGAATAAAGCCTACGTCCACTGTTATTTTATTCCCAGGGGTTTACAATAGCACCATAGGGTGTAGAGAGAGAAAGGATGTGTATCTTGTGTATGGGGTTTCTAGGTTCCCCCGGATCTCCTCCGGATCTCCCCCTTTTGGCTAAGGGAATACATGTATTTATAGTGATGGGAGATAAGGAGATTCATTATATGTAGACATTTATGTCTACATTCAACGAATCTAATTGTTTAATTTCTTGGTATGCTATGTGTTGTCATCTATTAATACAATATAAATGTACATTAAGTCTCATTAAATGCGCTGTCATCTTCATTAATGCACATTAAATGCATAGTTATCCTTTGATCTTCCTGGTTGGTATGCCGACCAACTCTCCTCGGGTGCCGACTAACACTCCTCGGGTGCCGACCAACTCTCCTCGGGTGCTGACTAATACTCCTCGGGTGCCGACCAACTCTCCTCGGGTGCCGAATATTGCCACGTAGGATGACATGTGTCATTTTCTGATTGGTCCTCGTAGATGGAGAATTTTTGCAGTAACAGAAGCCCCCAATGCTCCATGCTTGATGGTTTACTTGAAAGGATGGAGTATTTATTCTGCAGTGTTGCTCGGTGCTCGTGAAATTCTTGATCCACATTCTTGATTTGTTCAACATAAAGTGCATTATCTCCTGGACGACATATGATGCAGGCTGATCGATGGTTGCTAATCTTTATTTTGAGGAACTCCGTGTGCTATGTATCACCCCTGGGAATTTGGATGCAGCCATGCCATAGTATGCAGCTTGTAGCTTGTCATAATCTTCAAGCATGTTGATTGGTTTGCTAGCCGACCAACTGCCTCCTGTGCCAAGCAACTGAGTGCTAACTTCATGTGCTTGATTCTTCTGATTTATGATCCTCTGAATACTTTGTCGAGTAACATACTAGCTTTTGAACCCAACTCTTCAATCTGATTAGTATGCTAGTGGTGGACTTCGAAACATTTTCATACAACTTCTTCTTCAATGTTGGTCGGGACAGTAGTAGTAAAGATCTCAGTGCTGTAGATGCTGAATTTGACTTCTGATCTTCAATAGTATGTGCATAATAACTCCTGAATATGCCTCCTGAACTTCTGAATACGCCTCCTGAATTTCAATATACCTACTGAACTTCAATATTCCTCCTGAACTTCAATATACCTCCTGAACTTCAATAGCCTCCTGAACTTCAATATAACTCCTGAACTTCAATATAAAAAATAATTCATGAGCAAGAAAAACAACTCCTGAATGATAATTAGTTCGGGCCCCGACCGTGTGAGTTTGTGGAGTTGAATATGATGCTCGACTGCATGATGTTATAAGAATGTGCCACCAAATGAACAAATATATCTGTAATAGAAGCCCCCAAGTGTGGAATGTGAACTTTGAATGCTTTTTGCTTGATCGCTTTCACATACTCATACTTTGTTTCCGACGAACTGTAGTTGACAGCTTCTTATTCCCGACCAACCTGAGTTGACATTTTTGGGAATAGATTTACTTCCTAACCAACATAAGTTGGCATTTTTAGGAATATATAGTTTTACTTCCCGTAGGAATACATTTACTTCCTAACCAACATAAGTTGGCATTTTTAGGAATACATAGTTTTACTTCCCGTAGGAATACATTTACTTCCTAACCAACATAAGTTGGCATTTTTAGGAATACATTTCCTAACCAACATAAGTTGGCATTTTTAGGAATAGTTTTACTTTCCGTAGGAATACATTTACTTCCTAACCAACATAAGTTGGCATTTTTAGGAATACATAGTTTTACTTCCCGTAGGAATACATTTACTTCCTAACCAACATAAGTTGGCATTTTTAGGAATACATTTTTGATAATAAATGATAGAGACTTCCTCGGAGCTGACCAACGGATTGTTAGGAATAAGATATAATAAATGCTGGAGACCTCCTCAACAGATTGTTGGGAATAAGATAATATAAACGCTGGAGACCTCCTCGGAGATAACCAATAAATTGTTGGGAATAAGGTAATATAAATGCTGGAGACATCCTTGGAGCTGACCAACAGATTGTTGGGAATTAGATAATATATGCTGGAGACATCCTTGGAGCTGACCAACAGATTGTTGGGAATAAGATATAATAAATGCTGGAGACCTCCTCAACAGATTGTTGTAAATAAGATAATATAAATGCTGGAGACCTCCTCGGAGCTGACCAACAGATTGTTGGGATAAAATAATATAAATGCTGGAGACCTCCTCGGAGATGAATATATGATTATAAATATTTGTCGAGCTCCATGCTGAAATAAGAATAGAATATACATCCAAATAGATATAAAGAATAATTAAAAATAATAAAGTGCCTCGTTGATCTGTCGGGGTAGAATTATATAATGCCGAACAAGAATAAGATCTTCCAGAACATAAGAATATGGCCGAGAACGTTGTCAGGCCTGAATATAAATAAGAATTATCCGACCAACTATCCGTTGGGGGTGAAATACAACGAATGTTGTAATTCTCCTCAAAGCTGAATAAGTATCTTGTCGAGGCACAATTGCATAATGCCGAATAAGAATAATATTTTCCAGAACATAAGAATATGTCCGAGAACTTTGCTGGGCCTGCATATAAATAAGAATTACCCCGACCAACTATCCGTTGGGGGTGACATAAATGTTATAGTTCTCGGAGCTGAATATGATAATAAGTATCTCGCCGAGTTCCATGTTGAGATGAATATACAATATGAATCCGAAGGGATATAGAATAATTTGTGCTTGAGCCGATATCTCCGAGTAATAATAAAATATATAATGCCTCGCTGAGGTGAAATGATAATAGTTTCCAGATTGTTTCCGAGCATTCGTCGGCGTTGAGTCTTGTACCTGTAAAAATTAATATCTCGCTCTACCATTTGTGTAGGCTGAATTGATCAGTCGTGAGAATAATTTAATCATTCAATAAATATATGATAGGTATATGTTTGAGAAATAAAAATATTAATTTCAAAAAATGAAATAATATATGTTGGCTAATATGTCGAGATAAAACTGTCTGATGTCGAGCAATAATAGTTTCCAGAGGTTTAAGATTATGGCTGAGCTTTCGTCGGGATTTAATATCGTCCCTATGAAATCTTAATAAGCTTCCCGAGCACCTGTCGAGACTAGATCAAATAATTATTGTCATGAGAATTATTATTCAGCCAAACAATATGTGATGTGTATCAGCATAAGGCAATAAAAATTTCAAAATATGAAATAATATGTTTTATGCCAAATGTGTGTGAGATGGACAAATTTTTATCAGATATGCATCATAAATAAGACGTAGAGTTTTTTGTAAAGTTATTTAATTGCCAACAACTAATCAGGTATAAGTTGCTGTTTGAAAATTATTTATCACTTGGTTTTAAAAATATTTTTGGGGTGATCACAAGTTAAAAAAGACTTAAGCCCCCTGTTTGTTCCCGAGCTGAACTCATGTTTACAGAAATATCTGGGGTGCTTCGCATTTATCACTTGCTGTTTGAAATAAGAATCATGAATACCTTAGGAAATTTGAATCGTCTAAAATTAGAAGAGTTGGTAGGATACATACAGACGTACGAAATTGACATGTTTCCCGACACTATCAAATCTAAGGATAGAGGGATAGCGCTTAAAGCTCAATCTAAGAAAAAGAAAGTGAATTTTTGTGAGTCCGAGTCTGAGTTTGACATGGCCCTGCTTGTAAAGAATTTTAAAAAATTCTCCAATTTTTGAAACAAAATTCTTCCAATAAAAGATTTTCGGAGAAAAATAAAAAGAAAGACAAGGCCAAATAAAGCGGTGAGAAAGAGAAAGATGGTGAAGAAAAGTTTGAATTTTTAAAATGTTTTGAGTGTGAGAGGAGAGGGCACAAGTCATTTGAGTGTCCCACTAGGCTTAGAAGAGAGGGTAAGTAAGTTGTCATACTAGCCACCCTTAGTGATAGTGAGGGAGAAGAGGGATATGAGGACGATGAGTCTGGTAAAGTTTTAGCACATGGAGTGTGTGTAGATTTTTTGAGTCGTGTTAGCACACCCACTTTGTCCCATGACGATCAGGACACTTTTGCACGTGATACCTCCGAGGAGGTTTTGAGTGTTTCTAGCGAGTCTGAGAGAGAGTGTGCTAGTGATGATGAGAGTGAGCTCCAGATTTCATTTCGAGAGTTATACGCCGAGACCTTAAAGACTAAACAATTGAATAACAAGTTGGGTCTCAAGGTGAAAGATTTGGAGAGAGTGATTGAGAGTTTGAAGGAGTTTGAGGAAAAAACAAGTCAACTCGAGAAAGTGAAGGTTTCTTTGAGTGAGCGGTTGATTACTTTGAATAAAGAAAAGATTGAGCTTATAGCCTGCGTGTCACAATTAGAGACATATCTTAAACACGCCCTGGAGGCTAAAGTCACTTTGGATAATGCATCTAAGAAAGTGGGAAAGATGGTTCTCAATCCCCATGACGGTGCGTCTATTTCATTTGCTGCGCCCGAGTCGGTTCCTACTTTAGAGTTAGATTCACATGTCTCTCAACCCGACCCACTTAGGCATCCCGTACCTATTAGGAGAGAGCATAGGAGACATTTTGAGAGAGGTGTACCTAGGCCTGATTATGTTTGTTCCCATTGCAAAAGGAGAGGACCCCTTAGGGAATTTTATTTTAGGTTGGGTAATGTGTCACACTTTGCCTCTACACATGTTCGCACACATGCACCCACCCATGATACTTTGCTTGCACATAATGATAAAGAGTTTGCACATATTCGAGAGTAAGTAAAGTTTTTGGTCAAGACTTCTCATGATTTGATAGAGTTGTTTCAAAAGATGTCACCGTCTTTGGAAAACTCCACCGCACCTTTCGGTTGAGGTCTAGACATATTTTCTAGCATAGGGTGATTTACATGATGACAATTTGCCTATTGCTAGTATGTACCATTTGTGTTATACTTTGTTAGTGTTTTTTTATTATTTTTCTTAATTTTGGCATTGTTTTAGCACTGTTTTGGATCTGTTTGCCCATTCCAGGAACTGTTTTCTAAAAAAAAATCCCAGTGGACAAAAACTGTATTATTTTCTAGGTGTACTGTGTCCTCGCTCGAGCGAGATCACATGTCGCGCGATGTTGTCGTTCAAATGACAACTATTTTCGTTCGAGCAACTATGTGTTTCATTTGAACGACATGATTGGGTTTTCTGAATTTATCTGTTTGCAGTCCTCTGTTTCCTATTAATATATTATTTGGTACTGCTGGATTGTTTCTGAACAGTGTTAAAAAAATACAAAAAGATTTTCCTTTTTAAAAAAATTTGAAAAATCCAAAAACAGTTTTGTATTTTGTTTGCACCTTATATGAATTGACATTTAGGATGATCAAGTCACAACTTCATGCCATATTCACGTGACTATTTGATAGTATTTGAGATAATATGTTGTGTCATTCATGTTCTTTACAAAGTTTGGAGTCTTTGAGATGATAAAATTTTGCTACTTACATGATTGACTCTTCCTGTCATTTATTGCAGACATTCACAGATTTGTTTGAATTTTGTTCTTGTCAATCACATGTGGGTTGAATGTTTCCATCTCAATATTGTCTATACAACGAACCAAATGCGATAGAACTTGACAAAAAGCAGTTCATGTTATAAACCGTTTGTGAGTTTGTGTGTTTTGTTTTAAAAAAATGGAAAAGGGTTGCGAAAGGTACTCATTTTTTCCTTTGCGATAAAGCCACCATTTAAATGGACCTAAAAAAGTGAGGAATTGAAAATTATCCGGGGTCCAATGAGGTTTAAAAGAGATCGAAAAAAATTGAAAGGCAATAAAAGGAATATATGCCAAAAATAAGCCAATAGTTTTAGTTTCATCACCTCATAAGAAAAATAAAAAGCATTATCTTTTAATGAGCGAGTTTGGATGGAATTTTTAACGATTTTCACGTCCTTAAAAGTCATGAAAAAAAATTACATAGTGTTGGACGTTATTGGTGTGGAAGTCATTTATACTTTGATTTGTTGATATGATTTAGACGATGTCATCTAAATTCAACAAATTTTACACCTAAGGACTATTTTGATGTTCATTCGTTAGGAGTACACTTACGCATCGTGCACATATGATATGATTGAGTTGATTTTCCTATCGAATTTGTTCACACCCATTCATTCCGTATCCATGATTTGGTTATCTTAGTATAAATTCATGGTGTGTGATTTTTTGTAACATCATTTTTGCATTTTTTGAATGAGAATTTTGAAAAATAAAAAATAGTTTGTTTGCCATGTTTACGGTGACACCCCAATTTGATTCAAATGATTTTATGGGGGAGTTTAAGTATGGGGGAGATTTAGATTTGATTATGCTTTCGTGTTTATGATTATTTCATTTCAAACTCGATATGTCATGAGGTTTTTGCTTTGTCTCATGTGCGTAGGTACAATTGAAGAACATTATGTTGCACATCCTGATGAGAAAAGCTTGGAGTTCACAAAAATTAATTATTGAAGCATCATTTGAAAAGTTTGAAGACTTGATAGTTTATCTTTCCATGTTTGAGTTTATGGGAGGGTAGATTTGTATAGGTCATTTGATATTTATAATTCGAATATTTTTATTTTGTTCCGGCATAGACATAGGGGGAGATTTATAAGGACATTGTCCATCACAATTAATTATGTCATATACCGCTACAAGTTTCTACAAATCGTTGAAGAATCGAGAAGCTTTCATCTACAAGAGACGAATCCGAATTACAAGAAGACTTCAACATTCAATCCCAACAAGGATGAATTTGGTAAAATGTGTTTAAGTTCTATTTACATTTCACATTAAAAGTGTTGGGATATTTTTAAAAAAGTTAAAATGGTTTTTGAAATTTTTATAAATGGTTTTTTATTTTTGAAACACATTTTATCATAAAAGTTTTGGATAAAAGTTTTCTGATCCCATGAGCAGTTTTTTTTTAAGTTTCCAAGTTATTTAAAAGACTGAAAGTTTTTTTTAAGGGGATCAGGGACTGTCGTTCAAACGACAACGTTCTCGTTCAAACAAGAACCTGTCTCGCTCGAACGACAGGTGTTTTGTTCTAACACATCACCACCTTGTTTTTATTATAAATAGGGCGTCAGACTTTTCGATTTTCATGTGGAGAAAAACTGGTTTTACCAGAATACGTTTTTATACTACTCTCCACCCATTTGAGGGTTCATCACTTTTGTTTTACAATTCACAATCCCAATTTCTTTTGTGTGAGGTGTTTTGTTGAACCCAAAAGTATAGTTTGCTATTATTCATACTTTGTGGGGAGATCTCTACAACCGAGGGCTGCGTGCTATTGTGGAGTGAGTCTCGATGGAGTTTTATGAGTGCGTGTTATTAGGGAGTGTTGCGGTGTTCCTGGGTTGAAGACTGGACTGCGGTTCATGTAGGTACGCTGATTGTGGACTTATTGTTGACGACAACGATCGACGCCTGCGGGTATTCGAGTTTCAAACTGTATTTCATTGTAACCGTGTAAGTTGCGATTTACAATTATAGTGAAATAAAAAGGTTTTGCCCTGAGGGGATTTTTCGTGAATTTTATGTCGCATATTTTATTTATGATGGTTTGACACTTGCACGCACGTAGCTATTTGAGTTTAAGGGATGAATTGATATGATTCATAAATTGAGTCTAATTAAATAAGTTTGTGATTGGAATTTGCGCAACTATTTAAATCGGTATTGAAAACAGTCTTTCAAATTGGTATCAGAGCTTTTTTAAACAGAGTACATACCTTCTCTCTATCATAATAATATAATTGAAAGATGAAATATATGTCTTGTTCAAGGTGGGGTGATTTAAGCTCCCAATGAGAAATCTTACTTCGCAAGGGGACTAGGATACTGAATGGGATAAATTCTAATAGTCGATAGAAGGATGCCAAATTATAATTTAATCAAAAGATAATTCTCACATATTTAATTGAAAATTAATTTTTTTAATAATGATTTTATGATTGCAAAAATGAGCTCCACTTTTCACCTACTAGTTTTAGTCTTAAAGCAAAAAAGTATAAATTGGAATAAATTTCAAGGACTGAAATGTAATTGAACATTTTTCATAGTATAGATTGTAATAAACTTATTTAACCCACAATTCCCGTCACAATTTCAAAACTGTGATTCTCCTAAAATGGGTAATAAGAATATGGTAATAGTATTAGCTGTAGAACATCTATATTTATATTTTAATGGATACATAAATTATTTTATATACGTGATTTTAGAAGAAAAGTTGCTTTGGCTTTTTAAATTGCTTCTGAACATATATTTGATTATTTTAGTACATCATTTTAATCAAAATTGGGATATCATTTATCGATTCCATTGCATTGAAAAATAATTTATACACTATAAGGTTTGTCTCACCAATACTTCTAGACACTCGAATGAGTAACATCAATGGACAGTTGTTAAAGAGAAAGTTTCCTTCTAAGTTGAACCAAACACAATTTTGCCACTTACACTTAGGTTATTTTATTCTTAAAGTAATTCAAAGACTGATTTAAAATGGAAAATTGAGTTCATTGGAAATGGAGGCACTTCTAGTTTGTAAGTCTTATTTAGAAGACAAAATGACCGAGAGTCCCTTCGCAACCAAAAGATAAAGAATAAAAAATGTGGTTAATATTTGTTCATTTCAATTTATGTGGTCTTAAGACTATTCGGTCAAGAGGTGGTTATGAGTACTTCATCGATTTCATTGATGATTACTCAAGATATGGATACGTTTACCGTATGCACTATAAGTCTTAAGCAATTAATTAGTTAAAAGTTTACAAGGCTAAGGTGGAGCACGGGTGAGTTAAACTAACCAAAATCCTAAGATCTAATCATTGGAATATACCTCTTAGGAGAGTTTATGAATCATTTATCAAAGGTGGGGATTATATCCCAATTGTCTGCAACGAGTATTCCATTGCGAAATGGGGTAGTGGAAATAAAGAATAAGAATCTTTTAGACTTGGTAAGGTCCATATTTAGTTATTAAGGACTAAAACATTCTTATTAGTATTTTACGTTAAGAGAAGACAATATACATTCTAAATTTGTATCATATAAATAGGTCTCCTTAAATTACAAACCCATTCTAGGGAATGTTCAAATCTATAAGTGCCCTAAACTTGTGATGCGAAAGGAGCTAAGGAAGTTGGAATCAAGGAAATGTAATAAATGTAGTTTATGTCATATTCCTAAGAACAAGAAGGTCATTGGTTGTATAATTTTCCGATTCTTGAAGGAGGATTATTTAATAAACAAGAGGACCTAAAGTAATTTAGTCTTATAAGACTTAAAAAAGGAATATCATATTATAAGTGTTGCCATAGCACCTGTACTGGAAGAAACACAACCTGATATTAATGATGCATTATATGCTGGTGGTGAGAGCATTATTAATAATAAGGTAACACGTGTAACTTATACTGGATCATAAGTGGTGCCACGTCATAGTGGGAGCATCAGGTGACATTCTGATAAGTTAGTGTTTTGGGTAAAAATTTCGGTGAGTTCCAAAGGGAACACGAATTGGATCCTAGGAACTAGAATAAGCCATCCAAGACAGGGAATTTAGTTTTGACTTAAGGCTGTGAATACCAAGGTGGATTCGATTTGTTTAAATCAAGTATAGTGAGGTTATAGACTTGTGGGATAAATTCGTCAGGTGCAAGTGTATTTACACGAAGTTAAAAGATAGATATATGGGAAGGTGAAAACCTTCAAGTTAATAATTGTTGCAAAAGGGTTTATTTAGAAAGAAATGGATTGACTATGAGCAAACGTTCTCATCGATAATCATGCTAAAGTCTATTAGAACTATTTTAATATCAAAACCTCTTTCTTGAATCCTAGGATGTGTTTGAAATATGTTTCAGCATTTTCGTTATCTTAAAGGGATATAGGGTAATTTCATACTCCATTATTTGGATGGTATCAAAAGACTAGTATATATAGCATCAAGTTATCTTGGCTTGTCTTTTGACCATACATTAATCCGATTCCAAACAAAAAAAGTTATGGCGATGTCTAATTGGACATTTAATAAGGAAATCCCAGGTAGGAATAATCGATTCTTTAAAATAAGAATCGATTCTTCAAAATTAGAATCGATTCTAATCATGGCTAAAGAGTTATAGACTTCCAATTTTTTATTAAGAAGTTATTCTCGCTTTGGAGAATCGATTCTCACCATCAAAATTACCATCCACTTACATTTATGTTGTATTTTTCTTACCCCTTTGCCCTTTATTTTTCCTTGGGTATATAGAAAGTTGTGAGAGTTTTGGGGGATTCTTATTCATTCTCTCTTGGGTTTTTGGCCTATTGGTGGGATCTTCACTCTCTCGTAGGTTATGTAAGTGTGTTTTGTCACTATCGAGTGTCTACTTCATTTGTCATTTCCTTCAAAGATTTTTTTCTTTGTAACCTTGTTGTGATTTGAATACATATAACTTGGTCGTGTTGATTACTCTATTGTTTTATCTCTTGATTTGATTGGTGTAGTTAGTTTATCATTTTTCGTGGCTATTCTATGGGTTAGGATCATTAAACCACCATTATTGGATATTTGTGCTTGAAATATATGGTTTGGTTTGAATCATTTTTAATTGAAAACTTATGTACAGACTTTGGAGTATCTTAGCATTTTAACTTCCTTTGTCATGCAAGCTTTACTACAACATTAATCCATCTATCACTATACTCAATTGGAAATTTAATATATCATTTTTGAGTTTGGTATCTTCATGTTAGATATTTAGTCTCAATTGGATATGACCAGTTAAATATGATTTGACGTGTTTACCTTAATTCATTTTGTTAATCCGTGGTAATTGAGTGATCCTTAACTCATTTACTTAAACTTTCTTAGTTAACTTAACCTATTTCCTAGTTTTAATTGTAGTTGTGTCTCAAAACCCCCAAATAGATCATCTTTTATTTTAACCTTTTTAAGTAATAAATTAAATCACGTTCCTTGTGGATTCGATCCATACTTTTCGCCACACTCCACAGTGTACCAAATTATGGTTTTTATTAGGCGGTAAACACTTAATGATAAAATATTTATTTACAAAGTTTACTGCTCATCAACATATAAGAATATTCATGGCATTCAAGGCATTCTAGGAAGTATTTAGAGGAGGAATAAAAGCAGCCACATCATCCTCTTGAATAAATATTTCTCCTCATCTAGATCACCTAGAAAATCTGCAAATGTTGTAATCCGAATCTTGGATTCATTATTCCTATCTAGTTTTTTTCTTACATTTTGAACTAGGATCAATCAAAGTTCTTAGGGAAATAAATATTTTTTTTATGTAAATCCCCAACACTAATCGCACTCACTTGTATCATTATTTTGCTCGTAAGACTGCTAGCCCTGTCCCCAATACCAGTGCAACTGGCATAATCCATCACAATAGCAACTCAACTATAACTAGCACTACACCAAAATGTTAATTTTGTGACTGCCTTTTTGTGACTGCCAATAAGGGTGACAAACTAGTCACTCCCGGGAGCAGTCACAAAATTATTTGTGACTGCCATTAGGGGTGATAAAATTAATTGGTTAAAAAAAAATTGAGTGCATTAGTTTGTTACCGCTAATGGGAGTCACAAATGTTACCATATAATTAATTTGTGACTCCTATAAGCAGTCACAAATTTATAACTGTCACAAGCTTATTAGTAGACATAAGTTATGACTCTTATGAGCAGTCACGAAATTATAACTGCTATGAGGAGTCACAAATTTTAGTCTTAGATTTAATTTATGACCGCTATTAGCGGTCACAAATTTTGGCCTAAGACTTAATTTGTAACTGCTATTGGCAGTCATAAATTTGTAACTGCTCCCAGCAGTCACAAATTTTGATCTTAGACTCAATTTGTGACTGCTATTAGCGGTCACAAATTTGTGACTGCTATTAGCAGTCACAAAATTTTTCACCAACTTTAATTTCCCTCTATCTTACGTGAAGAGCTCCCGCTTTAATTTCCCTCTCTCTTTCATTTGCCAAAAACGAAATTTTGGCAAAAACGAAAATTTCATTTATACATACACACACACACAAATAACATAAATTTTGTTTGTTATTTCATTTGCCAAAAACGAAATTTTGTCTTAGCTGTGAAGAAGACGTTAATGTCAAGAAGCATTTGAGAATCTAAAACCCTAATTTCTGTGAATCAAACATGTATATTTTTGGGTATTTTTGTTGTATAATTTCTGTCTAAAGCCTAATTTCGATTCTTATTATGCGTGGGTATGTGTGTATATTTGTGTGTATGTAGAGATTTCTGTTTATATGTGTGTGTGTATGTATAAATTTATGTTTACATGTGTGTGTATGTATGTGTATGTATAGATTTCTGTTTATATGTGTGTTTATGAGTGTATCTATATACAAATTGTATTTTATGTTAATAAGCCCTAGAAATTGTATTGAGGTTATTTTTTTGACAAAATATTATTCAAAAACTCTAGACATTATATTTTTTTGACAAAATATAATCAAATGGATTTTTAATATTACGAGTTTTGCCCGAGCTTTGTGGTCAACGTTCTCTAGACAAAATATAATCAAATCTGATTGTTTTGTTGTGAGTATATCTACACATCGTTTAACATCTTTCGTTTTTTGAATATTATCTTGTTTGGGAATATGTTAGATTTTTTTCAATAATTATTTTATAATATTCATATTTATTTTATCTAAAAATTAATTAAATAACCATTATTTTCTGCTCGTTGAAGTTTTGACGTTTTGTGCTTGGTTGGGTTTTCCTGTGAGTTTTAATGCAATGATAAGTCAGAGATTATGTTCTAAATATTAGCTCAAACTTCATTTAGTTTTATAATTTACTGAGATTCTATTTGTTTGTATTGTAGAATTAATGGGGTTTCCACAATATAAAGAGTGGATGGGTGAAAGTTGTAGAGTGGGGCAAGTATACGTTACTGGGGTTAAAGACTTTGTGAATTATGCAACGAAGAATCTCGAAACTGATATTATCCCATGCCCGTGCAATCGTTGTAAAAATGGGAAACTCTTGAAAGGGGTAGATGTAAAAGTACATTTGTTTCATTGGGGTATGCAAGCTGACTACACGTTTTGGCATTTCCACGGGGAGAGGTAATTTAAGTATATTCCAGAAGAAATACTTGTCAATGAAACCGTTCACACAAATGGTGACCCGTTAGTACATGCTAGGTTAAACGATCTCATAAATGATACGTATGAAGTGCACGCAGCACAAGAAAAGCAAGATAGTAGAGGAAATTCTTTAGGATGTGAGGATCATGTTGGCAATGATAAGGACCAAGTTAAGGATTATATACGGTTAAAAGAAGCAGCCGCAACACCATTATACCATAACTCCAACTCCGACCACACAAAGTTATATGCCATGGTTGGGTTGCACAACTTAAAGAGCAAATTTGGCTTGTCGGGAAAAAGTGTGACGACAATACTCCTCTAGGCGAAAGATTTGCTCCCCAAAGAAAATACACTGCCAGTCAATTATCCGATCATGAAGGATAATTTGAAAGGTTTGGGTATGAAATACAAATCAGTTCATTGCTGCAAGTATGACTGCATTTTATACTATAAGGAGCATAAGGACAAACGGGCTTGTCCTGTATGTAAGGAACCTAGATATGAACAAAAGATGATAGTACATAATAAACATTTGTTGAAAGTAGATACGCAAATACCTAAGAAGGTGTTAAAGTATTTCCCTTTAGGTCCTCGATTGAAGAGACTTTACACTATACCTTGGATAGCAGACGCAATGACTTGGCATGGTCGAGCGGAGGTGGGTGAGAATCTCATGCGACATCCGATTGATTCATCTGTGTGGAGATCTGCAAATCAGCGATACCCGGACTTTACTACAGAAATACGCAACGTTCGCCTCGGAATATCAACCGATGGGTTTAAACCGTTTGGAAAATTGAGCACAGATAAGAGTATATGGCCTATGTTTACAGCGCCTTTAAATTTGCCCCCGTCGTTGTGCATGAGAAAGGAGTTTTCAATTTTGTCATTATTGATACCAGGTCCAAAAGCACCGAGTAGTGACATTGATGTTTTCTTAGCGCCACTAATAAATGAATTGAATGAGTTATGGGTTGAAGGTGTGAGAGCATTCGACTCATACAAAAAGGAGGAATTCATTTTGAGAGCTATGTTGATATGGGCAATTCATGATTTTCCTGCTTATGGGACCTTATCTGAATGCAATGTACATGGTTACCTAGGTTGTCCTATATGTGGAGAGGAGACTGAATCCAGCTGGCTTAAGAAAAGTGGTAAACTTTTTTATCATAGTCATCGAAGATTTCTGCCCCAAAGTCACAAATTCAGGTCAATACGAAGCAATTTTCTCCCAGAAAGCACCGAGACGCGACCACCTCCACCAAGACTTTCTGGTTTGGAAATTGAAGAAAGGTCATTAAAGGCTGATCAAAAGTTGAGGGGGAAACACCCCATAATTTTGGCCCAAAAGCGTAAAAGAAAGGATGTTGACGTGAAAACGGCATGGTCCAGGAGATCAATATTGTTTGATTTGCCATACTGGAAGGAACATCCTGTCCGACACGTGATAGACATAATGCACGCTGAGAAAAATATCATTGAGCATCTCGTAAGCACATGCATTGGTGGTTCTCATTCCAAGGATGGAGAAAAAGCTCGTGAAGATCTTCGTGATTTGAAGATTAAAAGATCATTATGGTTGAAAGAAGATACAAACACTGGAAAAAAGCATATGCCAGTTGCATCTTATACTTTGAGCATTGAAGGAAGAAATATGTTCTTAGAAACATTAAAGGGCTTGAAGGTCCCTTCTAATTTCTCATCCAACTTACGCAGGATTGTCTGCGACGCAACAAAAGATTTGAAAAAGTGCAAGTCCCACGATTGGCATGTGATAATGCAACTTATCCCTCTGTTGTTCGGACACTATTTTTCGGAACACAAGGATCTTCGAAGGGCCATTCTACAAATTAGCTTATGTTTCTCCCTATTGTGTGAGAAAGTTGTCAACAGGACGCACATAATGGCAGCTAAAGAAACTTTGGTCGAGGCTATATGTGTTTTGGAGAAGCACTTTACTCCCTCATTCTTTGACATAAGCATCCACCTTTTAGTGCATTTGTGCGATGAAGCACTTTTATGTGGACCAGTAAGGTACCGATGGATGTATCCGTTCGAACGATTAATGAAAACTTTTAAAGATTACGTTAAGAATACACAGTACGTTGAGGGATCCATTGCTGAGGAGTACATTATGGAAGAGGCTTCCTTGTATGCAAAGGAATATATGCCTAAACCAAACGTTGGAGGTCGTGAACACTTTATTGATGAATTAGAAGACTTTGCTGATGAGGAGGCCCTGGGGAAAGGTAAGGTAGTGAAGCTAACAAGTACACAATATAACCAGGTGACTCGATATGTATTCGAGACGCATAAAGACATAGATAAATGGAAAATGTGAGTTTATTTAAAGTGCTTTGTAAAATAATATAATATGTTCGATGTTATATTAATCAGAAATTAATATTTTTAGTGTTTTAACCTAGGCAATATAATGAGTGCGGGCATGCCAAGAAGAGGAAGGGAGGCGCGAGCGCAGACAATGACTTTAGGCATTGGGTAGATTCTAAGGTGAGTACTGTAATACCTCACTTTTATTTACTGTCTTTGCAACATATTCACAATGCAAATACTTTCTTGGTTTCAGTTATTGAAAGCTGGTGAAGTATCGACGAGGTTTGCACGTCTAGCAAATGGGCCTAGTTTTGTAGCCAAGGAGTTTGGACAATATCGTGTCAATGGTTTTGTGTTCTCTTCAAGCACACACGAGTTAAAAACTCATTGGAAAACAAAGCAGCGACATTTCATATAAAGCATTAACTCATTTCAGGGCAAGCGCGAAAGATAAAAACTTGATAGAAGCTGAGATGACGTATTATGGGATTATAAAACAAATTATCCTATTAGATTATATATCTTTCAGCATACCTGTATTTTACTGTGATTGGGTGAGAGTGAACTTAAGGCAATTTCTCCTATAGTATCACAGTTGACTAGAGCAAAGACACGAGAAGAAAAACATGATGAGGATATGGCATTTCTCAAATCATCCGTTACCATGCTTTTAAGTGCTTTTGAATTGAATGGATTGAAAATACCAAATCCAAGTCCTCGCAATTATACTCCTGTCCCATATCCAAGTCCTCGTAATTACACTCCAGTTCCGCATTCAAGTCCCCATGATTACACTCCAGTTCCGCATTCAAGTCCCCATGATTAAATTCCTACCCCCCCCCCCCCCCCCCCCGTCAATTGAGCCAAACTTTGGAGATTTAACTGATCCTCCACATGATCTATATGTCGATTTATTAGATTTTTCAAATCAGAGAAAGATTGCAAGTGGACAAGTTGTTGCTTCAGCTGCTACTAGAACGGTGGTGCATGGCCATCAATTGCTGATATTTGAACGTAAGGTTTACGTTAGTAGTGTTGAGCCAGGAGAAGAGAATCATCCGTTGTATCGTCGAAGTCATGGGGCGAACACTATTAAGGATGTCGAGAAATCTTGGGTGGTTTGGCCGTTGCTTTGTCTTATCCTTAAGTAATCCAGAGTAATTTGTCTTGAGAAATTTGAACAAATTGTCAAAGTGAATAATTAGTAGTGTTTGAACTCTATTTTAAATATTAGTAATCTGTTTTGAATCAATTAGTAATCTATTTTGAATGTCTTCTGATCTAGAACCCGACATAATTGTTAAGTGTGTGAACTTTAGTTGGAACGAAGTCGGAAGAATGGGAAGAATAGGTGTTCACATTGTGAATTACGTCCTAATTATATCTGCGGATTTATAATCGGACATCGTACGCAGTAGCCCCGTTAGCAGGGGTGATTAGGTTCGATAAATTCTCAATTTTGGTGCCGAGCATCCCCCGGTACGTGTGGGGTTGCATTTTTTAGTTCCGGACCTGTTACATACATTAGATATACCATATGGGTCCAAGAAATCCAGTTGAAGGTGGCCCAATGATCAAATTTCATGAGATTTAGGAAATCAGCAAAGCAGAAAGTTTGATCCCAGCATCCGAATCGATTCGGTTTATCACCGAATCGATTCGACCCCTTCCAGTAGCCAATTAAGGGTTTGCGAATCGATTCCGGTTACTTCCGAATCGATTCGGAAAACCAAAAGTGTCAGGTCTCTACATCCTAATCGATTCGGTTTATCACCGAATCGATTCGCCCTTAGACAGTGTTGAATTCGAGAGTTTTTAATCGATTCGGTTTAACTACCGAATCGATTCGGTTCACCTGGTCACTTAAAATTCCCTCAAAATCAACAAATCAGCTTCTCATTCTCTCTTCTCCCTTAGCCGAAGACCTCCTCCTCTCCCATATCATTTCCTTTATTTTACTCATTTTCACCCTCATGGCTTCCTCATCCATGGCATCCTCATCTAAGGTTACTAATTCAACCCTCTTAAATTGTTTTCAAATATTATTTAGTGTTCTTTGTATAAAAGTAGGGTTAAATGCATTCTTGTAAAATCCACATTTTCAGCAGGAAACTTCATATTTTCTCATTGTTTGTGACGTGAATCCAACAAATACAACTTGTTTATGTTGCTTTGATGATTAAGTTGTATTTTTTGGGATTGTTTCACTTTGAAAATGCCATTTTCACCCTACTTTCTATACATTGCACGCTATCTGTTCGATAAAATGCCTCTGTGAAGGTTTTATGCGCTAAAGCTCCATCTTCGCACCTTTTATCGCACATTCTTATTGAATTATCCTTGTTTGAGTGTGGTGTGCGTCGGTTACGTCTACTCGACCAATTTTTCCCAACGTGCACCCTCCGAACCTAGTTTCCCCAAATTTCACGATTACTTTGATTTTATGCATCGCACTTATGGTGTGTGTATTGAATTAATGTTTTGTAGGTTCCTTCGATCACCAAGCCATCATACAATGCGGTTACTGGATGGGGAGGCGCTGGTTTTGAATCTTTTCGTTCCAAGGATGAGATGGAGTGGTATCGGGCCATGTTCAAAACCAGTCGCCCGATTGCTATTGAGAAGGAGGTGATTTTAGATGAGATGCCGGCTTCTGTAAGACGGTATTTATCCAAATTCAATTGGGAGGCCCATCCGTCCATGAGAGGGGAGGTCAATGAGAACCACGTGCGCCGTTTTTATGCTTCTCTAGTATCTACGCGCGACGGCACGTATGAAGCGTATGTGAGAGGGAGACGGATTACTATTTCTAAGCCCATCTTGGCTGCGCACCTAAGTGGGGCTTCTAACCCTGAGCTCTATCATTACCCGGTCCTCGCAGATGTGCCTCAGCTTCCACAAGAGGTACTTATTGTGCGTCTTGCACCCGGCAAGATTTGGGCGGGGGAGACTTTCCCCACTTTGGGCATGCCCGATGTACATCGTATCCTCCATCTCATCGTCGTTAATTCCATCATTCCAACTCTGACCAAGGTTGTCCTCCGTTACAAGCAGGCCCTCTTCTTATACAGTCTTTTAGGGGATGACACGATCATCAGTCTTCCCGCCCTCATATTGCATCAAATAGTGAACGCTACCTATAGCGAGAAGGGAACCACAACTCTTCCTTTTGCGCGACTGATTTCCCGGATTTGCAGGGATGCCGGATGTGAGGTCTTGGGCAGCGACAAGATACCTAGGCTGCCCAAGGTGTTTAATGATAAGACCATTTCTAAAAGCTTGGGGCAAGATTATTGGGAGAGGAGGAAAAAGCGTATGTTGGATGCTCCTGATGCCCCTGATGCTCCTATGCCGGATATTTCGGAAGTGCCTCATCCAGTCCCACCTCCTGTGCCTCCTACTGTTGACCCCATTACATATCTCGGGGTGCGGATGGATGAGTTACAGGCTAATTTTACTAAGTTTCGGGGCACCTATATGGCAAACTTCGCGTCGTTGCAGGGTGATTTTACCGAGTTTCGGGACACTTATATGACGAACTTCGCATCCTTACGGGCTGACTATCAGCGAGATACTTCCATGATTGCCCGAGCATAGATGGATTTATTTGCTCATATTCGTGGGGGCGAGGCTGTTGTGCCTCCTTACCTTTATAATCCCTATGCCCCTGTGACCCCACCGCGCCCGAGTCCTCGAGCCGCCATCCGGACCATATGTAGGGCGTTGTCATCCCGCTTTCTCTGCTGCTAACTTTTGTGGTTCTTTATTTTGATTTTTGGGTTTGTAACTTTGTAGTTGTGTAGTGGTGTGGGGAAGAGAGAGCACATTTAGTCTATTTTCTAATTTTGGTTTTTGTGCCCCATGTACACAACTTGTGATTATTAATGAAATTACTCATTTACTTCTTCTCTACTTGTTCTACTAGCTTTAATTTGCATTTAATTCCATCTCTTGCATTGGATTGTGTTTAAACTAGATAACTAACTTAATTATGTTGTTAACTAGCATGTGTTGTGTAGTTTCAACTATGAGTAGCTAGACTTATGATTGGGGATCATAATCCCACCTTGGATGCTTGAACTTCATATTTAGGGTTTGGTTTATAATGCGTTGCGATTGATTTGCACTTGAATCACAAGCTTTATTTAGAGCGCACCAATGTGAATTACTATTTCATAAGGTTTATTTGATTGTTGTATTAATAGTCTGGGGGACTTGATTGAAAATATTCAAGAATGGTTTTTATTTACCTATAAATTGTCACATATGCATAGAATGCTTCTGTTTTACAATGATTTTTGTATTCAAGTAAAGTGGATGGTTTTTGGTTCAAGTTGTGCTATCATTTTTAATTATCAATTCACATGTCTTCTTTCAGGTGAAGGAGTAGGTAAGATATAAGTGAAGCTATCATTTAACGATGAGAAAAGGTAAGATGATGGTAATGAAATTCATATATGTTTGCCCAACTTTGGGGAAGTTGTTTGTTTGTATCATTCCTATCATATCCACCACCACCCCTTATATAGATTACTTTGTAGTTATTTGTAGATTCAAAGTTTTGGGATTACTATGTAGTTGAACGGTGATGCGTACGGTTCTTGACGGTGATGCGTGCGGTTCTTGACTCAACATCCTATTCAATAGTTGTCAATATTATTGTTAAATTGATGAAGTGGTTGAAATGAGGTTCAATATGGACCTCGAGTATTGTAGTATTGCTGTTGTTGAGTATTTTTATTTTTTTAAACAGGGTGGATAGGCCTATAAATAGAGGGAACTTTGCCCAAATTTTTTAAAATTAGAATAGAAATATTAGACATTTATTTCACTTTGTTGTCGGGTAACGATTTTTTTTTGCAATTTTCGTCGTGCCTTCAGGCACGGGCATACGCTAGTATATATATATCACATTTTATTATTTGCAGGCATACACATGGCATATCCGGCATACGTAGTATTCAAAGGCCTAAATCCATGTGTTTACACTTCGTGGCAAGCAACACAAGCACAAGTTAATGGATATCGAGGCGCCGTATTCAAAAAATTTGAGTCCATTGAACTTGCTCAACAGGTATACTCCGAGTACACGAGGGAGGATGTCACCGCATCAATACCCCCCACGGCTGATATACCTAGACTTCACGAATCATATCCACTGCGTGGTGACTCCTAGTCTAGATTTAGAATTATTTGTTACATGTTCATGGCATTCCATGTCATCGAAGTGTTGTGTCGTTAGTTTTTTTAGTTTATTTTTTATTCTATGTTCATTTTGTACTTGGCGCCCACTTAGGGGTTGTTTGATGTTAAATTAAGTTTGACAAGTTTTATGTGTACTGGATATTTGGAATATGAGAAATATAAATGAAATGTTGTCAAAAAATTTAGACTTGTTATCATGATATTTATTTTACTTTCATTATTTCATCATTTTGTGAAAATATAAAGATATTTGTAATAGCTTTTACAATATTTAACAAATTTAATTTTGTAACTCCTAATAGGAGTCACAAATTTGTCACTACTATTAATTTTGTAACTGCTAATAGCAGTCACAAATATATGATTCGTAACTGCTGTCGGCAGTTAAGAATAGCAGTTACAAATTGAGGTCACCAGTCATAGGGGTTATTAAAAATTGTGACTGATGTTAGGAGTTATAAATTTTCTTTTGTCACCCCCTAAATTATGACGGTAAATAGCAGTTATAAAGGTCATTTGTGAGTGCTATCAGCACTCACAAATCTCCCATTTTGGTGTAGTGTAGGCTCACAAAATATAACGTTAGTAGAGATAATATTTGGTATATCATCAAAGAGTTAGAGGGACGTATAAACACTAACTTGGTGACCACTTCAAAGGATCTTTCTAGGAATGGATTGGGTCATGAATCGGCATATATATTCACAATTAACATATAAACATCAGAGCCCCTAAAGAAGTTATTCATTTTAATGGTCACCAAGTATAATGGAAAGGTACATCCATCTCACCACATCAGACACGGTAGGCCATGTCCTTATGGATCCATCACGACGGCTTTACGTGTCATATTTTTCTTTTCATTTTGAAAGAATTTGGCCTCATGTGGTTTGAGAAGCTGTCCCTTAGGCCAATATATTCTTTTAGGGAACTCTCCAAGAAATTCATATCTCGCTTCATCATCAATAGTAAAGCTGTGAAGGAAGTTGACTACATAATCACATGTTCAATGTAATTGGTTATTGCAAGGAGAAGTTGCCAATTTCATCCTTCCAGTCTAGCTTTCTTAGGACTGACGACCTCTTCCAATCCATCACCACAAAGCTAACATCATCCATGGACGATCTCATGGCTTGCATCTAGAACTATGCCAAGGTTGAGGATGAGATACTTAACACTAATGTTCTATCCAAGAAGACTTCCAAGTAGTTTAAGATGTACAATTCCAATAAGGGACCTAAGGGGGGATCTCAACTGAATTCAACTAAGAAGGGAGAAAAGGCTCAAAACTTTAAGGGGTGATAAAACAATCCATCTAATGATAATGCTTAGTTAATGGTGGATACTTACTTTGATGAGCCAATGTATAGGATCCTTCTTCAGATAAAGGATAAGCCTACCCTCGAAGATGGTCAGTGACTCGAATGATAGAGAGATTAATCTCAAGTGTAGATATCACTAAGACCATGCATGGTAACATAGAAGAGAATTGCATGATGTTTAAGTGACACCTGGATGATCTTCTCCAGGTTGGTCATTTCAAGGAACACATCTTATCAACAAGACGAAGTCCTCATCACAAGTCAATAGGATACAGAAGAAGGACGAGGATGATGACCTTTCACCATCAAGGATGATCATGGCCATATATGGCTATATAGATCCATCTTAATGTAGGAGGAAAAAATCGAGGGAAAGAGTGAGGATTGCAGTTAGCATGCATAAAGCTTTTTAGGTGGAGGTTTCAAAGCTCGTCCTCACCAAATGAGAACATAAGGAAATTGATCTTGATCGGGCAATAATATTCACCGATGAGGATTTGGTCGGTCTTAAATTTCCTCATAAATATGCATTGGTACTTACTCTTCGAGTGAAAAACTTTGGAGTAGAAATAATACTAATCGATCACAGAAGTTATTTAGAGGTCATTACGTCAACTTGTTGCACAAACTTGGATACAATATCCCAAATATAGGCACCAAGATCGGTCCTTTTTACTGGTTTTAACAACGATGTGAAAACCCCTTTAGGGAATATCAATCCACCAATCAAGGTTAACCCTTTCATTAATGAGCTCGAGTTCCTTGTGATCTAATGAGATTCACCTTACAATGCAATTTTAGGTGGAGGGTAGATCCACAATATAAAAGTTATACCACCATCGCTCCATCAGAAACTCAAGTTTATAATCAACCAGGGGATAGTAGAATTAAGAGGACATTAAGTAGTGACACACAACTATTTTATCACTAATATTAAAGAAAAGCAAGCCCAACCCAAGAAAAGTAGGATGATGACAATTTATACGGTGAACGTCCTAAATAAAAAACAAAGGGAGCTCGATTGGGGTTGAGAAAACCCGATTGCATCCCATCGATTGAGTAAAGGAGGAACTTAGAATTTACCTCAAGACTCATCTCAACCAGAAAAAACCCTTTTTGATTATTTACGAATTGACAGAAGATGAGCTAGAGCATATCATTCACTTTCTTAGGATGAATGTGGACATGTTCACCTGGGAATCCTATGATCTTCTAAAAATTGATGCAGATGTTGCTTAACACTGACTGCACATGAATCATGCATGTCGATCAGTCAAGTAAAATCTAAGAAAATCATTCCTTAAGAAAGTCAAAATGATGGAGAATGAAGTTGAGAATATACTTCATGCCAACTTTATCAAATAGGTTTACATATTGAATCTGGAACACCGTCGTGGTAAAAAAAAAGATTAAAAAGTGGAGGGTTTTCATTGAGTTCATAGACCATAGCAAAGCATGTCCAAAGGATAACTTCCCACTCCCCAGGATTGATCAACTCATCGACTCCATAATACGTTATCAACCCATGAAGTTCATGGACACTATCTCGAGCTATCATCTGATACCTCTGTTCGGACCTGACCAAGATAAGACCTCCTTCATCACAACTCTAGACTTTACTGATACAAAATTATGACTTTGAGTCTCAATAACTCTAGGTTAATGTACCAACACCTCATGATTAATATATTTAAGAAGTTATCCAGATCAACTATATAGGTTTATATTGATGATATGCTCGTCAAAAGAAGATATGGAGCCAAACACATTAGAGATCTTTCTAACACCTTTAAAATAAGCAAGGATTAAATAATGACGTTAAATGCATTTAAGTTCTCTTTCGGAGTTAATCTTGGAAAGTTTCTATGGTACCTCATAACATAAAGAGGAATTGAATCCAATCCGAACCAAATCAAGTTCCTTCAAAAAAATAAAGAATCTAACTACTGTTAGGGACATCCAAGTCTTTATTGGGATGTTGGCTCCCTTAATAGACCATATCGCGGTCATCTAATAAATGTTTCCCGTTATTCTAATATTTAAAGAAGGAAAACACCATGATGTGGACATAATATTATGATCAAATACCAGAAAGGGTTAAACAGTACATGGGATCTCCTTCCTTACTATAAACACTAGCCAGGAAAAGCTTCACTTGTACCTGTTCGTCTCTTAACATGAAACTAGAGGAGCATTGGTTCAGAATAAGTAAGGGGAATAACTATTGGTACTCTATGTTAACCATATTCTCATTAGCTCATAAAAAAGATACATGCATGTCGAGAATATAACACTAGCACTAAGCTACACCATTATTTTTACACCACACAATTATCGTCATGACTTCTTTCCTATTAAAAGAGGTATTAAAAAAGGAGGACTTTTTTAATAGAATGACTAAGTGGTATTTAAAGTTGAACTAGTTTGATATCATTTATTATCCCCGAATAGCCGCCAAGGGGAGAGTTGTAGCCGACTTCATCATTGAGTTCTTAGCCACTCAATAAGGAGAGGTTTTAGACTAACCCCATTTTAAAGTTGCCTAGTCTAAAATAAGCAAATCAAGAGCATAAATGGATACTATTCTTTGATGAATCATTCAATGAACAAGGA
The DNA here is from genome assembly GCA_949130495.1 of Sambucus nigra. Lineage (NCBI taxonomy): Eukaryota > Viridiplantae > Streptophyta > Magnoliopsida > Dipsacales > Adoxaceae > Sambucus > Sambucus nigra. The sequence continues at coordinate 484,572,087 of OX422216.1, forward strand.
ACCGACATGGTAATTATCGTTTTCACCCCCACAAGGGTTCCTTATTGAGATGGGAATTCGAATTAGATTCAAGGGATCTAATAATGAAGCTAAATATGAGGTCATGATACTTGGCCTATAAAGGCAATTATAATGGGAGCACAATACATTTGTATACATTATGATACCCATATAATTTCCAATCAACTCAGTGGAGAATACGAAGGTAGGGATATAAAAATGCTCTCCTACTAGGATAAGGTATAAAAAATCTTAAAGGCTTTCAAATCGGTGTCAATAAAATAATTGTCGAGGAACTTCAATAGTCAAGATGACGCCTTATTTACATTGTCATCAACAATTAATGCTGATTTGAAAATGATTTGAAAAGGACGATCAAAGTTGAGTAACTTATCTGACCAAACATTAATGATCTAGAGGTTACCCCGGAAGTTTTGCAGGTTGAATCGATCCTTTCTTGGATGAACCCATCATCACATATCTAAAGAATGGGGATCTACCTCAAAGTGGTAAAGAGGCTCATAAACTAAATATCTAGTCGGCAAGTTTTGACCTCAACTCTGATGAAAAGAATTATTAAAAATCATTCATGCTCCCTCTTCTCAAATACTTCCACCCAACTCAAGTGGAAGGTATCATAAAAGCAATGCATGAAGACAGTTGTAAAGCTCACGCGGGTGGGAGATCACTTTCCTACAGGGCGATCGCTCAAATCTATTAGTGGATTTTCATGCAGAATGATGCCATTCAATTCGTTTTGCAAATGTGTTAAAGTCTAATAGTTCTTTCTTATTATCAAATAATCAGTTGTCGATATCAACCCTCTCATAACTCCATGACCTCTTTTTGAATGGGGTATGGACATTATGAGGCCTCTGCCCATAGCATCTGTGAATAAGAAGTACCTAAAAAGTAACATAATCTACTTCACCAAATGGGTGGATGACGAACCACTAACTCATATTATAGAGGCTAATGGAAGACGATTCGTATGGAGGAATATCATCACCAAATTTTTTATTCCTAGAAATTTGGTAATTAATAACAAAAGTTAATTAGACAATAACATATCCAGGGACTTTTACGCAGAATATGGGATCCAAATTCACTATGCCTAGGTGGTTTTCCCCTAGTGCAATGGTCAAACATAAATTACCAACAAGACTCCACTTGTTGGGGTCAAATGATGACTAGATAATGCACAGGGAAGATGGGTGGACGAACTCCCATCTTCCCTTTAGGCCTACAGAATAACTCCCAAACGACCAATAGGAGAAACCCTTACGCCTTAGCATAAGGTATGGAAGATGACATATCTTTGGGAATTAGCTTACCAACTCAAAGTAATGAGATCTTTAAGGATGGAAACAACAAAGATCATCTATCTGATGAGATTGATCTAACATATGAACGAATAGAATATGTTCTCATCCACCTTGCAGCGTATCAGAAAGAGCTTGCTAGATAACATAAAAGTAAGGTCAAAGTCCAAGAGTCAATGCTTGGCAATCCAGTGCACAATAAATCGGTACCAATGGCAAAGAAGACCTCAAGAGAAAAATTATCACCTAACTGTCAAGGTCCATATGTAATAGTCTCAAAGGGAGGAGGCCAATCATAGTAGCGGGTGGAGCTGGCTGGCACAAAAATAGGGTTTTAATATGGACTGGAAAATAAATACCAATTTTTAACCCTTTTTAAATTTAATTTAATTGAATTTAAACAAATTAACCTAATTAAACTTAGCAACAATTAACCGATTTTTGTGTTAAAATGATTAATTAATTTTATCTTAACCTAAAGCATGCATCTAATGAGTAAAGTAAGACAAAATAAATCAATCACACAATGCTTGATGTATGAGTAAAACCCATAACGAGAAAAACATTGGACTACCAAGCCACGCAAATTTACTATGATGAGGAATTACAAAAGAACGATAGATGACTTATTCAACGACTCGATTCCCTCACAGGCCCTGACACGACTTCATTCCTTTGACCTCTCCTTCACAATGACATGTAGGAGTCCACCTATGTAGTGCCATTACGAATGAGTCCACACATGCCTCGGTATCCAACAATACAGTTTAGTAACCATCATAACACATAGAGTTCATCATATGCAAATAAATCAGGCACAGAGTCCAACGCACGAAAGGAGTTCTCAACAAGATGAAGAGAATAAACCTTTGGAGCAAACAATAAGATCTCAAGGTATATATAAAGATGGAACTTGGATCTTAAACTAGTTAGGTGTAAATTAGGGTTTGGAGGCTTTACATAGGTATAGGAATTTTTTTTTGCTAAAAACTCTCATTAAAAACCAATGTCAACACTCCTTTATATAGGAAATACGTTTTTTAAGGCGGCACATTTTTTTAGGGTTCGCTCAAACAAAAATAAGAGGTCGTTCGAATGAAAATACATATCTCGTTTGAATCAAACTAACATGTTAATCTCATTCAATCAGACTTTAAATAAGATTCAAACGATGTATCGAACACGTCATTAGTTTGAAAGGTAAACACACTCAAGTCCTAACCTATGACTCAAAGGTTTTGTCCAAACACGGAATAAGCCAAAACATATAAATTGACTCAATTTGGAAATTTGTCCTTACAAATACCTCCTTTGGCTATTCCAGGAGAAAACACAAAATAAAGACCTACGGACCGTTAAAAGACTCAATCCTCAATCCCAAAAGGAAAAAGTACGGACACTTTACAAACTCAAGCTGAGTAGATTTGCTCTTGTGAAAACATCACCGCAGCGTTGTAAACTTGCACACTTAAACATACCTTCAAATGCAAGGAGAATATATAACAATATAAATACACATAAGAATAAATCTTGCCCCTTTGTCAAATAATCTTCGCCTAAGATAGGACTTCTCCCCTTAAGGTAAAGATTTACCATTCTCTCCCTTTTTGTTCAAGAATGCATAATAAACCATTTCTCACTAATATAATCATTTTTCCTCTTAAATGAAACATGGGTAATCATAAAAGGAAAACAAGTATATCATGCATTGGTGTAAAGTGTAACAAGCAACGACAAACATAATGTGGCAACAGCAGCACAAATGATCCAAATAATGAAACAAATTATACCAATTTTGATGCAAAACTGAAGTATAAGATACCAATATAATCATCAAGCATACCAATTTGAAACTACTTAAAACTTAAGATAAAACATATGGCATACATAGACTAAAGGTAAATGCAAAGACTAAAAAATAAACGATACCATATATATAAATATGCAAAAGATACGAAAGACACACAAGCATATATATATAGGTATAAAAACCACAAAAAACACAATAAGCTTTCCACGCTCGTATGGTATAAATGTGTCTAAACAAACATGTGGTGAACGGAGTGAATGGGTTTAAACTAGAAACAAAAGAATTATGACACAATCACTCAAAAATGTCCAAGGAGTTCTATATGACCGCATTAACTTTATCAAATAAAGATTTAGACACAAAGTGACAGATAAAGTGAAATCATAATGGACAAACAAGCACAATGTACATTAGCCAAGAAAATATTGATGATTCTTAAATCGATAGAATCAAACATGAAACGACATGACTCATTGTACAAACCCATTAAACTTATAACACCGTCAAAATTTTAGATATTCAATTTTTTCTCTCATTTTCTTTTGAAGATATCAATTTTGAAGAATAATTACAAAACTATTGGCCTCAAAAAATTTATCTTTTCTTTTAGCTCTCTTTTATTTTAGGCTATTTCCAATGGTGGCCTTTCACGAAGAAAGATTTCTCCCTTTGCAGCCCTTTCTCATGCATATTCATATTTTCAATAAAGAAACAGACTCATGGACAATGATTTTTACATGCACAAATCCCCCATAGTAAAAAAGATATGTATAATGACAAGATTGATAGGATAACAACTTACATAGATCATGTAACATAGGCAGTAAAAATCTAAAAGAGCTTGTGTATGTGTGTACGGAGGCATGTGCAAAGTGAATCCATTAAGCAAATCAAATTCGCACTACTCCATGCAAGCATGATTAAGAACAATACCAAGCATTGAAATTATAATAAAAAATCCTAGTCATATGGATATATGGAATGAAATGGATTCACATACACTGATATGACACACAAAACTTGTTAAACTAAACTACACGTAAACTAAAATCTTTTTGAGTTTAACTGAAACCAATTGAAAACAAAACTCAAAACACAAACAAATATATTTTTGTATTTTTTAAATTAGAACAAATAAATGAAAAATCAAAATACAAAAGACTCAAAGATCATACAACCATAATGTACAAAAGCTAGTGTATGATATAACATGAGAAGAATCAGGTGCAAGAATGCAAGAATCAACCAGTCTAGCATTCAATATCTTCAAAATGGATTTCCTAAACCAAACAGATGAAAATTTAACGCACCGAGTTTTTGGAACCATGGTGACACAGAATCTAGACTTCTAGGACCTCTGCTAAGATCATAACAAACGCCTTAAGGTGACCTTTCCTACCACAATTTGAACATGTATAAACACGAGGAATATTACGTATGGGTTGACCATATCTAATGTCTTTGGTAGTGGTTGACACTCTAAAATAAACATTGTTCTTGGCTTTAACAACAGAATCATTTGAATCATCGAAACCAATATCATCACTACTTGAGTCTCTTAAATCATCTTCTAATTTCAAAACTCTACACTCAAGCAAGGATTTAGACTCTTCAAACATTATCGACCCCTTCTCCAAATTTTTAATATTACATAGATGGTTATCTCGCTCCCCCTCAATTTAAGTGAACTTATACTTAAGAGTCTTTTGACATACCCTTAAATCCTTAATCAATTTTCATTATCTTCTGTGGCACGTCCTTTCACCCTAGCCTCCAACATCTTAGAATCCGCTAACTCACTCTCTAAAACATAGACTCTATCATCACTCTCTTTCTTGGAAACTTATAAATTTTGAAAATCACATTTCATATCCTTAAGCTTCTCACGAATGATATCTCTTTGAGTTTGAAAATTTGCAAATATTTAATTTCATCGTTTAAGCAACAATTTTATTTTTTAAGAAATTTAACTATTTTTGTAAATTTCAGATTGAAAGGAGTTAATTTTTATGCACGATTATGAAGCTCATTAAACTCCTCTCGAATATGAAAATCGGCGTCATTGCTAAATATATCGGACCACTTATCATTACGATGACCCATCGAGAGAACCAAACAAACTCTTGAGAAAGATAAACATCCAAACAACCCTAAAGCAACACGAATTTATGGATCAACATGATAACTTAGTGCACCAGCTCTTATACCACTTGAAAGTGAAAACTTACACAAAATAGGATTTTAATATGGACACGCAAACAAATACAAATTTTGATTTTTTCAAATTTAATGGAACTTAAACAAATTAAGCTAATTAAACATAGCACCAATTAACCGATTGTTGTGTTAAAATGATTAACCAATTTTATCTTAACCTAAAGCGTGCATTTAGGCGAGTATAGTAAGATTAATAAATCAATCACACACAATGCCCTATGTATGAGAAAAATCCACAACGGGAAAGACCTTGGATGTTTCAGCCATGCAAATTCACTATAATGCGGAATTACACAAGTTCGACGGATGACTTACTCAATGACTCGACTCCCTTGTAAGCCTTGATGCTTTTTCGTTCCTTTGACCTCTACTCCATAGTGACACGTAGGAGCCCACATATGAATTATCATAATGTGTGAGTCCTGACACGCCTTAACATTCACCGATACAACTCAGCAACTGTCACAACACATAGAGTCCACCATATGAAAACAAATTATGCATGGAGTCCACCACACAAAATAAGTTCTCAATAAGATGAAGAGAATGAACTTTTGGTTCACACAACAAGATTTAAAAGCATATATAAAGATGAAAGTTGAGTATTAAACAACTTGGGTGTAAATAAGGGTTTGGAGACCTTTGGATATGTATGCCAAAACTTTTTTGCCAAAAAATCTCATTAAAAACTGATGTCAACACTCCTTTATATTAAAAACACATTTTTCAAGGGTTCGTTCGTACGAAAATAAGAGGTCGTTTGAACCAAAATACATACCTTTGTTCAAATAAAACAAAATCTCATTCGAACAAACATGCTAATCTTGTTGTTCAAACTTTGAACGAGCTTCAAACGATGTTTTCACTGTAAAGTAGAACTTCCTCATTTGAACCTCGTTTGAATGTCATTCAAATGACATAAGCATCTCATTCTAATGAAGACTATAAATTCATTTGAAACACTTTAAACAAAATTTGATTATTCTCTTAAAACCTTTTTAAAGCATCCCTTTAATAGTATTTTGTAAAAATAATTAAATACAACACCCAATACTAAAAGCTAAGGATCAGAATATATATACATTAATACCTTATAAGATCATTGAATTTTGTAGATGAAACGATGCACGAAACACGACACAATGTTATAAATGCTCTAAGTTGGGCTTTACAGTGTTTAGTCAAACTTATTATAGGCTTAAATGGTAAATCCGTTTAAGTCATAACCCGTGACTCAAAGGTTTTGTCCAAACACGGAATAAGCTAAAACATACAAAATGACTCAATTCAAAATTATGGCCTTATAAACCTGAGAATGGGTGCTACAACTTATAATAATTTGATCGCCTACTATTTAGCATCAAACTCACTTGAAAATAGTTGTACATCCCAAATTTGGTTGGTCATCCTAGAATAGGCATAAACCCATCTAAGTACGACTTATAATAAGTCGTTCACCTAAGATTTGGCATCAAACCTTCTTGAAAATAGTGGTACAACCTAACTTGGATTATTTGTCCTAGAATAAGTATAAAGCCATTTAAGAATTGGTGGTATAACTTTGAATTAGTCCATCACCTAAGATTTGGCATCAAACCCACTTCAGGATAGTGGCACAACTTACTCGTTAAGTTAAATAAGAATGTTAACTTACAAATCATAGACACTATGTTGATTAAATTGATAAGTCAATTAAAAATACTCTAAAATGGGTAAATTGACACCCTTCCAGCGGTCAGCCTTGTCACGGTCATTAATCGTGACAATTCTTATAATATTGTCACGGTCAAGGATCATGACACGTCCGTGACAAATTTTCCAGCAAAAAAACTCTTTCCCCTCCTTTTTTTCCCCCACCGATTTCTTCCTTCCTTTTTTCTCTCTCTCTACGCTGCTCTCCCTCTCTCTCTACTTTCAGGGTAGTTTCTCTCTCTCTCTCTCTCTCTCTCTCTCTCTCTCTCTCTCTCTCTCTCTCTCTCTCTATCTCTTCCATTTATATATATATATATATATATGTGTGTGTGTGTGTGTGTGTGTATGTGTGTGTGCGCATTTGTGTGGTGGGTGGGGGTGGGGGAGAGGGGGTGGGGCTGGGTGTGTGTGTGTGGTGGGGGAAGGGGGTGGGGATGGGTGTGTGTGCATGTGTGTGTGGTGGGGGTGGGGAGGGGGTGGGGCTGTTTGTGTGTGTGTGTGGTGGGGGAAGAGGGTGGGGCAGGATGGGGGGTGGGGGGTTGCGTGTGTGTGTAGGTGCGCGTGTGTATATGTGTGTAGTGTGCGTGTTTGTGCGTAGTGTCCCTTGTAAACGAATTGATTGATTATTAATTTTTTAGTAAATTAATATATGATTACCCCTCATCGTAAATTAGTAAATTAATATATAATTAATTATGAAAGTAGGATTGTCCCTCATTGTAAATTAGTAAATTAATAATTGTATACTTTAATTGTTAGTGTAATTGATGAAAATAATTAATTGAGTAGATGAATTAAAAGGAGTACGGGATACACATTTATTGTTGACATTGTTGTTGGATTATAGTGGATCGGTGTTGGATTGGTTAATTTTAAAAGTGGCATGACCACTTGATTATTGTCCATATGGGGGTAGGATTTTTCAACTTTTTTTTAAAATTACTTTGTATATCGAAATATATATATATACATATAGTATGATAATTAAATGAAAATACTTGAAATTACATATAGTGCGCATAGATACTAGCCTTCTAGTTCTTATGCGTACGCATTCAATAACCCTTAGACCCGTTCGAGAGTCATTACCCCTGTAATGAGATCTCTCGAATTGTCCCGTTTGGACAGTTTGGGACTGCATAATTTTTATATAATATTCTTAGTGGCTCAAAGTTGTTACTTTTGGAGGAAGTTCTGCAGTCGTATCCTAATGTTCTCTGGGTACATACTAGATTGATAAGTGTAACTGTTATTTCAATTGAGCAATTGAAATAACACCCACACTTGCCATTCTACGTCGTGTACTTGGAGAACTATGGGGATATGCTGCCGAATTTTTCTCAAATCGTAATAATGTGTAGGAGCTGCTAAGTATATTACAGAAAAATGCGGTCTTGAATGAGATAGGACCAGTCACCCTTTAGAGGAGATGGAGGAAATAGAAATTTCTATTATAAATTGAATTTGAATTTGAAATTTAAAAATCGAATATAAATAAGACATAATTAAATGAAACATACTATAAATCTAAGTTTTGTTTACCTTTAATAGGTGACTAGTTGTGGTAGTTGTGATGGGATATCCGAAATACAAAGAGTGGATGGGTGAGACAAATAGAATGGGGAATGTGTTTCGCAGAGGTGCTAACGAATTTGTGAAATACGCAAAGAGCTGTCATAATGATGAAGAGTTTTCGTGTTCGTGTGCTAGGTGTAAGAATGGTAAGGTGTTTGAGTGGAAAACAGTTGAACTACATTTGTTAAGATCGGGTATGCAAGATAGTTATCGATTTTGGAGTTTTCACGGTGAATTAAAAGTTCCTTTTGTCCCCGACCAACCTTCACAACAACCTTCAACAAGTAGGATAGATGTAGTGTGCATGTGTGTGTAGTAATTGTACATATTTGTAGTAATAATTATTTTGATTTGTACATATATGTGCACGCGTGTGTGTGTGTGTGTGTGTGTGTGTGTGTGTGTGCGTGCGTGCGTGTGTGTATGTGTGTGTGTGTGCGCGTGTGTGTGTATGTGGTGGTGAGGGGGGTGGGGCTGTGTGTATGTGTGTGGTGGGGGCTGGGGCTGGGTGTGTGTGCGTATCTGTGTGGTGAGGGGGTGGGACTATTTGTGTGTGTGTGTGGTGGGGGAAGGGGGTGGGGCAGGGGGGCAGGGGTGGGGGGGGGGGATGTTTAACGTAACAATTCATTTTTATTTGTAGTAATTGTACATATTTGCATGTCTTCTTCTAATTCATTTTGATTTGTACTAATAACATTTTGTTACAGCAAATGTCTCCTTCAGGTATTAAGGTGAGGATGATGATGCTGGATATGATGATGTCGTCTGGGCTCGGTGGTAGCGGAGGCGACGAGGGCTCCTCGGCCCCTAGGCTCCCTAAATATGGCAAATTGGGGATGGCCATCGAGAACAAGTTGGGGATATTAGCGAGATCCCTCGAGCTGGTAAAGACGATCATCGGCCCGGGGTACATTAGTTGAAAGGAGGTTCCATATGAGCTCAAGTTAGCTGTTTGGGTGGCACTACAGGTAATGTATTTATATTTATATGAATATGAATATTTCAATTTCAATTTTGATTTCAATTTCAATTTATATTTTGTTTATATTTATTCACAACTAACATTGTATTTGATGGACCGAAACAATTCAGCCTGGATCCAAAGCTACGCGATTCCGTCTTGGAGCAGTTGAGGGAGCAACACAAGACGTGGAAGAAAAATACGCGGACCCGGTACTTTGGGAAGACACGAGAGACCGTTATTCGAATGCGTGAATCCATCCCGCCGAAGGAAACGATCTCATTGGAAAAATGGCAACAGTTCGTTGACAATGAGATCGGGGAACGACAATTGGCATCTCGCCAATCGGGGAGGGAAAACCGGGCAAAAAATACAAACGTGCACTACTCCGGCCGGACGTCTTACGCCGAGGTGGAGCATAGGTTGATGGTAAGATTTAATTTTTCTATAACTACAGAAATATATTATTCTGCATTATTTTACTTAGAGGGGCCGATACTAATTTTACTTTATTTTATTTCAAGGGACAGGGAGTGGCCCTGGGGGTAGGCCACATAGGCTCGATACTTATGTGGCTCTACTTCGAACGAAGAAGGGGAAGGACAAGGAGGTGTCCACGAGCGTCGCTTCCACGAATGTAAGTAATTCGATAGTTTACTTTTTGTTAATTACATTATAATTTTTTAATTTACTTATTTTACTAATCATGTGCTTTTTGTCGTTTCAGGCAAAGCTTAAGGAAGTGCATAAGTCGCAGTCTGATGTCGATAAGGCATCTTTATCCACAGACACACTCAGTCAAGTGCTTAGATCTGATCGCAAGGGGGGGTGAGCTCTTGGGTGGCCAAATCTAGGATCATCGGATTGGAGACGAGCGACACCGAGTTGGCTCGAACGGTGGACTCGCATGACACGAAGCTGTCCCATTTGGAGGCGACGGTCCAAGATATGTTCTCATTCATGAAGCGTTCATTGCGAGAAAAATGCAAGGGGAAGGGGAAGGAGAAGGTGGTGGAGGAGGAGGTGCGGGAGGACGAGGTGCAAGATGACGAGGATGTGGACCTCACTATTTCATCGCTGACACATGCGGACTTTGACGATTAATTTCTCTATTTGGCTCCCTTCGACCGATCGATGTCGACACTTGGTTGGCCGAGCATGTTTATACTGGACATATTTTATGGCCAACGGATAGGGAGGTGGTTGAGGGACTCGAATATTGTCCAAGGTGGACTAGTTCATGGACGTGAGCTTCAAGACATCGATTCCAAGGTGCTCTTCACGCATGTGACACCCGAGAAGGAGAACTCCCCATTGTGGTTACGCGAACAATGCGGCACGATGTATATCAGTGGGTGTGTCAATTTGTATATCGTGTGGCCTACTCACCTCCTCAGATTTAACCTTACCCAAGACATGTAGTGACATTATTTGAATTGAATTGTTTTTAAGTTGGTACATTTGAATTATATTTGGTTTATATCGTGATGCATATTGTCTCTATTTTGAATGTATATTTGCATTATCTCTATTTTATTTGAATATATGATTCTTGAATAGGTACAACGTTGCTATAACAGATACAAATATACTACTGGGCAGTAGCAGTGGCTAAACTGCCCAGTAGATTTTTTTTCAATTCTGCCCAGAATTTTCACGGTCATTGACCGTGACAAAGGATTGTTGTCACGGGCTTGTCACGGTCAATGACCATGATAATTTTTTAAATATTATCACGAGTTTGTCACGGTCCTGACCTATGACAAAACTTGTTAAGTTCAAGGACCGTGACAACAAAATTTATCACCCCCGGAATTATCACGGTCATTGACCTTGACAAGTCCAACTTGTCAAGGTTAATGACCGTGATAATTCGGCAGATTTGGTGTAGTGTAAGTCGGTAACTGACCAACGATTAGTTAAATAGGAATGTTAACTTATAAGTCTAAGTCAATAGGCTTATTATTAAAATAGCCTATTGATTAAATTTACAAGTTAGTTAAGTTATTCACGAATCCCAATCTCACTGACTACTAGTTAAGTTAAATAAGAATGTTAACTTACACATTCTGATCAACAGTTAGGTGGATTAATTATAACATTGAACTGTTAAATTAACTACGCAAAATAAAAATAAACAAAGGCAAGTAACAAAAACAAACTTTCATTAATTTGGAAAATGATTGAAGCAAGCTTACAAGATAAATTCGAAAGAATTCAAAATTAAATAAAAAAATAGCCAAAAAGCCTAAAGCATCTAGGGGTGACCTCCCTCTAGGCGTTAACAACTTCGTTGCCTAGCCTTATCACTTTAGTAGGAGCAGTAGGTTTAATGATCGATCGCTCAACCTAGTGGCCGAATGCCAAGGAAAATTCCCCTACACCTATGGCGGACTTCTCTAAAGGGGTATTTTGGACGTACATTGAGTCATTCTCTAGCACGTTGTCAAGGCTAAAGGAAACCGACTCATGATAGTATAGTTGTGCAATAATTTCTTACGTCACAACTTTGAAGTCATCATCAAAAGACTTCTCAAGGTCGGCCTCGCGACTAGATTGAAGAGACTTTTTTTGCCTCCGAAGAATTATCTTCTCCAAATTCTTTTAGGAAAAGGATCTCTTCAGCATCTTCAGCTCGGTATCAACCTTGCTAAACTCTAACTGAAAGAGTTCAATCTCTCTCGTAACCTTCTCATTCCAAGTAGTCTCCTCCATAAGCTTGACCTCAAGGTAGGTTATTTTATTATTCTTATTGGTAAGAGTGTTCTTTATGATGTTCGCTTAGTTATGAAAATCATCATTTCTCTTCAGATAATGGTCGGCCCTGGTTGTCACCTCATGCATCTCTTGTATGGCCTAAAAAGATAGGGAATAAAGAAAAGTTAGCATTAAAGAAAAATTAGAGATTTTCACAAAATAAAATTAATAAATGACTTACCAGAACATAATGATGAAGCCCTTCCTTATGAAGGCGCTCTAAAATAAATCTTCAAATTCTTCATGTCCCAAGGTAATATGGTAGATTGACCCACCGAATAGCCGACCTTGACATTTTGGAACGTCGAGTCATTAGTGGTGATGGTCTCCTTTCCCTTTATGAAACTTATTATCAAGGGGTGAACCCTGTACATTAGTGGTGATGGGGAGTCTATTATCGTGGGGAAATAACGAGTGGATGATTATTGCCATCAAAATGAGTGAGGGATGAGTTTTATCGGTCTTTAAATTTTGGGCATGTTCAGCCCCCCTATCTCTCTCTCTTTTTCTACTTATCTTTGTCCCAGTTCTCCTTCTTCCGAGCGAAGATTATTTTTTTCTTGGTGTTAATTGCACTTGGTGATTCTGATCAACTCGACCACCCTACTTCTTCAAATTTTCCCAAGCGGTAAAAAGATCAATTATTTGCCTCAGATAGCTAATTATATCCTCGATATCATAAGGAATGGGTGGAAAATAGAATTCCCTTTCCCCTCCTTCTTCCTCTTCTATATATTTCTAAATCTATGTTGATGTTCTGACTTCTTTATATGACAAGAGTGGGGCAAAGTCATCAAAAATGGGTCTTCTTATTGTTGCACCAATTCAGACTCTTTAGAGTCGGTAGAAGTTACGTAGGTGGGTAAAGACGCTTCACCAACGTACACCCCACTTGCTTCTCCGGTAGGAATATGGGTAGCTATTGGAATTGAAAAGTTTTTTGCCACTCTGTAATCTCCTACTATGACCTCTGGAATGGCTGTAAATTCTTGATTGAAGCAATATCCTGTTCATAGACAAAAAGTATATGAGATGATATTTAATGAGGTCTAACACCAACTGGAGTTTGTTGCCCCAAAACCTTTCGTAGATGTCCAAAGTTAATGTCTTGGTCATTGGGTTTTCTATTGAAATAAGGATATATACATAAAAATACAAGACCGATTAGTAACAGATATTGTCAAATTCCCCAAAAAAAGTTCAATAAACGACAGAGGACCTATAAGGAGATCCAGCCTGAATAGGCACAAGAATATATATATATATTTTTCACCGTAAAACAATACAGAAAAATTTAACACATATCTATCAATTCCTTTATAATATAGGGGACAAGTCATTAAATTTTAGGACTTGTCCCTAGCTTAAAAGTGTTATGTTCTAAACCCACGAGAGGTCCTTGGGTCATATCAATATCTAATTTCATTCAAACCCAGATTAGTCCCATAAATCTATGTTATAGCGACTATTCCCATTACAATCTAGAAAAAACTTATGTTTTCTTAGATTAGGAGTATCCCATGAAAACAAAGTAGTTCAATCAATAATGGGTGGAAAGGTACATGACACCCCCTCTATTATGGCCACTTTCATAAAAGCGACCTTATCATTGATGTCCTAGACATCCGTGTCATTCGACGAGGTTCATATCTTGACATTGCCAAGTGTAATAAAATAATTTTTCAAGGTCACTTCGTACTTCTTGAGATGCCTAGACATGGTTAAGAGGAAGGGAAGTCAAAGAAAATAGGTGAAGAAGAAGATAAATAGTAAATTATCTGTAATTTAGAGATAGAAATGGATATGGAAGGTTTATTAACTTTACAGTTCAAGTTGCGTATAAGGGGTCATTTGAAGTCCCTTATACCCTTAACCACTGAAGAGCAGCTGAAGTGATGACTCTTTTGGAAAGAATCCATCTCTCTCACTTCCCCCAGTTCACGCACTTCACGCGCTATGATTACATGGGGAAGTAAATCTATAATGAAGAAGACCCTAAACATGGGGATTCCGTTCGTTTTAAAATGATTATGATACCACTAAGCACAAGCAACATGCGTATCAGCTAATAGGCCGTTGTTAAGAAAATCCATGCCACATGTGGATAATTCAACAATGCCGATAAGGCCTAAAGGTACTATGAGTTGAGCAAGCCATATGGCATGACACATGGAACTAAAAGACTACAACAATAAAGTTTTCCAGAGAACACGATATCACTAATGGATAATTAAAGGCGATGATGATTGTGTATTCCTAGATACATATTTATTATTATTTAACGAATACAAATATATGATTAAGTATAATGATAAATAACTATGAATAAGACCTATAACTATAGGAAACTTGCATTTATAAATAACAATGGCCCTAATGACTTGGGGAATTGATTAAAGCATTCTTGTACCCACGACTTCGACTCTCAGCTACCCTAGAACTCTAAGCCTTCTTTTTATTCTTTTGGTTATATCAATAAAACTCTTCTCTCACTTCCCATGGATATAGACATGCCGACTTTTTGAACCACATAAAATGGTGTTAATTTTTATACTGCACTTATATTTGGGGTTGAAAAGTTACTGAGCATTATTTTAGGATTGAAATCCTCTACGAGTATTATTTGTATTCTTCTCTTATACATTGATGATTCATAGTTTTGTGGACATGTTCTTTATTTGGATAATTTATTCAGTTATTTACAAACTATGGATCTATACATTCATCTTTTACATTCTTATATGTCTCTATTGCTAACATTTTTGAGTTATCATGCTTATTAAGTTGGATTTTGCTAGTATAGATTATGTTTATGATGTTATCGATCATATTGAGACATGGACATCTGAACTTATTGAAATATGCTCTTGATATTCATATTTCCATGCTATTTATATGCCACATATCTCATTGAGCATCTGTTATCATTACATGATTATTTTTTATTTGATCTTATTGATTTATTATATATCGCCGGTTTCTTTCCCTTGTCTATTTAAGACAAAAGGGGAGGGATTTTCGATTCAGGGGGAGTATATGTTAAGGGGGAGCAATTTAGTTCATGCATTAATTTTTTTAAATTCTGCCTATTTTATTAATATTTTGTATCCTTTGTATGTCACCAGGTTGTTTGAGTGTGTAGGACTTACCAAATTTGTAATATTGCTTTACCATAGATTGCAAAGCCATATGTCAGTATCGAGTCTGTCTCACAGGGATAAGATATAGATAAAATGATGTATAGGTATTTGATCCGATAATTTTTTTGGATCTTTTCCAATTTGGCTTTACTCTTAAATAGCCAAAGGGGGAGATTTATAAGGACATGTTTTACGCTCTTTAGGTTTATATGTATTGATTTTATTTCGAAACAAACACATTATGTTATACTGACTTTATATTGAGTCTATTGAGTTGTTATTACACATCATGTAAGATAAAGAGATAAATAACTATGATAAAGAATCTCGTACCAGACCGGGCTTTTTAGACGAAATACGATTGGAGATTTGGTAAGGTTTTGTATTTCCTTTTGTTTATGTCCTAAGTAAGGAACTAACAGGACAAAATACTAGTTTTTCTAAAAATTAAGAAAATAGATTTTGTAAAATATTCAAGGATCCAAAAAAAATGAGGATCTCATTTGAACGAGATGATATCAATTAATTTTTTTATCAAGGTCATTTTTACATACAGGCAACCTCATGAGATAAATTGCTTCAAACGAGCGTTCAGAAGCAAGTTTCATACGAGGACCTTAATTTTCATCCCTGAGACTTGGTAAGACAAAAATTTCATCAAGAGGACCTCAGTAAAAAAAACCATTCAAACTAGGGGTCTCTAGTTCGAATGAGGGCCTTATTTCTTGATAACTTCTTAAACGCATCCGTCAAAGTACAAAGCCTAGTTTTTACAAAATATTTCTTGGATTTGAGAACATCCAATGATATTCCATTCTTTCAAGGTAAACATCAGGTTTATATCCCCTTAGAATATTTACATTAGTCGAAGAATTGCATGACAAATTATGTGGGTGATTAACACATTCGAAACATGTGTGGGTAGATCATCATCAACCAAGATCGGTGAATACTGAGGCGTTTAAGGTTTTGCAGCATGTTCCTAGACTAGATCAGCAATTATTAATCGGGCAGAGATATAGGAGCATAATGAGATTAAAGGACCAGGTGGGAGTAAGCATCATTATATATGTAAGATTTGTTTGTGTCCTTGTTAAGTCTTGATAACATTATTTAGTACTAGTGGACTTGATTATGGGTTTCGACGATAATGGTTTTCACCACGAGGGTTTCCCCTCTAAAATCCTCATGTGTTTTTGATTTCTTTATTTATTGCTTCCACTGATAATCACTTGCATGCAAATTGACCTAATTAATTTTATTCGGTAAAATTAAAATTAGTTCCATTTAAAAGGATTTAATTTGTTTGTCAATGTAATTAATTGAGTAAAAGTAGATCCTTGGGAATATACCTATTTCAAACACGAAACCATCACAAACCTCATCGACAAGTCAAAGCTCCCCTACATAGGAACTTTGCCCATATCGTAGATAATCTTTTATCACCCTTTTTCTTATGAAGATCCAACGGTGGAAATGATAATTTTGGGATAAGTGAGGGAAAAAATAATAAAAAAATGTAGGAGATATATAACATATATCATAAGATAGAATTTGAGAATCAATAGCATCCATGATACGGAATAGACAATCACAAAATATCATAGGTAAAGAGATAACAATGTTCAAGAAGGAAAAACATATGATATCAAGAGATAAATTAGAGGGCGGTAAGAATTTAATGACTTTAACTTATTAAATTCAGATGACAATCCACACCAAATTTTAATCCTTTAGCGCTAGAACATGCAACTATGTGATTTAAAATATAAATCAAACCAAGCATGTAATGAAAATAGAGTTTCAGGAAAAATCCACTAAAGGAAAAACCTTTTATTCACTTTATAAAATTTACAAATCGCAACTTACAAATTATATAAAGGAACCTACAATGATCCTCTCAAGAACCAAACAACTGCAGCCTTCCTTCAGCAATGATCCTCTCAAGAATCACAAGAACCATAGTCCTCCATCTTCAGCAGTGAATACCCTCGGGTTTCACAACTCATCCATGGAGATGCCTTCTCTACAAAGGTATATACAAGATACTAAAACTTTATAAAGTTTAAACAAATTCACAAGAACAATTTTCAGGATGTATGTTGTGAATTAAAAAGTGTTTGGGAACACAAAACAATGAAGAACTTTTGCAAAAGTTATATAGAAATGAAATCTGGCAAAAGTCTTAAAAAAATATGAACACGAAACATGTATTTATAGGACGTTAACAAATATTAAGGGGACGAAATCGCTTGGATGAAATTCAAGGGTCGTTCAAACGGCAAATGCATCTCGTTTGAATGAAATAAAATCTTGTTAGAACGAAGAAGCAATCTCGTTTGAACAGTATTCAAACGACCTTCTGACGAGTCAAAATAGTACGCCCTCGATCGAAGCACGTTAAAAAAAACTACAAATGATCCTTCTAACGAAAACCCAATCTCATTTGAATGAGATGTCCATCTCGTCTGAATGAGGTTCTAAATAAAATAATTTTCTTTTCAAAAATAAAAGCCCTGTTCATTTTTGATAAAAATAAACATCCCAAAAATAAATTATGTAAATTAATTTAAACTCAAAATTGCTTTAGACATTTGTGGTATGTTGGAAAGTCTTTAAACTTGGAGATGCTCGACTTCGATTCACTATGGCGGTGAATGACGATTTGTAACGAGATACGCGAAACTAGTCTAAAATATAAAAGGCATATATAATGAACAATATTAGAAAAATTGTTCTTACAAATGTCTCCCTTTGGATATTCTGGTACAAAACAAACAAACATAACCGAACACCAAATTAAAATAAAATGTCTCCTATGACAAAAACCTACTACCCTTCTTAACCCTAGAACGGAATGGCATAAGTCTCTTTGTTTTCAAACTTCTTCTTTTTCCCTTCCAAAAATTTGTCTTCATCCGTGTGTCTTGAATTCCGTTTTAAGTACTTACACACATGAGACAAAAAAGTATACCTTGTAATGCATCGAGCTTAAAATAAGATAAAACTTTAATTAAATTCTCCCACATAAATCAAACTCACAATTTTTAATTTTCTCTCCCCTTTTATTTTTATTTGAAATAGACAAAGAAGTAGAAACATAGGCATGAAATGCGAAGAATCATGTAAAAGATATCATCACAAAAAGATATGGATTAAGCGTGTGTAATGATTATCTCAAAGGCAAACACAACCAACTATTTTTGAAAATTTTCATTACAAAAAAAAACAAATTTCACAAATACAACACACAATACCATATATAGTATATGCAAAATATGTCAAAAAAATTCGGCACACATATATAGGTATAGACGACTGCAAAATATGACACAAAATACATAAGCTTTACACACTAGCATAGTATCGATGTGTCCAAATATGTGGGATGGAATGAATGGGTGTGAACTAGATCCAAATGAATTCTAACCCAAACACTCAAATATGTTCAAGAAGTTCTAATTGACTACAAAACTTTATCAAACTAAGCTTTTGAAAAGTGTGCTACTGTGATTATTGATTAAATTAAATTCGCAAGTTTCCAAGTACCCCTTATTTAATTAGAGTCCCTAAACATGCATCTAAGGTGCATGTGTCAACCCATAAATAAATAAAGCATGTGACACAAAAATATGCTGAGACACAGATTTCAGGAAAAAAAACCTTTCGGGTAAAACCTTTATTTCACTATGAATATACAAGTTGCAACTTACAATTACATAGAGAAATCTGCTATGGATCAACGCGCAACCAACCCACAAAGACACGCAGTCTTGAACTCAGCAGGAGAATACACGCAGCACCCTCAAAGGACTCGCAGCCCAAACAACAAAGGAAGAACCGTAGCTCTCCTCAATGACACGCATCCATAACACTTTGTAGAGACTCCCTCAGCAATGATACACAGACCTTGGTTGCAAAGATCTCCCCACAAAGGTTGAATAGCAGCAAAACTTGTGTTTTAGGGTTCCAAAAGATCCACAAAAGCAATTGGAATTTTTGTGTGTGAATCAAAAAGATGTTTGGCACATCAAAAATTGAAGTCTTGTTGTGTTTGTACTCTTAGAAACGTTTTCTCAAAGACTTGAAAAATATACCACCGAAAAAGGTATATATATAGGAAAAATAAGTTGGTGGATAAAAAACTCATGGAACTGATCAAGTTTATCCCAGGCGGACCGGTCCAGCTTAGAGGCAGATCGGCCCGACCTCGGATCGGTTCTTTTAAAATATGGATTTATCGATTCGCTACCAGTCTGGGGTCTACTGGATCTTCAGCAAGGAGGATCGGTCCGGGTAGAGGGCTGATCGGTCCGGTATAGAGGCGGACCGGTCCGGAGGTCCAGAAAAATTAAAATTCTTTTAAAAGCCTCAACATTTTATGAAAATTTCCCAATACTAAGTATGAACTTTAAGGAACTTAAAAACAAAACTTTACCAAGTTCATTCTCGCAGAGGCTATGATGTTGAAGAAGCTTTGATATTCGGATCCGTTGATGTAGATGCGATCTTGAATTTCTTCAACAGTGTAACGGCGTACAACATACAAATTGATAATGGACAAAAATGTCCTTACAAATCTCCCCCTATGTTTATGCCGGTACATACATAAAAAATATACGAATTATCAACTAATGACCTATACAAATCTACCCTCCCATGAACCCTAAAGATGGAAAGATACAAATGTTTAAATCTTCATCGTTTGTTCTTCAATCTTCAACAATCATCAAATCTCAAAGCTTTTCTCATCAGGGTGTGCAACATATTGATCTTCAATCTTCATACCTACACACATGAGACAAAGCAAATACCACGTGACATATCGAGTTTGAAATGAGATAAACATAGATACCAATTTATGATAAAAGCATAAGCTAAATCTCAAAAACTCCCCCAAAATTCAAACTCCCCCATAATATGATAATTCTTTCTCCCCCTTTTTATGATGTCCCCAAATAGACAAATGAGAAGAATGAATCAAATAAGCACAATCGGGGTGTCACGGTACACAAAACAGGGCATCAAATAATATGGTAAACGTGATCTTGCAAGGAGATGCTCAAACAAATCTTCACAAACTATTTTTGAACAAATATGATACAAAAATCACACCATGGATTTGGACTCAAACAACCAAGTCATGGAAATGGAATGAATGGGTGTGAACACATTCGATAGGTAAATTAACTCAATCAATCATATGTGCACGATGCATATGTGTACTCCTAACGAATGAACATCAAAAGTATCCTTAGGTGTAAAGATTGTTGAATTTAGATGACATCGTCTTATGCAAATCAACAAATCAAAGTCAAAATGATTTCCACCCCAATAACGTCCAAAACTACTTAGTGCCATTTCGAGAACTTTTCAAAGGACGTGCAAACCCATTGATATATCCATCCAAAACTCCCTCATATATAATAATGCAATTATTTATATCTGAAGAGGTACTAAATTCTCAACTTAGAGAAAACCTATTGACCCAAATTTTTGGCATGAATTTCTTTTTATTGCCATACAATTTTTTTGTGTGGGCTCTTTTCAAACGGTGGCCTTCCCGATGTGATTACTATTCACTCGCAGCCCTTTCCCATGTTCACTCATTATTTTTTTTAAACTAAACAATTTATTCCTCACGGGCAATGGTTTTTACATGCACTACTTTTATTACTCTCGTATTATTGCACTTGGTTCGTTTTAAGGACAGGATTGAGATGAAAACACCCAACCAACATGTGATAAGTCAAGAACAATAATCAAACAAATCCGTGCATGTGTGCAATAAAGGAAATTATGAGTCAAACATGTAGGAAGAAACACTTAATTACATCTTAATGACTCCAAACATTATAAAGCACATGGATGAATTGACCTATTGTCTCAAAACACTATCAAATAGTCACATGAAAATAATGGAATGATGTTGTGACTTGGTCATCCTAAGTGTTTATCCATAAATGGTGCAAACAAAATACAAAAATCTTTTTGGATTTTCTCAAAATTTTATCAAAAAAAAATACAACATACAAAAATGATACATACTAGCAATAGGCAAACAATGTCATCATGAAAATCGCCCTATGCTAGTAAACAAGTCAAACCTCAATCATTAGGTGCAGAGGGGTTTTCCAAAGGTGGTGACAGCTTATGAAAAACCTCCATCAATTCTTGTGAAGTTTTTACTAAAAACTTAACTTGCTCACCTAAATGTGCAAACTCTCTCATTTAGTCTCCGGGAGCATGTAAAGTATCATGTGTGGGTGCATGTGTGCCAGAAACACGTGTAGAAGCAAAATGTGACACATACCCCAACTTAAAGCAAAATTCCCTATGGTGTCCTCTCCTCTTGCAATGTGAGAAAACATAAATAGGCCTAGGAAAACCTCTCTCAAAAACTCTAGGACGCACTCTCCTAATGGGAATGGGACGCCTAGGTGGGTTAGGGTGAGACTCACGTGAATCAAACACTAAATTGGGAACCGGCTCGGATGCTAATTTGGAAGTAGAAGCACCGTCATGACTTATTCCTAACTTCTCACCTTTACCCTTATGAACCACCTTTTCAACCTTCTTAGGTGTGTTCAAAAAATTGACTTTGACCTCCCTAGCACGTTCGAGATCACTCTCGAGTTGGGATACACGTGTCGTCAAACTAGACAACGTGTCGGTCATATCACACTTCTCCTTTCTCAAAACCTCCTTCTCTTTCTCCAAATCTAAAACCCGACGACCTAAATCACGATTATACTTCTTTGTTTTCAAGGTCTCAGTGTACAAATCTCTAAAAGCTTTTTGGAGCTCACTTTCATCTCCACTTTCACTCTCACTTTCTCCCTCACTTGAAGCGCTCAAACCATCACTATCACATTCGTGTGCACTATTGTGGGACAAGGTGGGTGTGCTCACACGACTAGAAAAAGCTAAAAACTTCTCACCACTAGTCTCATCACCCTCACCTTCGCTACTATCACTAAGTGTGGCGGGCGTAGCTACTTTCTTTCCTTTCTTTCTAAGCCACGTATGACACTCAAACGACTTATGTCCCTTACCCCCACATTCAAAACAAGTGACGTTCTCAAAATCTTCCTCACACTCCTCATCGGATTTATTCTCTTTTTCCCTCTCACCACTTTCTTTGGCCTTTCCTTTCTTTTTATTTCTCTCAAAAAAAATCTTTTTATTGGAAGAATTATTTTTGTTCATGTTGAGAATTTTTTTTAAAAATTTCGCAAACAAGGCCATATCATTAAAATCAAAATCTCCCTCAGAATCGGACTCACAAACTTTTTCTTTCTTTTTCTTAAAATGAGTCTTTAAAGCAATGCCATTATCCTTAGACTTAATGGTTTTGGGAAACATGTCAATCTCATAGGTTTGAAGATCTCCTACAAGTTCTTTCAACTTAAGTGATTTCAAATTTCCTAAAGAGTTCAAAACAGTGACTTTAGGAATAAAGCATTTTGGGAGAGATCTCAAAATCTTTTTAACGACACGCGTGTTATCAATCACCTCACCCAAATTAAAACATGTGTTAACAATGTCTGACAAATGAGCATAAAAATCATCAAAGCATTCAGACTCAGACATGGTGATAGTTTCAAATTGGGTGGCCAAATTTTATAATTTTGATTCTTTAACCGCGTTGGTACCCTCATGTGTCAATTTCAAAACATCCCAAGCCTCTTTAGACGTGGTGCACGTCATAATTCGGCGAAACTCATCAGGAGAGACAGCTCCAGAAATAGCACTTAGACCACGGGAATTAAAATTGGACAATTTATAATCATCTTCAGTCCAGGCTGTCCAACCATTTTCGCAAAGCATCCAAACACGTTCGTCAATAGATTTTAAAATCGATTTCATACGAGCTTTCCAATAGGCATAATTAGACCCGTCAAAAATAGGCATCTGATTATATAAGTACTCCATAGGAAAAAAATGCGAATTTTCACAAAATTGATTTTTCAAAAAAATCAATATCACACGATTTTGCGAAAAATAGGATCACGAGATAAATTAGCGTAACCCGCTCTGATACCAATTTGAAAAGTGTGCTACTGTGATTATTGATTAAATTAAATTCACAAGTTTCCAAGTATCCCTTATTTAATTAGAGTCCCTAAACATGCATCTAAGGTGCATGTGTCAACCCATAAATAAATAAAGCATGTGACACGAAAATATGCAAAGACACATATTTCAGGAAAAAAACCCTTTCGGGTAAAACCTTTATTTCACTATGAATATACAAGTCGCAACTTACAATTACATAGAGAAATCTGCAATGGATCAATGTGCAGCCAACCCACAAAGACACGCAGTCTTGAACTCAGCAGGAGAATACACGCAGCACCCTCCAAGGACTCGCAGCCCAAACAACAAAGGAAGAACCGCAACTCTCCTCAATGACACGCAACCATAACACTTTGTAGAGATTCCCTCAGCAATGACACGCATCCCTCGGTTGCAAAGATCTCCCCACAAAGGTTGAACAACAGCAAAACTTGTGTTCTAGGGCTCCAAAAGATTCACAAAATCAATTGGGATTTTTGTCTGTGAATCAAAAAGATGTTTGGCACATCAAAAATTGAAGTCTTGTTGTGTTTGTACTCCTAGAAACGTTTTCTCAAAGACTTGAAAAATATACCACCGAAAAAGGTATATATATAGGAAAAATAAGTTGGTGGATAAAAAACTCACGGAACTGATTGAGTTTATCCCAGGCGGACCGGTCCGGCTTAGAGGCGGATCGATCCGACCTCGGATCGATTCTTTTAAAATATGGCTTTATCGGTTCGCTACCAGTCCGGGGTCTACTGGATCTTCAGCAAGGCGTATCGGTCTGGATAGAGGGCGGATCGGTCCGGAGGCGGATCGGTCCGGTATAGAGGCGGACGGGTCCGGAGGTCCAGAAAAATTAAAATTCTCTTAAAAGCCTCATTTTGCTTGAAATTTTTTTTATAAAAAACATTTTATGAAAATTTTCCAATACTAAGTATGAACTTTAAGGAACTTAAAAACAAAACTTTACCAAGTTCATTCTCGCAGAGGCTATGATGTTGAAGAAGCTTTGATATTCAGATCCGTTGATGTAGATGCGATCTTGAATTTCTTCAACAGTGTAACGGCGTACGACATACAAATTGATAATGGACAAAAATGTCCTTACAGCTTTAGCCTCAAGTGACAAATAAAGTTGAACTTAATGAATAAAACAAGCACAATGCATACAAGCCTAGAATATTGATGATTTCTACAAATAAATAGTGTCGTGACAAAATAAGCAACTAGGATTCATTGTGCAAACTTGTTGATCTTCAACTAAACTCCCTCAAAAGATAAACATAACCATATTTTTCTATTCTTTTATTTTATTTTATTTTGAAGAGATCTTTTGAATGATAAAAAAAATTAAACTATGTTGGCCCCTTTTTGGCAAATTCTTCTCTTTTTATTGTCTTTATTTTTTCTTGGGCTCTTTTATGTGGTGTCTTTCACGCAAAGTCAACCTTTTTTTGCAGCCCTTTTTCGTGTACAATCATATTTTTTCAATAATAAAAAAATCTCACGAGCAACGATTCTTACATGCATAAATCCCCCATAGTCACATAAACATGTAGATGGCAAAATTAATTGGAGAACATCTCACTAAGCTCAAATGTACATTGTAAAGTTAAAATCCAGCAAACTCGTGCATGTGTGTGTGGAGGCATATACAAAGTTGAATCAATAAAGCAAATCAAGTTCAAAACAACTTCATAAATATGATTAACGCCAATCTAAGTATCAAAAGTCATAACCAAATGTCCTAGCTACAAGAAAATTGCGGAGTGAATTGGATTCAAACACACCAATCCGCCATACCAAATGTGTTTATCAAAATAAAATCTTTTGTATTTTTTAAAATGACTCAATAAAAGAAAATTACAATACAAAAGATACACATGTCATAACACTAGCAGACATATATCATGAAGCACAATAAAAGTATGACAAACATAATCATGCAAGCAATCATCCATATAATATAGCATGTGAAGAATCATGTGCAAGCATGCAGAATCAACAAGTCTAACATCTATCAACTCAAAAATGGATTTTTTAATCCAAATAGGTGTATACTTAACGTGTCATGATTCAGAAACTAAGGGAATACTAGACTTCAACTTCCTAGGACCACTTACAAGATCATAACAAAAACGCCTAAGGTGACCTTTCCTACCATAATATGATCATGTGTAAACATTTGGAATGTTACCTATGGGTTGATCTTTTCTAATATCCTTGGATTTGGTTGACCCTCTAAGCTAAACAATAGTCTCGGCTTTAAAATTAGAAGCATTAACATAGGATCAAGTACCATTACTACCAACACTACTCAAGTCATTTAAATCACCTTTTAACTTTAAAATTTTAGACTCAAGCAAAGAATTTGACTCTTCTAATTTTAGGGACTCCTTCTTCATATGTTCAATCATTCCTAATTTTAGATGCAAAACATAAAAACTTAGTGCAACCTACACTGATACCAATTTGAGAGGCGGTAAGAATCTAATGGCGTTAACTTATTAAATTCATATGACAATCAATACCAAATTTTAATCCGTTAACCCTAGAAAATGCAACTATGTGATTCAAAACATAAATCAAACCAAAATGAAAACCGAGTTTGAGGAAAAATCCCCTCAGGGCAAAACCTTTTATTTACTTTCTAAAAATTTACAAATCGCAACTTACAAATTCTATAAAGGAATCTACAATGATCCTCTCAAAAACCACACTACTGCAACCTTCCTTAATTAATGATCCTTTTAAGAATCACAAGAATCCCAGTCCTTCATCTTCAGTAGTAAATACCCTCGGGGTTCACAACTTAGCTATGGAGATACCTTTTCCACAAAGGTGTATACAGGATACTATAACTTTCTAGGGTTTAAACAAATTCACAAGAATGATTTTCAGGATGTACGTTGTTAATAAAAGAGTATTTTGAACACAAAACAATAAAGAACTTTTGCAAAAGTTATACAGAAATGAATATGGAAAAATTCTTTAAAAATTTGAACATGAAACGGGTATTTATAGGACGTTTACAAATTTCGAGGCGACGGACTTATTTGAATGAAATTCAAGGCTCTTTCAAACAAAAAATGTATCTCGTTTGAACAAAATAAATCTCATTTGAATAAGAAGAAATCTCATTTGAATAGGATTTTAATGACCTTCTGGCGAGTCAAAATAATAAGTCCTCAATCGAAGCTCCTTAGAAAAAAAACAACGAACAATCCTTCTAACGAAAACCCAATCTCGTTTGAATGAGATGTCCATCTCATTTGAACGAGGATTTAAATAAAATATTTTTCTTTTCGAAATAAAAGCCCTATTCATTTTTTATAAAAAAAATATCTCAAAAATAATTCTGTAAATTAATTTAAACTTTGAATTGTTTTATACCTTTATGGGATGTGGAAAAGTCTTCAAACTCGGAGATACTCGAGTTCGGTTCATCGTGACGTTGTGTGACGATTTGTAACAGGATACACCAAAGTAGCCTAAAATATAAAAAGGCCTATGCTATGAACAATATATAAAAAATCTTCTTACAATAAAAAACACAAATAAAACTTACTAACTGATGATACGAGAAATCGGCCATAAGGCGTTCTCATACCAGCAGGTCAAGAGTAATGTGTGTGTTAAACAAGTAAAGCAAGCAAACAGGGAGAAGACAAGGTATAGAGTGGTTCAGCCTCTAAAATAGGTCTACGTCCACTGTGTTGCTCCGTTCTCATTATGTGCGTTGCACAGTACAATATAATCATGCCTATAGAGGCGTACAAGTATGAGAATAAAGGAGAGTACATGACAGTATTGGAGATTCCGGTGAGCCCGTGAGGTGGCTGTGATGCAGATTCTTGGCCTCCAAAGCCTATGTTGGGTGGATGTAGAGAGAAATCTGTGTTGTAGTGCCTCAGGTGTGTGTGATACCGATCCCCCTCCCTTCTAGGTGCGGTACTCTATTTATGAGGAAATGTGTTAAGTCAGATGCCCTGAGCACGTGGCGTATACCAAGTTTGCGGCAGTTGCGGATAAAGGGGGTGCGGCCTGCAAGGCAAGCAGTGTTGTAAGCTGGAGGAGTGCCGCATACCCTAAGGTGGGGTGCCGCGGCCTATGATGGAGAGGGCCGCACCCAAAGTGAGTTATGGCCGCGCCCTGAGTGAGGTTAGGCCGCGGCCTGTATGAGAGAATACATCCTCGGCAGGGTGCTATATTTGTACTATCAATAAGCCCCCAGGACGTAGTGCCAAGGAAGATTAATTGGGACTACGGCTAAGTAGTCTAGGTGCCGTGGTACTACCAAAGCGACGATTCGTCTTCCGCGCTCCCTTATATAAATTGTTTCTGGTCGTGGACTTCATTACGTTTCCAAAACTTTTGAGAGCACATCGAGAGTGAAACTCTGCACTTTCTTTCTTGCATATTCCGGCGACTTTTCGAGGCGGCGTGTGGCGGTTCAAGGTGGTCTGTAGCTGATCTTTGAGACTTTCTTCATTTCCAGGTGATTTTTCAACCACCATTTATAGTTTTCTTCCCTTATGATACTTTTCCTGGTTCATTTGCTAGAAATCTAGGATTTTATTTGTTCATTTTGCTTTTTCCACATATGCTGCATATGAAATACGTATAACTGTTCTTGATGTTCATGATCGAACACTCCGTATTCTGTGGGTTTGATCCTAAAAATGATTAGATTTAGGTAATCAACTTGTTTAGGATAGAAGCCGCGGCATGGTAGGATTTCAATAATCATTTCCGTGAACTGGTACAATATTTCTGCGTCATACCGTGCCAAATGGCCGCGGTCCCTCAAACTAGCGCTCGCGGCATCAAATCACCACCCTTGTTAGTCTCGGAATAGCCTTAAAACTTCTATGAACCCAAGACATCCATGTTAAATAACTATAGCTGCTGCTAGAGCACAAAGAGTGGACTGAAAATTTAGGAATGGTCGTGGCCAGGAATGCCCTAAAAGCAATTCTATTTTCTTATTACCGCGGCATCATATGTTCTTCTGATATGGATGTGACCGCGGCGTGTTGGGACATTACGATCCCATAAGTACACATTTTTAACTCAAAAATACCCTTCTGCGGCTTCTTGAAGTCTTACAAATCATACTGACTGTGGCGCCTAACTGCGAACTCTGCTTTTCAGGTACTGCTGCAGGCATATGAGCTTTGACCCAGACGAGTTCCTGAGAGGCTTTTGGGTAAATCATTTTGGGACCTCTCCCCCCGAGCTTACTTCTGTGCCCCCTCTAAGATCAGTAGGGCCCTGCAAACTAAAAGATTGCCCGAACTGCGTGATAATCGACTCAGACTCCGCGGACTCTGCATCTGGAAAGGATTTCCAATCTTCGCTGATGGAAGAGGAAGCCAACTCAAGTACACATCCAATGGGTGTAGGAGATAATGTCGCGGCTGTTAGAAATAAACCAGGAGGAACATCTGGGAGGGCTGAGAGACCCTTGGCCGCGCTTGATATCCGCGGCTCGATGACCTAAGATTGGGTTGAGCAGGTTGCTGAGGCCTTCGAATTTCCATAAAATTTGACGTGCTCGGTCCCTGCCATGAACCAAAGACCGTGCACAGTTCTGTCCGATGATGGAATTTGCTTCCCGCTGCACGCCTTCATTTACGGGCTGCGGCTACCAGTCCCAGTTCCTATCCGTCGCCTTTTTCAGGCAATAAACCTGGCCCCGGCACAGCTGGACCCTAATCGCTGGAGAGCCGTTCTCACTGTAATTGTCCTTTGGGATAATTTGTTCAAAAAGGACATCACTCCCGCGGAGTTCTTTCACTTCTACCGTCCAAAGGAGAACACAGTGAAATTCGCGGGGTATTATTACCTCTCTAGCCACGGCAGGGACGAGACCCTTTACACTGGGAGACCGACCAGTGTGAAGAATTGGAAGGGGAAATATTTCTACATCTCCGGTGAAGGCTGGGAGATGCACCCCGAGGAGAATGAAAGAGAGAGAACATATAAAATACCGCGACAGTGGGGGTCACCCTCAAAATTAGGTATAAGATTATAGCCGCGTCCTTTTTATTTCATATGTAACTTCCACTAACCTGAATCGTCTTTTCTTTCGGCTGCCCTTGACAATCTGCATTTAAACAAGCAGCAGGAAAAAACGGTTGCTGAGGCCGCAGAAGTTCCTGCTGAACACAAGAAGTTCAGCACACTTGTAAAGTCAGCAACCATTTTTAAAGCAGGATTTTTCCCAAACAAATCCATTCCTCAATAAATGGGTGGGGAAGGTAACTAACTGCACCATAATTTTTGCTCCGCGATCATTTATTCTCTTGAACTCGAACTCATGCCATTCCTTTCCAGGCGAAAAAGTTGACAGGGAGTTGCTAGCGGCGCAGCTAGCGGAGATGGATGAGGACGCAGTCGTCCTAAATAATACTGCGTGGAGCAGAAAGAGGAAGAGGTCCAAGGCCAAGGGACCTGTCGCGGCCCCCTTCGGAGAAAATAATGTTGCCCCAACCGTGGTCACTGCCGATAAGGCTACTGATCCTGCCGCGGATCAGGTGATTAATTATGAAAACCCTGCGCATGAACATTTTGATGACGACATAGGGGAAAACTTGGTCGCGACTGGCCTGATGTCAACTAAAGTGCCCCTTCAATCATCCTCTCCTCCACCGCCAACTGTAGTGGCGGTTAATGCGAACTTGCCACCTCCTCAATTCCGCGGAGAGTCTGGGCCTGATGGTAGACCAAGGCCTCAATTAAGGCAGCCTGACCCCAATTCTTCCCGGGACACTACCGCAAAGGCTGCGCGGAGAATGAAGCGAGCCTTGGATGCCGCGGACCTTGAAAGGCTAGTTGGAGAAGATCATGAAGATCTGGAGGACTGTGGCCTCCATAGCCTTCTGAGGGTACGTACTAGTTGTCATTTGACTTTGCATCTCATATTTTTCCATATTTTCTAACGTCTTTTCTTTCAGGTCGCGGATGTGATTGTGGTCCAAAAGAGGAAGTACGAGGCCTTTTATAGGTTGAAAGAGGCCAAGAAGAGTGCACATACCGCAGACTTGCAGCTGCACGGACTTCTTCTTTTGAGGCAGGGAAAAAGTCTATTGTCGCGGTCCTTCAAGAATCCCATATGGACCTTGAGAAAGCCTTCAAGGCGAGGGAGGAAGCGGAGGAGAATTTTAAACAGGCCGCGGAATCCCTGAAATCCTCGCAGGCCCAGACTGCGGAGGCCGCCCGTGTTACGAAAATTTCAAATGCCAAGCTTGTCCTACTCCAGAAGAAATATGAAGAGCTAGAAGCCATGTCTGCCCAAAAAGATTAAGATCATGCCACGGCAGTGAAGAAGTTGGAATAAGATCATGGTGACGCCCTCCAGCTAGCCATAGATCATGTCGTGGAGTCATTCAAAGGCTCCAAGGATTTCTTCCTCATCAATAACAGGGCATACCTCCGCGGCTACCAGGAGATGCGGCAAAGATTTATCAGGAGGTTCCCTGAGGCCAATGAGGATGTCCTTGCCTGGAAGTTAAGCGATGCCGAACATCAAGAGTGCATCGCTGAACTTAAGGCTGCGGCAGAAGAGAGAGCAAGGCTCAGGGCCGAGGCAGAGGCAGAAGTCGCGGACGGAGAGACCGAGACTGCCGCGGGCGGAGAAAATGATGATGATGATGATGACGCAGCCTCTTGAACTCTTAATTTCTATTTCATCATTAATATAGGGATGCGTCCCTCCCTTTTGTAATCTTTAAACTTCTTTTGTGGCTGCGGCCTTCATTCTGTAACCTATGGCTATTAATACCAAGGTTGCGGCCATATTTTTACCACTAATCTTGACTGCTTGATGTATTCCTTGCTCTTTTATATTGCATGTCTTACATTGCTTGCTATATTGAATGGTTGTATGCTACTGCCTCATTCCTGAAAATGCATCCGCGTCCCGACAGACGTAACATTTCAAGTCTGCGGACAGAGGTCGATTTCTTCATAGTTTGATTTTTTATCAATGTCTGCGTCCATACAAATGGTGATAAATCCCTGGCATCGACTTCTGCGTCACGTCAGCTATGTACAAGCCGCGGCTCGTTATTATGTCGCGTCATGTAAACATCTTTGCCTGATTGCCACGGATAGGATTTCAAGGCTGGGACTTGCTGATTGCATGGATCTTCAGCTGCTTTCATTGCACCCGGTTGTCTGAACCGTTTATCTTTTGTTATCCCATAACCAACATGGAATATGTAGAGAACTCTTTCCTTATACTTGATACAACTGATTCTCTTCTACCGTCGCATTTGGCATTGTAGCTTTCTCATGCTTCAAGATGTTAGTGCCTCATCATTTTCATGAATGAGTGGCTCCTAGAGCTCTGCAACCGTACCGGTGAGATGCGGCACATTTCTGGTTTATCTGAACAATGCACCTC
Organism: Sambucus nigra; assembly: GCA_949130495.1. Taxonomy (NCBI): domain Eukaryota; kingdom Viridiplantae; phylum Streptophyta; class Magnoliopsida; order Dipsacales; family Adoxaceae; genus Sambucus; species Sambucus nigra. The sequence continues at coordinate 484,604,038 of OX422216.1, forward strand.
TGTAGACATATGTTGGAGTTTCCAAGTCTTCTTGGGCTAGGTCATGTTACCAAGCCCTAACATGCGAGACACTATCAAGCCTCTCCAGGCTGGGTTACGTTATTAAGCCACCCATAGCTAATATGCGAGGCACTATCAAGCCTCTCCAGACCGGGTTATGTTATTAAGCCACCCACAGCTAATATGCGAGACACTATCAAGCCTCTCCAGGCTGGGTTATGTTATTAAGCCACTCATAGCTAATATGCGAGACACTATCAAGCCTCTCCAGGCTGGGTTATGTTATTAAGCCACCCACAGCTAATATGCGAGACACTATTAAGCCTCTCCAGGCTGGGTTATGTTATTAAGCCACCCACAGCTGCTGATATATATAAATACATCCTTGGCTAGATAGTATAAGCCTCCCGGCCCGATGACGCATCCCAAAAGCTGAGAACGGTCATTGTAAGGCCCCGTGGCTAATGAAAGCTCCTTTAATCTTCAGACGCTTTCGTGAATATTACCATCATATGATAAGATGTAGTTGCACATATATAAAGGTCGTAATCCCTCCATATGCGCATCCCAACATAATAATAATCTTCCGAGATAATTTGTTATTCTTCCTCTGGAATCTGTTTAAGACACAAAATATTTTTGTGAGATAGCAGGTTGTGAAACCAAGAGAAATATTAGATATGGCAAAATTTGCTAATTCATATATTTATATATGTATGCTTCAGCTAATGACTTTGTTAATAAAACATAAGGTCTTAAGTATTAAGGCTACAATGAGCTTCATAAAACATAAACAGAAATAGTTGAAATTGGAAAGACTAAGGATGAGGTGCGGCATGCAGCCTCTGTCAGGTCCGGCTGGGTCCTTTATGCATTCTTTAGGAATCGCTGCAGCATCCCTTGCCCAATTATCCTTTCAACTTCATCCTTCAGAGCATAGCATTGCTCTGTGTCATGGCCATGGTCCTGATGGAATTTGCACCAGGTAGCTTTGTTCCTCTTATGGGGTGGAGCTCTCAACTTTTCTGGTAACCTCAAAAGCTTGTCCTCTTTGATGAACTCAAAGATCTCTACAATCGGGAAAATCAACGGAGTATAGACACCCGATTTCTTTTCTGATTTCTCTGCCCTCCTTTTCTGACTTCTACTGGTTGATTCTGCGGCTTCTTTAACTACCGCAGCAGACAAAGCTTTTTCCTCCGAACCCGCGCCTATATTTTGAGAGGCCGCGACCTCTAGCATTAGCACCCTTTGTGTTAGGTAATTGACCTGGGTCTGAAGTGAGGCATGGCTGTCATAGAGGTGACTAAGGTGATTGTACAGTTGCACAATCTCATCCTTGACTTCTGCACTCTGGATGGATTCTCCTTCCATTTCTGCTCTTGTTAGTCTTTATAAAGTATACAGAATCTGAGAGGAAACTAACAGAAGTGAGTGATCACAGGAATATTGGGAAGGGGAACTTGAACTGCTCCATGATATGATGAGGAGGCCGCGGCAAGTATGGCACATAAGTGTACTGCCGCAGCCCTTTAATGTTATTCACCAAGGTCGATCCGAATGCCACTTAAGTCCTTCCCCACGGTGATTTTGAACTTTTGTAATAGATCCGCACTAGTAGGGGTCGCAGCATGAGATATTGTTGAACTTACAGGCCGCACCCCTGTCTAGGCAGTGGAGAGATCCCAAGATAGGAGCCCAGGAACTGATACATTCTCCCCCAATACGCGAAGAAAACCTACTAGGGTTCATTGATGAGATAGTTTCCTTGCGGTGCGCAATACGGCACAGCTTCAATGATAACCCCTAGATCGTAGGTAGATGGCAACAAAAATGGGAGTAAATATAGCCCTTCCCTAATCATCCACCTTTTCGGGACTAAAGTCCACCATGCCTTTTAGCATTATCTAGATGGAGTGATATCACAGGGGTATGTAAAATAGATCCAAAGTCATCAAATGAAGATCCAAAGACAGATCCAGAAATATGAAATACCTGTTAAAGGGGGCGAATGTAAAGCGGAGCCCAATAACCAGTAACCGACCCGTGAGATGATCCATAGGACCCTTAGGGGTCGAATAAGGTGTTTAAGAACTCATATGTGTAGAGAAATAAGATTGAAATACCTCGTTTCCCACAGACGGCGCCAATCTGATGATACGAGAAATCGACCATAAGGCGTTCTCATACCAGCAGGTCAAGAGTAATGTGTGTGTTAAACAAGTAAAGCAAGCAAACAGTGAGAAGACAAGGTATATAGTGGTTCAGCCTCTAAAATAGGCCTACGTCCACTGTGTTGCTCCTTTCTCATTATGTGCATTGCACTGTACAATATAATCATGCCTATAGAGGCGTACAAGTATGAGAATAAAGGAGAGTACATGACAGTATTGGAGATTCCGGTGAGCCCGTGAGGTGGATGTGATGCAGATTCTTGGCCTCCAAAGCCTATGTTGGGGGGATGTAGAGAGAAATCTGTGTTGTAGTGCCTCAGGTGTGTGTGGAACCGATCCCCCTCCCTTCTGGGTGCGGTCCTCTATTTATGAGGAAATGTGTTAAGTCAGATGCCCTGAGCACATGGCGTATACCAAGTTTGCGGCAGTTGCGGATAAAAGGGGGTGCGGCCTGCAAGGCAAGCAGTGTTGTAAGCTGGAGGAGTGTCGCATACCCTAAGGTGGGGTGCCGCGGCCTATGATGGAGAGGGTCGCACCCTAAGTGAGTTCTGGCCGCGCCCTGAGTGAGGTTAGGTCGCGGCCTGTATGAGAGAATACATCCTCGGCAGGGTGCTATATTTGTACTATCACTAACATCTAAGGATGTATATCATGAAGAGTAGCATGGAAAAATTCCACAAATATAACCCCCCAAACCAATCATCAACATAACTCCCCCAAAACCAAACATCTCTCCCTCAAAGTAAATATTACTCCACTTCAAGAAATGCATGCAAGGTGAGAATAAAAAAAATCATGGCAAAGCAAACCCTAAAAACATGTGTAGCATACATATGAAATATAATATGAGTAAGAAATATCACAAAAAGATTTAATGAAACATTTTGGAATGAACATGACATATATAATGAAACAAGAGGTATATGAAAAGAACCACATATATCCAAAATTGACATGAAAATTCCACACACATAAAAATCTACTAAGAATAACCATAGGCATGAGCAACATAAGATATATAAGGGAATAAAAAAAATAAGCATCAAATATCCCAAACAAAATAATAATAATGAAACCAAAAAACTAAAGACATGGTTTAAAGTTGTCCATGCAAATATATATATATATCATGAAGCTAAACATCTCTATTATCACAAAAATGTCTCAAACGAGATGCAAACTCAAAGAATATAGTCAATATGATAAATAATTTAGCACTAATGGTGACCCCTATTGTATATTACTAATCCAAGAAATAAAATTATTTTCCTTCTTTATTTTCTTTCCTTGTTCAAATCTTACAACATACTTTGACATCTTGATCTCCTTAATATTTTCACCGTTGTAAATGATTTAAAAAGAAGGAAAGGCACCAAAATTATAGGGTTTTTTTAATGGTAAGCACAATTGTGATTTGATTCAACTCTAGACTCCAACCTTTTGACCATTTTACATTGCCCCCTAGGACAAATTTTACCTTGATCCACTTTAAAACTTACTAAAAACCTAGATTTTGTTGTAAATAAGAATCTTAGGCGGAAAATGTTATGCTCCCACCCCCACAAAGTTACGGGAGACAAAATTCTTATCACCAAAATGTTAGTTATTTTCTATTGCTCTTTAATGGTTAGTTTTTTTATATACATAGAGAGAGGAAGTCTCTCCTACATTACTCTCCACACATCATATGATACATCACACCTAGTTCTACGCACTAAGAAACCTTTTTTCCCAATTATTTATTTTTTCCTTGAAATTAACCTTTTTTCCCAATTATTTATCATTGATGTGGGGCGGTATGTAGAGATAGAGTTGCCATCCTATTTTGCACAAAACAGGCAAAATAAATCTTGCCACCTCGAGAGAATGACATAAAGGACAATACTGATGCTTACAAAACCAAGTAGTTCAAGAGTCCAGCGACTAAGCTACGGAATGGGATGGTGTTAGGAACCCATCCCTTCTTTTCGATCTCTTATGGTTGTTTGTTAATCTTCTCCTGTAGAACTTCGTGATGTGTGTTCTTATATGCATAATACAAATATAGGATGGAACATTTGACTCGCTTCATGGATAAAGGCGGAGCGAGGTCATCCTTAGGAGTGTTTCAAAAATAGTAATTAAAAATAGAATGTTAGTGTTTGTAGATTCATAAGTCATTATGAAGGACAAGTGCGTATATCGGCCAAGACACAAGCCAGAAGCATATAAAATGTATATATCATGAATATATGATGAGAATAAAAGTATAAATATGTGTGGGAGGACTCGAGTCGAGAGATTTACCCAATAAGCCTAAGTAGCCAGGGGAAATGAAAGTCCACGTATTTTTAAGAAGATATGAGGTGGGGTTTAACCTATAAATCCAACGTGGGACTTTATTATATGTGTATGTGTAGAAAAAGGTATTTTAGTGTGAGAAAATATGAAGAAAAATACCCGTTTGGAATTTACAAGTGAACCCTCTTTTTCTTATTTTTGGATTTTTCTATGAAAATAAAGTATATGCGAATACTAATAATAAAAAGATTTAAATTAAGATGTTTGATGTAATAAAGTAAAGTGCTAAAGCAAAAATGAAGTAACTAATGCAAAAATAAGAGAATTTAAAGACAAAAGGAAGAAATCGACCTCCTTGTGAAGACTAGAAGTAGATCTCGATTATGGATGAGCTGATATCAAGATGAAGTGATGGTGGTTTGAGGAGGTGGTGAGAATTTACTCAAAAGAGTATTAAAAGGATGGAAGCAATGAGGTGAAATGGGCTTCTTAAGGAAAGAACAACTCTGAATTCGAGGGAATTCTCTCCGAATTGTTGAGAGGAATATTCCAGGGTTTTTTCAGAGTGAGGTCATGGCATCTAGTTATAAGGTCAAGGGGGTGCCAATCGTCATGGTCCTAGACCAGCCTATCAGCATAAAACCCTAGACATATTATCGATAGGCAGGGTCCTAGGGTTGCCAATCGGCTGTCTGAGGCAAGTTTTTTAGAAAAATGGTCGTAAAACGCGAATCGTAAGTCATAATTATGCATGGGGTGGACCGTTAGAAAGGTTATTTATAGAAATTTAAGAATCCATTTATCCACTCCCGGGTTTGGGAGTTGACTGAGGTTAAACAAGGCCCAAAAGTGCCCACTGGTCACTCGACAGGAAATTTCTGGAGGAAAACGGATCGTTCGTCCGAACCATAATGTCAATTCACGCACGGGATGGACCCTTGGAAAGAGTATTCAATGCCCTTTAAGATTTTGTTTCAACTTCATTCGGTTCATAGAGTTGACCTTTGTCAAACGAGGCTCGAAAGCTCCCGGTGACCTTTCGAAGTAAAATGGATCATTCTTTCGTACCGTATAGTTGATTCACGCATGGGGTGGACTGTTGTAAAGGGTATTCAGATCCCTTTGAAGATTAATCAAATTTATTAAAGCTAAAGAGTTGACAGGAGTCAAACGTGATTAGGGAGTGCTCGATGGCCTCCAGATAAGTTTTCAGAATAAAACGGATCGTTCGTCCAAACTGTAATGATGATTCGTGCATAAGACAGACCATTAGAAAGGGGATTCAGATTCCTTCTAAGATTCATTGAGCTTTCACTCAGGCAATAAATTATATCAGAGCCAAATGGGGCGGGCTCGAGAACGCCCGGTGGACTCTAAATTAGTTTTTGATAGTAAAATGGACTGTTCATCCACACCGTAAGGATGATTAGCACACTAGAGAACCCATTAGGAAGGGAATTTTGAGCCCTTCAAATATTCATTATGTTTTCACTCAGAAGAGAAAGTTGGCCAAAGTCAAATGGGGCTCGGGAGGGCCTGGTGGCCTCTAGATCAGTAATCAGGGTATGACCTAGGGTTTGTGGTGAATGAGTGAGTGCCAAGGACCCAAGGAGGATCTTAGGAGTTCAGAGGATGGGGTTTCAATAGAGAAACCCTCGACAAGAGAGCTTGGAACAAGTGAAGGTCGTCGAATGATAGACATCATATCGACGTTGGGAAAGAGGTTTTTAAGTCGATTTTGTGGACATAGATGGTGGGATTGATCGATTCGGAGGGTTGAGGTCAAACCTGAGGACCTAAAAAAATGAAGGATGGTCGATTAAGGGGGGTCGGGGTCAATTCTAAGGACCTAAGGAGACAAGTATGACCGATTCAATGGGTCAAGGACAGTTCTGAGGACCTAAAGAGATGAGGATGATCGATTCAACGAGTCGTAGATGTGTTACGATTGGTTATAAGTTGGCTAAGGAGATAATTTTTGCATGTTGAGGTCGATTCTGGGGATCTAAGGAGATGAAGATGATCGATTCAGTGAGTCAAGCTTAACTTTTGAGTTATATCGGGGATGACCAATTCAGCGAGTCGAGGCTAATTCTGAGGACCTTGAGCTTTGACCACCAATTCTGGGGGTCGAGGTAAATTCTGAGGACCTTAAGTGATGTAGACCAATTCTCCGAGTCAAGGTTAACTCTGAGGTCCTTAAGTTAAAGCGACCAATTATGTGGTCCAAGGTTAATTTTAAGGACCTAAAGTTTTGATGACCAATTCTGCGGTCGAGGTCAATTCTGAGGACCTAAAATTATAGCGCGGGGGGTTGCTCTCCTAGGAAATTTTAAATTATCTTGGGATTTAGGATTCATCTGTGGTTTTGTTGGGGATTGCTCTGTTTTAAGACTTTACTGGGGAAGGATTAATCCTTGAGGTATCCGACTGGGGATTAGTAGACTTGGATGCGGACGCATCGTTGGTTCTGCTTGTGGAATATGTTGAAAATAGGTTTGCAAGATTAATCCGACTGGGGATTATTATGGGGATAAGAGCATAAGATTAATCCTATCGGGGATTCCAAGAGTTTGGTAAGGGTATTAGTTCTCTAAAAAAATATTTTCTTAAGGAAATTAAGGTTCCATAATTTTTTGGGATTTTTTGAGTAATTTTCTGGCATTTTCTGTACGAAATTTGGAGGGGGTGGATGTGACTGACGGGCGACAGGTGAGGCAGATATCCCTTATGTTTATTTTTCTTCTGTTGGGAGGATTTTTGGTGGCGACGAGCGGCGACGTCATCCATCTATGGTTCTTATCATATATACAGATTATTTTTTACATTCAGATGTATGACTGGGGGAGCCTTACCTTGGTGTCCCTCTATTTTTCCAGGGATGCTTTCAGTCGGTGTTCTCGATAAACTTTTACAGGGGCGACGTATCTTGTGGAGGTTATTTTGAATTTATTTTCCTTATATGCATTTACTTGCATTCTTCTTTGGTTTATTCTTTGTTGATTCCTGTCTTTTGCAGACGTGGTTCTACGAGAAGATCAGGTGTAATGCATGGTTGATAACTCTGAAGGATGAGAGCTTAGTGGACTTTCATCGAATGTTCTGGTGGCGAAAGTCATATCGGAGGTCAAATCAATTTTTATCCACGGAAGACGTGCTATGGGCTCTAAATTCACTAACGAGTGATCAGGTGATCTTTCTATCTTCTCTATTTCCTTTGGCATCTTCATCACTTAAGTCAATATTAATTCTCTGTTGGGGATTGAAAGTGACATTTTATCCCTGGGGGGTGACTCCGTATGATACGGGGGTGACGGTCCTACATGCGCAGATGTGGCGTTTGATTGCGCATGAGTTTGGGTACATCTGGTACCTAGGGAAGAGAGTAATGAGGCAGATTTTGGAGAAGGAGGTGGAGGTCCCATTATCGGCACCCCCTATGTACATGAGGCGGGTGAGGGAGATGTTGGATGATGCTTGGGCTGCGACGATGATCGGGGATTCCTACACGCACTATACGAATACGGTAGCAAGCAATGATTATCTAACTTTTATGAAGAGCTAGTTGTTGTCCTCTTATATCTATGACATGGAAAACATGCCTCCACCCTACGACTTTAGGTACGGGGACTAGTTCACTAGTGGGATCGACCCACATCGCAGTTGGTGGCACTTCAATGGCGACGGTGATGGTGGAAGAGGAGGCTACGATTATTCAAGTTACTCCCCCTTTTTACAATTTCCAATTGATCAGCAGGGAGTCACTGAGTGTGCCGCATCGCCCTCATGCATCAGTGTCTAGATTGATGGGGCTGGCGGATGATTCCATTTGTCGTGAGGTATATCCTTTTCTTTCTCTTCTTTATCTGTTGACTTTCCTTTGCTTCTTGATTGATTTTCCTTTTACTTATTACTTATTTGCTTGCAATATGTTCGGGTGTCGACCACTTGGCTGAGGGATATCAAGGATTGGATATCCTCCATGTCAGAGCATATTAAGAGTTCGGCTTCTTCCTATTTTGTGTCGACTGCCACTTTTGATGAGGGCTCGAAATCTGGGACTGGAGGACTCACCGCTCGCCGTAGGGGAAAGTGCATCCGTCGTGGGGGTTGAGAGCTAAAGAGAGAGAAAGAGTATGGGTTCGAGACGAGTCTCATTGTTTTTCTATTTTTCTTATTTGCAAAATGTTACTTAGCAATATATATGAAGAAATATACATTTTCTTTTTGGATTTTTTCTTGATTTAGTGACTAATCCTATATGCACTTTTAATTTTCTACTAAGATTGTTTATTTTATGTAAAGATAGATATTGGTATTAAATTGATAATGAGGGCATAAAAACCGTTATTATGCAAATGAGGTAAAGTAATTAGCTTAGGGAAAAGGATTTTCAAGTACAAATTTATTTTAGGAGAAAACAATTTTCTTGAGAAAAAAACAATGAGTAAATAACTCGAAGATAATTTTTCGAAATAAAGATTTTTCTAAAATTGATTTTAATAAAAGAGGAAAGATGGAATTTTTCAAAATCAGGGGGTTGCCGATCGGCATACCCCTTGACCTGGCTATCATCATGGGGGTCAAGTCAAATCATCCCTAGCCCTTGATTTCACTTTCTTGAACATCAAAGTACTCCCGGGGGATTGAATTTTACTAGGGTTTCTAGGACTCTTGTCTTTTACTAAAGATTTTAAGTATAAAAGGGGGTGTGTAGGATGCATTTTCTCGACCAATACCCACATTTCCTTTCTTCCTTCATATTTCTCATTTTTAAATGGATCTTCCCATGCATGAATGATCCATCTCGTACCTTGAGGGTCTGGAGAACATGTGCTTGTATAATGTGGATTACGATGCTTTCATCATGCATCGGGTTTCTTTGTAGTGTAAACGAGTTATAGACTGAAACATGTTGGAAGCAGTAGTACAGTTTTAGTATCCTAAAGATAATATCTTTCATTTCTTCCTAGATGAGGTTCATCCCACTTATGAGGAGTTTTTTACCATGATAGTGTTGTGACGGTTATACCTGATTTCTCCCGTTCTCCCTAGATTTTTTATCAGAATTGTTTCACATTTCTCCCTCGGTGGATAGACCGTTGGTTATTGGGGGGCCATTTCTCTTCAGGCGGTTATGTATTCAATGCGTCTAAGGTGTTTTAAGGATGCCGACTTTGTTGGGGTTATCGCCTTAGGCCTTACTGCGGGGATATTTTTGGTGATGGGGGACTTGCCTGTGGATCCCCAAGTTATTGAGATAATGGTTTAGCTGTCTTACTACCATAATCCTAAGACAGTGGTGATGGGTAAGACCCTGAATGGTCTGGAAGCTTAGAAGGATGATTGTTTTAAATTTTTAAGGGGGAGCCTCGTAATGCTGTTTATGTGGCTTGCGAAGAGGTTTCATCTGGTAGACCCTCTTGAGTACCCTTTAGTGGTTGTGACCAATTTCTTTGTTCAACCTTTCTTCAGCTTTGGCCCATCCATGGTGAGTTAGGTAAACTGGCTTATAGAGCATGGAGCTAGGTATCTTCACTGGTTAGTGCCCTATTGGGGAGGACTTACTGCCTGTCTTACAGCTTGGAGATTATTGGTATGTACAATTAGTGGGCCTTCAACAGACTTCCTTCTATTTTCCCTGGAGGCTCCTGTGCTAAGTCAGGTGGGAACAGATCGTTCCCCTCGTATAATAAATTTCCTCCCCTTGGAGGATTTGACTGAATCGCTAAGGAAGATGCTAGGCTTTTTGTGACAGTACCGTCATCCATCTATCTGTCTATCACAGTCCATGGGAGAGGCCTGAAATGTTTATAGAGACTACCTAAAATGGTTATGGAAGTGGGTATTAAAGAAAGTCATGGCAAAAGAGATCGATCAAAGGTGCTTTGTTGCTTTCGACACCATAGAAGATGGCGTTGTTGTTCTGTCTAGGTTTGTCAGGGCATACCGCTCCATGGAGCATATATGAAATGTCAATCATGAGTAGGAAACTTTGGGACCTCCAGGGCATGGTAATGATGATTAAGAGGGGCCATTCGACAGTTAAAGGAAATGTGTTGTGAAGTTTTTGGTGATTTTTTTTAAACTATAGTGATTGGGTGTTTTTGTGTTTGGGGTTTGGGGATAATTTTTATGTAGTTTCGTTTATGTTTAGGTTTGTGTAGGAACAGTTTGGTCATCAAAGAGGGGTGGTTAGTTTGACTCCCATCTTTGATACTTAGTGTAACAACGCTATTTTCCTTAATTAGAAATAAAAGTTAATTTTGAACATATTTTGTTGTGCCTCTTAATTAGTTTTGTATTTGAATTATCTATACTAATTGCTAAGGCATATATAATCCTTTTGTTCATGTAAATGATAAATTGAACCTCCAATCTCAGAGGCTAGAAAAGAATAGCAGTTTGCAAAAAGGAAGGGGACCGTACCCATGTATGGCGTATGGGTTGCCTACGTACCACAAGGGGTTTTGAAAATTTTCACGAGCTTCACTTTGAAAAATGTTTTTTAAAGGATCGGGTCCCTATAGTTCTGGGTAAAGCGAAATGAAGAATTTTTTTTAGAATAGAAAAGGGTGAGAAGAGCCATAGCATGTCGAGATTTCGGACCAATGGTAAAATTTCTTGATATGGTCCAGGTTGACTGGATGCGCCATCTCTTATCCATCGAGGTCTCTGAGCATAATGACACCTACTGAGAGAATCTTCTTCACAATGTAGGGGTCGCTCCAATTCGGTTTGAATTTCCTTATGGGGTCCTAAACGGGTTCTATGATCTCTTTGAGGGCAAGGTCTCCTTCCTAGACACCACGATCCTTAACATTCCTGTTGAATGATTTCTCTATTCAGTGATGGTACCCCCTATATATAATATAGAGCCTTCACTCTCTTTTCATCCAAGAATGATAGTTAATCAAAGTGGCTTTGATGCTATTTTTCTTCGTCAACTTTGCTTTCGAGCAGGACACAAAGGGAAGGTATTTCCAGCTCGACGTGTAGGACTTCTTCCATGCCGTATACTAAAGAATAAGGGGTAGCCCAAGTAGGTGTTCTGATTGAAGTGCAGTAGCCCCAAAAAGCGTAAGGGATTCGGTCGGCCCAATCTCTGCAACTCTCAGTCATCTTGCTGATTATGGTCTTGATACATTTATTTGCGGCTTCGACGACACGATTAGTTTGGGGTCGGTAGGGAGAATATTTATGTCTTTGAATCCTATACTCGTCGACTAGTTCTATAACCTTAGCTTTAAAATGGATCCCATTTACTATCGATAGATGATGTTCTTTTGGATAAACTTGGCTACTTTCTTATCATTCAGCACCACGAATGACTCGGCTTTGACCCATTTGATGAAGTAATTAATGGCGACCAGGATAAATTCGTGATCATTTGAAATTTTGGGAGTAAATTTCCTCATGATGTCAATTCCCCTTAGTGGAGAAGGACTAAGGATATGACATGTTATATAGCTCACGAGGAGGCGAGTTTTGGAGATTGGTGAACTGTTGGCATTTGAAGCCTTTTTTAACATAGGTAGTGCAATTTTAAACCATAGTGGTCCAATAGTATCCTTGACGAATGATCTTTTTGGCAAGCATGTGATCGATCATGTGAGGCCTGCATTCCCTATTGTGGATCTTCTGCATCATTTCTTCAACATTAGCCCCCCTAATGCAGTGCAAATGGGTTCCATTAAAGTTTCTCTTGAACAGTGCTTTATCACATATGATATACTGGGCAACCAGTTTGCAAAGGGTCTCATGGTCTCTCTTATCGGCGTCTTGGGGATACTTACTATATTTGAGGAGGCGTCAGATGTCATAGTACCATAACCCGTCCATATCAAAATCTTTCTCGGGAATGAGTTTAATGTGGAAGGAATGCATAGGCTTAGCTTGTTTATGAACTAGAAAATGGGCCATTATTATTCCCTCGGGAAGGTCGATTATGGAGGCCAGGGTAGTAAGGGCGTCAGTCAGGCTGTTCTTTTCATGGGGGAAGAAGTGGAAGGTGACATCATTAAACTAGGAGGCTAGTTCTTCTAAGTGGGCATGGAAGGGTAGGAGCTTTTCGTCTTTAACTTTCCATTTTTTTAGGATTTGGTCGATGATAAGGGCAGAGTCTCCGTAGACGTCTAGGTACCAAATTCCTTTTTGGAGGGACATCTTAAGTCTTACAGTTTATGCCTGATACTCAGTCATGTTGTTCGTTCAAAGGAAGTCTAGTTTGATGACAATTAGGGTGTGTGAGTCATCAGGGCGATTAAGAGTATCCCAATGTCGTATCCATTTTTGTTGTCAACTATATGAAAGAACATTTGTCATTGGAGGTCCCCCTGAGAGGTGCAGAGAATAACTTTGTCTAGGAATTTAGAGACCCAAATATTGACTTTTTTCATGGGGTACTCAACAAGGTAGTCGGATATGGCTCTCCCATTCATATCTTTCTGCGTGATGTATACAATATTAAACTTGGCTAGCAACATGAACCAATGGGCCATTCGACTGGACAGAGCGGGATTTTCTAGCAAGTACTTTATGGGATCCATACGAGTTACAAGTCTGATGGGGAAAGCAAACATGTAATGCTTTCATTTCTGCGTGACCCAGACCAAGGCAACAAGTGTTTTATCCAAAGCAGTGTAGTTAACTTCGTACCTGGCTAATTTTTTGCTGGCGTAATAAGTGGATCTTTCCTTACGAGTTTCTTCAATGTATTGAGATAGAAAAGCCCTAGCCGCGGTATCTATGATGCTTAAGTACACGAGTAGGGGAGACCTGATTGTAAATGCATTAGCATCATATGTCGGATAAGGTATTGTTTGTTGCTATCAAAGGCTTCTTGGGAGTCCTCATTCCAGACTTTAGTAGAATCCTTTCAGAGAAGCTTGAAAATGGGTTTACAGATAGAAGTCATTTGGCTGATGAATCAAATGATGTACTGTAGTTTTCCTAAGAATCCTCAAACTTCCTTCTCCATCCTTATTGGTGGCATCTCAAGTATGGCCTTCAGCTTAGCAAATTGTACTTGGATTCCCTTCTCACTGACCATGAATCCCAAGATTTTCCTTTTGTGATGCCAAAATGCATTTCTGTAGATTTAACCACATCTGGTATTGATGTAGTAGCTCAAAAAACTTTCGAAAGGCAGGAGTATGACCTTTTTAAGTCTAAGATTTTATGATCATTTCATCTACATAAACTTTAACTACTTTATGAATAAGATCAAATAGGATGGTTGAGTCTGAATGGCATGACAGTGTAGCAGAAGGTTCCCCATGGGGTGATGAAGATGATTTTCTCCTTATGGTCAGGGTACATCTTGATATGATTGTATTCAGCAAATCCATCGATAAATGACTTGAGGCCGTGGCTAGCCGTGTTGTCTACAATCATGTCGATGTTAGGTAATGGGTAATTATCCTTCAGGGATGCTCTATTCAAATCTCGATAGTCAATACACATGCAGACATTTCCTCATGACTTCGGTACAAGGACGATGTTGGTGAGCCATGTAGGATATTTGACTACTCGAATGAATCCTACATTCAATTGCTTGACTAATTATGATTTGACTTTGAGCAAACATTCAGTGTGGAGCTTCTGTAGCTTCTCTTTGACCTATTTTCATTATAAGAATGTTAGGATCTCGTAATGAGCTATTTTTGGGTCCAGGCATGTCATCGTAGGACCATACAAAGTTGTCCACAAATTTCTTCATTAACTCTTTGAATTGCGCACGTTCGTGCTCGTTAAGGGTGGACCCTATCCTAGTCTCACGCTGATGGATACTAAAACTGAGATTAATAATAACAATTTTATTATCATTAATTTGAACGCGATTATGTTATTTATTATTCTCCTTATTAAGATCAGTTAAGAATTGTTCATTTGTAAAATCATCCTCATCAATAATTTTATTAGAACCAAGACATTTAATGTAAGGCACATCAAGATACTCAAAATCTTTATTTATTTCATTGACGAGAAAAACAACATTTAGAACCTCATCAAAAGAGGTCTCAGTTACATTGATATCATAAATAGGAACAATAACATCATATAAAGAGATTTGGATAAGGTAGACAGTAGGGTCGGGTTGAATTTGGGCAGGTGGGATAGGAACCGCGTTCCAGTTGTGGAAAGGTATATCAGCAGCTCTTATTTAAGTAGACGAGTTCGAAGGTGCGGCATCTAAACGGATCATGCAAAAACTCAGTCCTAGTGTCTGCAGGTTGAATGAGTCCTCAGAATCCTTAGTAACTGTCATTCCGCATAGACTGGCTACTATATTGGTGTCTTCCCGACTGGACTCATCATCTAAGCTCTCAAAGTCGTCCACCCATCCAGTGGTGACTATGTCCTATTTCCAAGAAAAATCAATTCATTCAACAACCTCGACAGCTTCATTATAAAAATCTTCCCACTCAGTGGGGAGGTGCAGGAGTGAAGCGATTAACCATCCCTGAAGCTTAAAAGTAGCAAGTAGTTCATCAATACTGTAAATTTCACTTATCTGTCGAAACTCATTGGCCATAATCTATACTACGCCATCTAAACTGACTTCATCAATGGGTACCACCCATTCATCTGATTCCCGAGCCCATTTATGGGATTCCATGAACAAGCCACTGAATTTGTAAGAATCTAAAGTCATCTCAACGGGCAATTTTAGCCAAAACTCTAAGAGTTAGTTCAACACAGTTGGTAACTCCATATCCTTCCCTTCAGACCGGGTATGGATGAC
This sequence comes from Sambucus nigra, assembly GCA_949130495.1. Taxonomy (NCBI): domain Eukaryota; kingdom Viridiplantae; phylum Streptophyta; class Magnoliopsida; order Dipsacales; family Adoxaceae; genus Sambucus; species Sambucus nigra. The sequence continues at coordinate 484,619,239 of OX422216.1, forward strand.
GATTTAGGACCTTGTGAGGAATGACAAAAGCTTGGTCAGCGAAGCAGTTAGGGTGTAGGAGAAAATATGGGTAAACTTTGAGTATTCTTGGCGAGATTAAATATGATGGGTGCTTTATTGGGCACAATTTGAGCAGATGGATTAAATTCTGGATTAATTTCTAGAAATATGGAATTTGTATGGGTTGGAAGTCTGTTATAAATAGTGTTGGGTTTAGGATTAGCTGGTGGGGTGATGATACTCCAGTAAATTAAACCTTGGATCACATTTCGAAGGTGGAAACACTGGTCGGTGATATGATAAGTAGATCGATGGAAATCACAATCGGCATCGGTGTTGAAGTTTTTAGGGAGTAGATTTGGTAGTGGATGAGGGTTCAAGGGTTTAATGGGATTGAGGCTTAGCAGGGCCTATAATACTTTTAACAGGGGAGCATGGAGCTCAATGTACTCTTTCTTCGTAGGGTTGGGCCGACTTTTCGGTGCCCAAAAGGTAGCAGGTTAGTAAATGTTATTGATGGTTGCGACTATTGTAGTGACAGCCTTCTCATATTTTCGAAGAGTGAACTGTCCCGTCACTTTCTTGGGCTTCGATTCGACTTTGGAAACACCTTCCTCAATGTTTACACCAGCCTCTCGAAGGGCTTAGAAGTGTAGGTAGTACTATCCTCCCATAGATGCTTGAATATGGGGCAAAAAGTTATCCTTTACGATACTGAGTTGTTCCTCCTTGGAGAGTCTGTTGGTTATGGTAGAAGCTTTCTCTCTCCACCTTCCTATGAAACTATTAACTATTTCCCCAGGGTTCTATTTAATAATCTCTAGATCTTGGCATGTAACTTTAAACACCTCATTGTACTTGTATTGTGGTATGAATTCTTGAACGACATCCTCCCAACTACACTTTTTGGATTCTTCGAGGGACAAAAACCAACGAAGGGCTCTTTATTTTAAGGTCTGCTAGAACATCTCGGCCATTATTTATTCAGAGTCTCCTAAGAGGGTCATGGCTCGGTGATAGCTTCAAACGTGAATAATTGGGGGTCCTTTTCTCCCAAACTTCTCGATGTCTAGCATCTTGAACTTCTCTAGAAGTCTGTCCTTAGGAAAAGAAGATATATGGGTGTACTCCATGTAGTTCTCTGATATCTTGACTTAGTGAAACTTATTCGATAACAGATTGAGGTCTTCCTTGACCTTGTTCAATTCCTCCTCCTTAGAATTCACGGGTACTAGCAAGTTAGCCCCTAATTGGCCAAGGTTTGAGATAGGGAGCTGAACTGGTGGCGATCCATTGGCAGACGGGGCATGCAGAGCATGTTGATACTCTTTTAGGAACCAAACAGTCTAGGGAGAGGGTGGACCCATAGCAAGAGGAAAGAGAACCTCGGGTTCTTCGAGAATCTGGGCCCGGTGATGCTATATTTCATAAACCTCAGTTTGAAGGTTGTCAATCTTGGCACTGAGTTAGGTTAAGACGGTCATCAGATCGAGCTGCACATTCGATGCTTGGTAGATATTTTCCATGAAGATCTCGTGAAGGTAAATCCCAAACTTGGATGAGGTAATAGAGGAATCGATAAAGCTTTGGGGTGATTTGACGGAAGACCGAAGCTAATATGGAGCCACGCTAAAATCGAGTATGAGATCAGCCTGAGAGGCAAAAATGTTCGAATTTATTTTTGAAAGATGGAAGGAGAAAATTGGGGGTATTTCGGAAGGAGGAGGAAAAAATGTTTTTAGTATTTTTGGAAAAGGAGGGAAAAAGGAGAGGAATATTAGCATGATTATTATTAATGTTATTACTAGGTTCTCACTTGTATTCGGTTTGCTTAGATGTAGAAAAATGCCAAACAGGACCCGAGCTTGGGAAAATGGGATATAAATATATGTAAGACACAGTTGGACTTGTTTCTAGGCTTTAGATAGGGTTTTGTTTTTAAAAAAGGCGAAGTTGCACGAAATTCAGACGGTATGCCGACCCAAAATTTCGACAGAGTTTTGCATGGTAATCAACAAACTAAATATGAGTGTCCTAGGTTTGACACCTATATGAGGCTTATACAATTATTGGGACCTATATGAGGCTTATATAATTGTTGGGTTAGTGGAAGGGTTCCCCCCTTTAGTATGACTTCTACGATATACCTCTTGCCTATAAGGGAAATCATTCATCGGTATATGTGGATAAGACATTTGATATACCTGAGTGTACGTGAATTTCCTCACTATATACCTCGTGGGGACATTACGTGTGAGAGAGAATTCATTATACTCGATGTACGTGAACGAGTTCCTTGCTATATACCTCCTATTGTGAGTTCGGTCAAGCAGTCAGTGAACCTATACATGGATCAACTACAAGTGGTATGTGGCATGTGTAAGTGAGCATATATATAAGTGTATGAAGTGTGGTTGTATGCTAGTGGAGCCTAAGCATGGATATATTCTAAGTTGTGTATGAAACATGTGAGTGTAAAGTGAAGCTAAGTGTAAGTGTGTGAAGTGTACATGGAGAGTATATACAAGTGTGAGAAGTGTATAAGTGAGTGAAAAGTAATATATACATGATATATATATATATATATATATATATATACACACAGAAAGGTAATAGATGAGAAAAGAGAACATACAGGTAGGTCCATACCCACACATGCAGAAAAGAATAACGCCCGTGTAAAAATAAAGTCTAGTCCTCTTATAAAACTCCTCAGTAGACTCGTCACTGTGGCCATTCTCGGAGGTTTTCATCCTTTCCCCTTCTAATGTGCGTGCAGAATTGCGTTATTTATCAGGATGCTCGGTCGTCGTTGATGTGGGGGATATGTTGAGATAGAGTCGCCAGCCTATTTTGCACAAAACAAGCAAAATAAATGTTTCCACCTCGAGAGAACGACATCAAGGATAATACCGATGCTCGCAAAACCAAGTAGTTCAAGGGTCGGGGACTAAATTACAGAATGGGAAGGTGTTAGGCACATATACCGCCCTTTCGATCTCTCATGGTCATGTGTTAATCTTCTCCAATAGAACTCCATGATGTGTATACTTATATGCATTATATAAATAGAGGATGGAATCACTCGACTCGCATCATGTTTAAAGTCGAAGCGAGGTCATCTTTAGGAGTGTTCCCAAAATAGTAATTAAAAATAGAATGTAAAGAGTTGGTCGATTCACAAGTCGTTATGAAGCAACAATTGCATATATCAGACAAGACACAAGCGAACAAGCATATAAAATGTATATATGATGAGAATAAAATTAATAAATATATGTGGGAGGACTCGAGTCGAGGGATTTACTCAAGACGCCTACGTAGCTCGAGGGGCATCAAAGTCCACGTAGTTCGAAGACGATATGAGTTGAGGTTTAATAAATCCAATCGGGGACTTTATAATACGTGTGTGTAGAAAAATGTGCTTTAGTGTGAGAAAATGTGAAAAAAAATCCATGATTGGAATTTACAAATGAACCCTCATTTTCTTATTTTTATGTTTTTCATTGAAAACAAAGTATGTGCGAATACTAATAATAAAAAGTTTAAAATTAAGATGTGTGATGTAATGAAGTAAAGTACTAAAGTGAAAATGAAGTAACTAATGCAAAAATAAGAGAATGTAAAGAAAAAGGGGAAGAAATCGACCTCCTTATAAAGACTTCAAGTAGATATTGATTATGGATGTGCTGATCTCAAGATGAAGTGATGGTGGTTTGAGGAGATGGGTGGGAATTTACTCAAAAGAGTATGAAAAGAATGGACGGAATGTGGGGAAATGGACTTCTTAAGGAAATAACAACTCTAAATTCGAGGAAATTCTCTCTGAATTGCTCAGAGGGATGTTCAGGGGACTTTTCAAAATGAGTCCATGGCCTCTATTTATAGAGCCAAGGGGGTGACGATCGGCATATTCCTAAACCTGCCTATCGGCATATAACCCTAGACACACTGCCGATAGACAGGGCCTTGGGGTTGCCAATTTACAGTTTGAGGCAGGTTTTTTAGAAAAATATTCGTAAAACACGAACCCTAAGTTGAAATCATGCATGGGGGTGTTGGAAAGCTTATTCATAGACCTTTAAGAATGCATTAGGCCACTCCCGAGTTCCAGAGTTGACCAAAGCTAAACGGGCCCTGAAAGTTTCTGTTGGTCACTAGACAGGAAATTCCCAGAGGAAAACGGATCGTTCATTCGAATCGTAAGGTCGATTAATGAACGGGATGAACCATTGGAAAGGTTATTTAGTGACCTTCGATATTTCAATCACCTTCATTCAGTTCAAAGAATTAGCCTTGGTTAAATGGTGCCCGAAAGTGCTCTGTGACCCTTCAGAGTAAAATGGGTCGTTCGCCGTACCGTAAAGCTGATTCACGCACAGGGTTGACCATTGGAAAGGGTATTCAGAGCCCTTTGAATATGCATTCCGATTTGTTCGATCTGAAGAATTGACACGAGTCAAAAAGAGCCCGGGTGTGCCCGGTGGCCTCCAGATTAGTTTTCAAGGTAAAACGGATCGTTCATCCAAATCGTAAGGTTGATTTGTGTACGGGATGGACTGTTAGAAAGGTTATTTAGAGCCCTTAAAGTATTAATTAATCTTCTACTCAAGCGAGAAAGTTTACCAAAGTCAAACGGGGTCCGGGAGCGCCCAGTGGCCTCCAGATTAGTTTTCCAATTGTAAAACTAACTGTTTGTCCGCACTATACGACCAATTCGTGCATGGGGTGGACCGTTGGAAAGGGGATTCAGAGACATTCAAAGATTCATTGAGCTTTCACTCAGACGAGAAAGTTAACCAAAGTCAAACGGGGCCCGTGATCGCCCGATGGCCTCTAGATCGGTACTCGGGGTATGACTTAGGGTTTGCAGTGAATGAGTTAGTGCTAGGGATAAAAATAGGTGCTTAGGGGGTCCTATGATAGGGTTTTTACACATTAAATGATGAAACTGGTAAGACTAAATGAAGTAATAAAAATGTAAATAAATAAGAAATAAGGGGACATAATATTTAAGTGGTTACATGATTATGCCTAAGTGCACATAAAAGTATATTCCATTATAAAAATAATGGCATTACAAAAAAATCTCTACACAATGGATAAACTCCCTCTTAGACACTCTTAAAGTGATTTTCCTTCCCACATAAATGAGTCTCTCTTTTATTTAGTTCTCATTTTTTACTCTCAAGGCAAAACTTTTCCCTGATGAGTACATCTGCATGAGAAAGGTGCATTTTAAAGGACAAGGAAGTTAAAATACATTTTATTATAACATTTGAACGTATCTTATTATACTAAAGAAAATCCAAAGAAAACAATGACTGTAAAAAACTACCCAAAATAAAATTATTACCAAATTTGAGGTAATATATTTATTTAATTTGAAGTTTGGAAAATATTAATCTAAGTGACACATCATGATTTCAAAATGAATATTTTATTAACATATGTTCAGTAATCATATAAAGGAATCCAAATATAAAAAAGTAAATCATATACTCAAAATGAGGATTTATACGAGGAAAATATTTTGGGAGAAAATCGTATACCAAATTGATACCTTCCACTGTTGACATAAATATTTACATAAAAGGAGAAAAAACTTACAAACTTGAACCTCTCTCTTGACTCAATAATTCAAAACTTCCACAATTCACGTTTTCCACCTTCTACTATGATGATAAATAAAGGATCATTCTCCGACCATTCTCCATATCGTAGGTGTCAACCTTGTTGATAATGACACTTTTGAACCTCTCCACAAATTTTCTATTAGAGTTTGAAGAAAAATTTGTGTTCCAATGGAACAAGTGAGAATCCACCAATGTATTTATATCTTCATAGGATGTAAAATTTTTAAAGGTTTATGGAAGCGTTTAAAGTTTTTGACTACTCAAAATAAACTCACATGTATCTTATAGATATACAAAATTTAAAGTCTTTCAAGAATAAATTTTGGAAAAAATTTGTTCATGACTTAAGAAAAAGTAACTGTAGGGGATATCAAACCCTCAAGAAAAGAAATATTATTATTGTCACCACAAATATGAATGCAGTATATAAAGGACACAGTATATATGTGGTTCAGCAGATCGTCCTACCAACGTCCATGGAGAAGGGAGGGAGAGGTGTTTATTTCTTGGAAGAACAAAGGACGATTGGGGTGCTAGGGTTTCTAGCTAAGAGTCCAAGTCGTCGTGAGAAAGGTACAAAGCAATACCTCCAAATAGGGTAAGGTTGTCCTTATTTATAATTACACGGTTCCTATGATCCTAGATCTCTCTAATTTAAACTTATCTCCAAGTGATAGAGTTGTGTTATAATTAATCATCCAAGATATGTGACTATTTTCCTAGATTTTTTCTTTTAACACCCCTATGTATTCGACCAAATACTTCTCTTAACCTCTAAGAGCCATTTGCCAGTTCACGTGGCATAATAGGCTACATTACCCTTTAATTTCCCCCATGGCTGGTGTGATCGGCCTTTTTAGTTGTATTATCTCGGTCTTGTTGTTTGTATGGAAATGGATCATCATGGGTTTACTCAACCGTCATTTTCCATCTTCACACGTGCCCTCTTTAAGAAGTGGGCTATAATTATTGTTTGCCTTATATGCATGATTTCTGCTCGTAGGGTATTGCAAACTACCTGTAGGCTTTTATACTCAATGATTGCAAGTGAGTTGTACTGCAATTAGGGTAGGCTCCTTGCCCAATTCCCAAACGATGACTAATTTAATTTTAGCGGCGGAAGGACTGCAGTTTCAAGGACTTATACCTTATCCATTTCATGACATTGCAAGGTGTTTTTCATCTCTCTATCTGGAATCCGCTTGAACTAGGGATTTTAATTTATCATTTTTCTCATCCTTCCTTCCTTTATTTTTTCGCTATGTCTAGGCGTGGGAGGAAGGAAGTATGAAATCTTTGCAACAAATGACTTTGAGGAATTTCATACCCAGTATTTAATTCCTGATAACATTTATATTATAACTTCACCGAAAGATGAGGACGTACCCATTGGAGGTAGGCCCATATATTACTCAGTTACAAACTCACCGTCAGCTCGACCAAGAATTTTACAGCTATACTTGAGGTTACCATCATTAATTATATTGTCGTCGGTGATGAGTCCATTTTAATTACTACCCCCTCACCCAGTAAAGACACAAGGGGAGTGTATCTAAGTAAGTCTTCCACTTTCTACATTGTTTCAATTGACTACAGTGATGAGAAGGAGAAGGATGAAGAGAGTGACAGGGCATACCCCTTTTTTGACTATCTCAACCCGCTCTTCTCATTAGAAGAGTTCAGCGTATCTGATTGCCTTTGGGAGGAAGTAGAGGCGGAAGAAAACTTATGCGCTGAATATTTTAATTTCCCTCCTATCCGAGATAATATTGAAGAAATGACTACTCGTCACAGGCGATTGATTGATTTAGCGAGCATTAGGGTCAACTAAAATAAGGGTGGCCAAACTAACTAGGTCACCTATGGTGCTACTGGTAAAAATAAGAGGGTGATGACCATCAGTTAAAAGGAGTCCCTCTAGCTGGAGCGGTAGGGAGAGAAAGATAGGCAGTTCAAACAGGCCAAAAAGAGAAGGTTGGGCAAAACTGTTATTAACACTCGCCCCCTAACTCCACCATCATCAAATCAAGTTGTGATCATTCAGCCTCAACCCCAGGGCCATGACACAATGTCCCTGACACTTAATACCAGCGATGGCCCCTGGGAGATATCCTTTTAAAAGCCAAGGAGTCAGTCACTTCTATTGATTTAGCTCACAGAGATTTGGAAGTCGCTTACTTCATTGCGCAGGCGGCCTTGTTACCTCCCGACATGGTCGACATGAGGACCTTTTTGTGCAGCCCCTTCATAAATAAGGGCTATACCACAGCGTATTAATAAGGTTTAAATCTTATTTTAAAGCTTTCTATTTCGTTTCTCGTAAACCTTTCCTATCAAATAGTTGTTTCTCATTGCACAGGCCATGCAGATCACACAGGAGCTCTCCCACCAAGCTGAACACTTGAAAAATAACAACGATGTTCTCCTTAAAAATAATAATGTCTTGAATAACATGTTGACAGAGAAGAAGAATGTGGAGATCGACCTCAATAATAAACTGAATGAGGAGTCGACTGCAAAAGATAAATTCGTAGAAGCGGCTAAACGAACTCAACTGGAGCTTAGTTGGGTCGACACTGAGTTGGACAGCCTGAGGAAAGACTATTGCCATAAAACTCTCCAAAAAATCATCTTTCAGAGGAAAAGATTCATTTTGGAGAAGAAGACTGTGGACGACCTCAACAGAGCCTTTGTTGAAGGTTTCGAGGCAGCCGTCCAGGAAGTTAACTCAAAACTCAACTATCATGAGTCCCTTATGTTTAATAAAGGTAGGTTGGCCATACTCTAAAGAGGAAAGGTCCCCGAGGGTGACTCGATATATACCGAGAACCCTATTTTGGAAATCCAAGGGAAAGGGACGAGGCTCCTAAAGTTTTAGTCATCGACCCCCCTATTGTTGGGGTCAATCAAGTCATTGATGAGGTCGGCCAAGCTACAGATGCCACAAACTAGATCTCCACCAATCCTGCTATCGATGCACCTCCATCAGGTCAGGGGAGGTCACCCATAACCCTTAGTTTAGTTACTTTTTGTAAACCGACTGGTCATTCCTCTTGTAGGCCTCGAGACATTTTAATATTTAACGAAAGTAATCAGATTTCCTCTATTTTTTTGCATATACTCGTGGCATGATTAGTTCATAATTGCCCTCGGTATTCCTTTGCGAGAAATAATATTTAACTCATATATCATATTAATAATATATTAAGTTAAATTGGTCGTCCAGTTCTCAGAAAATTCCCCTTTGAGCCAACTAATCCAGTTTTTGATAAACTTGTGCATGTTATGGGTCGACTAACCTAATTTTGGGTGTTGATTAGCCCTCTTGGTATGTACCATCATTTTCAGGTCGGTTTAATGCCAAACATAGGCGACTAATTTATTTATAAGTTGTACATCTGAATTCTTAGGTGGGTTTAATGCCAGATTCTTGGGTGATCGAGTTGAGCTAAGTCATACCACTACTTGAGTGGGTTTGATGCTAAATATAGGAGACCGGCTTGTTCTAAGTCGTACCACTGCTTGAGTGGGTTTAATGCCAGATTCTCAGACGACTAACTTGTTACAATTCGTACTACTGCTTGAGTGGGCTTAATGCCATATTCTCAGGCGACTCACGTATTCTAAGTCATAACATTGCTTTAGTGGGTTTGGTGCCAAACGTAGGTAGCCAACTTATTCTAAGTCGTACCACTGCTTAAGTGGGTTTAATACCATATTCTTAAGCTACCAACGTGTTCAAAGTGGTACCACTGCTTGAGTGGGTTTAATGCTAGATTCTCAGGCGATTGACCTGTTTAAAGTCGTACCATTGATTGAGTGGGTTTGATGCCAAACGTAGGCGATCAATTTTTTCTAACTCGTCCCACTACTTTAGTAGGTTTAATATCAGATTCTCAAGCGACTGACTTGTTTTAAGTCGTACCCTATTTGAGTTGGTTTTAAGTCTAAAGATCTATAATAGAGCTACAATAGTAAATGAATAAACTTTATTGATATGAATAACTGGAAACGTTCGAAATAATTGAGGAGCTTTCTAATGATATAATTTCCTAAGGTTTATGGCATTTCATGACCTTGGTACTACTGTGCCATATAATTCTTCTAAGTGACTGAATCCTTTGCTCCCTATTGATGTTATCCTATATGATCCATGCCAGTTCAGTGTAATATTCCCATTTGAAGTCTTCTTTACCGCCAAAAAGAGTTTTTAGAGGAATAAGTCACAGACTTGGAACTCCCTGACCTTCACCCTCTTATTGTGATGCTTGGATAACTCTTACTGATGAATGACTAGATGTATGGGAGCATGCCCCCTTCGTTTATCTATTAGGTCCCATTCGTGAGCTATTCATTTATTATTTTGGTCATCCTCAAAGATCTATGACGATAGAGTTGGTAGATCGATCTCCAAAGGAATGGCTACTTCCATTCCATGCGCTAGTGAATATGGGGTTTCTCTGGTCGACCTTCTAAGCACTATTTTATATGCCCAGAGAATGGAGGGGAGTTCGTCCATGAATCTTCCCTTATATTTTCCAATTGGCGCTTGATTCCTGATAGTAGGGTTTTATTGGTGATCTCGACCTGACCATTACAATGCGAGAACAAAATTGATGCATAGTGGATTCTGATTCCATAATCTACACAAAAGTCTATAAATAAGTCATTAGCAAACTGTATTCTGTTGTTGGTGACTAGTGCTCTTGGAATTTGATATCTTGTGATAATGTTTCTCTACATAAATCGCCTGTCATTTGCTTCTTTGATGTGGGTGAGTGTTTCTGCCTCCACCCACTTTGTGAAGTAATCGATAGTAGTTATCAACTACTTTCGATTACCAAGAGCTATTGGTAGAGGGCCCACGAGGTCCGTGCCCTATTGAGCAGAGGGCTAAGGACTCATAAGGGGATTCATGTCATTGGTCGGCTGTTTGATGATCGTGGAGAGCTCCTGACATTTAGTGCATTTGCAGGAGAATTGGATTGCGTCTTTTTATATGAATAACCACCAGTATTGATGAGAGATCACCCTATAAGAGAGAGATATTCCTTATATGTGGGCCCCACAGTTGCCCTCATGCATATCACTAAGGATTACCTCCACCTGATCTGGATGGACATGCCTAAGGAAGTCAAAAAACGATTGTCGATAATGTTTTCCTTCAGATTTAAGGAAAAGCGTTACCGAGTAAATCTTCAATTTATGTGACTCCTTTGTATCTCCCCAAAGACCTTATTTCTTTAAAAAAGGATATGATTAGATCCATCCATGAGGGTGTTGGATGGATTTTCATTATATCTGAGGCTGGTTCTGGTTTATCGATGCTGGGTTGATCTACATATTCTACTCCGATCATTTTTTTTAAATTGGTGTCAATGGCAGATGCCAGGGTGGCTAATGTGTCGATGAAACTATTATTATTCCTTAGTAATTGTTCTACTGATAATGATCTAAAAAGTTGGATCATTCCTCTAGATTTATCTTTATAGATTAGAATCCTAGGATCCCTGGCCTCATACTCATCGCTGAGTTGATTCGCGATCAGTCAAGAATCACAGTACACAATAATAACCCTGGCTCCTATATTTATAGCCCATTATAGACCATGAATCAAAGCTTTATATTCGGTCTCATTTTTGCACCATTTGAATTCGATCTAAACTTATTAATCAATGAGACCTCCCTAAGGAGTGATAAATATGATTTTAACGATTGTCCCTCATTCGTTATATGCTCCATCTACAAATAGCTTCCATATATGCTCGTCTTCCATTACGACTAGTAACTCCATAATTGGATTTAGCTTCAACTCTTCCTTTTACGGTATTGATGCTGAGAACTCGACGATGAAGTTAGTCGGGACTTATCCCTTGATGGTCATTCGTGACTCAAACCTAATGATGAATTATGCTATCTCGAGAGGCCACTTTTTCATTCTTTTGGATATATATGCCTTCTTGAGAGCTTCCTTTAATGGGTACGCTGACGGTACAACATTATATGAGCGCCGAAGTAATGTCATAGCTTCGTGAAAGATGTTACTAATTCTAGAACCATTTTCTCGATAGGCATGTACCTTTTTTCACCTCTAGGAAAGTATCCCTGATATAATACACCGATAACTGTTCTCCATCTTATACTCATAGCAACACCCCACTGGTCGCATGATGTGACACGACCAGATATAGATACATATCTTCCCTGGCAGTTGGAGTCGACAGTAAGGGGAAGACGACATGTACTATTGAATTCCCTCCAGTGCTATATCACATTCCGTTATACAGATCATTGTGCTTGCCTTCTTAAGGGATTGGAAGAACATTCTACATTCAATGGAAGAGCGAGATATAAATTGTTTAAGAGCAGCCAACATTCTTATAAGGATATGAATGTCTGTAATGGTGGTCAGCTTTCTGATAAGCATTAATTTGTTCTGGATTCTTTTCTATCCCTTTGTGTCTCTAAGTAACCTAAAAACTTGTCGTAGCTTACTTCGAAGACATATTTGGAGGATTTTAGCTTCATCTTGTACTCCTTGAGGATCTTGAAAGTATTTATAAGATATTTATGTGATCAGTATCCTATAAGCTTTTGGCTAGCATATCGTCAATATAGACCTGCATCTTTGTACCAATATATTCCTTGAACATCTTACTGATAAGATGTTGATTATTTAATATAGAATTCTTCAAATCAAAAGGCATCAATTTGTAAAAGTAGAGCCTCAAGGTCGTGATGAACGAGGTTTTCTCTTAATCTAGGCCGAACAGTGGTATCTGATGCTACCCGACATATGTGTCCATGAAACTCAAATATTGGTGTCCTGCTATTAAGTCTACAAGCTGATCAATCTGGGGCAATGGGAAGTTATTCTGCGGGCAATATTTTTTTAATTCAGTGAATTCTACACACACCCTCCACTTTTTGATCTTTTTTTTTACCAAAATAATATTAAAAATCCAGTATGGATATTGAACCTCCTTGGTGGAGCTTGCTTGGAGGAGGTTGTTGACTTCACTTTCTATAACTTTTACCTTCTTTCATGCTACCTTCTCTGGATTTTATTTGATCGGTCAGCGGGTCAGATCTATATGCAGATGAAGTTTGGATAATTGCCTAGATAATCATAAGGTTTCCATGCGAAGACCTCAATGTTAGTCCTAAGAAAATAAATGAGTTGCTATGATTCCTCTTTAGGCAATTTTGAATCAATCAAAATTCTTTATCCGATTAAGATGAATCAAGAGGAATGGTGATAAGTGAGGTTGTAGTGATATTGATTGTTTATGGGATTCATAAATTTCCAATTAAAACCTATTTAATTAGAATCAATCTTCGATCCAAATTTCATTAATCCCTAAACATGTATCTATGTGAATAAATCCAACATCCAAACAAAAAATGCGGGACAAACAAATTTCAGCAAAAAAATCCCTTGATAGGGCAAAACCTTTATTTTAATAAATGTTTACAAATCGCAACTTACAACACACTTACAGAAATCTACAATGAATATTCCGCAGAACACTCACATAGACCGCAACCTAGATCAATAAAGATCCCCTTGAGAACCTCCAGAACCGCAGCTCTTCCTCCGCAGTAAATACCCTCGAGTATAGCGAGTGACTGTAGTCGTCAGCAAGCAACTCCTGCAAGAACTGCCAAGTCAGCAATATGTAATACCCCGTATTTTTATGCTTCCTAAATTTGGGGATTTATTAAATTTAATGTGAGTTATTAATTTAATATAAATCCGAAAATTAAATATTTTTAATTACTAACGTGACGAGAGTTAGTAATCATTGGAAACTTGTTGAATATTACTAATGAGTAAAGTAATATAATATTGGTACTATTAAATGTCACGAGTGAATAAAATGTCAATTTTGGAAATTTAAGTCGGGACGCGCCCGTGTCGCGTCGGAACTAAATATTGATTAATAAAAGTGAATAAATTATAAGTCGCTCGTATGGTCGTTTTGAGTGCGTCAAAGTGTCCGTAAGGGTCGAGATAGTTAGAAAAGTGTACCCGGGGGTTTAGTTTGGGTCTCGGGGCGTTTTTAGGCCTACTTAGCACCCCAGGAGGGCATTTTGGACATTTTACTTTTTTAGGTAATTAAACACACGAAATTTATTAGGTTATATCAGCCATTTGGAATGGTCTTTTAGGGTTAGCAGACTCACAACCTTAGAACGGACATTAGAGAGGAAGGTAGAAAGCTTTCCAAGAAATCTAAGGCCAAAAATTCATCCGGTTGCACCGCCACCACCATCAGCGCGTAGATCGCGCGACGGGGAACGCAACCACACCAAATTCGTCCACAAATCAGAACCCTAAAATCTACAGGCAAGTATTTATCTTTCTTAATTTCGTTAATGCATCATTCATGTTAGTCTAGGGATGATTAGGATGAGTTTCATAGAAGAAAACTCATGTTGGAGATAGGAAAAATTTCATGTAGTAATGACATATATGATAATATGGAAACCCCTTCATACGTAGAGGTTGTATTACGAAATTTGGAATTAATATGGATGAACAAATTGATGTTGATTAGGTTCTCTAATTGAAAATTTGGGAATTAGGGTTCTTACGAATTAATTTGGAGATTTCATGTAATCTAAATGATTTTTAATGAATTAATGATTCTAGGAAGCTATTAATGTTATATAATCATGATATTATTGATTGGGATTGAAGAGGAGACGTTTGGGATTAAACTACAGAGGTTTTTAGGCTAAAAAATGGTGAAAAACGAATCTGCCAAAGGTTGAAGACGAAACAGTGCAGTTCACGCGATGTCGCGCGAAGTAGTTTGAGCGAGATGTCAATGTCGTGCGAAGTCGTTCGAGCGAGATGGACAAGTCGCTCGAAGTAGTTCGAGCGACACGTGGAAGTCGTTCGAGCGAGAACCATTCTGGTTCGAGCGAGATTTTCAATTTTTAGGGAAATTCCTATTTTCACCCCTATTTTAGAAATCGGTCAATTTGAGTGAGGAAAACCAGTATTCGAGGAATTCAGATTAGTACAAAATTTTGGGGTTGTGTAGATGTGACGATTTAAGTATTTGGGACGATGAGGTTACTTTAAAGATCACGAGAGGGAGATAACCGTAATAAACGATATGAGTCCGTTATACGGGATAAGTGAGTAAAATGTCTTCAGAACAAGAAATTATAATTATAGGTTGTGGGTACACCAAAATGAGAAATGTGAATAAGTGTTGTATATATATGACTATGTGATTGTGCATATATTATAAATGTGTAAAAACCATGCCCGCGCTACTTGCTATCCCTGAGGTTACCGCGCTGGGACAGTCTTATCTCGATGGGACCTTTATGGGGGATATTGACTTGTACCCTAGAAGATAGAGATCCTTTGGTACAGGCTAATCGGATCGATAGTCAGACGGCCTAAGAGACGTGGGGGCATGTGCTGACCTCTTAGAGACCGGGACTCTATGCTTCGCCTCAATGTTGTTTGTGTTTATGTTAATACAGTTCGAGAGTGCTTCCGAACTTGTATTTCCCTTAGTACGAGTGATACGGGGACTGGATAGCAGAGTATGCCCGCACCATAATTTTTATGTGTGGTGCTGTTAGAATATATATATTATATGAGTATTTAATATATATATTTAAATTCTGAAATTTGAGAACTAACTCCTACGTTTATAGTACGTAAGAGATGATAAATGATTTCAATTTGGAAATACTTGTTTGAAAAATATAATGTGATATTGGAAAACTTTATTAGAAAATAACTTTAAATTGAGAGCTTTGTTATTTAATGAAATTTACTTCTTAAACAGTTGAATTGCCAGTTTAAATCTTACGAGTAACCTAAGATAAGACAAGTTTAACCGTTGGGAAGGTTAGTGCGATAAGTGTGCACATTAGAAGAGAGGTGAGAATTTCTCAAGGGAGTGTGGCACTAATATGTTGTTGCATTGGCCAGTAAACATTTTAAATACTTGCTATATAAATTTTAAATCGTTTTTACAATCGGGCTCTGACTCGTTTCCATTTTCTTTTCCCTCTTGTATATATATGTATATATTACAGGTGCCCAACCACAGGGGCGTCTTGCATAGGATCCTTTCGAAGGAACGCGCTACAGCTTAGGTGGGAGTGGCAGGCCTCTTGATTAGACGACCTCACTTCTAGATTCCTCTTCTAGCAGTATTATTTCAGTTGTGCATGTGTCGCCCTTTCCATTATTCAGTTGTTTCATAGGACATTGTGATTCATTTATTTCCAGTATTCACACTTTGGGATTTATTACTGTCAGGATGTTTTTCCTTTAAATTTTAATGTTGGATTTACCTAGTTGGATGTTTAATTATTTGATTATTTGTTCTGATATAGTTGTTGTGTGACTCTTTAATTATGAATTTCGTAAAGTTTAAATGTTGGTTTATATAAATAAAATTTGGAAACTAATGTCTAAAATGGTTTTGACACTTAGCTTAATTATGTAGGGTGTTAAATTGGAAAAGTATTTTTTTTCGAGAGTGAAGCTAAGAATGAACCAACCGTTCACCTTGATTTTAATTTAATAAAGGACTGATCACCCGGTATATAATTAGGAGGGGTATCACAGGTGGTATAAGAGCATCAGGTTCTAGTGTCCTTAGGATCTGTACGGCTTACTTCGCTTTCAGCTTAACATTTTTGTTATAGAGCCCTATTTTAGGATTGTTGTATTCTTGCTTTTATAATTACGTCTTCAGCTATTTGAGATTTGATAATAACTGTAGACTAATAAACTTCTTCACGTTTCAGATGCCTCTGAGACATGCACCAAAGGATAGGCATGCCCAAGCCGAGCAGCCAGCAGCTCCGGCTCAGGGAACGATGAATGCTAATGAAGTAGCCGCTATTGTTGCTCAGGCAGTGAATGTCGCGCTAGCGGTAGTACAGCAGGCTCCACCCCAGATTCAAGCAGTGGCGCCAGTGCCTGCATAACTTCCATCATCATGGGAGCGGGTTAGGGATGCCTTTCAGAAGGCGCATCCCCCTGAGTTCTCGGGTAGTTCAGATATCATCATCGTCAGCCAATGGAAGAAAGATATCCAGCGGCATCTGCGTATGTATGAGTGCACGGACGTGCAAAAATAGTTATTGGCTTAATTTAAGCTAGTGGGGGCCGCTTTGCAGTGGTGGGAGTCCACCACCACCTTGTAGGAGAGGGATACTATTCCGATTCAGTTATTCTGGGAGCGGTTTGACCGCAAATATTTTCCACCCGCCGTGCAAACTGAGATGAGGTGAAAGTTACTGAACTTGAAGCAGGAAAATTCTACTGATGCTGAATATGAGGAGGAGTTCACAAGACTTCTCACTATAGTGCCAGATGAGGCACCCACGGAGAGTAAGAAGATACTATTGTTTGTGGACGGGTTAGCTTGGAGGATCCGTCAGCACCTTATAGGGAATCTGTCCCTGAGTACTTTCACTGATGTACTCAATGCTGCTTTGCTACACTGCCAGGATCACCGCTTCCATCTGTAGGGAAGCAAGCGAGCAGGAGAGTCTAGCCAGTAGGGTAGGATAGGGGGTAGTGGCACTAGTGGAGCCCCGACATCATAGGGGAAGACTCGCCAGTATGAGCAGAGTTCCCATCATGGGGACCCTGCTAAGCGGTTCCGATCAGGAGATTCCCGACAGGGATTTCGGGGATATAGGCAGGGTCAGCAGGGCCAGCCTAATCAGCAGGTCCAGCAAGGCCAACACCGCCAGCAGCAAGGTCAGCAGCAGGGCCAACAACGTTTCATCAGGGCCAACAGGGCCAGTGGGGGGCGGTAACGGCCAACAGGGCCGTGGTCAGCAGGGTCAGAGGGGAGGTAATTTCAGAGGCCGATGTTTCGTGTGCGGCAAGAATGGCCATAAGTGCCAGGATTGTCCAGAGGGTGATAGGGCTCCACAGCAGCAGGGTGCCCGTAATGAGCCACAGAGGCCACTTTTTCCAGCTGTCCTTCCAGCACCAGCTCAGGTACCAGCCCTACCGGCCATTCCAGCCGCTCCGGTGCAGCAGGGGCAGTTACAGTACGGACGTGTCCATAACGTCCACCAGGCAGCAGCTCCGCAGGCACCACTCGCGATTGAGGGTATACTTCCTATCCATGGTACTATGGGTCGGGTTTTATTTAATACTGGGGCGACGTACTGTTTTATAGCTACCCATTTTGCGAAGGCCTTAGGGATATTAACCACAGCAGAGAGCACTGTGAAGTGTGTAGACTCACCACTAGGAAATGGTTCGCTTATTTTCTTTATATTTCGGGGTGTGGGGGTATAAATTGGTAGCTTGGTATTACCAGCAGACATGTTAGTCTTAGATATGCATGAGCACGATGTTATTATCGGTATGGATTGGCTCGCAGCTTATAGAGCCATGATAGATTGTTTTGGTGGGAGTATTGTCTTTGTCATTCCGGGGCAAGAGATGTTTGTAGTGGCGATGCCTCGCCCAGAGGGAGGCTCGACCGCTCATTTGTATTACATAGAGGAGGATACCTTTAAGGAGGTTGTGATTCCCTTAGACTCGATCCCAGTTGTTCGTGAGTATTCCGATGTATTTCAGGAGATACCAGGCCTACCCCCCAGTCGTGAGATAGACTTTGTCATAGATTTATTACCAGATACTCGACCTATAGCGCGCGCTCCATATCGTATGGATCCGTCAGAGATGCAAGAGTTACGAGATCAGATAGAGCAGCTATTAGGTCAGGGCTTCATTCGCAGGAGCACCTCACCTTGGGGCGCTCCAGTTTTATTTGTGAAAAAGAGAGATGGTTCACTGAGGCTATGTGTGGACTACCTGGAGCTGAACAAGGTCACGATACGGAACAAGTATCCATTGCCTCGAATCGATGATCTGTTCGACCAGCTGAGGGGAGTAACTTTCTTTTCAACGATAGACCTGAGGACAGGGTACCATCAACTACGTATTAGGGAGCAGGATGTTTCAAAGACTGCTTTCTTGATGAGGTATCGGTCCTATGAGTTCAGAGTGATGCCATTTGGACTCACAAATGCTCCAGCCGTATTCATGGACTTAATGAACCGAGTGCTCAGAGAGTTCTTGGATTAGTTTGTAATCGTCTTCATAGATGACATTTTGATATATTCACACTCCGAGGAGGAGCATGCCGAGCACTTGAGGCAAGTTCTTTAGACTCTACGAGAGCATCAACTGTATGCTAAGTATGAGAAATACGGGTTCTGGTTGCGGGAAGTACAGTTCTCGAGGCATGTTATTTCTGAACAAGGGATAGCAGTTGACCCGAGTAAAGTGTCAGCGGTGAGGGAATGAGGACAGCCCACGACACCGATGAAAGTGCATAGTTTCTTGGGATTAGCGGGATACTACAGGAGATTCATTCGGGGGTTCTCCAAAATAGCAGGACCATTGATGAACCTGACTCGCAAAGGGGATCCATATGTTTGGGACGATGCTTGCCAATTAGCTTTCGACGAGATGAAAGACAAGCTTACTTCAGCACCAATCCTTGCTTTACCTAAGCCGGGCGTGGAGTACCTGGTTTACACCGATGCTTCCTTACGAGGACTTGGGGGAGTACTTCAGCAAGAGTATAAGGCTATAGCTTTTGCCTCCCGCAAGCTTAAGACACACGAGAAGAACTACCCCACTCACGACCTAGAGTTGGCAGTGTTCGTTTTTGCATTGAGGATTTGGAGGCACTATTTATTGGGAGAGAAATTCCGCTTGTTCACAGACCACAAATCACTGCAGTACCTGTTCACTCGGCGAGAACTGAATATGCGTCAGTGCAGGTGGTTAGAGTTTGTGAAGGAATATCAGTTCGACATACAGTACCATCTGGGGAAGGCCAACGTAGTTGCTGATGCGTTGAGCCGTAGACCGGTAGACGATGTAGCGGACGTCTGGAAAGCAAAGTGGAAAGAGTTGGGTCACCAGGACGTAGTATCTTGTTCCTTCATATCTGTCATGACAGTGACACCTGAGATTGTTACGATGGTGATACAGGCACAGACCGCAGACCCATTTTGTCAGGAGCAGATTGTATGACTTTTAGCCGAGGGTGCTGAGTCTTATTCTATTAGTTTTGATGGGGGTTTGAGGTTTAATGGGAGATTAGTGGTTCCAGAAGGAGAAGACTTACGTCATGTAATGATGACCCAGTCCCACGGATCCCGATTCGCAGTACATCCTGCAGGAGATAAGATGTACCAGGATATGAGGCGGCAATACTGGTGGAGTGGGATGAAAAAGGATATTGCTGAGTTCGTATCCAAGTGTTCTACCTACTATCTAGTAAAGTTGGACCATCAGAAACCGTCAGGGTTGCTTCAGCCATTAGAAATACCCGCGTGGAAGTGGGAGAGTATTTCCATGGATTTTATTACAGGGTTGCCTACATCATAGCAGGGCCACGACTCCATCTGGGTGATTATGGACCATTTGACCAAGGTGGCTCACTTTCTGTCGGTGCGAACTGATTATACCATGGGTCAGTATGCTCATTTGTTCATTGCTGAGATTGTCAGATTGCATGGGGTGCCCCTGAATATTGTATCAGATAGAGACAAGATTTTTGTGTCGCATTTCTGGGAGAGTTTTTAGGAGGCTATGGGTATAGAGATGAGGTTGAGTTCAACTTATCACCCACAGACAGATGGACAGACAGAGCGTACTAATCAGATGTCAGAGGATATGCTACGCATGTGTGTTCTTGATTTTGGAGGGGGTTGGGAGCCACATCTTCCACTAGTAGAGTTAGCTTATAATAACTCCTATCAGTTCATGATTGGCATGGCTCCCTTCGAGGCTTTGTATGGCAGGCCTTGTCGTTCCCCAACTTGTTGGCTAGAGGTGGGGGATAACAAGTTGCTAGGACCAAAAGTGATTCAGGAAACCTCCGCGAGGATTGAGATTATCAGGAGTCGCATTCGAGTAGCACAGGACAGGCAGAAAAGTTACGCCGATGCGAAATGATTCTTTCGAGAGTTTAACGTGGGGGACTAAGTGTTACTACGTGTATCTCCTATGAAGGGAGTGATGAGGTTCGGGAAGAAAGGGTAATTGGCCCCGAGGTACATGGGACCATTTCCCATTATTAAGAATACCTTCGGGATGACATGGATCACACCCACATCACGATAGATGAGATAGACTTACAGCCTGATAGCTCTTACGAGGAGAGACCAGTGGCTATCCTAGACCATAGCGAGAGGAGATTGAGGCCGAAGGTAGTTCCACTTGTACGGGTCCAATGGGAGCATCATAATGTGGAGGAATCCACCTGGGAGCGCGAGGCAGATATGTGCGAGAAATACCAAGATTTATTCTTACCAGGTATGCCTTATTTTTCGAATTTCGGGACGAAATTCCGTTATTAGGGGAGAAGTATGTAATACCCCGTATTTTTATGCTTCCAAAATTTGGGGATTTATTAAATTTAATGTGAGTTATTAATTTAACATAAATTCGGTAATTAAATATTTTTAATTACTAACGTGACGAGAGTTAGTAATCATTGGAAACTTGTTGAATATTACTAATGAGTAAAGTAATATAATATTGGTACTATTAAATGTCACTAGTGAATAAAATGTCAATTTTGGAAATTTAAGTCGGGACGCGCCCGTGTCGCGTCGGGACTAAATATTGATTAATAAAAGTGAATAAATTATAAGTCGCTCGTATGGTCGTTTTGAGTGCGCCAAAGTGTCAGTAAGGGTCGAGATAGTCAGAAAAGTGTATCCGGGGGTTTAGTTTGGGTCTCGGGGCGTTTTTAGGCCGGTATTTTGGACATTTTGCTTTTTTAGGTTATTAAACCCACGAAATTTATTAGGTTATATCAGCCATTTGGAATGGTCTTTTAGGGTTAGCAGACTCACAAACTTAGAACGGCCATTAGAGAGGAAGGTATAAAGCTTTCCAAGCAATCCAGGGCCAAATATTCATCCGGTTGCACCGCCATCACCACCAACGCGTAGATCGCGCGATGGGGAACACAGCCACACCAAATTCGTCCACAAATTAGAACCCTGCAATCTATAGGCAAGTATTTATCTTGCTTAATTTCGTTAATGCATCATTCATGTTAGTCTAGGGATGATTAGGATGAGTTTCATAGAAGAAAACCCATGTTGGAGATAGGAAAAATTTCATGTAGTAATGACATATATGATAATCTAGAAGCCCCTTCATATGTAGAGGTTGTAATACGAAATTTGGAATTAATATGGATGAACAAATTGATGTCGATTAGGTTTTCTAATTGAAAATTTGGGAATTAGGGTTCTTACGAATTAATTTGGGGATTTCATGTAATCTAAATGATTTTTGATGAATTAATGTATCTAGGAAGTTATTAATGTTATATAATCATGATATTATTGATTGGGATTGAAGAGGAGATGTTTGGGATTAAACTATAGAGGTTTTTAGGATTAAAAATGGTGAAAAATGAATCTGCCAAAGGTTGAAGACGAAATAGTGCAATTCACGCAATGTCGCGCGAAGGAGTTCGAGCGATATGTCAATGTCGCGCGAAGTCGTTCGAGCGAGATGGACAAGTCGCTCGAAGTAGTTCGAGCGACACGTGGAAGTCGTTCGAGCGAGATTTTCAATTTTTAGGGAAATTCCAATTTTCACCCCTATTTTAGAAATCGGTTAATTTGAGTGAGGAAAACCAGTATTCGAGGAATACAGATTAGTACAAAATTTTGGGGTTGTGTAGATGTGACGATTTAAGTATTTGGGACGGTGAGGTTACTTTAAAGATCACAAGAGGGAGATAACCGTAATAAACGATATGAGTCCGTTATACGGGATAAGTGAGTAAAATGTCTTCAGAACAAGAAGTTATAATTATAGGTTGTGGGTACACCAAATTGAGAAATGTGAATAAGTGTTGTATATATATGACTATGTGATTGTGCATATATTATAAATGTGTAAAAATCATTCCCGCGCTACTTGCTATCCCTGAGGTTACCGCGCTGGGACAGTCTTATCTCGATGGGACCTTTATGGGGGATATTGACTTGTACCCTAGAAGATAGAGATCCTTTGGTACAGGCTAATCGGATTGATAGTCAGACGGCCTAAGAGACGTGGTGGCATGTGCTAACCTCTTAGAGATCGGGACTCTATGCTTCGCCTCAATGTTGTTTGTGTTTATGTTAATACAGTTCGAGAGTGCTTCCGAACTTGTATTTCCCTTAGTACGAGTGATACGGGGACTGGATAGCAGAGTATGCCCGCACCATAATTTTTGTGTGGGGTGCTGTTAGAATATATATATTATATGAGTATTTAATATATATATATTTAAATTCTAAAATTTGAGAACTACCTCCCGTGTTTATAGTAAGTAAGAGATGATAAATGATTTCAATTTGGAAATACTTGTTTGAAAAATATAATGTGATATTGGAAAACTTTATTAGAAAATAACGTTAAATTGAGAGTTTTGTTATTTAATGAAATTTACTTCTTAAACAGTTGAATTGCCAGTTTAAATCTTACAAGTAACCTAAGATAAGACAAGTTTGACCGTTGCGAAGGTTAGTGCGATAAGTGTGCACATTAGAAGAGAGGTGAGAATTTCTCAAGGGAGTGTCGCACTAATATGTTGTTGCATTGGCCAGTTAACATTTTAAATACTTGCTAAATAAATTTTAAATCGTTTTTACAATCGGGCTCTGACCCGTTTCCATTTTCTTTTCCCTCTTGTATATATATGTATATATTACAGGTGCCCAACCACAAGGGCGTCTTGCATAGGATCCTTTGGAAGGAACGCGCTGCAGCTTAGGTGGGAGTTGCAGGCCTCTTGATTAGACGACCTCACTTATTGATTCCTCTTCTAGCAGTATTATTTCAGTTGGGCATGTGTCGCCCTTTCCATTATTCAGTTGTTTCATAGGACATTGTGATTCATTTATTTCCAGTATTCACACTTTGGGATTTATTACTGTCAGGATGTTTTTCCTTTAAATTTTAATGTTGGATTTACCTAGTTGGATGTTTAATTATTTGATTGTTTGTTCCGATATAGTTGTTGTGTGGTTCTTTAATTATGAATTTCGTAAAGTTTAAATGTTGGTTTATATAAATAAAATTTGGAAACTAATGTCTAAAATGGTTTTGACACTTAGCTTAATTATGTAGGGTGTTAAATTGGAAAAGTATTTTTTTTCGACAGTGATGCTAAGAATGAACCAACCGTTCACCTTGATTTTAATTTAATAAATGACTGATCACCCGGTATTTAATTAGGCGGGGTATCACACAATAGAGATAACACTCCACAAGAGAAAACTTCCAAGAAGTATTTGGGTTCCACAAATGATTCACAAAAGGATTGGGTTGTCTTGGTGAATCAAAAATAAAGTTTTTAACCCTAAAAGATTAAGACTAAAAGGTCTACCAAAAGCAGTTTATGTGTATCAAAAGTCTCAATAAAAAGGTCTCCAAAATAGGTATTGTTGATTTAAAAAATTAGATCACTCTAATAATTCAATCATAGATAAATAAATGAAACCAAGAATTTTAAAGTGGTTCAGCCTTATAAGAATGGCCTACGTCCACTGATGTTTTATTGCTGAATATTTGGGAATTCTCGATTTGTGAGTTCTATCCAGAAATTCCGGTCCCTTTACAATGAGGATTGTACAATGTATTTATAGCCCAGAGGCTATAATGTGAAAGGATAATACATTAAATGGGATACATATGAAAGGGTAATACATTTAATGCCCCTTAAGCGTGTGCGTCTAAATGATAAGCATTTAATGAATCAGTTGAACTATTGGTTATCCAGCTATTAATGCTTTGTTCGAGATGCAGCTCGGACCGCCTGGGTTGCTCGGACCGCCTAAGCTTCTCGGTACTCAAGAGTTCCTCGGAGAGGTATTTGTTCCTCGGAGCGTGTGAGTTCCTCGGGGAACTAGTCTTCCTCGTTGTCGTCTTGTTCCTCAGAGCGCATGGGTTCCTCGGAAGTGTTTGTTGTAGCTATGTGGATTGCCACGTGTCATCATTCAATTGAGCCATGTCCGCAGACTAAATTTGGTATCAACAGAAGCCCCCAATGTTTCATAGTTCGAAATTTGAGGAGTATGGAACATTCTTTCTCGGAATATGGTAGCTTTAAATGGTCTTCCTGATTTTTAGGAGTGTTTCCTTCGTATTTATTTCTTCTTCCAATTTCGTAGAATTATGATTTTTTGAACTTTCCTGTTCGCTTCGATTCTCGCACCACTTTTCGTCTTTTTAGCCGTATTTACCCGCTTTGATTCCCGCGCCACTTTTCATCTTTTTAGCCGCCGGTAACGTAATCATCCTTTTTTGTAATCATTGCTTCACCATTTCCCAAGGCAAGGTATTTAAACTTCACAGACACTCCCATCGTCTTCTACTTTTCAAATTTGTATCTTCGAGTTTTTCCTTGTCTTCTAATCTCTTGTGCGTTCATCTCCTTCCATCGTTCGTTATCAACAGCTTCAATTTTTTTTTCTGTAAGATCCTCTTCCTTCTTTTTCATTTCCTTTAATCACCATGGTTTACCCTGTTGAATCTCTTGACAAATTTTGATCTGATTTTTCCATTCCCTCTTGGGTTGTCTTGGAAGAGCTTTCTGAGCCTTCTAATTATTTTAATTTGGCTGAGGGACATTGGTTCCCCGGTCTCTTTTTTGCTGAGTGTGGATTTTCTTTTCCACCAAATCCCTTGTGTCTGGAATTCTGTCAGTACTTTGATGTTGTTCCTGCACGAATAGCCCCCAACACATGGAGAATAGTTAATGGGGTGCATAGATTAAATCAAGTGCATGGAACTCGTATAGGAATTCCAAAAATCATGTACTGCTATAGATGGGCAGTTAATGATAATATTTTTTATTTAAAAACTAGGTTTTTAAATAGAGCCTTAGTAGTCAATCTCCCTGATGCCAGTAGGGATTATTTTGAACACGGGGTTGTCATAAAAAATTGGCAACACCCTCCATTAACTGGAGATGAGGTTTACCAGGGTCTCAGATGCCCTCCTTATGGCAATGGGATAGGTTATTTTTATTTTATTTTATTTATTTTGAAATCATGTTTCTTTTGTGTTTGATAAAATGTGTCACTGATAACAATGTTTGTTTATTTGCAGTTGATAACAAGAGAAAGTGCCCAAAAGAAGCAGATGTCAATATAAGGCATTTGGGACTTATCTGGAGTCTTCATCAAAGTGTTGCCGATGAGCACATTAGATCAGCCTCGTATTTGCTGCAGTATAAGAGCTACACAACCTCTTTCACTACTCGTCTAGTGATCAGTGAAGCAGAGCCAGTACCAGCCTCTGCAAGTTCTTCGCCTGAATCCCATATTCCTTTGAGCGAAAGGATGAAGAAGAGAAGACCTCCTACCCAGTTTGAGAAAACTGCCTCCGGCTCTAGGGAGCCAAAAAGGAGTAGGATTGATGTCCCAAG
The DNA here is from genome assembly GCA_949130495.1 of Sambucus nigra. Taxonomy (NCBI): domain Eukaryota; kingdom Viridiplantae; phylum Streptophyta; class Magnoliopsida; order Dipsacales; family Adoxaceae; genus Sambucus; species Sambucus nigra. The sequence continues at coordinate 484,645,352 of OX422216.1, forward strand.
GGAGGGGACGAAGGAGAATGATGCAGCTCCTCCAGCTACTCCTGCTAAAGTTACCGAGAAGCCCGCGGTGGCTCCGAGCAGGTCTGCTACTCCTGGAGAGGTGATTATGATATCACCGACCAAGGGTTCTTCCTTGGTTGAATCTGTACATGTTCCCCCGAGAAGGCTGAAGAAGAGCTCCTCGGTCAATTTGGTTGACACCATTACTCAGCCCCCAGCTGCTGGGACTGGAGTTCCCACTTTTATTCCCCCGAGCTCTGCCATGAGCTCGGTAAAGTCCTGGATCATTCTCGAGGTCCAAGGTACTGAAGAAAACCTTACTCGGGATATGGTCACCTCGTTATTTGCTCGTCACCTTGCTTCTGTAAGTATCTTTACTTTAAATTTTTCATATTTCCTTTGTCATTTCTGTTTCTAACTTTCTTTCTTTTTCTGTTCACAGTTGACGAGATGCTTCAACATAATCCTAAAGAAGGATGAAGAAATTAAAGCTTCATGCTCCTCATCCAGTGTGGAGGGAGCTTTGGCAGAAGCTATCAAGTCTTTGTATGATTCTCGCCAGACATATGCCACTGACAAGGCTGTCTGGAATAAAAAGCTTGCCTCCATCGAGCAAGAAAAAGCTCGAGCTGTTGATGCCTCCAAGGATTTGGAGAAGAAAAATAATGCCTTGGAGAAGGCAAATAAAGAGCTTGAAGAGAAACTCAGAGCTGCAGGGGAGCTTGAGAATAAGCTCAAAGTTGCTGAGGAAAGGTTGGACCAGCTTCAAGAAGTAGGTTGGCAGAAGGAGGAAGCAGAAAATAAATTAAAGGCTGCTGAGAACCTGCTGTCCGAGAAACTTTCCTCGGAGAAGCTGAAAAGGAAAGCTGCTGTGAAGAAGTCCTTTAGCTCTGGCTGGGACAAGGGGTGGAACAAGGGGTTGGCTGCCATGATATCTCAAGTGGACTATGGCAGTCTCAAATACTTTAGGGATGGATGGGTTGCTGCCCTTCAGGAAATGAAGGTCGACGAGTCTTCTGAGCTCTTCCAAAGACATATCCCTGGTCCCCCTCCAACTCCAGAAGACTTAGAAGAGGACGAAGCTACCTCCGAAGAGTCTTCGATGGTGATGGGAGATCATGCCATAGTCATCCAGCCTGCTGCTGAGGAAAATTAGCAAGTCGTTTCTTCCTCCGAGCAACTGCCTACTCTCCCCGAGCAACTATCCCTTCCCTCCGAGCAACCTACCTCTTCATCCCAGCCTCCCGAGAAGGTTTTGGGAGATAAGGAAAAGGTGTAGTGTTGTTCGGGTTTCTATTTGTTTTGTTTCTTTTTATCAAATGTAATCCAGAATGTGTAACTCTGAATTATGATCTAATAAAACTTGAGTTCTTTTTGCATACTGTTGTTCATCTTCTATTCATACTCTGCTTATATTTCTTATTGATGATTGCTTTTCCTTTCTCTGCTAGTTTTTGGCCAGGATGAAGCTGCTATCTGCCCATGATACAAAGTTGTTGCGACAATGCAACGATTATTTTAAGGTTGGTCACACAGACCTAAGTGCAGCACAAGTTATCGATATCCTCGGACAGGATGCTTCAGAACAGGCAGTTGAAGCATATCAATACCTGAAGTGTCTACTTGACCGAGCAGTGGCCAATAATGTGGCTTACTATGAAATGATCGAGGATCTCCAGTGCACCCTCGAAGACCTTCAGAATCAATACAAGGAATCAATTACCCTGTTGCATGAGGGTTACGAGAAGAAATACAAGCTGATCATTGCCGACAAGGGCTATGAGAAGCTTTTTACTGGATATGATGTAAGGGAGAAGACCTTGAGAGGTGAGGTCGAGGAATGCAGACAGATTGTTGTGTTGCTGGAACAAGAAAACATCAACTTGCAAAAGGAGCTGTCACAATTGAAGTCTGCAGCTTCCACTTCCAGTGCCTTGATCATAGTGACCGACGAGGGATTCTCGTTCTTAGAGGTTGAGAATGCCAAGTTGAGGGACGAGTTGGAGACTTTGAAGAATTTTGGTACCTCTACATCTTCTCGTGGTCAAGCAAGAGCTCCTCGGGGACGAGCAAGAGCAGCTCGGGTTCTTGTCGAGGAACAGAGGACTCAGTCTGCCTTAGAGAACCAGGCCTTCCAACTAATGGCGAAGAACCAGGCGTTATCTGATATGTCAAAGAAGATTAGGGACCTGGAAAAACATCTCTCCGCGCAGAAGTCAGTCTTGGAGAATAAGGAGCTTTTCATCAAGAATCTCCACGAGTAGCTAGAAAGGCTAACATATCAATTCCACAAATAGCCCAGGGAGTTCTGGATGGCTGGATACAACGAAGCACTATTCCACTTGGACGATCGTATCCAGAATGCCAACAATGAGGGATACAAGCAAGGCTGGCTGAATGCCTTAGGTGTGCTGAAGCTCGAACAAGGTCATTATCTGTGGGACTACTACGATCCCGGGTTGCTCGACTTTCCAGTGCCACCATAAAATTTAGACATGGATTGGATCCCTGCTCGGGCCATTCCTCAGAGCTTAATTTCAAAGTATCTCGGTGACTACAATTTACATTCTCAAATCGAGGTATCTCGTCCGGGGCATCTCTTAGATCGACCATCTGTGATGAATGTCAGGATGTTGAAGGATCTCAACTTCATCAATTCTCCTCTGTCTTTAAACGATCCTCCTGCTGGCGAGGAACCTGTGTCAAAAGCAGAGGGGAAGAGACCAATAGAATAGGAGTTTTTGATGTAATAGTTAGTATACATGTCAATGTAACTATAATTTCATTATCAATGTAATTTATTTTGAATTCAATGAAAGACTTTCATTTTTGTTTGCAAATCTTGATTGTTATTGTCTTGTAAATATCAAACACTTTACATTTATGCATAACAATATTGTGATGTTCGTCGACCAACTCAGTAATAGTTAAAAAATTTCAAGTTTCAATAATATTGCTCGATCACTTAATAATAGAGTCACGAGTGTAAAAAATGTTGAAAATTTTTCCAACCAACCAAGGTCGTTAAATTATGCTTGTCGACCAATTACAGTTAGTGGGTTTTTATTCCCGACCAGCCATACTTGGGAGATTTTTCTCTTAAATGTTTCCGACCAACCAAGGTCAGTAAATTCTCATTGTCGACCAACTACAGTTGGTGGGTTTTTATCCCCGACCAGCCATACTTGGCAGATTTTTCTCTTTTGTGTTTCCGACCAACCAAGGTCGGTAAATTTTCTTTGTCGACCAACTACAGTTGGTGGGTTTTTATCCCCGACCAGCCATAGTTAGCAACTTTTGCACTTTCTGGAATAATCTTACCTCCCGATCAACATAAGTTGGCATTTTCGAGAATATATGTACCTCCCGACCAACATAAGTTGGCATTTGCGAGAATATTTTGTTTCCTAGCCAAACAGGTTGGCATTTTTAGGAATATTTCGTTTCCTAGCCAAACAGATTGGCATTTTTAGGAATATTTTGTTTCCTAACCAACCGAAGTTGGCATTTTTAGGAATATTTTTTTTCCTAACCAACCGAAGTTGGCATTTTTAGGAATATTTTGCTGAGTAGTCTGAGCTTTGCCGAGTAGTGCGTAGCACTAGTATTCCCCGAAAAACTTCCAATAAAAAGAGAGACTTGCGGAATATCTTCATTTTATTCATATTGATGGAACTGAGTTACATGGGAATATTCATCAATGATAATACTTGCGCAGGAACTCTGCATTCCAGGCATTCTTAAACTCCTCGCCTTCTAAAGTTTATATTCGATAAGTTCCTGGTCGAACAACTTCTATAACTCGGTATGGTCCATGCCAGTTTGCCTCCAGTTTATTGTGCTTTTGAATTACTTTCTTCAGCACATAGTCTCCTTCTTTCAGGTCGCATTTCTTCACCCTCTTCTTGTAAAATAAAGTTGTTCGCTGCTGGTAAGCAGCATTTCTAATGGTTGCTTCTTCTCTAACTTCCTCGATCATGTTTAAATCCATCCTTCTCATTAAGTCGCTGACAGGGGAATTGAAATTTAGCACCCTGTGTGTTGGGAGGCCCAACTCAGCAGGTATAACAGCTTCACTTCCAAACGCCAGCATATATGGTGATTCTCCAGTTGCTACTCGGGGAGTAGTTCGGTAAGCCTAGAGTACTGATTGTAACTCGTTGATCCAGTTTGCTTTCGCATCATCCAGTCTTTTCTTCAATCCATTTAGCAGCGTTCTGTTTGTCACTTCAGTTTGTCCATTGCTTTGAGGATGGCCTGGTGCTGAGTGGACCTTCAAAATATTTTATTGATGATAATAGGCGGCGAACTCCTCATTATCAAATTATGTCCCATGGTCTGTGATGAAGGCATGAAGGAGACCATATCGACAAATGATGTTCTTCCAAACAAATTGGTACACCTTCTTGTACGTTATGTCGATGAGTGGCTCAGATTCTACCCACTTAGTGAAATAATCCACTGCGACGACGAGGTATTTGAACCTTCCTCGGGTCGTTGGTAGTGGTCCAACCAAACCAATTCCCCACATGGCAAATGGCCAAGGGGAAGTTATGGGTGTCAACAATGCTTGTGGAGTTCTTCGGATGGAGGAAAAATGCTGGCACTTATCACACTTCTTGGCATAGGCTACACAATCAGCCCTCATCGTCGGCCAGTAGTATCCCTGCGTCATCACCCTTTGCAAAAGTGTCCGACCTGCTACATGCGCTCCACAGGACCCTTCATGGATCTATTTAATCAATTCTTTCACCTCGGAGGGATGTATAGATCTCTGCAAACCTGCCATAATACCTCGTCTATATAGAATACCATTAGTTAATACATACCGAGCAGCTTTAAACTTCAATTTCTTGGCTGTGAGTTTATCAATTGCCAATTCTCCCTCCTCGATATACGCCCTGATGGGATCCATCCAAGATGATCCTAAATCAAGGGTGATAAAGTTTATCGTCAAATTTTCATCTATACTCTGACCAACCAACACTTTAATTGGGATTGTTCGTCGTAGCTCGGTGTGAGTAGCTGATGCTAGTCGAGCTAGGGCGTCTGCTCTCGCATTCTCCATTCTTGGTATTTTAACCAGCTGAATTGCGGCAAATTTTGACATCAGCTCCTTTGCCTTTGCATGATACCTGATCATTAATTCTCCTCTAACTGCATATACTCCCAACATTTGATTTACGATCAATTGAGAATCACTGAAAACAATAACCTGTTGTGCCTCCATAATTTTTGCCAAACTAAGTCCTGCAATCATGGCTTCATACTCAGCCTCATTGTTGGAAGCTTTGAATTGGAAACGCAAGGCGTATTCCATGTCGACTTCATCCGGAGTACTCAAAACTATCCCCACGCCACATCCTGCAGTGCAAGATGAGCCATCTACATATAGCCTCCATATAGGTAACTCGTCTTCAAATTTCTGATCAGTCAGAGTTCCTCGGTGAAATATTTATTGCTTCCTTTCCTCCTCAGATTTTTCTTGCTCTTCGTCGATCATCTTTTCTTGCCCTTTTACTAACCGGAGTTGGTCTGAGCTCGAATTTAATGATCCTGCAAAATCCACTTACCCTTTTACCAACCGAAGTTGGTCTGAGCTAGTGTTTGTTGACCCTGTAAGATCTATAGGTTGATCGGTGAGAAACTTTTGTTCCTCGTCCGGAATCCTCACAACTATCTCTGCACCACATCCTGTAACATCCACGCGCTCTTTTACCAATCGAAATTGGTCTGAGCTTGTGTTTGTTGATCCTGTAACATCCACAGGTTGATCAGCGAGCAACCTCTGCTCCTCGGGGGTATCAGGATAGGTGAACTCCGCTATAAAATCTGCTACAGCCTGCCCTTTTAATGATGATCTGGGTTCATAAATTATATCATATTCACCGAGTTCTATTGCCCAGTACATCAATCTCCCTGATTTTTTTGGCTTATGAAGGGCTTGTCTTAATGGCATATCGGTATATACGATTATGGTATGAGCCTGTAAGTATGGCCTCATTCTCCTACTCGCCTCAATCAACGCCAGTGCCAATTTTTCCAGCCTTGGATATCTGATCTCTGCTCCTCGGAAAGCCTTACTTGTGTAGTAAATTGGCTTTTGTACTCCATTCTCCACTCTGATCAACGCCGAGCTAACTGCATTCTCGGACACTACAAGGTACAAATATAATTTTTCTCCCATTATCGGCCTAGACAACAGTGGAGGTGCTCCCAAGTATTTTTTCAAGTCTTGAAAGTCCTTCTCACATTCATCATTCCACTCAAAAGCATTTCTGAGTGTCTTAAAGAATGGGAGACATCTATCAGTTGCTCGTGACATAAATCTGTTGAGTGTCGCTACTCGTCCTGTGAGACTTTGTACTTCCTTCTTCGTTGTTGGAGATCGCAGCCCTAATAGAGCTTTGATCTTTTCAGGATTTGCTTCAATCCCTCGTTGATTGACAATGTACCCAAGAAACATGCCTTCTCGTACTCCAAAGATGCACTTCGTCGGGTTTAGCTTCATTTGATATTTATTCAGTTGATCAAAAGTCTGAGTTAAATCAACTAAATGATCGGCAGCTTTTTTGCTCTTTGTTAGCATATCGTCAACATAGACTTCCATATTGTCACTGATTTGTTCAGCAAAGACCTTGTTCATCAGCCTCTAATATGTCGCACCTGCATTTTTCAAACCAAAAGGCATAACATTATAACAATAAGTTCCCCTAGGGGTAATGAAAGAAGTACTCTCCCTATCTCCAGGTTTCATATTGATCTGATTGTAACCAGAATAAGCATCCATAAAGCTCAGCAACTCGTGTCCCGAGGTAGCATCCACCAGTTAATCAATTCGGGGCAACGAAAAGTGATCCTTTGGGCATGCTTTGTTGAGGTCGGTGAAGTTTACACACATCCTCCACTTGTTGTTCTTCTTCTTTACCATCACCACATTAGCTAACCAATCTGGATATTTAACATCTTCAATGAAACAATCTTTCTGGAGATTCTCGACTTCCTCCTGTATAGCTTGATTCTTCTTAGGACTGAATACTCTTCTTCTTTACTTCACTGGCTTGGTCTCTTTATTCACATTGATCTCGTGACATAAGAAGTTTGGGTCTATCCCAGGCATATCTTCATGACTCCACGTAAAAGTTTGTCTTCTGCTTCTAAGGAAAGTTATCAATTCCTGTTTTAATGAGGCTTCCAACGATGAACCTATTTGAGTAGTTCGCTCAGGGTATTCGTCGTCCAGAATGATGTTTTCAGTAGCTTCCACCACTTGACCCTTCACGAGTTGCGACTCATCTCGAGGATCTAATGTTTTAATTTCCCCACCTTCATCCACTTGATAGGTAGTAGTCTTTTTCTTTGATTCTTCCAGTTCTTCTTGCTCGACGGATGAATAATAGCATTCCCGAGCTACTTTCTGATCACCTTTCACAACTCCTACTCCAAAGTTTGTTGGAAATTTTAGGCACTGATGCACTGTAGATGGTACAGCCTCGAACTTCTTCAATCCTACTCTTCCCATGATGATATTGTACGGTGATTGGACATTCTTATCCATCACGAAGAAACGTATTTTTTCTGTCCGACAAGCAGACCACATACCAATGAATATATCCAACTTGATCGTTCCAAGTGGAAATACTTTCTCACTAGCAAAACCGATGAGGGGTCTGTGGTAAGGCTCCAATTGAGATAGCTTTAGATTTAAACTATCGAAATACGAGTAGAACATGATGTCTGTCGAGCTACCATTATCGACTAGCACTCTTGAAATCATTACCTCATTCATTCTCATCTTGATCACCAGTGGATCATCGTGAGGATATAAAACACCTGCAAGATCATTTTTTAAAAAATCGATGACCAATTTCTCCTTGTTCACCTTTCTCGGGCGATCTTCCTCAGCTAGATTTATTCGCTGAATATACGAGCAAGCTTGAGCCTCACCGAGGTAAGCTTTTCTTTCTGCAGTAAGGTCTCATCCTCCTGCATCTCCTCCTGTAATAGCATTACAATCAAATGACCCAAAGCGTATTGAAAATATATCTCGTTCTGGCTGCCTTAGCTTCTTGGGAAGATCGGGGTCATCCTCTAGATCAACTTCATGATTTCTCTTCTTGTTCTCCTCTGCTCGACGAGGAGATCTAGACCTCTCTCTAGTTCGGTCATTGTTTCTTCTTTTGCCTCCCCGATCAACATACTTTGCTAGCTTTCCTCGTCGGATGAGTGTTTCAATCTCATTTTGAAAAGCTATGCAATTTTTGGTCATATGGCCATGATCCTTATGAAACTCACAATATTTTTCCCTATTCCTCGTGTCAGGGTCTGCCTTCATTTTCTTTGGCCAGTTTAACTCCTCTCTGTTCTTAATTTCTTCCAGGACGTGGTTGATATTTGCCTTCAAAGGAGTGTAATTATCAAATTTCCTCAGGACCTCCCATGACGACCTGTTTTTGGATTGTTTGTCACCACCATTGTTCTTATGTTCTTTCTTCTTAGTTTTATCACCTTCCACCTTGGTTTCTTTGGCGTCTATATTCTTCTTCGCAGCCATAGCCTCCTCGGCATTCATAATCTTGGACGCTTTTCCTATCAGGTCCGACATGGTTCGAGGTGGATCTTTGGCTAAAGTGTAGTATAACTTGTTTGGCAGTAGTCCACTCATCAAAGCAGTAATCGCTGTCTTCTCCTCATAATCGATGACTTCGAGTTTCTCATTATTAAAACGAGTTATATAATCTCTGGTACTCGCGCCAGCTTTTTGTCTAACACTTAACAAATGTGCTACTCGTTTAATTGGCTTTGCCCCAAAACAGAAATTCCCAATGAATAACTCGGCCAGTTGAAGAAAAGTTGAAATCTTACCCCGAGGAAGATTATTATACCATATTTGAGCAGATCCGATAAGAGTTCCTGAGAATGCCCTGCATCTCATCTCATCTGGGAGAGCATAGATGTCGGCAGCAGCTTGATATTGTTCTATATGAAGGACATGGTCAGTCTTTCCATCATATTTGGGGGTCACGACAGGTGCTTTGAACTTCGATGGTGTTGGAAAATCCACAATGTCCTGGACAATAGGTGTTCCTCGAATAAAAGTTCGTTGTAGAGGGTTCTTAGCCTTAGCCATTTCCCCTAATCTATCCTCCAGCCTTTGAATAGATCCTTTCCAAGCATCATTTCCTTCCTCGGGCCTGTTGGCTCGAGCAACTGATCGCGTTGAAGTGGCTTACTGGGATTTATCTTGACGAGCAACTGGTCAGTCATAGGTATCTTGATTAACAGCTGGTCGCGACTAGGCAGATCCTTCCCCTAAATCTGATGGTCGTGGAAAGCTCCTCGACGCTACATTAAGAGGACTTTTGTTCCTCCTAGGACCTAATCGGTCGAAAGGAGAAACTCTACTTAATCTTTCCAATGCGCTGGTCCTTTCTGGGGAGAGAGTGACACGTTGATCAGTATCTGTGGCTCGTACAGACGAAGTTCGCCCAGGTTGATAAGAGAAATCTTCAGACTCCTCATTGCGATATGAATTGGTATGCCTAGTACGCGAAGAAGGCGCACGAGTATTTCTTTGAATGCTTCGTGGCCCTGAATGGGCTGATGCACCGCCATGGAGAGTTTGGATGAGTTGCCGCATTGTTTCTTGCATGACGGTCTGGCCCTGAGCCAGATTTGCCATTATTCCAGTCAGATCTGGAATAATTGGCAGAGCAGATGGATTTGGAGGGGTTCCAGCGTTTCGATTGCTGGATTCCGGTATATCAGCCATTTGTGATGAATTGTTTTTGGTGAAAAACGATATTACCAGTCATTTCCCACAGACGGCGCCAATCTGTTGATGTAAAAAATTAGATCACTCTAATTATTCAATCACAGATAAATAAATGAGACCAAGAATTTTAAAGTGGTTCAGCCTTATAAGAATGGCCTACGTCCACTGTTGTTTTATTGCTGAATATTTGGGAATTCTCGATTTGTGAATTCTATCTAGAAATTCCGGTCCCTTTACAATGAGAATTGTACAATGTATTTATAGCCCAGAGGCTGTAATGTGAAAAGATAATACATTAAATGGGATACATATGAAAGGGTAATACATTTAATGCCCCTTAAGCGTGTGCGTCTAAATGATAAGCATTTAATGAATCAGTTGAACTGTTGGTTATCCAGCTATTAATGCATTGTTTGAGATGCAGCTCGGATCGCCTAAGATTCTCGGTACTCAAGAGTTCCTTGGAGAGGTATTTGTTCCTCGGAGCGTGTGAGTTCCTCGGAGAAACAGTATTCCTCGGGGAACTAGTCTTCCTCGTTGTAGTCTTGTTCCTCGGAGCGCATGGGTTCCTCAAAAGTGTTTGTTGTAGCTATGTGGATTGCCACGTGTCATCATTCAATTGAGCCATCTCAGCAGACTAAATTTGGTATCAATAGGTATGTATAGTTGAACAAAAATCTTGAGGTGGTGACCTACGAAACAACCTTAAAAAAACAAAACAGTACGTGGTCGTTTGAAGAAAATAAGAAATGACCCTTCTCACGACCCTTCAAACGACATGTGTGTCGTTAGAAGTAGTCGTTTGAACGATAGGAGCGAGAAAGTATTACTTTAAAAATCTCACCTACAGGTCTTCAAAACATATTTTAACTTTGAAAAATGCCTCTATTTGTTCAACAATAGTTTCAAAAAATATCCCAATACTAAAGTCAAGCATTTACAAAACTTTAAACACATTCTATATGAAATTGTACCTCGTGTTGTGCTAATGTTGAAGATACTTGAAATTCGGATCCGTCTTTATGAAAGTATGAACGTGAACTTCTTCGACGGTTGTAGCGGTATATGGCGTACTTTATGTAAACTACGGACTATGGAAAACATGTCCTTACAAATCTCCCACTATGTCTATGCCGGTACAAAAAAAACATTCGAATTATCAAAAGAAAAAAATCCTATACAAATTTAATACCCTTCCATGCAACCCAAAAGTCGGAAAGATACTAAAAATGCAAGCTAAAAATTCTCTTCAAAATCTTCAACTTGAAATCTTCAAATCTCTTTGCATTCCTTACTCTTCTTTTGTGTGCTTTTCAAATGATCGTCAAAGTACTACACACAATAAACAAAGCAAATACCTTCATGACATATTGAGTTTGAAATAAAATAAACATAAATCAAATCTCCCCCATAATTCAAAATCCCCCATAATTTCTCACCCTTGTTATTTATCCAAAATAGACAAGGAAAAGAATAGACAAAATAAATACGGAGTGTCACGACAATCATAGAAAATCATCACAAAGATATATCAACTATGCTTATGCAAGGATAAACTCAAACGGTTTTCAAAATCTATTTTTGATTTTTCAATTTTTTTAAGTAAAAACAACACACACCATGAATTTACATTAAGATAACCGAATCTTTGATATGGAATGAATGGGAGTGAACATATTCGATAGGAAAATCAATGCAATTAAACATAAAATATTTGCACGATGAATATGGATACTCCTAACGAATGAACTCAAAACTGTCCTTATGTGTCAAAATGTGAATTTAAATGATATCGACTCAATATAATCGACACATCAAAGTCAGAAATGGCTTTCACACCAATAACGTCTAAAACTATGTAATGCTTTTTCAAGACTTTGTCAGGACGTTCAAACCCTTTGTTTTATTTCCATCCAAACACCCTCATAAATAATTAATCTTTATATTTTTTCTATTGAGGTGATCTAAATCCTAATGGCCCCTTTTTGGCATATTTATATTTTTATTGCCTTAATTTTTTCTCGGGCTCTTTTCAAACGATGACTTTCACGACGTGATTATTATTCACTCCCAGCCCTTTCCCGTATTCACTCATCATTTTTTTAAATTTAAACAAATCCTGACAGGCAACAGTTCTTACATGCACTATGATATGCCCCAAGTGTGACCTCGGCTCAGAGACACCAACCTCGGCCGAGATTATGGCCGACACTGGACAAGTTTTGGGCACGCGACATCAGCCCTCGGCCATGCCAAGGTCGGCCCAGGCCGACACCACCACCAACCTCTCCAAGGGTCAATTGCAATCCCATACACCTGAGAATGGCAACCTCGGCCAGATTATGGCCGAACACGCAAGAAGCCTTCTACCAAGGCCATCATCATCAAGATATCAGTTAATGCTCCAAGCACACGCCAGCTCAACCTCGGCCCAGGCCGACCCCTATCCATCGTCTCGGCTGAGCTCAAGCCGAGACCTTTATGGCTCATCTCGGATTGAACGAGCAACTAGACTTGTCAACCTCGTCCTCTCCCAGGACGAGGTCATGCTCCCAGCACGATAGTCGAGCACCTGCTGACATTGGGATAAGGACACGTGGACACAAATCAGTTATAACAAGATTATTCCCCACACGTGGGGAGAATATTTCATCATCATTCTCTACATGTGACAGTGACAGATGGCTTCTCCATATTGGTTAGATCAACACACACATGCTCATTGCATGCATGGGGGGTACATTACACCCCCTAGGTACTATATATAGATGTCATCTTCTACCTTGTAAAGGGATCCAAAAATACAACCCTAGCTGAAACTGTGTTTAGATACACAGTAGAGAGAGAAAGGTTGAGAGATTGTATCCATGTCTATTAGTGACTTATTTCAGTGAGATTGCACATACACACACACAGTGGACGTAGGCCAATTTGGGTTGAACCACTTATATTTTGGATGTTCCTCCTATTTTCCTCATCTCCTTCTTTTACCTCTCATATAGCTATGCTGCCATTGTTGTTCTTATTAAGATCTTGCAAACACCTTATCTGGTGGTGCTGTTATTAGCATCATCATTTTGGCGCCGTCTGTGGGAACGAGAAGATATCTCTTCCTCTTCTTCAGCTTAACCTCACCGGAGACTCTGGTGGTGAACCAGGCACCACCCCTCACGGGGAGTCGTTTCACCATTGAAAGAGGTCCTTAAAGGTAATAAGCTCACCTGATACTTAAGCTCTTACTAAGCAACACATGGCACCAGAGTTACCGTCGCCTCTTCCGCCACCCGGAGGTGGGGGGCCTAGTTCCAGTCAGGCGCCGCCCCAGTCTGAAATGGCGGAAGTAGCTGCAGCCTTGAGGTCTTTGGCTGTAACACAACAAGCTATGCAGGAACAATTTGCACAGCTCAGCCAAACTATGATGAGACAACCTGGAGTCTCACCGGATATGATCACTCCGGTGGCTGTTCAGCCTCATCCTGACGCCAGGGGACCACCCCAGGCACCGATGAAGGACCAACCTGCACCCCAGCGGAGAAGGGACATTGCTGACCCTAGGCGCTTACGCCTGGGGAGGCAAGGAAACCCTTTTCTAGAGGACAGGTATGACGATCTAGAGGCAGAAGAGGCCCCGAAAGATTGTTGGGAGCCATACGAGGTTTCGAATAATACGTTTCGCCCTCTTCAGCAGAGTCGAGGATGTGCTGGCCGAAGAGTTAAAGAGGCCCAACAGCGAGGATCAGCTTTTGATCGGTTGAGCAGAGGGTCAGCCTTTGAGAGGTTGGGTCCAGTGAATGACCTAAGACAGAGGTTACCCAGGTCAAGGAGTGCTGTCGGCTCTCAAAGAGGGGACAGACCAGGTCGGCCTGACCAAGGCCGACCCTGTGAAAGAAGAGTGAGAGATGAGGAAGAGGTCAACAGCCAACGCTGCGTTGCGGCAGGGGAACCCTCAGTCCACCCCTTAGAGGTGACTGGGGACAACCTCGGCCAGGCTGATGGCAGAAGACCATGGAATGACTCTATCCAACGCCTTGAGGAGAAGATAGGAGACCTCATTAAAAGTAGGAACCCGCTGCAAAGGGGTTACTCAAAGGGCTCTCCATTTATGGCTAGGATAGTAAGATTCCCAACTCCAGCTAAGTTCAAGCCTCCTATGGTGTCTCCAAAGTATGATGGCAGCACGAACCCTGTACATCACATCGAGATGTATCAGTCGGCAGCAGACATCTACTCGATACCCGATGAAATGAAGTGTAGGGCCTTCTCTGGGACCTTAACAGGGGCAGCACACAGCTGGTTTACCTCTCTTTCGAAGAGCTCAATTGAGAACTTCAAAGGCTTGGCTGAACGATTCATCCACAACTTCTGCTTTGGGGTGAGGCCTCAAAAGAAGACTACTCACCTGTTGTATGTCAAGAAGGGCAAGGACGAGAGCCTATGGGACTACATAGCCAGGTTCAATAAAGAGAAGCTGGAGGTCGAAGATTATGAAGAGAACATAGACATGACCGCCCTCATAGGGGGTCTTCAGAAAGGGAAGCTGTTGTGGAAACTCGCGGAAGACCCTCCTAGGTCTATGGCAGAGCTCCTGGCAACTGCAGGAAAAGTCATGAATGCAGAAGAGGCAATGGCCGCCAAGTAAGAGGTAGTAGTGGAAAGTCCCAAAGAAGGAAAGATGGAAAGAAGAGGTCGGGTGATGACAAGTTCGCCCACTATACTCCTCTGACTGTGAGCTGTAAACACATCCTCAATGAAATCAAGAATGATAGGACTCTGAGATGGCCAGAGAAACTGAAGGCCCCACCACATAAGAGGAACAAAAACCTATGGTGCGAGTTCCACCAGGATCATGGCCACGTTACAGATAGATACTTCGCCTTGAAGGATGAGATTAAAAAGATGTTAAAATCTGGAAAGTTGAGGAAGTATGTGGATGGTAAGGCTCCTAAAGGGGGAAGAGATGACCCTAAGAAAAGGAGAAATGACAGATGCCGTGACAATGCTCTAGTCAAAAGGGACGATGATTCAAAAGGTGATGACGAGGATGATCCCGACCTTTTGCCGAAAGATGACAACACCCCAATGAAGAGGGTTGGTATGATCTCGTTTGGTGTTGACACCATATGCGGAGGATTTGCAGGAGGTGGCTCTGAAATAGTCGACAGGAAGGCTCACGTGGCAGAGGCCAAGTCAGTGGCCAAGTTGGAAGTTTTAAACCTAACGTCTTTCGATACAGTGCAGAAGAGGAAGAAGGTAGACATGGACACCCTTGTAGTCGGGTTCTCCAGACTCGACTTCAAAGGTATCTTAGCCCCCCATGATGACCCTTTGGTAATAACAATAAGGGTGCATGGATGCGAGGTGCAGAGGATCCTCGTAGATGGGGGGAGCTCGACAGACGTGATGTTTTGGCCTTGCTTCAAGAGTCTAGGTCTTAACAGAGAAAGGCTGGTACCCTATCATCACACCTTGATCGGCTTCAGTGGTGAAAAGGTCATGTATGAGATGGACGTACGGATGGGTGATGAGTGGCCTAAGAGGTTAACCATGAAGATAAATTTTTTCATGATGGGCGAAAACGTATTCTCGGCCTATAACCTCATCATAGGAAGAGTGGCCCTAAAAGAGTTTGAAGTTGTGCCGTCGACGGTCCATCAGATGCTAAAATTCCCGACTCCCTATGGGGTAGGGGAAGTGCAAGGTGACCAAACCATAGCTCGGTAATGTTACTTCAACTCGGCTGAAGAGAGAGAGGCCCATAAGAGGGCAACTACCACTTATAGCATTGATATGCTTGACCCAAGAGATAAGACAAAATTGAAGAAGGGAGAGGCCTCAGAAGAGGTAGAATCCATCGTCCTCAATGAGGACGAGCCGGAAAAAACCATCCAGGTCGGCAAAGCCCTTAAGTCGAAAATCAAGGAAGAGCTGATAAACTTCCTCAGGAGTGTCTTCGCATGGTATCAGGGCTGATACATGATTCAAGGAAGATGAAACCTTACTTTCAAGCCCACTCCATGGTAGTCCTCACCGACTCCCCGCTAAGACAGGTCCTATATAAACCCGAGAAGTTCGGGAGGTTGATGACCTGAGCCATTGAGTTGGGGGAATATGATCTTACCTACCAACCTAGGACGGCCATCAAAGGGCAAGCCCTCACAGACTTTGTTGCTGAGTTCACATGGGAAGACGCCGAGGTAGAGAATGGCCTAGAGGGTGTTGAACAGACAAGCCGTGGTGTCTTCCAAGATCAGGAAGAGACGACACCAAGTGTCCTCCGAGATCAGGAAGAGATCGCATCCAACAAGGTCAGGAGCAGAGTAGCGGAGAACGAGGAGGATCGGTACCTCTTCAAATAAGGAATCATGTCGGAAGGGGTCTTCTCATCGAATACAGACATTTGGAGCCTCTTCGTTGATGGCTCTTCCTGCGACAGTGGAAGCGGTGCAGGGTTAATACTTTTAGCCCCTGATGGTGCTAACATTGAATACGCTTTGAGATTCAACTTTAAGGCCTCTAATAACGAGTCGGAATATGAAGCCATGATAGCCAACCTCTCATTGGCAAAGACTCTGGGTGCAAAGCGACTCCTACTTCATAGCGACTCGAGGTTAGTAGTCAATCAAGTATTGGGAGTCTATGAGGCCAAAGATGAAAGGATGGTCAAGTATCTGAAGAGGGTGAGAGCGATGTTAGAATATTTTGAAGAGATAAAACTGAGGAGAGTACCTCGACAAAGTAATAGCCACGTTGATGCGTTGGCAAGGTTGGCCTCGACGACGAAGACAGATGTCAGAAGGACAGTTCCGATCGAGGTCTTAGGAAAAACAACCATCAAGGAAGAAGAGGTATGTAACCCATGTCACAATCTGAATCTAGGAGAATCGTGGATGGACCCCCTCGTCAGATATATCAGAGAGGGGGAGCTACCTGAATCCAAGTTAAAAAGGCAGAAATTGAGATATAAGGCTGCCAAGTTCTCGATAGTAGGAGACGTCCTGTACAAGAAGGGATTTTTGTTGCCTCTCCTCAGATGTGTGCATACCACAGAAGTTCCCCGGGTCTTACAGGAAATTCATGAGGGCTCCTGCTCTAGTCACATAGGGGGAAGACCTTTGGCCAAGAGAATCATAACACAAGGATACTGGTGGCCAACCTTGTCAAAAGAAGCTGCAGCCTACGTGAAGAAGTGTGATAAATGTCAAAGATTCGCCACTATTCCTCACCAACCTCATCAACCCATGACGTCAATCACCTCTCCATGGCCATTTGCAGTATAGGTGATTGATTTAGTAGGACCCCTACCAAGAGCTGCCAATAGTTATCGATTCTTGATAGTTGCCATTGACTACTTCTCAAAGTGGGTGGAGGCAGAGCCGATAATAATGATCACAGAGAAGAAGGCCTTCCAATTTATTTGGAGGAACATCATATGCAGATACGACCTCTCAAACACTCTCATATCGGATAATGGGATCCAGTTTAAGAACTCCTCTTTAGAAAAATACTGCCTAAGGGTTGGGATAAAGCAGTTCTTCTCATCTCCTGGCCGACCTCAGGCAAACGGACAGACCGAGGTCACGAACAGAATAATTCTCGATGGAATCAAGAAGAGATTAGAAGATGCAAAGGGAATATGGACTGAAGAGGTCTACGCTGTATTATGGGCTTACAGGACCACGGTAAGGACACCTATAGGAGAAACCCCGTTCATGCTTGCACATGGCTCAGAAGCTGTCATACAAACAAAAGTTGGTCTCCCAACTCATAGGGTTCAGACCTATGACCCCGATAAAAATGGGGAAGAAAGGAGGCTAGACCTAGATCTAATTGAAGAAAGAAGAGAAGACGCAGAGATCAGACAAGCAGCCTACCAACAGAGGGCAATGAAATTCTACAACCAAAGGGTGAAGTCAAGACCCATCGCGGTGGGATATTTAGTACTAAAAAAGACCTTACAGGAAGCAAACAAGCTCCACCCAAACTGGCATGGTCCCAACAAAGTGACAGAAGAGGTTGTGCCTGGCACCTACAAGCTTGAAAACCTAGAAGGGGAACCTTTTGCTAATCCATGGAATGCTGATCACCTAAAGAAGTATTACATATGATGTTGCAAAGAGTTTTATGTAAATGTACCATCTTATTATGAAGAGGTTATTAATAAAAGATCAGTTCCCATGGCGGATCCTACTTCATTGTGCACTTATGTCAGAGATTAATTATGAGGATAACATACTAGGTGATGACCTCAAACCCTTATAACATCACTCAGTGGTGACAAGGTCTGAGGTCAGACACCATACGTGGATGACCTCAGACCCTTATAACATCACTCAGTGGTGACAAGGTCTGAGGTCAGACATCGTAATGGGATGACCTCAGACCCTTAACATCATTAATTTGGTGAAATTAATTATGAGGATAACATCCTAGGTGATGACCTCAGACCCTTATAACATCACTCAGTGGTGACAAGGTCTGAGATCAAACATCGTAATGGGATGACCTCAGACCCTTAACATCATTAATTTGGTGAGATTCATTAATGAGGATAACATCCTTGGTGATGACCTCAGATCCTCATAACACCATTCAGTGGTGATGAGGTCTGAGCTCAGACACCATATTGGGACGACCTCAGATCCTTTAACATCATTAATTTGGTGAGATTCATTAATGAGGATAACATCCTTGGTGATGACCTCAGACCCTCATAACACCATTCAGTGGTGACGAGGTCTGAGCTCAGACACCATATTGGAATGACCTCAGACCCTTAACATCATTAATTTGGTGAGATTCATTAATGAGGATAACATCCTTGGTGATGACCTCAGATCCTCATAACACCATTCAGTGGTGACGAGGTCTGAGCTCAGACACCATATTGGGACGACCTCAGATCCTTTAACATCATTAATTTGGTGAGATTCATTAATGAGGGTAACATCAATCGGTGATGACCTCAGACCCTCATAACACTATTCAGTGGTGACGAGGTCTGAGATCAGACACCATATTGGAATGACCTCATACCCTTAACATCATTAATTTGGTGAGATTCATTAATGAGGATAACATCCTTGGTGATGACCTCGGATCCTCATAACAACATTCAGTGGTGACGAGGTCTGAGCTCAGACACCATATTGGGACGACCTTAGATCCTTTAACATCATTAATTTGGTGAGATTCATTAATGAAGGTAACATCAATCGGTGATGATCTCGGACCCTCATAACACCATTCAGTAGTGATGAGGTCTGAGATCAGACACCATGTTGGGATGACCTCAGACCCATAACATCATTAATGTGGTGAAATTAATTATTGGGATAACATCTTAGTTAAGGACCTCAGAACCTCATAACACCATTCAGTGGTGACGAGGTCTGAGCTCAGACTAATAATTTGGTTTAAGCAAACACCATTGCATAAGCTTCAGAGCCAAAACATCACGACATGTATTCAACAAAGTAAAGAAGATGTTCCTCCTCAGAAATTGACATATTCAGGGCTTACAAATATTCAGAGGTTACAAGATTAAAAAAATAAGAACCATGTTCATTCAGAAATTACAAATGTTCAGGGGTTACAAATAAGCTTTATAATTGGAATTCAAGGGTTTGAGGGGGGAATGCTGGTGTCTTCGGCCTGGTTAAGCTGGGCGACATTGGTCTCCTCGACAATGTCATCATTGTGGTCTGCCCCTCCAAATCTGTGACATCCAACATTACAGTCTCGACAGGCGTGACAATCTCCTCCTCAACCTCCTGAAGGGCCTGGGCAAGCTGAGGATTAGCAAAGCCAAGGCCTATGAAATCAGAGGCTTTCAAGGTGCCAGCCTCCTTCTCCTTGGCAGCTGCCCACTTGGAAGTAGCTTTGATACCTCTCTCGAGGTATTCAAATCCAAAGCTCATAAACTCATCGGAAGTTTTATACTCAGCAATTATCCCCTCAGAGGCATCATCGAGGGCTGCCTTCACAGTCGAGCTGACTTTCTGCTACAGAATGTCGTCCTTGGCCTTCAGAGCCGCAACATGGTCCTTCTTAAGCTGAGAGACCTCCTTCTCCAGCCCCTTCACCTTCTTCTCATACTCACCTAGCTCAGACTTCAGGCGATCAATCTCTGCGTTCAGAGTGCTTTGGACCTTCTCGGCCTCTTGACCCTTCTGGATGAGGGGCAACTTCCTCAGAGTCCAGTTGGAGAGGTGCTGCATAGCTGCCAGGCCCTGCAGATTTTATGATCATGAGTAAGTCGGAGACAAATCAAAGGTCACACTTGGAAATCACAAAGAAATATGAGGTCATACCTGAATAGATCTGTGAATGCCGAACTCAACCAACAAGGGAGTATCCAGTGAACTGAAGAAATGCCTATCGGCCTCGGTCATTGTAGAGCCGAAGGCATCCAGGGCTTGCAGACTGTGGCCGACGATGCTGTCAGTAATCTTTAATTGCTCTAGACGAGCCGACAAAGCGTCTGCTGAAGAGATTGGGATGGCAGAATCAACATTCTTTTTCTTCTGCCTCTGATCCTCAGGGGCATGATCAGCTAGAGCCCTCTTCTTCGTGGCTTGGGGCTTTGAGGCAGAGGGAGCTGGAGGAGGAGGAGGAGCATTAAGACCTGCCTTTTTTGCGAGCCTCGTCAAGCTAAGCGCATCCATTTCCCAAAGCTCGTCTAAAATATTCTTTGGGCGCTCTGCAAAGATTAATAGATCTGAGTTAGAGAATCAGATATGAATAAACTCAGAGGTTCAACTAGGAATAAAAAAGGCTTACCAAGCTCAGCAAGGGGACTTCCACCTAGACCTGTCTCAGAGAGGAAATGGGGGGTCATTAAGTGCTCAAAATTAACAAGCAGACCATGTATCTCCTGATCTTGAAGGGCTTTCACCTTCCGAAGGTTTTGCAGGCTCAGACCAGGGTCAGCTCTCGCAGACATGGTGACATTACCCCATCTCAGAGGCATCCTCAGCTCTAGAATGGGCGAAGGAACACATGGGCCAAATTCCCATGACCCAGAAGCGAAAAATTATCGAGGCTTCCAGTTATGGTTGGAAGTCTGAGTTATTTGGAGCATCTTTTTCTCAGGCTTCCGAGCTACAAAATGATAGTAGCTTGGATGATTTTTGGCAGAAGAGGGAACATAACAACCAACAAAGACCTGAACGGGAAGGTCTGAGTGGTGGACAGCCCTCCATAAGACTATGGCCCCTATTATGACCCTCCAAGCATTGGGAGACAGTTGGGAAGGGGCCAAATTAATGAAAGCAAGGATGGACCTAATAATAGGATGAATGGGCAAACGAAACCCTAATTTGAACATCTGCTCGTACAAGCATATCTCACCATCTCGGACATTGTAGGCCCTATTTTCCCTCAGAGGTCGTCTAAGCTTTATGGAAGGACTGATGGAGTACAGATATCTGAAGCAGAGAAGGTCTACCTCAGTAACGGTACTCTTAATCTCGGCCGCCTCAAAGACGTCGATATCACTCTCAACGTCATTATTATATTGCTCAATGTCAGTCGAAGCAGATGTTGATGGGTTACTTGGGAACCTCTGAGCGAATTCAGCCCCGGTGACGGCCGACAGAGGAATGACATCAAGTGGTGGCGGAATGGCCACACTCGGCTCAACAATCTCAACCTCTGAGGAAGAGGCCGAGGTGCTCGAGTTATTATGAGATGAGGCCCGGTTGGAGACCTCGGCTTGATCAGGGGCCTGATCTTCCCGAGTTGAGAAGTCCTTGGCCTCCTGGAAGGAATCCACAGACATGGGGTCTGAGGTGGAAGACTGAGACTCAGACATCGGTACTGGTTCGGCAGGAACCTCTGCCTGATTAAAAGGTGCCGGGGGATCAGGATATATTACCTTCAGAGGTGGTGGAAAGATAGGTCTAATAGGGAATTCTTGTGACCTACGAGCCTCCTCCTGTGCTCTCTCTATTTGTCTGATTTTTTCTAAAGTCTTCTCTCTAAGAGAAGGGAACTCCTCAAGAAGCCGATAGAGGGGTTTGAGCATCAAAGGCAGACACTACACTTGGAGCTTCTAAACGACAAACAAGATTGGCTAATGAAATAAAGCAGTCCAAAGATCAAACTACCCAAACCTAACAAGAACAGTTCACCTGAAACTATGGTGGACTCACCGGAAAACTCAGAAATTCGTCGGAAAACACAAATAGAAAGGAAAAAGCAGAGAAAATGGAGGCAAATGAAGGGAAGAAGATACCTGGAGATAAAACGACAAGGGAAAGTGAAGAAAATTCGAGAAAATCACCACCAAGGACCTCTGCAGTCCTTAAATATACAGGCACGATTCCCAAGGCCCATCATTGCCTTGGGAGCCCCAAAAGGTGGCTGACAGCACGCGCTTGCCAAGCAAACCACACTTCAACATTGGACAAGTGTCAAACGAACATT
The DNA here is from genome assembly GCA_949130495.1 of Sambucus nigra. NCBI lineage: Eukaryota > Viridiplantae > Streptophyta > Magnoliopsida > Dipsacales > Adoxaceae > Sambucus > Sambucus nigra. Next base: position 484,667,553 of record OX422216.1, read on the forward strand.
GGCTCATATTAGAAGGGCCTCGGAGATGTAAAGATCCCACAGTCACCTGCTCCCACATGTAACTAAGGGCTGGGGGTGATTGATATGCCCCAAGTGTGACCTAGGCTCAGAGACACCAACCTCGGCCGAGATTATGGCCGACACTGGACAAGTTTTGGGCACGCGACATCAGCCCTCGGCCATGCCAAGGTCGGCCCAGGCCGACACCACCACCAACCTCTCCAAGGGTCAATTGCAATCCCGTACACCTGAGAATGGCAACCTCGGCCAGATTATGGCCGAACACGCAAGAATCCTTCTACCAAGTCCATCATCATCAAGATATCATATAATACTCCAAGCACACGCCAGCTCAACCTCGGCCCAGGCCGACCCCTATCCATCGTCTCGGCTGAGATCAAGCCGAGACCTTTATGGCTCATCTCGGATTGAAGGAGCAACTAGACTTGTCAACCTCGGCCTCTCCCAAGCCGAGGTCATGCTCCCAGCACGATAGCCGAGCACCTGTTGATATTAGGATAAGGACACGTGGACACAAATGAGTTATAACAAGATTATTCCCTACACATGGGGAGAATATTTCATCATCATTCTCTACATGTGACAGTGACAGATGGCTTCTCCATATTAGTTAGATCAACACACACATGCTCATTTCATGCATGGGGGGTACATTACACCCCCTAGGTACTATATATAGAGGTCATCTTCTACCTTGTAAAGGGATCCAAAAATACAACCCTAGCTGAAACTCTGTCTAGATACACAGTAGAGAGAGAAAGCTTGAGAGATTGTATCCATGGCCATCAGTGCCTTATTTCAGTGAGATTACACACACACACACACACACAGTGGACGTAGGCCAATTTGGGCTGAACCACTTATATTTTGGATGTTCCTCCTCTTTTCCTCATCTCCTTCTTTTACCTCTCATTTAGCTATGCTGCCATTGTTGTTCTTATTTAGAGCTTGCAAACACCTTATCTGGTGGTGCTGTTATTAGCATCATCACACTACTTTTATTGTCAAGTTTTATCGCATTTGGCTCATTTTTAAAGATAGGATTGAGATGAAAATATTTCGACCAATATGTGATAGCCAAATACAATAATCAAATAAATTCGTGCACGTGTGCATTAAAGGAAATCACGAGTCAAACATGTAGGAAAATAACAACTAATAACATCTCAATGACTCCAAACATTGTAAAGCACAAAATGAACTATTGATGTGTCTCAAATCACTATCAAATTGTCAAATGGATATGGAATGAAGTAGTGACTTGGTCATCCTAAATGTCCATTCATAAACCGTGTAAAATAAAATACAAAAATCTTTTTGTCTTCTTTCAAAAATTTTATCAAATTAAAATCTTTTTGTCCTTTTTAAAATTTTCTTAAAAAAATTGAAAATCTTTTTGTATTTTTCCAAAAAAATTTCAAAAATGATTTTTTTTAGTTTTGCAAAAAATATATCAAAAATGAAAAATACTAAATACAAAGGTGGTACACATTAGCAATAGACATAAAATATCATCATGAAAAACATCATATGCTAGCAAACAAGTATAAACCTCAACCATTAGGTGCGGAGTATATGATTAAGTAACTTATAATTGAAGGAGAATGAGTTTGGTACTGTGTAGGTGCTTGAGCTTTTGTGTTTAAATCGTTAACGACGAATTTGGGTACTTGGAGGAGAAGACTGTGGAAATATCGTTCGAATGAGTTCTTGTTCAAACGAGAGTTGAGGGTTCCTTCGAGCGAGTTCTTGATGTCGTTCGAACGACTGTACAAATCTCGTTTGAACGAGAATAGGCCATCCGTTCAAACGAGAATAGTTCTGTTTGGAAAGTTATTTTTTAAATAAAAATGGATTAATTAATTGATGAATTCGGTCCTATGACTTATAAATCAGTGATAGATTATATCTCATACTTAATAATTTATGAGCTAATATGCCTAATTTCAAGTACATGTAAGGATTGTAATTATATTATTCAAATTTATGGTTCGTATCGGAATTGTATCCAATTTCAAGTACATGTAAGGATTATACATATATTATTCAAATTAATTGCACATATTAGGATTGTACCAAATTTCAAGTGCATGCAAAGATTGTACTTATATTATTCAAATTTATGGTACATGTCAGGATTGTACCCAATTTCAAGTACATGTAAGGATTGTACTTGCATTATTGAAATTTATGGTGCATTTGGGGATTGTACGAATTTTTTAGTACATGTCAGGATTGTACTTACATTTATATTCGTCCAAATTTATTGTATCTGTGAGGATCGATTACATAATATTTTACTTAAGGTGGATAATGGATATATATTGAGCTCATATGGAATCGGGGTTAGACACATAATATATTTAGGTTGATTGGGTTGGAAATAACTTAAAAAAACAAAAATATGGGAAGAGAATGTGTAGTTATTTATTGTAGTCCAAATTCGAATAAATCTTTATTTTGTATAGACTTGTTGTTTACGTTGTTATTTACTTTTCTTTCAGGACCTACGTCGTCGTTTGCACCCCAACCCTGATCTCTTTAGTGAAATCTTCATCATTACTGCTTATTTAGGATGTAGGTGTGGAGCCTGTGTGATCAATCTCTATACTACTCTTTATGTTCATTTGAGTCGGATTTATGTAGTGGTTTCATTTCAGTAGTTTAGATTATGTTGAGACAATTGTATTTATGCGATGGTACTATCATTGTTGTTTGGTTTGGTATTAGAGTTTATATGGTTTACCTCTATTATATTTCAGCTATTTACTTTATGCATTTTGTTTTTCAATCTCATTATGCTTAGAATGATATTCATTTGTTTTGATTTACGTGAGTTTGTATTAGGGCTGATCAATCTATTATTAAATTTTATAAGGCGTCATAGTTGATATCAGAGTATTTCAGGTTATAATGTCCTGGGGATCATGAGTGCGTCCGTCACTTTTTCGCGTTGTGTTTTTTGTTTACTTTAGAGCTTGTCGTTTAGGAGTTGTACGACGTGAAAACTCGTTGGAAATTGCTTTAGGAAATTTCAAACTTCAAAATTATATTTCTTTCATAGAAAAACTCTCTAAATATAAATTGGGTTTATTATATATAGGTCTTATAAGAATAAAGTTTCCTTAATTAAGTTCTATTGACTTTTCAACCATTGAATAGGTCATATTCCTAATTTTTTAGGACTTTTTTCACAATTTTATCCTTTTAAAACCAACCATCCATAACTTCCTGGGGGAAGTTACATAAGTGGTTGACCTTTTTTTTACCATCCTATATTTAATCTTCAAATGATCATTAATTTTGATTGACAAATCCATTTTTTGCAAAATTACTAATTTTTAAATATGCTCGACGAGATCTATCAAACAAGATCCATGAAGCCTGATAGAAAAGACTTTTCGGTGTATATTTTTTCTTTTGTCGTTGCTTGAAAAGTCCTTCTAATCAAAACCTCAAATACCTACAAAATTAATAAACTCAAGTGTAGTGGTAAATAAGGGTATCAATCCACTTTCAAGGTTGTAAAGCAAATGGAACAAAATTGTAATTCACTTTTTATTTTCTTTTTGTGCTTTTTCACTTTTCTAATTTTTTTAACTTTTTCAATATTAAAACAATAGGGTGGGGTGAGATTTAAACTAACTAAACTAAAGTGTGATATGATAATAACTAACTAGAAAATGACTAAAATGGAAAATAAAGTCTAACACTAAAATAAGAGATAATGTGAAGTAAATAATTGTGAGAACAATCAAGGAGTGTGTTTACACCATAAATTTTAGCTATTCTAGCTAATGAATTTAATTAATTGAATTCTCCCAAATTAATATCAAAATTGCAAATCAACTCTCGTTGCAAATGTAATTTTAATAGTAACCTTTTAGAAAATTAAGTTTAACACCCCACAACTCTAGAAAAATAGATCTACACTCCTTTTAATTAGTCACCCGCTAGGATCGATCAATTAGAATTTATGTCAATCTTATAAAATAAATTTAGAGTTGAAATTCAAGTAATAATACCCCACTTAAGAAATCTCTATCTCTAGTTCGAATCTAAAATGGGTGTTATAACTAGAAATTCGATTTTCTCTCGAAAATCATTTACCCTCTCTCGAGGCGTAAATCTAAGGGTGAGGGATCAAAATTAACATTCAAAGGGGAATTTAAAGTAATCAAACTAATTAAACTAAAATAACATCAAATAAGGGTTTCTACCCCACCCATTGAAAGGGGATTTAGCCTAACATGGTATCAAACATAATAAACAAATATTCAATAGGCATTTAATATAATAAAAGAGTAAAGAAAGAGAACAAATCTTCAACAAGTCTCCTTGAAATTGGCAATTTGAACTCTATCATTGAAATTGAAGCATACAACCCTCCAAGTGAGCATCCAAATTATTTGAAATTAAATATTCACTCAATTAACTCTCTTACAATATTTAATCTCACAAATATCTAAAAAAATAAAAAGAATAAAATAAAACTATTTACAAATATTTCTACCTAATTTATTCTAACCTAACTCTCTGATTTTCTCTAGAATTTCCTCCCTCTCTTTGATGATGAGTCCCGAAAAAGCCCTTTCCCTTGAATGTGCATGGTCTTCTTATATAGTAGGCACATGGAGCAAAAGGGGTATATTGGGTATATGGCTAGGGGTGCATGTGGATATGGTGTGAGGTCATGTGAATGTGGGGTGAGGGAATAAAAAATCTGATATGGTTAATGGGGGTGCTTTGGGTAAAAGGTGTTAGTTGAGGGTAATATGGATAAATGGGAATAAGTTAGTGTAAGTGGGTTGACTTGGTCTTGGAAATTTGGTTTGTTATTTTACAGGTTGAAATCGTGTGAGGCTTGGGACTAAAGGTAAATGGAGGATGGGTCTTGCTTTGAAAAGTGGGGTTGGGAAAGTGAAGGTTTTTGGGTTGAAGGGTATGGGAAGGTGATGGTCGCCGGCGGCTGGGGTCAGTCGCGGTTTGGGTGGTAACAGCCGGCGGTGGCTGCAGGTTGGATGGGGTGCCGAGGTGAGGTGGCAGTGGATTAGAGCGTCGCCGACGGAGTCGCGAAGAGAGGGAGAGAGACCGGAGGTAGTCGGGTTCGTCGCCGACGTGGGAGCTGTCCGCCGGAGGTAGTCGGGGGATCACGCCGGGGCAGAGAAGGAGGTCGGAAGGAACTGAAAGGTTGGTGGCCGTGGCTGGAGGTTTCGCGCCTGGAATGGGGGGTAGCTGGGGTCAAGTCTCGCCGGCGCTGGGGCAGGCGGCAGAGTGGGCTGGCGATGTTGAGAGTCCGGGGAGAGTTAGAGGAGAGAAAGTGGGTTATGGATGATATAGGAGAGAGAAAGGTTATTGGGGAAAGAAGATGATGTGTGGGGGGGTAGTGTGTGTGTGAGGTGTAGGGTGTATGGTGAGGATGTGGGGTTGTTTTAGGTGTAGGTGTGTGTAGGTATGTAGGGGGTGTGTGTGTTTAAATTGTGACCCATAAAAAAATATAAAATAAAATTAATAATAAAACTAAAAAATCTGAAAACTAAATTCCTATTTTAAAAATAAAATAAAGACTCAAATAAAAAAAATTAAAACTAAAAAGAAATAGAAATAAATAAAAATCTAGTAACTAAAAAATAAAATCTTTAAAAAAAATCAGTAAAAACTAAAAATAAAACTTCTACTCTATAAAGTAAAAGTAAAATAAAAGAAAATAAAAGAAATAAAACTAAAACCTAATAAAAAATATAAAAACTAAAGTTTTAAAAAAAAGTAATATAAAATTAAAATTAAACTCCTAAAAATAAATCTAAATAAAATAAGTTAAAATAAAATAAAATAAAAATTAAAACTAGAACTAATAAAATCAAAATCAAAATAAAATTATACTAAATAAAAAGAAATATAAATCTTAGAAATTCTAAATAAATATAAAATAACTCCTAAAAATAAAACTGACTCAAAACTAAAAATATAAAAAATAATAAAAAGGGACAAATTAGACACACACGGGGTTTGTGGTAGGTTTAGGCTCGGGTAAGGGTTAGGGGATTGGGGTATTAACTCCATTTTAACTGCAAATTGCTCCGAAATATAGCTTTTGACACCGCAACTGCAATTAAGCATGCATATTGAACAATTAAGCGCATAAAACCCATATTGTCGAGAATTAGCAACAAAAGCACGTCTATTTGGGGTATAAATTGTACAGTTTTGGGTGCTTATCAAAGCCTATAAATTTTTAAAGAAAAACATTACGCAGACAGTAAACTTTATTGTATGCACCAGAAAATGAAATAGTTTTATATCTGTGATATTTTCACAAATTAAGACATTTACTGTGTTGATATTAAACAAATAGTAAAATTTACTGTGTTCACAAGAAAATAAAATCCATATATTTATAAAACAAGATCCATGGAATACATAATATTTCAATGAAAAAAATTAAACAGACAATAATATTTACTGTGTACACCTTTAAAATTAGAACTAACTAATGATTCAATAGTCAATAGGACTTAATTAAAAAAAATCTCAAAATAGGAATTACATATAATATAATAATACATATTAACTGGTGTTGATGTAAAAAATTAGATTTGACCTAATTCTTTAATCACAGATAAAAATAAACAAGACAAAAGATTTTTAAAGTGGTTCAGCCTTGAAAGAATGGCTTACGTCCAGTGTTTGTGTTATTGCTGACTGTTTGCAGAATTCTCGATAATGGGTTTACCAAGAAATTCCGAGTCCCCTGCTAATGAGGAGGTTACAATGTATTTAAGACTTGAGGCGGTACAAATGAAAGAATAATACATAACTGTCCATTAGGCGTGTGCGTCTGTGTGATAATAATGAGCATTTAATGCGCAATCATCCTCTTGATTATCCGAATATGCATGCTCTGTATGAGATGCAGCTCGAACGGCCGAAGCTGCTCGGACCGCCTAAGTAGCTCGATATACATGAGTTGCTCGGTACAATAAAGTTCCTCGGAGAGCACTTGTTGCTCGGAGCGCCTGAGTTGGGCGGGGAGGTTGAGTTCCTCGGAGTCAAGGTGTTGTTAAAAAAAAATGTTTGCGAGTGTCATGTAGATTGACACGTGTCTCCACACAATTGATCCACATCAGCAGAATAAATTTGGTATCAATAGAAGCCCCCAATGTTTCGTAGTTTGATGTTGAAGAAAAGTATGGAACATTCTGTTGCTTAGATTTTCGATTTGTATGGTTTCTAGGAAAGCATTCGTTGTATACAACTCCTTTATAAATGCACAGTATCAGTCTTTATAAATATTTTGAATTTCCATAACCGCTTCGTTTTTCGTGCCCTTTTCTTTTTTTTAGCCGCCGGATACGCAATCGTCCATCCTGGTAATCATTGTTTTTCTCCATTCTCGAGGTAAAGTATTTAAACGTTTCAGAAAACTCGATCGTCTTTTACTTTTTCAAATCTGCATCTTAGAACTTCTTTACTTCTTCTCTATCTTGTGCGTTTATTTCTTCCATTGTTCGTTGTCAATTGATCCACCCTTTTCCTGTAAGATCTTCTTCCTTCTCTTTTATTTTCTTTGTTCATCATGGTTTACCTTGTTGAGTCGCTTGATAAATTTCGTTTTGATTTTTCTATTCCTTTATAGGTCATGTTGGAAGAACTTTCTGAACCTTCTGACTATTTTCGTCTGGCTGAGGGACATTGGTTCCCCAGTCTCTTTGTGGCCGAATGCGGCTTTTCTTTTCCTCCAAATCCTTTATGTTTGGAGTTCTGTCAGTTTTTTGATGTTGTTCCTGCAAAAATAGCGCCAAACACTTGGAGAATAGTTAATAGAGTTCATAGTTAAATCAAATTCATGGAACCCGTTTAGGAATTCCAGAAATTATGTTTTGTTATAGATGGGTTGTCAGCGATAGTACTTTTTATTTAAAAACTAGGTTTTTAAATAGGGCATTAGTTGTCAATCTCCCAGATGCCAACAGGGATTACTTCGAGCATGGGGTTGTTATGAAAAATTGGCAACATGCTCCAATAAATGGAAATGATGTGTATCGGGGTCCTAGATGCTCTCCCTATGGCAATGGGATAGGTTATTTTTATTTTATTTTATTTTTGAGATTGTATTTTCTTTGTGTTTGATAAAATGCATTATTGACATTTTAATTTTTGTTTATTTGCAGTTGATAGCAAAAGAAAATCCCCCAAAGAAACTGATGTCAATTTGAAGCACTTGAAACTTATCTGGAGTTTGCACCAAACCGTTGCTGACGAACATATCAGATCAACCTTGTGCTTATTGCAGTACAAGAGCTACACTTCGTCTTTTACTGCCCGTACAGTGGTAGGTGACATCGACCCAATACCAGCTTCTGAAGGTTCCTCCCATGAATCAAATATTCCTCTGAGTGACAGAATGAAGAGAAGAAGAGCTCCTGCCTTCTTTGATAAGTCTGCCTCTACTGCTGGAGAGGCAAAGAAAAATAAGCCAAATGTCCCAGAAGAAGGGACGAGAAATATTGATGCATCCCCTCCTGCTGCTGCTAAGCAGATTGTCGAGAAGCCCCCTGTGGCTCCGAGCAAGGTTGTATCTGTTTCTCCTCCAAGCGAGGTTATCGTTATATCACCGACCAAGACGAAATCCTTGGTTGAGAATGTTCCTACTCCTACGAGGAGGTTAAAGAAAAGCTCTCTTGAGAGACCAGTTGAAGCAGTCTCTCAGTCTGTAAATGTTGAAGGTGGTATTCCCACCTTTGTTCCTCCGAGCTCTGCTATGAGCTCGGTGAAGTCTTGGATTATTCCCGAGATCCAAGGTGTTGAGGACATTTTTTATCGGGATAGGGTTACCACCTTGGCAGCTCAACATATTGCCTCAGTAAGTATTATTAATCTAAACTTTTATTTTTTAATGTTATGTCCCTACACTGACTTACAATTATTTTCTTTTTCCAGCTGGTAACCTGTTTCAACACTATTCTGAAAAAGGATGAAGCTATTAAAGCTTCGAGCTCCTCGGGAGGTGTGGAGGAAGCTTTTGTAGGACTGACTCAGTCCTTAAAGGATTCTCGTAAAAAATATGACGAAGATAAGGAGGCCTGGGAGACATGACTCAAGTCCATCGAGCAAGAAAAAGACCGAGCTGTGGAGACCTCCCAGGAGTTGGAGAGGAAACTGAAAGAATTTGAGAAGAAAAATAATGAGCTTGAGGAGAAGCTCAAGAACACTGAAGAGCTTGAGAACAAGCTTAAGAAAATTGAAGAGGAAGTTGTTAGACTTCGTGACGTTGATCGTCAAAAGCAGGAGATAGAAGGGAAGATGAAGGCTGCCGAGGAACTTCACACTGAGAGGATTTCCTCAGAGAAGGCAAAGAGAAAACTTGCTATTAAAAAGTCCTTTAGCGCTGGCTGGGACAAAGGTTAGAACAAAGGCCTAGCTGCTATGTCCTCTCAGATGGAATTTCCTAGCCTCAAATACTTCAGGGATGGATGGATTGCTGCTCTGCAGGAGTTAAAGGTCTCTGAGAGTTTTAAACTTTTTCAGCGCCATGTTCATGGTCCTCCTCCCTCTCCTGGAGAAGAAGAAGATGATGAAGCTGCCTCTGAAGAGTCTGTAATGATGATTGGGGATCAGGTCCCTACTGTTGAACTTCGCTACGAGAAGCCCCAGCCAACCAACATGTCTATCGATCAGCTTTCTCTGCCCTCTGAGCAACCTACTTCTTCATCCAAGCCTCCCGAGGAAGTCGTAGGAAGCAAGAAGAAGGTGTAGAGTTGTTCGGACCTTTCTCTTTGCTTTTTATTTTTTTATTGAATGTAATTTTGGGCCATGTACTTCTTTTTGTGACGTAATAATATTTGAAGTTTTGGTTGTGCATCTTAACTCCCTTTTTCTTGCTCTGCTCTTATTATCGATCCATTTTATTCCTCTTGCTCTGTCTGTATTCTTATTGATTCTTTCTATCTCTTCTTTTTGCTAGTTTATGGCCAAGATGGAACTATTATCATCTCATGATACATAACTAATGAAGAAATGTAATGAGTACTTCACAGCTGGTCATACAGACTTGAATGAAGCTCAAATCATTGATATCCTTGGTCCAGACGCTTCTGAACGAGCAGTCGAGGCCTACCAATATCTAAAATGCCTGGTCGACCGTGCTGTTGCCAATAATATGGCATATTACGAGATGATTGAAGATCTCCAGAGTACCATCGAGGAACTTCAACAACAATATAAGGAGTCTACTGCCCTTTTACACCAGGGATATGAGAAAAAGTATCAGCAACTAAATGCTGACAAAGGATATGATAATCTCGTCGCTGCTTATGATAAGAAGAAGAGGACTTTGAAGACCGAGGTTGAAGAGCATAGGCAGATTGTGAAACTGCTGGAGCAGGAAAATAATAACTTGCGAGGATAGATATCCCAACTGAAATTTGCAGCATCTACCTCGGGAGCCTTGGTCCCTATCAATGACGAAGGTTTCTCTTTCTTGGAGGTAAAAAATGCCAATTTGAGAGATGAATTGGAAACTTTAAAGAGGATTGGACCCTCTACACCTGCTCGGAGACGAGCAAGAGCTGCTCGGGTTACTGTTGAAGAAGCTAGAACGCAGGAAACTTTGGAGAATCAAGCATTCCAGTTGATGGCGAAGAATCAAGCATTAGCTGAGATGTCCAAAAAGATTCTGAACCTCGACGAGCAACTCTCTGCATAAAGCTCTGCCTTGGAGAATAAAAAACTTTTAGTGAAGAACCTCCACGAGCAACTGGAGAGGTTGACCTATCAGTTTCACAAACATCCCAGAGAGTTTTGGATGGCTGGATATAATGAAGCTCTTTATCATCTCGATGACCGGATCCAACAATCAAATAATGAGGGTTATAAGCAAGGATGGCTGAATGCACTGTGTGTGCTACAGTTGGAGCAGGGCCACTATCTATGGGATTATTATGATCCTGGGTTGCTTGATTTGCCAGTGCCCCCTTTCAAGCTTGATATGAGTTGGATTCCTGCTCGGGTAATTCCTCAGTGCCTAATCTCAAAGTACCTCAGTGATTACAGTCTCCATTCTAATTTTGACATATCTCGTCCGGAGCACCTACTTGATCGGTCGTCAGTAATGAATGTCAGGATGCTTAGAGATCTGAATTTTATAAATTCTCCTTACGACTTAGACGATCCTCCTGTTGGAGTAGAGCCTGTTTCAAAGGCAGAAGGGAAAAAGGCAGTAGAATAGGATTTTTGATGTAATATGTAATTTGTTCTCTATGTAATATATTCTGATTTTAATGAAGGAACTTTTGGTTTTCTATGCAATCTTGTTTGTCATTACTTTATAAAATATTTATTTTATTCTCTGATGAATGTGTATGTATATCTTGTAAGAAAACAAAAATGTCCTGTGTTATTTTAAATTGCCGACCAACTGGAGTTGGTGAAAAATTATTGTTGACCATTCTGAGTTTGTGATAGTTATTTGACGACCAATCGGAGTCGATGATATTTTGTTTTCCGACCAACTTAGAGTTGGTGGTAATTTGATATGTCATAAGTAAAGAAATTCTATTTTATTTTTTTATTATAGTGACTTATCATTTTTTTTAAGTCATTAAACGATTTTCATCCCATGATCCTGCTTTTGTTTAACCAACTGTTCCCGTCCAATCGGAGTTGGTGGATTTTCATTCCCGACGAACCGTAGTTGGTGGATTTTTATTCCCAACCAACCGTAGTTGGTGGATTTTTTTTATGCGTAGTGTGTATCACTAGTATTTCGAAAAAATTTCAACAAAAGGAGAGAATTGGTCAAAACCTCCAAAACTTTATTCATATTGAAGAAAACTGCATTACATAGGGATTGAACTACTGATAATATTTGCGCAGATGCTCTGCGTTCCATGCATTCTTAAACTCTTCTCCTTCTAAGGTTTCAATCCTATATATCCCTGGTCGAACAACTTCTGTTACTCTGTAGGGTCCATGCCAGTTAGCTTCTAGTTTGTTGTGTTTTTGAATTACTTTCTTTAGCACATAGTCCCCTTCTTTCAAATCACATTTCTTTACTCTCTTGTTGTAGAACAGAGTTGTTCGTTGTTGGTATGCAGCATTCCTGATTACTGCTTCTTCTCTAACTTCCTCGAGCATATCCAAGTCTAATATTCTCATCAAGTCACTGATAGGAGAATTGAAATTCAGCACTCTGTGTGTGGGGAGGCCCAGCTCAGCAGGTATAACAGCTTCACTTCCAAATGACAGCATGTATGGAGATTCTCCTGTTGCTGCTCGTGGTGTAGTACGATAAGCCCATAGCACAGAATGTAGCTCGTTGATCCAATTTGCCTTCGCATCATTCAGTCTTTTCTTCAAACCATTCAGCAGCATTCTGTTTGTCACCTCAGTTTGTCCATTGCTCTGGGGATGGCCTGGTGCAGAGTGGGTTTTCAATATATTTGACTGATGATAATATGCAGCGAACTCCTCGTTATCAAATTGAGTTCCATGGTCTGTGATGAATGCATGAGGAAGACCATATCTACAGATGATATTCTTCCAAATAAATTGGTACACCTTTTCATACGTCATATCAATAAGAGGCTCGGCTTCCACCCACTTAGTAAAGTAATCCACTGCGACCACGAGATATTTAAATCTTCCCTTGGTCGTTGGAAGTGGCCCGACCAAGTCAATTCCCCACATAGCAAATGGCCAAGGGGAAGTAATGGGTGTTAACAATGCTTGGGGAGTTCTTCGGACAGAGGAGAAGCGTTGACATTTGTCACATTTTTTGGCATAGGCTATACAATCAGCCCTCATCATTGCCCAGTAGTATCCTTGCGTCATTATTCTTTGCAAAAGCGTCCGACCTGCTATATGGGCTCCACAGGATCCTTCATGGACCTCTTTAATAAAGTCTTTCACCTCGGATGCACACATCTTTGCAAACCTGCTATAATTCCTCGTCTATATAGAATACCATTATTCAATACATAACGAGCAGCTTTAAACTTCAGTTTCTTGGCTGTGAGTTTATTAGTTGGAAAAACCCCTTCTTCTATATATACCCTGATGGGATCCATCCAAGAAAATCCTAAATCAAGGGTAATAAAGTTCATCATCAGATCTTCGTCGATGCTCCTGCTAGCCAAAATTTCTATTGGGATTGTTCTTCGTAGCTCGGTGCGTGTGACTGAGGCTAACCGAGCTAAAGCATCTGCTCTTGCATTCTCCAATCTTGGTGTTCTAATTAACTGTATTGCGTTAAAGACCGATACAATCTCCATTTCTTTCTCATAATACTTGATCATCAATTCTCCCTTTGTTGCGTACACTCCTAGCATTTGATTTACGATCAACTGTGAGTCACTGAATATAATGACCTGCTCTGCCCCCATAGTTTTTACTAAACTAAGACTTGCAATCATAGCTTCATATTCAGCCTCATTATTAGAAGCCTTGAATTGAAAGCGCAGAGCATACTCCACATCGATTTCATCCGGGCTGTTTAAAACAATCCCCGCCCACAACCTGTACTGCAAGATGAGCCATCCACATACAAATTCCATATAGGTACTTCATCCTCTAATTTTTTATCGGATAAAGTTCCTCAGTGGAATATTTGTTGGTTCTTTATATCCTTCCCTAGCACTTCTTGCTGATCGTCGACCATCTCCTCTTGATGGTCAACCGATTTAAGTTGGTCGGAGTTTAAATTTGATGATCCTGTTACATCCACATATTGGTCGGTATTCAGCTTTTGTTCCTCAGAGATGTCAATATAAGTGAATTCTGCAATGAAATCTGCGACTGCTTGCCCTTTAAGCGACGATCTAGGCTCATAAACTATGTCATATTCACCAAGTTCTACTGCCCAGTACATCAATCTCCCTGATTTCTCTGGTTTATGAATAGCTTGCCTCAACGGCATATCGGTATATACAACTATAGTATGAGCTTGGAAGTATGGCCTCATTCTTCTACTCGCTTCGATCAATGCTAGTGCCAACTTTTCCAGCCTTGGATATCTGATCTCTGTTCCTCGGAAGGCCTTGCTAGTGTAATAAATTAGTTTTCGCACTCCATCTTCCATTCTTATCAATGCCGAGCTAACTGCATTCTCCGAAACTGCCAGATACAAGTACAATATCTCTCCCATCACTGGCCTGGACAATAGTGGAGGTGCTCCCAGGTATCTCTTCAACTCTTGAAAGGCCTTCTCGCATTCATCATTCCATTCAAACGTTTTTCGGAGTGTTTTGAAGAATGGGAGGCATCTATCAGTTGCTCGTGATACAAATCTATTAAGTGCTGCAACTCGCCCTGTGAGACTTTGCACTTCCTTCTTCGTTATTGGAGATCGTAGTCATAATAGAGCCTTGATCTTGTTAGGATTCGCCTCAATTCCTCGTTGATTAACAATGTATCCGAGAAACATGCCTTCTCGTACTCCGAATATGCATTTGGTAGGGGTCAACTTCATTTGATATTTATCTAGTTGATCAAAGGTCTGGCCTAAGTCAATTAGATGATCAGCAGATTTCTTGCTCTTCGTCAGCATATCATCAACATAAACTTCCATGTTATAACTGATTTGCTCTGTAAACACCTTGTTCATCAGCCGCTGATATGTTGCACCTGCATTTTTCAATCCAAAAGGCATAACATTATAACAATAAGTTCCCATAGGGGTAATAAAAGAGGTACTATCCCTATCTTCAGGCTTCATTTTAATCTGATTGTAACCAGAATAAGCATCAATGAAGCTCAACAGCTCGTGTCTCGAGGTAGCATCCACTAATTGATCAATTCGGGGAAATAGAAAATGATCCTTTGGGCATGCTTTGTTGAGGTCGGTGAAGTCTACACACATCCTCCACTTGTTGTTCTTCTTCTTCACCATCACCACATTTGCTAACCAGTTTGGATATTTGACATCTTCAATAAAGCAAGCTTTTTGGAGCATCTCGATTTCCTCTTGTATAGCTTGGTTCTTTTCGGGGCTGAACACTCTTCTTCTCTGCTTTACTGGCTTGATTTCCTTGTTCACATTGAGCTCGTGACATAAGAAATTTGGGTCTATCCTTGGCATGTCTTCGTGGCTCCATGCAAAAGTTTATTTTCTGCTTTTTAGGAAAACTATCAATTCCTGTTTTAGTGAAGCATCCAACGACGAACCTATTTGAGTTGTTCGTTCCGGGAGATCGTCGTCCAGAATGACATTTTTAGTGGCTTCCACCACCTGGCCTTTTACGAGCTGCGACTCGTCTCTGGGATCTAATGTTTCAATTTCTGCACCTTCATCCACTTGATGGAACTCGTAATATTTGGCCTTATTCCTTTTGTCAGGATCTGTCTTCATTTTCTCTGGTCAGTTTAACTCCTCGCTGTTCTTGATTTCTTCCAAAACGTGGTTTATGTCTACTTTCAAAGGAGTATAATTTTCAAATTTCTTCAACATTTCCCATGATGGCTTTGCTTTTGATTGATTATTACCACCATTGTTCTTCTGATCCTTCTTCTCAATCTTCTCGGCCTCAACTTTGGTCTCATTGGTGTCCATGTTCTTCTTCGCAACCATAACTTCCACGGCATTCATGATTTTGGCTGCTTTTGCCATTAGTTCTGACATGGTCTTAGGCGGATCTTTAGCCAAAGTGTAGTACAATTTATTTGGCAATAATCCACTCATTAAAGTAGTAATTGCGTATTTTTCTCGTAATCAATGACTTCGAGCTTCTCGTTATTGAAACGAGTTATGTAATCCCTGGTGCTCTCATCTGCTTTTTGTCTAACACTTAACTAGTGTGCTACTCGTTTAACTGGTTTTGCTCCAAAATAGAGATTTCCAATAAAGAGTTCGGCTAGTTGAAAGAAAGTTAAAATCTTCCCCCGAGGAAGATTGTTGTACCATATTTGAGCAGATCCAGTAAGAGTTCTCGAAAATGCCCTGCATCTCATCTCGTCTGGCACGGCATAGATATCGGCAGCAGCTTGGTATTATTCTATATGAAGGACAGGGTCAGTTTTTCCATCATATTTAGGAGTCACAACAGGTGCTTTGAACTTTGATGGTGTGGGAAAATCCATAATTGCCTGGATAAAAGGTGTCCCTTGGATAAAAGTTCTTTGAAGAGGATTTTTGGCCTTAGCCATTTCCCCTAGTCTATCCTCCAACCTTTGAATAGAGCCTTTCCATGCATCATTTTCCTCTTCGGGACTGTTGGTTCGAGCAACTGATCGTGTTGAATTTTCCTCCTGTGATCTTTCATTGCGAACAGTTGGTCGTGATTGGGCAGAACCCTCCCTTAGATCGGATGGTTGTCGAAAGTTCCTCGACACAGCCTTAAGAGGATTCCTATTCCTCCTAGGGCCCAAACGATCAAAAGAAGAGGCCCTACTTAATCTCTCCAATGCACTAGTCCTTTCCGGAGAGAGAGTGATGTTTTGTTCAGTATTTGTAGCTCGTACTGATGAAGTTCGACCAGGTTGATAAGAAAAATCATTAGATCTCTCAGTGCGATATGAATCGGTACGCCTAGATCGAGATTCCTCTGGGAATAATGTTCGCCTAGAAGGTAAGCGGGTATTTCTTTGAACGCTTCGTTGTCCTGAATGGACATATACTCCACCCTGGACAGTTTGTATGAGTTGTCGCATAGTTTCTTGCATGGCTGTTTGGCCTTGGGCTAGATTAGCCATCATTCTGGCCAGATCTTGGACATTTGGAGGAGTGGATGGATTTGGAGGAATCCCAGTGTTTCGATTACTAGGTTCTGGATGATCAGCCATTGATGATAAATGGTTTTGGTGAAAAATGAAAATTACAGTCGCATTCCCACAGACGGCGCCAACGTGTTGATGTAAAAAACTAGATTTGACTTAATTCTTTAATCACAGATAAAAATAAACAAGACAAAAGATTTTTAAAGTGGTTCAGCCTTGAAAGAAAGACCTACGTCCACTGTTTGTGTTATTGCCGACCGTTTGCAGAATTCTCGATAATGGGTTTACCAAGAAATTCCGAGTCCCCTGCTAATGAGGAGGTTACAATGTATTTATAGCCTTGAGGCGGTACAAATGAAAGAATAATACATAGCTGTCCAATAGACGTGTGCGTCTGTGTGATAATAATGAGCATTTAATGCGCAGTCATCCTCTTGATTATTGATAACTTTACTTTTGCGTGTGTATGTCGTTGTTGTTGAAAGCCAAGTTAGTCAAAACCTCACATACCTACAAATATAATAAACTCAAGTGTAGCGGTAAGTAAGGGTATCAATCCACTTTCTAGGGAGTAAAGCAAATGGAACAAATTCAATTGTAATTCACTTTTTATTTTCTTTTTGTGCTTTTTCACTTTTCTATTTTTTTTTAGCTTTTTCAATATTAAAACAAAAGGGTGAGGTGAGATCTAAACTAAACTAAACTAAATGAAAATAACTAACTAGAAATTTACTAAAATGAAAAATAAAGTCTAACACTAAAAATAAGAGATAAAGTGAGGAAAATAACTGTGAGAACAATCAAGGAGTGGGATTACACCACAAATTTTAGTTATTCTAATTAATTAATTTAATTATTAGAATTCTCCCAAATTAATATTAAAATTACAAATCAACTCTCGTTGCAAGTGTAATTAGAATAGTAATCTTTTAGAAAGTTAAGTTTAACACCCCACAACTCTATAAAATTAGATCAACACTCCTTTTAATTAATCACCCGCTAGGATCGATCAATTAGAATTTATGTCAATCTTAGAAATTAAATTTAGAGTTGAAATTCAAATGATAATACCCCACTTAAGAAACCCCTATCTCTAGTTCGAATCTAAAATGGGTATTATCACTAGAATTTCGATTTTCTCTCGAAAATCATTTACCCTCTCTCGAGGCGTAAATCAAAGAGTGAGGGATTAAATTTAACATTCAAAGGGAAATTTCAAGTAAGCAAAGTAATTAAACTAAAATAATATCAAATAAGGGTTTCACCCCACCCCTTGAAAGGGGTTTTAGCCTAACATGGTATAAAATATGGCAAATTAATATTCAAAGGCATAAAATAATAAAAGAAGGGAAGAGAACAATCAAACCAAATCTCTTTGATTATGTTGAACTCCAATCCTTGAAATTGAAGCATACACCTCTTAATTGATCTTCCAAATGATATGAAATCAACTATCCACTCAATTAATTCTCTAACAATATTTAATCTCACAAATATCTAAAAATAAAAAATGAAAAACTATTTACAAAAATTTATTTTCTAAACTAAACTATCTCTCTCTAGAATTTTCTCTCTACAAAGCTTTTGATTCTCTTTTTTCAAATGGCCTTGAGGTCTTCTTTTATATGCAATTGGAGCTAAGGGGTAAAAATAGGAATTGGCAAGGGGTGCATGTGTTTTGAGTGAGGTCATGGGGGTGAGGGTGGTGAGGATAAAATCTGATTTGGTTTAGAGGGGCAATATAGGAAATAAGGGATAAGTGGCTAGTTGGGGTCATTTTTGGAATTTTGGGTTAAAAGAAGTTAAAAGCACATGTGGAGATTTGTTGGTTTGCATTTGGTTTATGGCAGGTCACGTTTTTTGTTTGTTTGAAATGGTGGGAAGGAAATGAAATGGGTTTTGTTGAGGAAATGGGTTATGGGTCTTAGGTACATGTGGCATTGTTAATTTTGGCTTTTGAGATTGGTCTTTGGTTTTTTGTTAACAGGTGGAGACAAAATCGTGGGTTTGAAGAAGTGGGTTTTTAGACTTAGGTTTGAAATGGGTATTGAAATGGTGAATGGGTTTTGGGAGAGGGTTCGCGACGCCGGCAAGGGTCGCGAGGAGAGAGAGTGGCGGTCTCGATGGTGTCCGCCGGAGGGGGAAGGAGGTGGCCGCGAAGGGGGGCTATTGGAAATGGGTTGAGGAGAGAGAGAGAGGCCGAGGTGGGTTTGGATCGCGCCTGCGGGTTGAGGGGGTCGTGACCGGAGATGGGTAGCAGGAGAGAGGAGAGGGAAGGAGAGGCGGGTCAGCCATGGCTGCCGGCGGGGTTTTGGGTTTGCCGGTGAGGGTTGGGTGTTTGGGAAATGGTGGTGGAGGTGTGTGTTAATGGAGTTTGGTAGGGGTGAGAGAAGGTGAGAGGTTAAAGATGGGTGTGGGAGTTATTGTGTGTGGTGAGGGTGAATAGAAATAGGGTGTGTGTGTGTTTAATTAAAACACCTAAAAATAACACTACTAAAAAATAATAAAATAAAAGCTAAAAAAATAAAATTCTATTCTAAAATAAAACAAAGACTCAAATAAAAAATGAAATAAAAAATAAAAATAAAAATAAAAATAATAAAAATTAAATCTAATAAAAATTAAAATTAAAATCCTAAAAAGAAAATGCAAAATCTCATAAAACTAAAAATACCTAAAATCCTAAAAATTCTAATCCTAATAAGATAAAATAAAATAAAACTAAAACTAAAAACTAATAAAAATCAAAATAAAATAAAATTATATTAATAAAAATAAAATAGAAAATGAAATCTAAAAATTCTAAAATAATTCTAAAATAAATTCTAGAAATTCTAAATAAATCTAAAAATAGAAAAGACTCAAACTAAAAATCTAAAAAATAATAAAATGACACAAATAAAATACACACGGGCTTAGGGTAAGTTTGGCTAGGTTTAGGCTCGGGTTAGGGTACGGGAGAGGTAATTGGGGTACAGGATAAGGGTATTAGCACCATAAAATGCACAGTTGCCTTGAAATACGTGTTTGAACACCGCAACGTACATTAAGCCTGCATGATAAATATTTAAGCACATAAGACCCATATTGTCGAGAAATAGCAACTAAAATACATCTATTCGGGGTATAAATTGTACAGTTTTGGGTGCTTATCACACCACCCCCAAACAGAGCGTTGCTAGTCCTCGAGCAATAAGATAGAGAGAAAGAGAAAGATAAGAAACCAAAAGTGTACCACTTTCGCGGGCACTTGCGATTGCACTTAGCATGTGCAACAAGCCTTTAAACCTATAGGTTGCCCTACAGGACGAGTTGTGTCTCGTGAGGGTTTGCAGGGAATATACCCACAAAATTCTTATTTGCAAAAATTTATTGAAGGGCAGTCAATCTCTTATTAGACATAGAATAATCGCACAATCCATCACAAGATAAATGATTTCAGAAATACAAGCTAGAATGTGCATAAAAATTTAGCTAAGTAAATACTCAAGGCACATCCTTCCTAGAACTCAACGTGTGTAGTTTGAATCAGTCAAAACGGGTCGAGTATCATCAAAGTAATTCCTAGATTGCCTTGTCGGAATCAACGCTTCAACTTCAAATCTCATGGATATATCTCTCTCAAACGAATTCTCGAGATATGGGTCAGTGTATCGCTCTTGTGTGTGAGGAGGTGAGTAAATGTAAGCAAGTTCAAATGTCTCACACACATATAAGAAAGAACGAACAATTTGAAAGAAAAGTGATCTCATGAAAGAATGCTAATCACTATAGTGAGAACGTCGAGTTATTCACCACGTTGACTCTCATTTGCCCGAACATCTAGGGGAACATGGATGTATATGGGTGAGGGGGAAATGAAATGGGATGGATGGTATAAGGTGTGGTATGATAGGATGATATGATGATATGATGGATGGATGGATGGTGGATATGCGATGTGAAATGGATGAAAAATGGATGCGAAAGAAGAGTGTATACACTTTAGGATAAAAAATGTCTTTATTTTACAACTAACTACAAACTCTCTTTTTCTTTTCTTTTCTCTCTTTTTTTTCTATTTTTCTTTTCTTTTTCTTTTTTCTTTTCTTCTATTTTTGCTATTTTTATGTTTCTCTCTTTTTTTTTTCTTTTTTTTTTCTCACTTTTCAAACCAACACTTAAGATATTTATATATGAAATCACACTCTTTTATTTGAAAATGATGATGGATGATATGAATGGAGTGATATATGGATGATGTGGGGAATATATGGGAATATGGAAGAACATGGGTGAAGTGAATGGATGGGAAGGTAATGGGTGATGGGTAAATGAAATGTGATATCGAAAAGTGGTAGGTGTATGGATGAAAATCTAGTATTCGGGACAAATTTCAAGACACGTGTTTCTTACAACTCGAAAAAGATGTCATTCTCAGTGATCAACCAAAATTTTATGAAAGAAAATGAGATCATACAACAATTTAAGTGCGGACCCAAAAGAAAGTTGAATCAACTTGTGACTCGGAGATTGCGTAAAATACTCAAAAAGGGTGAAAGGCACAAATCTCACGGGCTAAAGTCTCCACTAGTGATCCTTAAGGTTCTCTTTAGAATTGTAGTACTCCTCAACTCTAAACGTAATGACGTGATAAGTGCGCAAATTTTGTTGAGTCTAGAAATTCATGGTGCAAAATGCCTTGTTATGTATTACATAAGCTATTAGAAAAAATATTCTCTAGCTTGATTCCTAGACTTTTGAAAGATGGATGATTGAAAATTCACATCAATGAGTGAGATGAAAGAAACTACACGAAATTTTAAAAATCAGGTTTAAAAATCAATTTTTTTCAAAAGAGGCACGATTTTGATAAAATTCCCCACCCCCAAACAAAAAGGAACATCGTCCTCGATGTTAGGTAAAATGATTTTTAAAATTGAGAGCATGAGGTAGGAAAGAGATTACCAGAATGAACCGCTAATGAAGTGGACAGATGTAGCCAAGAATAAACCTGAATAAAAGATGTACAAGTCTATAAGCATGATAAAGCATAGGGTGATGTGAAACACCACCCCCAAACAGGATGAGATTAGTAAAAGAAATGCGGGTTGCCTCCCGGTAGCGCTAAGTTTAACGTCTTCAGCCAGACCGATGGAATCTCACCCTAAAGATAAGATCTATGAAAGCACGGGGCGGCAGAAAAATGGGTGATGAGAATCACCCCCAAACAAGACTGAAGCGTCAGTCTTGCTGGATAGAGGCTAAAATGGTCAATGCACCTGTATGGCAAAGTGCATCACACGATGCAAAGCATCGGTGGACCAAGGGCGGGTGGGAAAAAGGGTAAAGGTGAGGGTGAATAGGTATCGATCACGGGCCTTGTTGAGCGTAAATGTGAGGGAAACTAGGGCCCTATAAGAATGGTGCTCAAGTTGGTGAGGAAGGCAAAAGGGTGTGGAAATTGTAATGGGATGGGACTCATAAAAATCACACGACCGTTCTATGAATGGGCGATGATAATGATCGCGTCGTGACACACCAGGGAGCTGTTGAGAAAAATCAACACCACTAGGAAGTGGTGTGCATGGAGGAACAATCTCGGTGTCACGGAAGTGGAGAGTATCACCATAACTCTCGTGGAAGGTGGATGGTTTTAGGTTAGGATCTAAAACTGTAGATGGAAACTGGAAATATGCAAAATCAAGATCCAAACCAGGTGGTGGGGTAGAAGATATAATGGGTGGGTCGGGTGGGACAAATGGTGTATCGGGTGGGATAAATGGTGGAGGAAGATGATCCAACTCAAGCGTGGGAGTCACACACTCATTGGGCGGAGTAAAGGAATACTCACAAGGGAGTGTGGTTTCTAAAGATGGAGTTGTCAACTTCTCCACAAGAGTAGCATCGGTAAATGGGGTGGGTGGGTAAAACGAGGCACCAAGATCGGAGATAGAGGAATCGATAGAAATATCGGGCTCAACGGGAGCCATGCATGGTAGGACAACATCCAGATCCGAATAGTTAGGAACTATCACGGATTCTATCTCGGGAAAATGGTGAGCACTCGTAGCCGGAGCTAACCTAGGATAAATTGGTTCCTCGGGAACACAATGGTGAAGCTCAATGGGTATAGACTCGGGCATTGTTTTGGATATGACGGGAGTGGGAAGGTGAATGGGAACCGCAATGATGGGTTCATAAGGACAGGGTGGGGTTGAATCAGGCTCACTAATGAAAGGTATATCAACACAATTGTCGACTTGGGACCCGGACCATGGAATGGTCTCAACTTCAAGATTCTCGGGGTGGTAGGGTTGGTCACACTCAAATTCTGTGTCACAAGGGGACACATCATCGTCACACTCGGTGACAACGATGGGTGGGGTCATGGGAATATCCGACTCTCGCGCACACACCAATTCATTTAACCTTTGTTCAAGCCTTTGGAGAGCTTGAGTTTGAATTGCTTGCTCTTGCTCAAGTATGAACTTTTGCAAGAGGGTTTCGAGAGTCGATGTGGATGAAGGTGTTGGTGGAATGATGGGTGGTGGTGGTGGGTGAGGTGGACACAACACGCTAAAATCAGTACTATATGGAGAATACTCAAATGAAGTGTGTGGGGTGGGGCCAAGTCCATCATACACGAAAGGATTGCTCTCGTGATGGACAGATAGTTGATACTCATGGGGTGCGTAGTGAGGAAACTGATCATGACTAGGTGCACAAGGTTGCCATGACGACTGTTGGAACGTGTGAGGATCCACAACATCGGGTTGGGATACGTATTGCATGGAAGGGTGATCAGGCCTCCACGAATAGCTCGGGGACTCACACAACTCGGGATTGGGTATAGCAGGGTAGTAGGCCGAGGTGGGTTCCGAAACAGTGTCATATGGATACACATGTTCCATGGTGGGTTTGTATGGATATGACAAGTATGGACACACATGGGACATGTGATCGGCACTAGAACAGTGGGTGCACAACAAGGGAGGAGGCACAGTGACACTTGACACCGAGGGTGATGGAATAGGTGGTGCATGCATAGATGGGTCAAGAGTACCAACGGTACTCGTGAGAGAGGTGAAATCGTGAAGAATATCATAAAGAGATCGCTCGGGACCACTCTCACACGTGTCACGTGTCAATGAAAAATGACCAAAGTAGTCCCGTAAAGGACGTTCTTCGGCCATGAGATGAGAAATATTTTTTTGATTTTTTGAAATTTTTTCAAAAGGAAAGAAAATATTTTTGGGATTTTCTAAAAATTAAAGAAAGAAAAATATTTTTGGATTTTTCTAAAAATAATGGAAGAAAATATTTTTGGATTTTTTTGGATTTTATTTTTTTTTATTTTTTTTTTAGAAGAAAAGGTGGGGAAAAATACGGACTCTTGAATTTGACGGACTAACTAAAACCGACTACCGAAAGTGGAATTGGACACACACACAAGTCAAGAAAAATTCCTAACTAGCACATAGCCAATTTTTATCTTTAAATTTAGTGAGAGGGTAGTCAAATTTTAATTAAGTCCGCGGGCGATAAAAAATCACGGAATTTACATGAGTGATCGCCTTTGCAAAATATTCTCCTAGTGGGCTACCTAGTTGATTGATTTTAAATTTAGTGATGGCTAGGGTAGCACACAATGGTAAGCGAGTGAGTCGGGTGATGAAATCCCTTCTCGTGAGTGACCGGATGTAGGTCTTAGTAATTTAATTCATCACACCATTCAAAAAATAAATGCGAGAATAAAATCACACAAGAGCACACAAGTACACACAAAAGAATTGACTCGCTAACAGGAGAGGCGCGAGGGTGTAAGAAATATACCTCCCACGGTTTTTACGCCGTGGAGTGCCGAAAAATTTGAGTCGACCGGGGGGAGATTACGCCAATCTCAGTCGTCCCCGGGAGTCCTACCGACCCAAGGTAGAGAGGCTTCTAAATTCTCGCCAATGGACGCCCTCTCTCTACCTTGTCCGGTTTCCCTATCACGCTTGGCTTCAATTATTACAATTTTAAATGAAAAATAAATGGTGTCTCTAAGCACCGCAATACAAGCCAAGATAATAAAAAGTCATAATACAATCCTTCTAAAAATATAAAAAATGTTACAAAAAAAAAATAATAAAGTGCAAAAAAATAAATGAACTACAAAATTGAATCCGCTCCGAGCTTCACAATCCCAAGAATGGCAACGGCGCCATTTGATAGAAAGAACTTTTACGTGTATTTCTTGTCGTTGCTTGAAAAGCCCTTCTAATCAAAATCCTTATGTACCTACAAATATAATAAACTCAAGTGTAGCGGTAAGTAAGGGTATCAATCCACTTTCTAGGGAGTAAAGCAAATGGAACAAATTCAATTGTAATTCACTTTTTATTTTCTTTTTGTGCTTTTTCACTTTTCTATTTTTTTTTAGCTTTTTCAATATTAAAACAAAAGGGTGAGGTGAGATCTAAACTAAACTAAACTAAATGAAAATAACTAACTAGAAATTTACTAAAATGAAAAATAAAGTCTAACACTAAAAATAAGAGATAAAGTGAGGAAAATAACTGTGAGAACAATCAAGGAGTGGGATTACACCACAAATTTTAGTTATTCTAATTAATTAATTTAATTATTAGAATTCTCCCAAATTAATATTAAAATTACAAATCAACTCTCGTTGCAAGTGTAATTAGAATAGTAATCTTTTAGAAAGTTAAGTTTAACACCCCACAACTCTATAAAATTAGATCAACACTCCTTTTAATTAATCACCCGCTAGGATCGATCAATTAGAATTTATGTCAATCTTAGAAATTAAATTTAGAGTTGAAATTCAAATGATAATACCCCACTTAAGAAACCCCTATCTCTAGTTCGAATCTAAAATGGGTATTATCACTAGAATTTCGATTTTCTCTCGAAAATCATTTACCCTCTCTCGAGGCGTAAATCAAAGAGTGAGGGATCAAATTTAACATTCAAAGGGAAATTTCAAGTAAGCAAAGTAATTAAACTAAAATAATATCAAATAAGGGTTTCACCCCACCCCTTGAAAGGGGTTTTAGCCTAACATGGTATAAAATATGACAAATTAATATTCAAAGGCATAAAATAATAAAAGAAGGGAAGAGAACAATCAAACCAAATCTCTTTGATTATGTTGAACTCCAATCCTTGAAATTGAAGCATACACCTCTTAATTGATCTTCCAAATGATATGAAATCAACTATCCACTCAATTAATTCTCTAACAATATTTAATCTCACAAATATCTAAAAATAAAAAATGAAAAACTATTTACAAAAATTTATTTTCTAAACTAAACTATCTCTCTCTAGAATTTTCTCTCTACAAAGCTTTTGATTCTCTTTTTTCAAATGGCCTTGAGGTCCTCTTTTATATGCAATTGGAGCTAAGGGATAAAAATGGGAATTGGCAAGGGGTGCATGTGTTTTGAGTGAGGTCATGGGGGTGAGGGGGGTGAGGATAAAATCTGATTTGGTTTAGAGGGGCAATATAGGAAATAAGGGATAAGTGGCTAGTTGGGGTCATTTTTGGAATTTTGGATTAAAAGAAGTTAAAAGCACATGTGGAGATTTGTTGGTTTGCATTTGGTTTATGGCAGGTCACGTTTTTTGTTTGTTTGAAATGGTGGGAAGGAAATGAAATGGGTTTTGTTGAGGAAATGGGTTATGGGTCTTGGGTACATGTGGCATTGTTAATTTTGGCTTTTGAGATTGGTCTTTGGTTTTTTGTTAACAGGTGGAGACAAAATCGTGGTTTTGAAGAAGTGGGTTTTTAGACTTAGGTTTGAAATGGGTAGTGAAATGGTGAATGGGTTTTGGGAGAGGGTTCGCGACGCCGGCAAGGGTCGCGAGGAGAGAGAGTGGCGGTCTCGATGGTGTCCGCCGGAGAGGGAAGGAGGTGGCCGCGAAGGGGGGCTGTTGGAAATGGGTTGAGGAGAGAGAGAGAGGCCGAGGTGGGTTTGGATCGCGCCTGCGGGTTGAGAGGGTCGTGACCGGAGATGGGTAGCAGGAGAGAGGAGAGGGAAGGAGAGGCGGGTCAGCCATGGCTGCCGGCGGGTTTTTGGGTTTGCCGGCGAGGGTTGGGTGTTTGGGAAATTGTGGTGGAGGTGTGTGTTAATGGAGTTTGGTAGGGGTGAGAGAAGGTGAGAGGTTGAAGATGGGTGTGGGAGTTATTGTGTGTGGTGAGGGTGAATAGAAGTAGGGTGTGTGTGTGTTTAATTAAAACACCTAAAAATAATACTATTAAAAAATAATAAAATAAAAGCTTAAAAAATAAAATTCTATTCTAAAATAAAACAAAGACTCAAATAAAAAATGAAATAAAAAATAAAAATAAAAATAAAAATAATAAAAATTAAATCTAATAAAAATTAAAATTAAAATCCTAAAAAGAAAATGCAAAATCTCATAAAACTGAAAGTACCTAAAATCCTAAAAATTCTAATCCTAATAAGATAAAATAAAATAAAACTAAAACTAAAAACTAATAAAAATCAAAATAAAATAAAATTATATTAATAAAAATAAAATAGAAAATGAAATCTAAAAATTCTAAAATAATTCTAAAATAAATTCTAGAAATTCTAAATAAATCTAAAAATAGAAAAGACTCAAACTAAAAATCTAAAAAATAATAAAATGACACAAATAAAACACACACGGGCTTAGAGTAAGTTTGGCTATGTTTAGGCTCGGGTTAGTGTACGGGAGAGGTAATTGGGGTACAGGATAAGGGTATTAGCACCATAAAATGCACAATTGCCTTGAAATACGCGTTTGAACACCGCAACGTACATTAAGCCTGCATGATAAACATTTAAGCACATAAGACCCATATTGTCGAGAAATAGCAACTAAAATACATTTATTAGGGGTATAAATTGTACAGTTTTGGGTGCTTATCAATTATCCGGATATGCATGCTCTGTACGAGATGCGGCTCGGACCGCCTAAGCTGCTCGGACCGCCTAAATAGCTCGGTATACATGAGTTGCTCGGTACAATAGTGTTCCTCGGAGAGCACTTGTTGCTCGGAGCGCCTGAGTTGGTCGGGGAGGTTGAGTTCCTCGGAGTCAAGGTGTGGTTCAAAAAAATGTTTGCGAGTGCCATGTAGATTGACACGTGTCTCCACATAATTGGTCCACGCCAGCAGAATAAATTTGGTATCAACAATTGGGTTGTCACATTTGCTGTTATTATTAAATAATAATACAAACAAATTGGTTAAATAAATGGATAAATTAATCTATAAACTCATATATATATATATACAGAAAAAAGACATCTATTTTTAATTTAACCAATTTAGTCCCGCAAACACTCATTTATTCAATATTTTCTTATTTTGAAAAGTCAACGCCATCGGCACCCCATGTCACCTCTACTCACCCTAAATCGGAGCTCCGGTGGATCCAAAATCCATTTATCCAATATTATCTTATTTTTAAAGGTTCGCACTAGCGACACCCCATACCACCCCTAATTGGATCTCTGATATATATATATATATATATATATATATATATAGATAGATATATTAATTGACCTATTTATTTAATTAATTTGTTTGTATTATTGTTTAATAATAACAACAAATGTGACAACCCAGTTAATATGTATTATTTGTTATGTAATTCCTATTTTGAGATTTTTTTTAATTAAGTCCTATTGACTATTCAACCATTAATTAATTCTAATTTTAAACGTGTACACAATAAATATTACCGTCTGTGTAATTTTTTTAATTGAAAACTATGTATTCCATGGATCTTGTTTTATGAATATATGAATTTCATTTTCTTGTGAACACAGTAAATTTTACTATATGTCTAATATTAACACAGTAAATGTCTTAATTTGTGAAAGGGTCCTAATATTTACACAAAAAAAAAAAATCACCAAAACACCACATAAAAAAAGTAATTTTTTTTACTATTCAACCTAACAAAATCTCACAGCCAACCTTGGGCGTGGTACTCATTTTCACGGCTAACCCTGACCGTGGTGTTCATTTTCACGGCTAACCCTGACCGTGATGTTCATTTTCACGGCTAATCCTGACCGTGATATCCCTTTTACGGTTAACATTGGTTGTGATACTATCTTTACGTCTAACTTTTGCCTGTGGTATCCATTTTCACGGCTACCCTTGGTCGTAATACTCATTTTCACGGCCACTCTTGACCGTAGTGCCCCTTTTCACGATTACTTTTGGGGTGTTAATTTTTGTGGTGTTAAGGAGATAAAAATGAGTTTTTTGTGGTGTTTTGGAGTAAATGGTGTTTTAGAGATATTTTTTGGGTGTAAATATCAGGACCATTGGTGAAAATGTCACAGATATAAAACTATTTCATTTTCTTGTGCATACAGTAAATTTACTATCTGCGTAACTTTTCTTTGAAATTTTACACGCTTCATGGATCTTGTTTGATAGATCTCGTACAACAGATTTCAAAAATAGTAATTTTGCGAAAAACGAATTTGTCAATAAAAAGTTATGACCATTTCAAGATTAAAAATATGATGAAAAAAAGTCATATTTATGTAACTTCCTCAAGAAGTTGGGTATGATTTCGTTTTAAAAGGATAAAATTATACAAAAAGTCCTAAAAAATTAATAATAAGATCAATTTAATAATTAAAAAATCTATAAAATTTAATTAAATTTTTTTATTTTTATGGGACCTGTACATATAAATTAACAATAATGTTTGATTGAATTTAAAAATAAAGACAATAATGAAGTTAGGAGAGAGAATGAGGCCCCACCCCAATCCTTCTGGAGAAAGGGAAACCAAAACAAAGGAAGTCGTACATGAGCTTCCTCGGCTGACCAAAGACAATTCCTTAGCTTTGGCCTTCATTTGTATTTATATATATACGGGGATGACCAAACTGCTCCTATTTTGAATACCCGCATATTTTGAGTTTTGTTGTATCCCAACCTTTTTGTCCCTCTTTGAATTACTAGTATTCAGATAGATCTGAGTTTTGAAAGGGATTAGTGATGGCCGGCCGTTACGATCGCAACCCTTTTGCCGAAGAAGAAGAAGTTAATCCCTTCGCTGTAAGTTACTAATTACTTTACTGGGGTTTAAGCATATTGTTTTAAAATGATAGGGCTTAGCCTTTTTATTTCATTCATCATTGGTTGACTTTGTTTCATGCTCAACTCGTTTGATTCACTGAATTATTGGATCGGTTTGCTCTGTAAGGACTGCAACTTGCATACCTTTTTCTTTTTCTTTCTATGCTTTTTTATTTTTCTAAAATTATATAAGAATTTAGACTTGGCGCCTGCATAATTTTAGTTTGAGCACTTCTACTGGCCCCAAAATTTTGACCCAACTTAATGAAATGTCGGCTTGTTATGTTATTGCTTGGTTTTTGGGTCGCACTGTCGTGGACCCCATAAACCAACCAATAACAACCTATATGAATATGAATATGTTCAAATTGAGACAAACAATTGTATGTGGCACTGGCGGGCTGCCTACTACTCTCAAGGATTTTTGTGGCCTTATGTGCATTCGCATTAGGGTCAGCTTCAGATCCTGTCTCATAACTTCATAAGGCATCTTGTTTGAGCTTTGCCATGAGGTGTGGACATAATGTCTGTGTTCTACCAATAGCGAATCCATTTAGCACTGTATTGATCTGCATTATATATATATATATATATATATATATATATATATATATATATATATATATATATATATATATATATATATATATATATATAATAATAATTAATTGATGACCTTGTTATTTATTTTCTACAATTAATGTAATCCTGAAGATTCTGTGAGTAGCCAAATTTAATATGGTTTCAGCACACGGTCATTGTTGTGTTTAGCTTGCATAACTGCCACAGTAGCTTGATATCATATATTCTTGTCAGTTTATACATATTTAACTATACATTATTTCCCTTTGTTATTATCAAGATCTTTGTGCTGCTCTTTGATGAAATGTTTTGTGTATGGAGGAAGTGTGGTGCGTGGTTGAAGAAGTCGTCCGGTGTTCGTATTTTATCCAGTTTTAATGCTGTATTGTTATTAGAAGAAGTGGATATGCATTAAGAATATTCTACGATAGGGTTAGTTAGAAGAATGATGTCGTTACTTAAGTTATAACATGATGTCACTCTAGGTTAGCTTGACCATCAAGTTTTTGGGGTCCTATACTTGACCATCAAGTATTTGGGGTCCTATACATACTTTATAAATTATAATTCCTCCTTTTGTAATCAATCAATGACAATATGAATGAGAACGAGTTAAACTCTTCCTTAGTTATTGTTGCGTTGTTGAAATGCTTCTGCAATTCACATCAAATTGGTATCTGGGGGAAACCTTGATACGGTTGTTCGATTCATGACCACCAGTGTACTATCTGTCACCATATTACGTTACTACCCAACGCTATACGACCCCTCTCCCGCCCATGACTCGTACACCGTGCCTTAGCCACCCCCGCTCGCTACAACCCTCCAATTTCCGATGAGAGGTTATTTTGCAAGATGGATCCGTCCCCAAGTACCATTCCTGGGGGCCTGTGGAAACCGCTACAGTACTCACTCCGACAATGAGTGCTACCACATGGCCGACACTACATTCATCACCTCTTGCTCCTGTGACACTGGATGAGTTTCCTTATGCAAGGACGTGAGTGCGGTTAGGAAGACGCCCCAAGGAAGCGGGCAAGAATAGAGGCAGTCTTTCTGTGGCGGCTGTTCAGAGCTACATTGAAAGGGACAAGTCGGAGTACTTGTTGGAATGAGGGGTCCTAACGTCATCAATGGTGTTAGGTTTGACGACCTCCCTCATGATGAATTGTTGAGGGTCTTGAGCAAGGCAGTGACAACGGCTCAAAAGTGGAGCAGTGGTTGTAGAAGACAACATAGATGAGGTGAAAAGATCGGAACTTGCTCGCTCCGGAGGTGCTCTATCTCCGAAGGCTTATGTTGAAGCTCTAATATTTAGATGGGGAACTTGCAGCGCGCAGCGGCAACCTCCATCGACATTGGCACTGATGGAGATAGTGAAGTTGTGGCTCCGCTAGTGAAGATGGAGGGTAAGGTTGGGTTATCCCAGCAATTCATCCCCGGCGAGCATCTTGGCATTAACATTGTCGTTGATTATAATGGTGGATATGTGATTAGGATTAGCGAGCCAAACTCTCAAGAGGAAATATCTCATGTTTTGCAGTTCACGAACTGTTCTTGTGCAACCCAATGGGGCTGAGTATGTTTCTTTGGGCCCAGAAGAGATTCGGTGTTTGATGGTGCATTGGTGCTCCCTAACGCATCATACTTGATCACTCAAATTGACGTAAATGACGTCAATGGGAAGAAGAAAAGATAATTCTCTCTCAAACTCTCTCTAAACAAATCTCATAAAATGGAAAATGCCTCAAATGACACTATATAAGGGGTATTTATAGGAATGAGGTTGCTTGGCCTCTAAGCTAAGTATCTAATTACAAATATGCCCTTAATGCCAATCAACCTTCCTTCCTCTATACAATGAATGCTAAAAATAAAAGAAATACGAAAAATGACTAAAAATGGATAAAAGATGGTACTGAACCTAAATCACATCACTCCCCCCCCCCCCCCGGGAAAAGAGTTCGTCCTCGAACTCAGAGAGGAAGGTCTTCAATGTCGCCATCAAGGATCGTAATGAGAGTAGTCTGAGGTGGGATATCCGGTGCCTCCTCAAGGTACTCAGGATCCCCTGAAGCTAAGAGAGCGCGACGACGAGGGAGGGAACAATCTGAGTTTCGATGACCCATCACCCCACAGTTGTAACATTTGAAGGTGATAGGATGGGTAGGTGCAGGAGGAGGAACCGTGGGAGAAGGAGTAGCAGCAGTAGAGGGAGTCACTGGAGGGGCAGAAGTCACTGGTGCTGGAGGAGCTGGTAAGGAGCGGTCACGAGGAGGAGGGGAAGACTGATGGAAGGACTTGACTTTAGTGGCACACTCAATCACCTTGGCAAATGAGGTGACGTCACGTAAAGCGAGGTCCCGCTGAATATAACTCTGCAGCCCGTGGATATAAAGACTAATGCACTGCTCCTCGCTCTCGCCGAGATGAGCACGAGTACATAAAAGCTGGAAGCGCTCCGTGTAGTCTAAAACCGAAGTGTCCTGTCTGAGAGACTGTACACGAAGGAAGAGGTTGCGCTCGTAGGTAGCGGGAACAAATGCGATCATCAACTGTGCACGGAGCTCGGCCCAGGAGTGGATAGGAGGGAGACTCTCAAGAACACGTCGCTGCTTCAAATTGTTCCACGAAACACCGGCATAGCTATAGCCTTGAAACTTGGTTGC
Organism: Sambucus nigra; assembly: GCA_949130495.1. Lineage (NCBI taxonomy): Eukaryota > Viridiplantae > Streptophyta > Magnoliopsida > Dipsacales > Adoxaceae > Sambucus > Sambucus nigra. Next base: position 484,700,628 of record OX422216.1, read on the forward strand.
TGCTAGCAGAACACATCTACGGCCCTTCAGCCGTTTATACTCAAAAATCCGCTCCATGGCGGCAAGCCAATCCACAACGGCGTCAGGTTGTAAGTGACCATCGAACATCGGGACATCCACTCTAATATCACCCTGCATACTACGTGATAGCAACTGAAGTGCCAACTGTGTGATGGCATCACCTCCCTGAAGGGCCAGGGTATTATCATCTAGGTCGTCATCGCCTGGAGGAGAGGCCCAGGAAGTAAGGCATGCTGTGGGCGCCTCCGAGGCGGTGGGTGAGGAGGAGCAGGGGCGGGTGGGGGAACTAGAGCTGCGGTAGGGGCGGTATGAGGTGGAAGAGGCTCACGGGGTGGGGAAGCGGGGGGGCTGGACCAATGGCTGGCAGTAGTTCATCTGATGCCCCTTTTGATAACATAAAAAGCAATGACGCTCGGAGAGGGGGACATATGGAGTAACCTTTGGGCCCAGAGAGTCGATAGGAGAAACATGCCATTCCGTAGGAGGGAGTGGGTCAAACTCGGGTGCGGAGTGAGGGCGGGGGAAAGGGGGACTGTCGTGTGCGGAAAGGGTAATCCACTCCCGTACCCGCTCATGAGAATCAATGGGTGCGGAGTGAAAGGAACAGGTATCCCATGGGTGTGGATGATAGGGGACATGGGGAGGGTGCTCGGGTGGTGGAACGGTGTGTAGAAAAGGTGGGGGCAGAAGCGTGGGGAAAGTGGAATGGTGTGGGTGGGGATGTGTGGGATGAGATGGACTGGGGGGTATGGGAGGGATTTTGGGGTGTTCAAGGTGTTTTTGTGGGTGGTGACGAGGGTAAGTGGAGATAGGGGGTAAGGAGTCGTCATATGGGGTAGAATGGGAAAATTTGGTGGATGTGGTGGTGGGGAGTGGGAGTAAATAAGAATTCGGGGTGGGGGAAGGTGTGGAGAGGGCAAATGGTGGTGTGTATATGTTGGATGGTGGAGGAGGGGGTATAGGGGGGGGGTGAAATTATGAGGAAATGTGGGAAGGTAACAATTTTAGGGTTTGGGATTCATGATTGGGGTTAAGATGTGGGTAGGGTTCCTTTAAAATGGGAAATGTCACCGGAGGCTGAATTTGGGTTACATTGGACCCTTTGGCGTGCCGGATGTCATGGAGCATTTCAACGAGAGTTGGGGAATGTGTTCCACCCGAGGGGTGCGTCATGTGGGCACCATTTGGAGAAAAATTTGTCGGCCAACCCTCAGGGGGAATCGATGGGGTAAGTTGACCCTGTTTGGAACCATTGGGTCCTTGAAATGTGTAGAGGTTTCGGTCGATGCTGCTGGTGACACAAACGGGGTCATTTGACCCCGCGTCTGAGCTGTCCTGCTTCGGAGGGCATAGCTGGATGTGAGGGGAAGGTTCTTGGTGTGTTTGGGCAGTTCTGGGCAACCGGGGTTGGGTTATGGGTGCCGGAGGGTTCGCCGGTGGTTTCTTGAGCCAGAAGGGGCAGTTTGGGGTCCACATAGATGGTTCTTGATTTTTTTTGTGTTCCGACAGCTAGGTTGTGGTGGTGGGACACAATCTTTGGTGGTGGTGTTTTTTTGGGTGTTTATGGGATTAGGGTTTGTGAAACTAGGTTTTTTTTGGGCAAAGGTGTAGAATGGGTGGATCTTGGAGAATTAGGGTTAGGGTTTTACCGGGGCGGTCCGTGGAGGTTGTCGGTGATGGAATTCGCGCATTCATGTCATCCATTTGAGCCTTAATTTGATGGAGGGCTTCCAAGATTTGCACGAAAGGGTTTGATGCGGAGGTGTTCATCTTTTCTTGGACCCACGTGACGTTGTTTACGAGTTTTTATTTTTACAAGAACTACAATAACAACAACAACGGGTGGAGCGACTAGGCTCTGATACCAATTGACGTAAATGACGTCAATGTAAAGAAGAAAATATAATTCTCTCTCAAACTCTCTCTAATCAAATCTCATTGAATGGAAGAATGCCTCAAATGAGGCTACATAAGGGGTATTTATAAGAAGGAGGTTGTTTGGCCTCTAAGCTAAGTATCTAATTACAAATATGCCCTTAATGCCAATTAACCTTCCTTCCTCTAAATACTAAACAAAAAGAGAAAATACAATGAATGCTAAAAATAAAAGAAATACTAAAAATGACTAAAAATTGATAAAAGACGATAATGACCCTAAATCACATCACAAATGATTACAGATCTGTTTGGTTGTAGGCTTGGGATAAAGTACAGGCCAGGCCAGTTTTGACCTCAAGAGAAAGATTGCTCTCTTGGGTTGTGGAACTAAAGCAATTGGATTGGGCAATGGCATAAAAAAACCATAAGAGGATTTCTTTACTGAAGCGGACCAATTAAGTGGGCCTAATGGAATTTGGAAGGCAAGGTGGATTTAGGCCAAATTAATTATGATGCACAAATTGTGGATTTCTCCGAAATTTCAGTTTATTTCTAATTTAATTTTTGGGGCCCCGATTTTGAGGAAAATCAGTTTTTGCAAAAGTTGAAAGGCGGCACCAAATATTCTAAATTTTTTCCTCTTGGCACAGGCTGCTGCAATTTTCCCTGAAAGCTCGAGGTCAAGTTTTGTCATGGGAGGGAATAATGATGTGTATGGAGGGCATGCGTGGTTGAAGTCATTCAGTGTTGTAACATTTTTTTTTAATTCTAATGTCATTGTATTCTTAGAATAAATGGGTATTCATATAGAATATACCTGCATAGGGTTAGTTAGGAGAATGATGTCATTGTGTAGATCATAGCATGATGTCACAGTTGATGTCGCCCTAGGTTAGCTTGCTCACCAAGGATTTGGGACCGTCTTAATACTTTATACTACCTCCTTTTGTAGTCATTTAAGGATAACGTGAATGAAAATGGGGGTTGAATGAGTGACACTCTTTTTAGTTGTTGTGGTGTTGCAACACTTCCGCGAATCACATCAGTATTGTTATTGTTTGTGTTATTTGTGTTCTAATTTATCAGCATAATGAGTTTATAGTACTTTTGTTGTATGTTTAGTTAGGTTTACTAATACTTGCGTATGTGACCATTTTCTTTAACCCTGACACATCATTTTTTGGATGGGGTTTCCAGGCCGGGAGTGTTCCGGCTGCAACAAAGTCAAGGCTTTCACCTCTTCCTCATGAACCTGCAGATTTCTATGACCGTAGTGCCCCAATTGATATCCCTCTTGATTCAGCTGCGGTAGGTGCAAATTTTGAGACCGGTGTACAAGCAAAGTCCATATTTATCATTTTGTATTTTCTTCACATTTGTTACTTTCAGTCCCGCTAAATGAAGTCTCTTTCACATCCAGGATTTAAAGAAGAAAGAGAGAGAACTTCAAGCCAAGGAAGCTGAATTGAGAAAGAGGGAACAGGTACTTCTGATTGAAAATCTTAATATAATATACATGCCCATGCCTTCAGGGATATGGACCTAGTTTGTTGTGGTGCTCATCTTTTCCTACTTTCTGAACATTATTTGCCAGTAAATTTCACTTGATGAATCTTGCCAGATTTGTTTTTCTTTTCTATTATTTTTCTTCGGTTTCAAGCACCACATAAAAAGGGCTGTAAGGCTGCCTGAAAGGTAAAATGTGATAGACCTTGTAGTTTTATTGAAAAAAGGCTAAAATAAAGGTGTTGGATTTAAACGACTTTTTAATACGCTGGAAGGCCTTTTAATATACTAGAAGGCCATTTAAAACTGTTTAATATGCTGGAAGACCAAAAGATGTTTTTTATAAAGCTGTTTCTTAAAATCTGTTTTTAATTTTTTAAAAGCTGTTTTTCAAAAAGTTTTTCTGAATTATTTTATCTCTGTATTCAAATGGTTGCTTAGTAGTTTTTTAAATTCTTGGACTTATTTTTGTTCTAATAAGACATTACTAGTAGTTGAATAATTTGTTTGAGTGTGTGCATATTAAAAACATATTATAAAATATAACCGTCTAGAAGGTCACCTAGCTGCCTACAAGCTAGATGGCCTCGGCCGCCCGAGGACCGCCTAGTGTTCTTTAGAACATTGACCACATATATGATATTTCATTGTTGTTGCCAATGAGTAAGGGCAGCTTAAGTTGCATGTATAGGGACCGGATGCATGATACATGATTCGTGATAATATGGCAATATGGCAAAATGGCAAAAAAAAGGGAATTCAGATACTAAAAGGATATGAGAATAAAATAATACTTCCTCCGTCCCAAATTAAGAGTCCACTTACCTTTTTTGAACGTTATGAACGAACGAATTCCATGATATTGAAGAAGTGTTTATCTTGGCCACTGAATTGTACATTAAAAATATGGTGATATGTCAAATAAAAAAATAGAGTTCGGATACCGAAAGGATATGAGAATAAAATAACACTCTCCGCGTCCCAAGTTAACAGTCCACTTTCCTTTTTTTTACATAATCAACGTACCAAATTCCATGATAGTGAAGAAGTTTTGATATTGGCCATTGAACCGTAGAATTAAAATATGGCGATATGTCAAATAAAAAAATAGAGTTTGGATACTGGAATGATATGAGAATGAAATAATACTCCTTGTCCCAAATTAAGAGTCCACTTTCCGTTTTTGAACTTAATCAACGAATCAAATTCCATGATAGTGAAGAAGTCTTGATCTTGGCCATTGAATTATGGAATAAAACCCCCTTAGGCTGTGTTTGGGAACCCCAATTCCATGGTTTGGAATTGGAATTGAAAATTTTTCAGTTCAAAATTTTTCAAATTTGAACTAGAAATTTTCCAATTCCATGGCATGGAATTAGGGTTTCCAAACACACCCTTAAAGAACGTAATTGTGTGTATTCTTAAAACTGTCGTTTTTAATAGGCCCTATTAATTTGGGACGGAGGGAGTATATATATTGCTTTTCATACAAACTTGAGAGAGCATTACGTATGTTGTTCTTTCAGTAGTTCTGTTTGTATATGTTTTTTTTTTCATTAGTTTTAAAACTTAGCTTTTCAACATTTTTAGTTCCCTTAAATTCCCCTTTGCTTAGGAAGAAAATACAATACCTCCCCATTTGTATCCAAGACGTATCCAAGCTGTATCTGGAAGTCAAAATTGGTGAATCCTTGGGATGTCAAATTCATATCAATGCCTGTATCCAGTACTCCAATTTGTCATTACTGTGCATATGGTGGTAGTGGAAATGCAAGGCTAGTTGTGCATGAGTATAGAAAACCAATAATAATGAACCATTGTAGGATGTATTCTGTAGGGCTTTTAGTAAAATGTCAACACTCACTTTTTGTTATATCTTTTTATGTAAAAATGATTACTATCATTAAACTCTAATTTGTTGTATATCATGGTTTTAAATGCTATATTCTGTCCAAATGCCTGTGTACAGTGTATACATGCATATATGCATATTGATATGTATGCATATATTTGTGATAATATATTATACCCAAGTCTGGGTAAGCATCACTGCTGTTTGCTATGAGTTGCAAACACAACTAGCCAACTCAACATAACATCCTCCCAATCATTAGGAATCTACTATGTAAATTCTATATGGCACTCTGACATTTTAACTACTTGTTATTCCACTACTACTTTCTTTGTTGGCTCAACCTGTATTATTTTTTCTGCAACCTTAACATCACCTGATGCTAAGTGTAGAATATTCCACTCTTCTTCACTACTAGTGCAGATGGACAACATGACAACCTCAAAGAATTTGTCATGTCAAGGGTGTCAAAATTGAGAAATATATAACAAACTTATTCAATGGAATGTCCTTGTTATATAAAAGATTCCATCTATTAACATTCTCCTTTGCTTATTGGATACGTGCATCCTTATCATTATTTCTTGTTTGTCTTATTGATGCTATGCAGGAAGTAAGGCGGAGAGAAGAAGCGGCATCACGAGGTACTTTGTGCTGTTCTGGATTCATTTATTTAATTTTTCTCTTCATGTTGACCATTTAAATGACGTTAAGCTCTTGTGGCTCTTTAATACTTTACAAGAAATGTAAATTGTAAATTGTATTTTGCTTGGAGTGTGAAGATTCCATTGTTTTTCTGACAGCTTCTAAACAGATTTAAAGACATTTTAGGTTTTCAGTTATTAGCTTGATATCCTACTTTTTATTTCTTTGGTCATGTTTATGCCTTCTTATATTCAGCTTTTATTTCTCTCTGTATGTATAGTATTACAAATATTTATGCACAAATGCAGTGCCTGACCAATGATTTTAGGCTCAATTTGCACCTAATATCGGCGACTTACAAAATTCTCCTATTTGCTTGCAGCTGGTATTGTTCTTGAGGAAAAAAATTGGCCGCCATTTTTCCCAATTATTCATCATGACATTGCAAATGAAATACCAATTCATCTACAGAAATTGCAGTATGTTGCATTTACAACTTACTTGGGTAAGCCAACGTTTTTTGTTGTATGGGATTATGAGATCTTTCTTTTATTGAAGGTTAGAAGTCTATCTGCATGTGATTCCCTGTACACATGTTTGTACGTAAGTATGTTAAAATAGGTTAAGATGGTGCACTCTTTTTTCATTTCCAAATCATGTTGGTCTTGGGTGAATATGTATGAATATGACTTACCCTCACTACATTCGCATCATTTCATTACCTCCTGCCTTCTACAATCTTCGTTGTTTTATATAGATTATATATTTTCATGTAGTTCTTTTTAAAGTATCAATATCACTTCTATTAAATCCTTATATAAATAACTTTATATGCACATTTATGCATTTCTTACAACGTTTCTGTCCTTGAGTTACATGAAATCTAGTCGTAAAACGTACATCCTTCAAGTCAATATTACAGTCTGCAAGTTGAATTGGTTTCTGAATTTTTTTATTGGGATACAGAAAACAAACTATGGAGTACACTGCCTTTAATTTGGGACCATTACTCTCTCTTTGATATCAAATGAATAGTTACACATTCCTATCCGAATTACATGAAAGCAAGTATACGAAAGATCGTGAAAACCCATCTCCGTAACTTAGAGCATTTACATTGCCAGTTTGGGTGAACCCATCTTTATATTTTTCTTTATGATGCATGGGTTACAGGGCCGAGCCAAAATTCCTGGTTAAGATGTCAAATTCTAATGCAGACGTGTTTTTTTTCTCAAAGAAATAAAAAATAAAAATTCAAGAGCATTCTTATATTATTAGAAATTTCCATCATTTTTCTTAAATAATAGAGTGAGTTTGACTTACCCCTCGTCGATAATATTAAATTTGAGATATCCCTGGTTTTCATAATCATTAAAAAAAACTACCCGCACCACCACTCCCAGGGTTATCTCAATATATTGCATTAACAACAGGGATAGTCAAATAAATTCTTCAATAATCATCAGACTTACCTCCAGTGTGGGTAGGGGTAACTTTAACGAGTATGAAAGCATAGAGTAACTCAAATTTTCGCATAACTGACTGGGTTATCTCAATATATCACAATTTATAAATTTATTTACAATATTTCATAAAAAATTACCCTGGTCCCCCTCTTAACGAACCCATCAAACCCATTCCCCCCCTCGCCTCTCCTCCCCCCCCCGCCCAAAAAAAAAAAAAAGGTTGGTTGGAGAAGTAATGACCTTCATGTCATATAGTTAGCCTGTAGAGCTTAGGCCAACCTTCACCGAAGTTTTGTGCTAGTAAGATAAATTGGTACATTGTTCATGTGTGCTGTGATAATGTTCTGTTTGTACAACTATAGCTTCTCAAATATAAGTCTTTGAAGATGACCTGCATTAAAAGTGTATGCTGGTGTCGAGCAGGATTGGTGGTTTGTCTCCTGTGGAATATTGTAGCTGTTACGACAGCTTGGATTAGAGGAGAAGGTTCGTGTGAAATAGTTTATTATTAGTTGTATTCATTTTCCAATTATATGTCTCTTATTCATTGTAACTTGGTTATCTTTTACTTTAGGCCCTACAATCTGGTTCCTTTCTCTTATCTACTTCATATCTGGCGTTCCTGGAGGCTATGTATTGTGGTATCGTCCACTATATCGTGCTTTTAGGTACATGTTTTTGTCTTTGCAAAATTGATCTGTTTATGTCTTGTCAAGCAGATTTATCCTCTAAATTGTATGGACCATCTGGGAGATCCATGTAGGTCCCACCTGCAAAATTACTATACGCCATACTATTATCTACTTCCCAATCCCAAATTAAGAGTCCCACTTTATAATTCACAAATTTTAAAAAAACTTATTTTCGAACTTTAGCTTCCCAACTTTATTAATACATCAGATGTTTTGAGCTTCTAAGCCCCGGGATGCTGGAATTTCACGCGTTTTTATACTATATTTGGAAATAGGACTCTTAATTCGAGATAACACAAAATGAAAAACTAAATTCTTAATTTGGGTTGGAGGGAGTATATTTTAGTTACCTGGGCTGAGGATTAGTTACTCGGATGGTGCTATTATTAAATGTCAGAGAAGATACTTGAATTATTTTTAGAGGGCGATTGTCATTATCATCAAATTGTTTTGACCAACTGTCCTCCTTGAGTTGAGTTCTTATGCTTAACAAAATTTCAATTTTTAATAACATCACAATCTGTTTTGCAGGACTGAAAGTGCAATGAAGTTCACCTGGTTTTTCTTGTTTTATTTGGTAAGTTTATTGCATGTGGATTACCTTTCTACTTGTAATGAAGGATAACTTATTTTTACCCTTCCCGCAGCTCCACATTGCCTTTGTTGTCTTTGCTGCGGTTGCTCCTCCCATAGTTTTCAGGGGAAAATCTCTCGCGTAAGTTCTTAACATTTTAACAATAACTTTTTTATATATTTCAAAATTTGATTGCCAAGTAGCAAGTTTTCTTACCTTCCAGTAGTGACTTTGGAGCACTTTTTGTCCTATCTTTTGAACCCAATGTCAATCAAATGGATTTTGATTTGTCTTTTCTTACATTATCTGTATACTGAATAATCTGTAATCCTCTATGTTAAATGCTTATGCCCGATTAAATTAGATGGTTAAGGCTTCCAAGTTTGTCCTTGAAACACTCTGTTGTAAAAGTGTGTTTATGCAATCTATTTACTAACTTTTTGGTCGTGTGGTCCTTTGGAACAGAGGTATCTTGCCCGCAATAGACCTCATAGGTCAGCATATTTTGGTTGGGGTAAGTTTCATTCCTCTTTCACATTTTTTGTGACTTGTTATCTTATTTTTTTCTTCTAAAAAATTCAACATACCAAGTGTTATCTGGGGTTGATGCAAAACTGACCTTGATCCTCACAATTTTCGTTTATACACCTTTTGCCCTCAAGTGTCAAATACTAAAAATTGTCATAAAAGATCATAAAAAAGTACCTTAAAAAGTATTTATGACACCTTTAGGGGTCCAAGGTGTTATAAAAACAATTGTGGGGACCAAAGCTAGTTATGCATAAACATATGGGGCTCAATCTTCAAATAATCAATTCCAGGTTTCTATGTATCTTTTTCATTTATATATATGTGTGCATATATATACAATTTCTTTTATGCAAAAGATAGTGGAGGTATAAGGTATTGTGAGTACTCTTGAATTAATGGAATGCTCCCTGTAACCGTACTATCTGATTTTGTTTGGCTCAGATTTTCTACTTCATTGGATTCGGACTATTCTGCCTTGAGTCAATGCTCAGCATCTGGGTTATGCAGGTTCAATTTTGTACTTTCATATTCTCACTATCCCCCCCAAAACACATGCAGATGCTCCAATAATTTCTTGGGTTTTCTCCCCATTTGTTTCCCTATATTGTGTCTGTTCCCCAATATTTCACTTCCTGGACTTTGACCCATATAGCATCACAAACAGCGTGTATACACGTTTTGACACTTTTTTGGTCAAATTAAAAAAACCCTAATTTCTTTCGGTCCTTTCATTCTGTTTTCCCTCATCTTGCAGCAAGTATTCATGTATTTCCGAGGCAGCGGCAAAGCAGCGGAGATGAAGCGTGAGGCGGCCAGAGGAGCCTTGAGAGCAGCTGTATGATGCTATTCCACCTGAACAAATTCAAAAGAGTGATCCCGTTGGGCTTGAAATCGACGCGTTTAGTACCAAAGAGCAGATAGCAGACGGTGGTGGTTGTTTCAGCTGGGTATTTTCTACGTTTGTTCCGTGAATTGTTTGATTTGTTCCTTTCCCCCCCCTTCTGTTATACTTTCTGTTTATAAGGGATTTATTAGAAGAACTTTTGAGGACATGACATGGGTGTTGCATATAAACAAGACAAAAGAAGCATGCTGTATTTTAGAACTATAGTGGTTGTGGTTACTTCTGTAAATCTATTTTAATATAGTTTGATTTTGTCTGTATTTGATGTGGTTTTTATATCCACTTGGAACTTATACTTAGACCTGTCAACGGGTCATGTCGAGTCGTGTTCGTGTCGTTTTTTATCGTGTTCGGGTCTTATTGGGTCCATGTCCAAGTGGGTGACTTTTTTATCGTGTGAAAAAATCGTATTATCGTATCGTGTCGTGTTCACTCGTTAATACCCATTAAGATAATGAATTATTTTGAATTGTATACAAGTTAGACATATTATCTCATTTTTGAATCCAAATAGACCCATTAATTCATTGACATTACTAAATCTCTCATTTAGTAAAATTCATTATGATTAAATTAATATTATGCTACATAAATTATTTATAAGTTTCAAAAATATATCTTATTTACTTAAATTAATGGGTTTTATCGGGTATTAACGGGTGAATGGGGTTAACCCTAACCCGACCCGTTAACTATCGTGTTTTATCGGCTTGGCACTGAAATGACCCGAACCCATTAAGGGTCTATCCATTAACTTATAACTTCGTGTCGGTTCGTGTCGTGCCTCATTTTGCCAGGTATACTTATACTCCGTGACTTTGATTTGCTAAAATGTTTCCAAATGAAATCAGTTAGCGGTACATTAGTGATCTCTTTAAAACTGTAAAGAAGTTTAGCAAATAAAAGTAATTTCCTCATTGTTATTCCTATTTTTTAATAGTTCAAGTTGGGGACTCCCAAGTCTGCCTAATGTAATGAATATATGTATTGATTAACATAACCCCTAAGAAAAGCTCTGTTTATCTTTAGCACCTCTAGCTGCACTCTAAACAAAAGTGCAGTTGGAGAACAAATATAAATACTTCAAAATAATAAACTCGTGCAATGCCTGCATATAAGAGTAAACTTGTTAGGATGGCCATTGTCAAGTAAAAATGGAAAATCACCCGCAGATGTTTGAAGGCCATTGTTAAGTAAGATCGTCTGTAACTATCCATCTCATTTTATCACGTCACATTGAAAGTTTTGGCAGAATGATTTTAGCATTGCAGCTCTAATTGTTATGAGCAACACCATGAACAGACAACACAGTATCAGCTACACTTTTCTTTGTGCAGCAAGTCTAGTGTTGTGTGACAAACACGTAGCCGTACAACTCAAATTTGTATCCATTTGCTCAAATTTAAAGCAATATTTTTCACTCTTAATCTCAGTCTTTACTTTCTCTCAATCTTTACTTCAATTTCCGATACGCCTTTCTCATTAAACGAAACCATACCCAAATCATATATTACATAGTAGTGTCGAGTATGAAAAAGAAACGAGTTCCACTATTATAGCTGCCTTACTCGTTCTTTAACACGATCAGGAGATATGATAAGGACGTATCTGCAATCAAGTTCTGATCGACAAGTTATAGATCGTTGTAAGAGAAGATAGATGCCATTGATTTATGAGAATGTTATTTCTCCAATTCACAAACGCATTGGTACACTCGGTTCCGCGATCAACCATCTCTTTTAGGAAAAAAAATCTAGGTTTAAGTGACTCAACTAGGACCAAAATGATTCAAAATACTTACAAACCCTATTTAAAGACCTTATAATTGCACCAAACTTCTTGGAAGTAATTAGGACACCTCCACGACACAAAATTGTAGGGATCAACCCATGAGTTAAGTGGATCGTGCATATTGGCCCTAGTTAATGGCCAATTCGAGGGACTGATAATACCCCATCTCTATATGCCTGAACGAGCATATTTTGGACTTTTCGAAGAATAGATTTTATGAGATTTGACAATGGGGAGATCAATCATACTTTATGGCTGATCTCATCATTCTTTATCCCCTTGTTCCATTAACAAATAAGGCAATACGAAAAAAGGACATCGGAAGATGGAAGAATACATGAAAAGCTTAGAATATATAATGAGACAAGAAACCCAAAGAAGTCGCCTTTGGGAATCGAACTCCTGCAGAATTGAATGGTTGAACGTCAAGCTCAACAAGTATACTTGAGTAACCTTTATCCTCCTATCCTCCAAGAGTGACTCTCACTAAGCCTACCACCTACCTCCCCTGGCCATTTCTTTGAACTTATTAGGATTTGAATTGCTCTAGCGAGTATATAGACTCTATGGGGTGGGGACCTTGACCATTCATCAAGTCAAACCTTTTACAAATTTACTTTTTGGATGCTACCTACTACATATTATCCCTTTTCATTTTTAATTCTCTCATATTCTATTTGTCTTCATTATTGTCGCTATGTATCCTCTTTTGGATTTGTTGATCCACTTACACTTAATTACATGTTTATGATGCACATATGCGCACAATGAGATTGAAAGGGTAGAGAATCTCTAGATACATTCCATAACCCAGGATAGGATTATATTAAAACATACTCCTTTTATGTTTTATATATAAATGAACAAACGACTTCAATTTTTTTACAAGAGAACAAAATTCATTTAAGGTATGCTACCAAGAAAATTCATTTCCCCATGGATTGGACCCGATTCACTTTTCTCATTATGGCAACTCCATTAAGGATTTTCTCTAAGCTAAATACACTCAATAAATGGGGGATTTTCATTATACACCACATGTTATTATTCTTGTACATAATCTTACGTTTTTAGAACAAAAATAAAAAACACACTAGAGATACATGACTAGGAAGAAATGCTGGTAGATTATCACACTGTCATGAGGATAAGAATAAATCTTAGAAGTTCCCCATATTCCATGTTTGGAATTTCGTGCTTGTAAGCAAACATACTTAAATAATTACTAAAAGTCTATTGTCAAACAATTGAAGACTTCAATCAAAATAATACGCACTATTCCACTCTATGTGTAACAAACCTAAAATCTTAATAGGCGACGACTTGTGATAGGCCACAGTCTGTAGTTGAACTAGTGAGAAACCTAGATTAGAGGTGGGGGGTCCGCAGACATATGAAACCCATAAGCTACGACTTAGTATGCAAAGACCGCAGACATACTCAGAAGACCACAACCTTAAAAGGCGGTGACCTTGTTCTGTAGTTAAACCGGTAAAAACCTAGGTTAAAGGTGGGGGTCTGCTGACATATGAAACCCAAAAGCTACGATTTAGTATGCAAAGGTCGCAGACATACTCTAGAAGGCCATAACCTAAGGTAATGGCCACCGAAATTAGTTTCCATGGTAGCACGATGGGTGATGATGTGGCCTTATTATGTCATGATTTGAGGAACAAGTTTAGAGAATTCTATAGGCCTTTTTAAAAGGGTAATTATGGAAAAGAGCATCCAAAAGAGAAAAATCCTAGGTTACCCACTAAAATCTATAAATACCCCACCCTTGGAACACTTTCCAAGACTATTAGAAATCTTAAATCCATTGTAGATATAGAGAAAGATAGAGTAAGGTTTGTATATGAAGAAGAGAGAGCTTTCGGAATAAGGCGACGAAGGACTATTGTTCACCAGAGAAAAAGGCGGCGCTAGAGGCGACGGGATGCTACTGTTCATCCGATTGATCCATTGAAGTAAGGAATCTGTCCTCACCCTATTCTTCCTTGTTATTATCCTAGTTTTCTATGTCCTTATTGATTGAGATACTCCCTTGTGTGAAATCTGAAAATGTACACGGAGTTCTACTGTTCATATGAAATTCTGGGCTTCATAGGCCATTGAAATCTACTGTTCATTGAGGGTATTTGTGATTTTAGATGTTTTCTATTAGTGTTCTTGAGATGAGATTTTAGAGTTAGAGAATGAGATTTCGAGAATGTTCTTACTTGACCTTAGGAGAATTATTTAAAATTTTTGCCTTTGATCTTTGAGGGTTCGAGTTAGGAGTAAATTAAGATTTTAAAATATTTTTTTTACTAAAATGCCCTTTTTGTTGCCAACTAAGAGTTCCAATTCTTTCCTTAATGCCACAACTAATTAGAAGAGGTCGTGGAGTTGGGAGGCAGTATCATATTGCGCCTTTATTGAGTTAGGGATTAGTGTTGCAACCACGACATTCATTAGCCTGGCCAAGGCACTATGTCTATTTGAGGACCCCCTGCTCAGTGATTGAGGTCAATACAGTTAGTCTGGGGAGATTGATCCTAGGCTAACTATGAGGCTTAACACCGCGACAGATCTTGGCCAAGGTGTAGAGTTAACAACAGGTCATGGATCGCTCATCCTGGAATTTGGGCAAGAGAGGAGGCCGCAACCTGTGGCATGACTAGGTCAACGACAATTAGAATAAGGCTGCGGATTTTGATAAGTTCAAGGTTATAAAAATATATGTCGTGTATGATGAGGGAAAACCATGGGAGATGGAGCTATGAGAGAAGCTGGGGAGTTGAGATCTCTGAGAGATTGAGCCATATGTTATTGGAAAATAAGGGGTTGGAAAAATACTATTCTTTCTTTCCTTATTGCTTATATTGCGCATTTATTATTTTCTACTTATCATTAATTGTATATCTGTTGTCTTTGTAAATACTAATATTGGCAAGTGGCTGATGACCTTTGAGTTTACCCTTGATGAGATATTAGAGTTTACCCCTTCTATATTCTTTGTTTCCTCAAGGTAGGATCTAAGTACCTTAGCAGAGGCCGAGGAGTTTATAGAGATCACAGAGATAGGTTGCATAGTGCCCCTTTAGGAGTTCTTATATAGAATTCATTCTTAGTTGTACTTATTCAGCTTTACAGTTTTATATTGATAATTGTACGAGAAATGACTTATTCTATGGCATGTATTAGAGACTTTTATGACATTAATGAAATTTGAAAGATTTAGTTGATGATTCTTCTCATATTATGTAATATTATACCGTGATGAACTATTAAATCTGTCAACTCTGATGTAGAAGCCGATGCCCCTTACAGGTTGTGGCAGTATTAGAACCGGCCTATGTTTTTTAGGTTTTAAATCCCTATGAGTCAAAGTGACCTAACGCCTGGTACCAAATAGGGCAAGCTACGAGACGTTATAAATGGTATTAAAGTGCTCGACGTAGAAAAACTTTATGAGTGTTATGAATGTTTTGATTAACTAGACTTTATTTAGAGAACTTGTGATAGGAATATAGACTTATACGTGTGTGATTATTATCATTTAGTGATAGCAGAAGATGATGGTTGCATTACTATAATATCTAATCCTATAATCACCAAAATCTTGCAGAGAGTCAAAAATCAATCATTGCTTGATTTCTCATATGGTATTATAGCCGTGAGAACCCGAGATCACTAACATGAGTCATGAGATGGACTCGTTGCGCATTAGTCTCGATAACGTCTAGCGATAAAACATAAATCATGTGCCCTTTCTTATGAATTCTGGTCTCTACTAAATGTTCCTATCACGGCTAAAGTTTTTGTTTCCTCGAATGCTGTAACCCATGCTACGAAAAGTGCTTGTATAGTGGATATCATTAACATCATTCTAAAAGGTCCTGCTTGGTTCCGCAAATTGTTTAATTCTATAAATTAGTTCATTGTGAATTAGTAAATTGTAAATTAGTGAATTTAAAATGAGTTTAAATCTAATTTTACGCAATTTTTGATAATCTGAAATTGATGTTAAGGTTCAATGAGAAAAAAAAAGAGATAAAACCAAATTAAAAGAGATGGGGATGGGGAGTGGGAGGGAGGGAAGGGTGGGAAGGAAATAAAGAGGAGCATACAAATTATGTGACTCCTATTTCAAATGAATGCATTTCACGTTTTTTATGAAATGATCTAATTTTAGATTTTACACATGTAAGGACACAAATTTACAATTGAGTCCATATATAGTTTTGGCTCAATTCCGGACAAAAACATTTATTCATAGGATAGTATTTAATTGTAATATTTTCAAGCCTATGAAGTGTTTGTTGAAGACGTAGCGGCAAAGAGTATAAAGCTTCATCAAACATGCCGATTTGCGTGCCTTGTTTCTACGTCATCAACTATGGTTCCATGCTCCCAAGGTATGAATGCAATATTATATATATAGGAGCTTGGAACAAGTTTATTGGGTGTTAGGTTTTATAAAACTGTGTTTTATTTTCAGAAAGAATCAATTAGAACTTTAAAATAAGTTTATAAAGTTTTCTGGGCTAAAATCGAATTTTCCAAAATTTCTGGAAGTTCGTTCGATATGTCGCTCGAACGAGATTTTCGTTCGAACCAGATGTCGTTCGAACGAGTTTGCCAATGACTTCCCACTAAGGTATACTGGTCCGTCGTTCGAAATGTCGTTCGAACGAGATTTCCAACGAGTTTCTAACGAGTCCATACTGGAGCATCGTTAGAAGACTCGTTCGATCGAGAATGTCGTTCGAACGAAATATCGTTCGAACGAGATGCCAGGCGGGAACAGTTTTTGGCAGTTTTTCACCCACTTCCCCACTTAGTTTTTAACCAACTTTTTCAGACTTTATCAAGTGCGGGAAGAACATTTTCCAACTTAACTTTTCCATTATATTTTCATCTCTTAGAGAGAGTTGGAGAGCAAATTGTTTTAAGGAAAATGTTCTAATTTTGAGTGATATTTTTAGAGAAAAATATCCATCACTCTAGTGTTTACACCCAATTGAGTTTATTCCAAGTTCTTATATACATATCAATTGCTTGGAGTTTGGCACCGGTTTTTCTCTACACCGAATTGAAGAGAAGTTGTTTACTTTGTTTTACCCACTTGGAGAAAGGCTTCATGTACGGGTGACGGTGACCATAGAAAGTCCTATCGGTGGATTCCGAGACCGCGGTGGTGCTCCAAGGTTATTCGCTAGGAAGAGGTTTCTACAAGAAGAAGCATCGAGGCTTGAGAGGGATCGAGTCGTGTGTTGTAAGTCTTTTGTCTTGTACTTGTAATTCCGTATCTAGTGAATTTGTGGCTAGGGCCGTCCGAGGTTTTTTTCCGTCTTGGGTTTTTCCTCGTACATCGCGGCGTAGTGTGATTGGTTTATTTTATCTTGCACAATACTTTAGAACGCATGCTTAGGATAATTCAAGATAAAATTTAGTTTAAATTATCACACTCAATTTAATTTGGACTTAAATTAAATATTGGGTAAAGTTGTTTACTTCAAGTCATTTGTGAAAAATTGGTTTGACCTAACTTCGGTATATTGATAATTATGACTTAGGCAAATTCTAGGGCTTGAATTGAATTAATTGGTTTAAGTGAAAATTAATCCATTTGTGTGTGTTTCATTAATTCTCACTTGTGTTGAATCTTTAATTGTTTAAAGAAAATTAAAACTCGATAACTAGTTTGTTTTATTTGAACCATCCCATCATTCAACGCTTCCGCATCTCTTGAGTATTATATAAAAGGAAATCAAGAGTGTTTTTTTTTTAATTTTGAGAACAATTTAAAACCCCGGGGTTCCATCCTTTCAAATTGGTATCAGAGCCAAAGCGATAAATTATTTCGTTAACGATCCTTTAAATAATTTTTGGCTAAAATGGAATTCTCTCCATTTTCAAAATTTTTCTATTTTCGATGGTTCAAACTACGCATATTGGAAAGCGCGAATGAAATCGACACTAAAATCTATCGACGAGAGAGTTTGGATGTCAGTTGTTAACGGGTGGTCCCCACCAACTCATTTAGTTGAAAATGAACGTGTTCCCAAACCCACTGATAGATGGACTGAAAATGAGTTTAAACTTGCTAATTTCAATTCTCGAGGTTTAAATGCTTTGTTTAGCGCTGTCACACCGGATGAATTCCGACGCATTATGACGCGTGAAACCGCTAAAGAAGCTTGGGATATTTTACAATTAACTCATTAAGGAACTAGTGTCGTTAAAGCTTCAAAACTCCAAAACCTCACCACTCAATTTGAAACTATCAAAATGAATGAAAAAGAAACTTTTGATGAATTTTATGCTACACTTTCTGATATTGTCAATTCATCTTTTAACTTGAGAGAGAAAATACCTGACGACCGTGTTGTAAAGAAAATTTTAAGGTCCCTACCCGATAGATTTATTCCAAAGGTGACCGTTTTAAATTCTTTACCAACTTTAGCCTCTGCGAAATTAGAAGAGCTTGTAGGTGATTTACAAACCTATGAACTAGATATGTTTCCCTCTAAAACTGAAAAGAAAATCGAAAAGGGCGTTGCTTTAAAATACCGAAAAGATGTCAAACAAGTAGTAGAGAGCGAGAGTGATAGTGACTCGGAAGACATGGCTTTATTTGGTCGTAAATTTAGAAAATTTCTTAAAATTAACAAAGATAAACTTAAAAATGATTTTAAGAAATTTGATACTTCTAAACATAATAAAGGCGAGAAGATTCCCAAAGCCGAGAAGATCCCTAAACCTAGTAATGAAAATTTAGATAGGGACGAGTCTCATAAGTGTTTTGGTTGTGAAGGTTGTGGCCATAGGGCTTATGAGTTCCCCACTAAACTAAGGAAAGAGGGTAAACGACCCACTGCATATAATGCGACCCTTAGTGATAGTGATAAAGAAGAGGGACCCGTTTCCCCCACTAAGAAAAATTTTGTGGCTTTTATGGCTAGTCATGTAAGTGATAGTGAGAACTCATCGATTGATAAAACTTTAACACATGACACTTCAAAGGTCATTGTTTATGATTCACTTATTTTTTATGATAGTGAGAGTGAAGAAGAGAGAGAGAGTGAAAATGAAGAAGAGGTTAATGCGAGTGAACTTCAAAATGCTTTTCAAGAACTTTATAAAGAATCTATTAAATTAAAAAGGGCTAATTTGAAGTTAGAAGCTAGTTTAAGAGAGAGTGTCAAGGTCGTTGATGAAAAGACCTTAGGACACGTGAGAGGACTCTTCAAGAGAAGCTTGAATATGTAGAAGGCGAAAGAGATAGCCTTAAGGGTCTAATGGAATCCTTGAAAAAGGAGCTTCTTGCTTTTGAAGAGCGAAATGTTTTATTAGAGTCTAACATTTTAGAATTGCAAAATAAATTAAAAGACTCTAGTAATGTCAAATTTGATTTGGAGTGTCGTTCGGAAAAACTAGATAAAATATTAGGAACGGTCCAAATTAAAAATGACACTTGTGGTTTAGGCTTCAATACATGTAATGAATTTACCCCTAAAGCCCAAACCAATGTTTTAGGAGAATCATCTAGGAAAGATTTTCGAGATCACTCCATAGGTAATTCTTTTCGACATGCTTTTACTTGTACACATTGTGATCGAAAAGGTCATCTTAGGAAATTTTGTTTTGATCTTAAACGAATTCCTAGAAAATCCCATAGTAAAGTAACCACGGTAGTTAAAGTTCCAACACCCCAAGATAAACATTCTTCATTAACGTGGGTTAGGAAATCCGACTTGGTTGCCTTACAAAATAACGTTTTTGAGTCTCATTTACTTTCACATGCTTCCCCCCTTGCTAAATCTCAAGGATGAATGTGTTAGTGTTTGCATACTTTAGCGTTTGTACTTCATGCTATATTCACATGCTAAATGTATGCTTGTTTAATCATTTTCTATTCTATGCTCCATTGTTATCACATGCTAGAATTATGATTTTTGTTTATCTTTTGTATTATATTTTCTTCATTTTGTTTGCATTAAATGAAAAATACAAAAAGATTTTTGTTTATCATTTGAATTTTATCTCTTGTTAATTTAAGCTTAATGAAAGATTCAAATGATTTTTGTGTGTCTTTTGAGTATATAGTTTTTATTTTTAGTTAAAAATTTTAAAAACTCAAAATGATTTTATTTTGTGTTGTCTTTAGTTGACACACTTTATGTGGCATATACTTGTGTTTGAATTCCATCTTTTACGCTCCCACGTGGCTAGAACTTTTGGTTTAGATTACTCAATCCTTATTATGTTCTTTACCATAGTTTTGTGGAGTAGTTGG
This sequence comes from Sambucus nigra, assembly GCA_949130495.1. Lineage (NCBI taxonomy): Eukaryota > Viridiplantae > Streptophyta > Magnoliopsida > Dipsacales > Adoxaceae > Sambucus > Sambucus nigra. The sequence goes on from OX422216.1 coordinate 484,720,772, forward strand.
ATTTTGTGTTGCTTAAATGGATTATATTTTTATATGACTCTATTCACACATGCACGAGCTCTTTTGAAATTTCAACTTCATATGTATATTTGAGCTATGTGAGGTGTTCTCCTACCAATCTTGTCATCTACATACTTGTGACTTAGGAGGACTAGTGCATGTCAAATTCCGTTGCATGTGAGATTTGTGTGAAAAATGAAAACATGATAAATAAAAAATGTGCACGGGGAAGGGCTCCGAAAGGACTAAGTGATCCTTTGCGATAGTAAGCCACCGTTTGGAATGGACCTAAAAGAAATACGTGGTCTAAAGGCCTAAAAACAGAAAATATGGCATTAAAAAGAAAATAAATTGCCAAGGCCTATGTTTGATTGATATATTCATTCAAAATTAATATAAATGCATATTGAGGGAGATTGGATGGTATATCAACGGTTTGCACAATGTCCGCTTATCCTAGTTGCGTATTTCATGTCATGACTCTATTGGTTTGTAGAATCATCAATATGCTAGGCTTGTATGCATATGTTTGTTCATTGAGTTCAATCTATATTGTCACATGAGGTTATATTTAAATGTGATGAAGTTTGTAATCAAATGAGAACTTCGTGAACGTTTATTAAGTGTTTGGGTCTAAATTTAATTGTTGGTAGTTCACACCCCTACACTTTCGTTTCCATATGACACATTTTTGCCATACGAGTGTGCAAACTTATTGTATTTTGTGTCATGTGTGGGGTTATATCTATATATATGTGCGTGTGCATTAGTGATATATTTCTAGTACATATATATATGATATTATGTTTTGCCTTTGCCTTGCTTTTGTTGCCCATATGGTTTCATGTCTTATCACTTTAAGCTTTAACATGCTTTTATGTTTTGTTTCTTTATCCTTTGTATATTCCTGAACAAAAAGGGGGAGAATGATAGGGGAGTAATGGTATCTAATCCTATTATTATCGTATCTTAGTTTGGGGGAGATTTATCTTAGGGGGAGACGTCTTTCTAAGTATGTCATTGGTTTGATAAATGGGAGAATTAACTTAGGGGGAGTAATTAATTAATTGCATTTTATATTTTGATATTCCCTATGCATTTGATGAGTTTGCTTAAGTGTGCAGGAATTCTTATAATAAAGCGGCATCTTTCAATGGCAAAGTGTTTAATCCTTGGGTTGAGTCAAGTATGGGTGGGTTATGTTTTTGAGTCTAGTGAGCTTGACGGCCCTTTAGGATTTTTGTTTGATTTTTGTCCCGGAATAGCCAAAGGGGGAGATTTGTAAGGACACAAATTTCCAATTGAGTCCATATATAGTTTTGGCTCAATTCCGGACAAAAACATTTATTCATAGGATAGTATTTAATTGTAATATTTTCAAGCCTATGAAGTGTTTGTTGAAGACGTAGCGGCAAAGAGTATAAAGCTTCATCAAACATGCCGGTTTGTGTGCCTTGTTTCTACGTCATCAACTATGGTTCCACGCTCCCAAGGTATGAATGCAATATTATATATATAGGAGCTTGGAACAAGTTTATTGGGTGTTAGGTTTTATAAAACTGTGTTTTATTTTCAGAAAGAATCAATTAGAACTTTAAAATAAGTTTATAAAGTTTTCTGGGCTAAAATCGAATTTTCCAAAATTTCTGGAAGTTCGTTCGATATGTCGTTCGAACGAGATTTTCGTTCGAACCAGATGTCGTTCGAACGAGTTTGCCAATGACTTCCCACTAAGGTATACTGGTCCGTCGTTCGAAATGTCGTTCGAACGAGATTTCCAACGAGTTTCTAACGAGTCCATACTGGAGCGTCGTTAGAAGACTCGTTCGAACGAGAATGTCGTTCGAACGAAATGTCGTTCGAACGAGATGCCAGGCGGGAACAGTTTTTGGCAGTTTTTCACCCACTTCCCCACTTAGTTTTTAACCAACTTTTTCAGACTTTATCAAGTGCGGGAAGAACATTTTCCAACTTAACTTTTCCATTCTATTTTCATCTCTTAGAGAGAGTTGGAGAGCAAATTGTTTTAAGGAAAATGTTCTAATTTTGAGTGAGATTTTTAGAGAAAAATATCCATCACTCTAGTGTTTACACCCAATTGAGTTTATTCCAAGTTCTTATATACATATCAATTGCTTGGAGTTTGGCACCGATTTTTCTCTACACCGAATTGAAGAGAAGTTGTTTACTTTGTTTTACCCACTTGGAGAAATGCTTCATGTACGGGTGACGGTGACCATAGAAAGTCCTATCGGTGGATTCCGAGACCGCGGTGGTGTTCCAAGGTTATTCGCTAGGAAGAGGTTTCTACAAGAAGAAGCGTCGAGGCTTGAGAGGGATCGAGTCGTGTGTTGTAAGTCTTTTGTCTTGTACTTGTAATTCCGTATCTAGTGAATTTGTGGCTAGGGCCGTCCGAGGTTTTTTTCCGTCTTGGGTTTTTCCTCGTACATCGCGGCGTAGTGTGATTGGTTTATTTTATCTTGCACAATACTTTAGAACGCATGCTTAGGATAATTCAAGATAAAATTTGGTTTAAATTATCACACTCAATTTAATTTGGACTTAAATTAAATATTGGGTAAAGTTGTTTACTTCAAGTCATTTGTGAAAAATTGGTTTGGCCTAACTTCGGTATATTGATAATTATGACTTAGGCAAATTCTAGGGCTTGAATTGAATTAATTGGTTTAAGTGAAAATTAATCCATTTGTGTGTGTTTCATTAATTCTCACTTGTGTTGAATCTTTAATTGTTTAAAGAAAATTAAAACTCGATAACTAGTTTGTTTTATTTGAACCATCCCATCATTCAACGCTTCCGCATCTCTTGAGTATTATATAAAAGGAAATTACGAGTTTATTTTTAAATTTGAGAACAATTTAAAACCCCGGGGTTCCATCCTTTCAACACATAAGATAAAATGAGACAATTAATGAATTATTGCATTAGTGAAATCAAATACAATTAATGAGGTGATTTATAAATGGACCAATTTATTAATAAACTAATTTATAATTTTAGGGCAACCAAATGAGAGCAAAATGATCAATATCATTTGGAGCAATATATTCAAACTCTTCAACCTACCTTACACAAGCTTTGATGGCCCCACTGACTTATAACATTTGTCATTTAATCCTAATAATAGATCGCTAGAGAAATTAGAGATGATAGATCTTGAAAATTTTGCTAAAATGGGTCCTCTACTATCCATATCCAGCTCAGGGTCTGAGCCATGCAAAGCCGAGGCTTCATAGGAAATTATGCTCGAAATCTTCGGCCACGCCTTGATAATTGATATCTTGAACTGAAATGATTTATGTCCCCAAATGACAAACACACAATCTCTTGGAATGATATCTTTTGAGAATGTATGAAGCACTACAAATACAACGATGAACTTTAAATCACTAGTCGATATCTTAAAATACTAAACAAGACATCATTAAGCACTTAAGAATCTTCAAATCTGAGTGGAGGTAAAAGACCACTCAGATGGTTAACATCCCTTAGAGGGAGGGTCAGTCATCGCTGTAAAGAAAAATATAATTTATCCTTTTTAGAAATAACTGGAAACATAATACTTTCCCCACTTTAAATACCTTATGGATGTAGAGTACGGTTAAGGATGATCAACGCAATTGACCAATAAAAGTTAAATTAGAGACAATTATAGCTAGCAACCAATTCTCTTCCCATCGTACGAGGAATCAACCTACTCCTACTGTTCCAGACCTGACCCAACATCCTGGGCCACATGGAAGATGAAATAACAACGTGATCACTTTTACACTTCAGTAACTATCGTTTTCCAAGCATTGAAATAATAAAAACTATTGACACCTCGAGAATCAAAACATCTACTAAATAATGTTCCAAAGGATATCAAGCTCATCAATGATGTGAATTTCACTAGGGTTAAGGCCTTGATATAGTATGATATTGGGATCTATAATATGTCATCTATGATCTTATTTACTAAGTTAACATTACCAACTGTGTCAAACCAAGACAAACACTAACAAGAATCATCTCCATGATTTATACGTTGCATGTGGCGATGCAAAGGCTTCTATAAGGATTAAGGAACCTTTCTTTGTCTATGACGTCTCACGATATACCTTTTAGTACATGTTTAATTGATAATACACAAATGTACGCGAATCAAATGCCAAGACTAATATTGTATATACATAAAGTATGTGAACGAGTTCCGCAATGTACCTCCCATTTAAGAGGACCATAGAATTAGTAAGTAAACAACCCATAAAGTGACTTTGGGTATGGTAAACGTATCGATACAAATATGCAAATTCCTCAATTTCATACTAACAAGAATTACTGCTTACAATTCTTATAATATGAATGTAATTTGCAATAAGAGTGTTAAGTATTTACAATTGACAAAAAATAATGAGAGCTCTTCGAATGCTATAGAGTACTATAGTACAACTGATGCAGTCGACAAGTATACTCAAATTGAAGGTAACACTTGCATGGAGAGTTTGAACCAATCATGCAGTGTTTTTACGCAATATATAAAGACGTGTACTGGGAATGCCTACTACTGAAAATGTTCGACATTTACTAGTTCAAGGGAAGTAACGTGGATTCTATTTATAACATCAATTGCTTGTAGTATAAAAATAAGAATTGTCTAGTAGCATGGCATGAGAATCATCTTGGTCATCAATATACAAAATCTTGGAGGTAGTTGTTGTTAGTAATGACCTTTGGAAGTGACATTGCTTTTAAGGGAGAAATGGTTTGTTCAATGATTTAAATGTCGAGGACAATTTTGATATTTTTGACAAGATATTGAATGGTCAAACCTCGAGGTATGAATATGTTGTCAACAATTATTCATACTCAAAGGGGTAAATGGATTTGAAACAATACCTCATCATAATGGTCAGGATAACTTCCACATTCGATGCACATTCATGAAAATAGTTATAATTTTTTTGACGACGAGTGTTACAAACAACATTAGATTTTGAAGTCCTCGTTGTTTGTTTAGTAAATTTAGAAAATTAATGAAATAAGGGTATTTAAATGGATAAATAGTCATTGTGGTCTCTTATCCTGAAGCGACAGGTCAATCGTAGTGCTAACTAGGATCGAGGTACAACTGACTTACTAATTGAGCAAAAGAAATGTCCAATCCACACACAAATATTTAACCAAAATGACTAAAATTTTACCTAAACAAACATGTTGCAAATATTTTCGAATACGGTCTAAAGTTGAGGAAATCCTATTTCCAACTTGCAAAATAGTTTATAACTTATTTTGCAAGATGACTAAGAGACGCTCTAATACATGTGTTAAGGGATAGTTGCTATTAAATTCCACCAACACTTTTTGCCACGATCTTGAGATTTAATGGGCAAGAAAATAATGCGAAATAATAATGCACACACAATACAATAATTTTACATAGTTCACCAGTTTAGGCTATGTCCCTGAGCTGTTGCGGATCTTTTACTAAAGGGAGAAAAATTATACAATGTGTTTACAAACACTCACAACTTATAACACATAACCCTCTCTCATTTTTCTCTTACTTTCTCTCTCAAAATTTTCTCTAAATTAAAAATTATATTTCAAGTTTGGGATACAAAATAAAGGAGGAGGGGTCTTGTTTATAGCCTCCACATAGGTCATATCTAGCCAAATTACAATTGAATTTCCTATATTTATTCAAGAAAAACTGCACATAAAATGTTGGCTAACTTGTGTTTGTCAAAAGTTATGTTCCTTTTTTTTGTGCAATGCCCACCATTCTTGATAATGTGACACCCCGCCTAATTAAATACCGGTTGATTAGTCATTTATTAAATTTAAAACAGGATATGCAGTTGGATCAGTCTTAGCATCACTGTCGAATTTTTTTTTTATTAACTACTAACCACCTAGTATTTAAAAAGTCAGATGTCAAATTTTATCTTGAATTTACAACCAACCAAATAAATGAATAAATAAACATTCAACATCCAATACAATCTCTAGGAAATGAATTAACATAATGAATTAACTGAGTCTGGAGTAAACACTTCCAGAATAAAATACCACTACAATAGTATGATTTGAAATAAAACTTAATAACTGAAATAAAAATAAATGTCTGAAGTAACAATCTCTTAAACAAGAATAGGCAACATGCCCTGACTGATATAAAGTGCTCCGAATGAGTCAAGGTTAAGTGGAGGCGTCTAACACCAAGGTCCTGTAACTTTCACAGCAGTTACAACACGTCAACTGATGGGAACTCTAAGCTTGGTGTCCATGTGGCTGGGCACCTGATGTAATATATATACATACAAAAAGAAGAGATTTGCAAGAAACGGGTCAGAGCCCAAGTTGAAAATAGTTTGAAAACAACAAGTGTTTAAATTGTAATAAACAATAAATATTATATACATGTTAGTCACGTGCTCTCACTTGAGATTCTCACCTCTAAACTATTGTGCACGCCTAACGCATTCTCCTAACCCATCCTAGTTACAATATCCCACTTAACTAGTTTGAATCAAGTCTCTTACTATGATGCCTAAGACATTGTGCCCACCCGTATCACCTGAATAATGCATTCTTGCATTTTCAATTATAATTAATCGAAGTCAACTATCTCATTAATCCCTTGAGTTTTCATGCACTTAATATATTTTTGACATCATTATCATCATGTTCTACTAAGCAACACATTATATATATATATATATATATATATATATATATATATATATATATATATATATATATATATATATATATATATATATATATATATATATATATTCATCATTATAATATATACAAATACCGAACCCCACATAGGCGTAACTAACGGTGCGTATATACTCTGCTATCAAGTCCCGATACCTCACATACATAATAAGGACTATCGATTTCGAATCTCTCTGGAATTATAAATAAACAAATCACACACAAACTGGAGGCGGATATGGACCACGGTGTAATGGATCACGCACATACCTACGCACCCATATAATCCAAACTTATCCACTCACAGATAAGTCCTCCTTAGATCCCATGCTCTGAGGTACCAATCTATAATCCCCCCCCCGAAGGGTTCCTTAAGACAAGACTGTCCCCTTCAAGACCTCCCGACGATAGTAAGTATGGTAGGTATGCCATACCACTACACCAAATCTGCCTAATTGTCACGGTCATTGACCTTGACAAGTGGACTTGTCAAGGTCAATGACCGTGACAATTAGGCAAATTTGGTGTAGTGGTATGACATACCTACCATACTTACTATTTGTAATACCCCATAATTTTTATGACTTTTAAAATGGGTTATATTTTAACTTAATGGATTAGTTGGATTTTATTATTAATTAATTCATTTGAGTTTTACCCAAATTGTGGATATTAAAATGGATGATTCTGAATATTACTTAAAGATATTTAGGTAATATATGAATGTGATGTCATTGATATGACGGTATGATATAATTTCTCGGTAAATTGGATTTTTAGTCAGACGCGGTATGGGACGTGTCGGGACTAATTTGTTAAATTAAAAAGGGAACTTATTTTTATATCATCCTTATAGTCATTTCGACTGCGTCATTGCGTCCGGAAGGGTTGAGATAGTCAGAAAAGTCTATTTGGATGTTGATATTGGGTCTCGGGTCATTTGAAAATGAAAAGACAACCCAAAAGGGCATTTTGGTTATTTTTACAAGGAGGATGAATAGTGGTTCCAGTTTTTTTCTTATTATAAGTATTTGGAGATTAGTTGAATGTGGGTTCATTCATCTCTTCTACACAAAATAGAGAAGTCATCTTCCTAGAGAGAGTGAAAGGTTGCTTGGGAAGGGAAAAGCTTGCTTGGAAAGGAGGAGAACCAAAGGTCAAAGGTCACCACCACCATCACCACCTATGTTATTCAACTCCAAATGATCAGATCTTCAGTAAAGGCAAGTGTTTGATATTTGCAACTTAAGTTCGTATATTGTCCATGTTAGAATAATTATGAAAAGAGATGATTTTTCATGTTTGGAAGATAAAAATGGAGTAGTAATGGATTTCTGGAAGTATGAACATATGTAGGAATCAAACTCATGTTGTAGGTTGATAATAATCCATGAAATAATCATATATCTATGGAAGAAATTTTGAAAATAATTTAGTGTTCTTGAAGATAATATGTTGATAATTTTCTGGAAAAAAAGGCAAAAACGAGTGGAATGAGAAGAGCCAATTTGGAATGTTTAGATCTCCTTTTCGAGTGCATTTGGATGAGATTTAAGAAAAACTCAAAACACATACCTGACTCAATTTTTCGTGTAGAATCCAAATCTAAAGTCGGATTGATGATTCGAATAATTTTTGGATCTGATTTTTCTGAGAATTTAAAATATGAGAATTCATGATGTTGTTTCTTTTTAATGTTGGTTCTTATCCCAAAACTTTGGTAGATTTTTGGTGATTGTTAATGGGATATTATGGGACTTAGAGGAGATCAGTAAGACCTAGATAAGATTTAAATTGATTTGATTGGGATTTAATTGATTGGAATTATGTTAGTTAAATTGGAAGAAATTTCGGTTGTTAGATTCATGTGTTGGATTCTAATTTGTATGCATGAGGATTAAGGATAGTTCAAGTAGGGGAGATTTAATATAACACCTGGGTAGCCTTAGGGTTACAATTTGAATACCAAGGACTGAGTTTAAGCTCATTATTGATTTCACAAGGACTGAGTGTAGTTCAAGAGCGTAGTGGTATGGCTCCTGGATAGAGATGGCAGTTTAGAACACATTTGGTTGAAAGAGGGGATGAGGTTATTTCGATCGCATATTTGAAGTTGACGGACCTCCACGTTCGACAAAGTTAAGTAGTAGTGTATTGGAGGGGTTCCTTGTTTGGATTTCGCTTTGCGAGACGCTCCGCGCACGAACCTTAACGACGTCGGGAGTGGAGAGATGTTATAGGATGCGAGGATAATTAAATTATGAAGTAAATATATGATATTTTAATACGTGGAATTTACAAGAGATATAATGCTACGTACGGGAATTATCTTAGGGTAGTGATATTACCTTAGTGATATTATATTATAGGTATGATAATACCTATTTGATTGATTGATGATTTATGTGTATGACATACCTAGCTTACTTGCTATCGGTGGGAGGTTTGCGCGTGAGGGCAGTCATATCCTGATGAATCCATGGGATCTTTGATTTGTCGCTCGAGAACATAGGTCTATGAAAGACTTATCGGGGAGTTGATAAGTCCGCTGACTGTGGGTACGTAGGTATGTGCGTGACCCATGGATACGAGAACTATGTTCGCCTCCAATGTTTGTGATGTTGTTCATGGTTCGAGGAATCCTTATCGAACCTTTTGTCTCCTATTCGGCGACCAGCAATGATGGAACATTATAGCAGAGTAATGCATTGCACCGCAGCTGTGACTCGGGGTGCCGTATTATATATGAATATATATATATAATGAATTAAATGTACGAATGGTTATATTGTGGTTAAATCATCTACTGTGTGATAATTGTAGAAAACGGTGAATTGAGAAAAGAATTGAAATAAGTTAATGAATTTTTATTGAAAAACTTAATTCATATTAATGAGAAATGATTCATGTTAATGAGAAACGATGAGAAATGTAAATGAACAATAATGTGACGTATGGTATGGGACATACGGGGATTATGATATTGGGATGGAATTATAATATGGAGACTAGAAAAGAGGAACCATTAACTAGGAGGTTAATAGGAAACGTTAAGTGTGCACTCTAGTTGAGAGGTGAGAATGGCAAGTGAGAGTTGGGTCTAACATGTACATAATAAAAGATTTATTGCACTTGTTAAATACTTGCTGTTTTAAAAATCATTTTCACAATCGGGCTCTGACCCGTTTCCTTGCACATTTTCTTTTCTATTGTATCTTCTATATCAGGTGTCCAGCAGCAGGGACACCAACCTTAGTGAATTATGACGAGCTATGGATTTATGGAGTTCTGCTTAGACGCCTATCATCATTTGATTCACGGTATTCTCTTAGTAGGGCATGTCGCCCAAAGGATTCAGTTATCTCTTTTCTATCGGGGTCAAATACTATGGTATTCGTGTCATTTTAATACATTTAACATTGTTTGGATTACTGTAATGGATTATAATTATTTGGGAATGTTTATTCCAATTCCAATTAAATTCTTTTGTGTTATCTATTTGGTTATCAATGTTGTAGAATAAAATGTGTTGTGTTATTCTTAAACTGGAAATGGATTTTGTTAAGTTAAAATTTGGAAAGTTTTTAACACCAGCTTAATTGAGTATTGGGTGAGTTGTAAATGTTTTCGACAGTGATGCTAAGAATGAGCCAACTGTATATTCTGTTTTAATTTGGTATGGGACTGGCCACCCGATATTTAATTACGATAGGGTGTTACACTATTGTCGGGAGGTCTTGAAGGGGACAGTCTTGTCTTGAGCAAGTTGGACTTGTCAAGGTCAATGACCGTGACAATTCGGGGCGAGATAACTTTTTTTGTCACGGACGTGTCACGGTCATTGACCGTGACAAGTTTAGTCACGGTTAATAACCGTGACAAAGCCTTGACCCTTTTTAAAAACATTGTCATGGACTTGTCACGGTCAATGACCGTGACAATTCTGGGCAGAATTTTAAAAAAATCTACTGGGCAGTATGGCCACTGCCACTGCCCAGCAGTATATTTGTACCTGTTATAGCAACGTTGTACCTGTTTAAACATCATATATCCAAATAAACTAAAGATAATGCAAATATATATTCAAAATAGAAACAATATACATGACGATATAATCCAAATATAATTCAAATGTACCAACTTAAAAATAATGTCACTACATGTTTGGGGTAAATGTTAGGAGGTGAATAGGCCACACGATATACGAATTGACACACCCACTAATATACATCGTGTCGCATTGTTCGCGCAACCACAATAGGGAGTTCTCCTTCCCGGGTATCACATGCGTGACGAGCACTTTGGACTCAATCTCTTGAAGCGCACGTCCATGAACTATTCCATCCTAGACGATATTCGGGTCCCTCAACTCCCGCCCTATCCGCTGTCCATCTAATACGTCTAATATGAACACGCTCGGCCAACCAATTGTCGACATCGATCTGGGGAAGGGAGCCAAATAAGGAAGTGGATCATCGAAGTACACACGTGTCAGTGATGAAGCAGCGAGGTCCACATCCTCGTCATCCTGCGCCTCGTTCTCCCGCACCTTCTCCTCCTTCTCCTCCTCCTCCGCCTTCTCCTTCCCTTTCCTCTTACGGTCTCCGCCCAACGTACGCTTCATGAATGAGTACATATCTTGGAGCTTCGCCTCCAAATGGGACAGCTTCGCGTCATGTGACTCCACCGTTCAAGCCAACCCGGTGTCGCTCATCTCCAATCTGATGATCCTAGATTTGACCACCCGCGAGCACACCCCCCTTGTCGTTCCGTTGCGATCAGAGCCAAGCACTTAGCTGAGTGTGTCTGTGGACAAAGACGCCTTGTTGGCATCAGACTGCGACTCATGCACTTCCTTAAGCTTGGCCTGAAACGACAAAAGTACATGATTAGTAAAATAAGTAAACTAAAAAATTATAACGTAATTAATAAAAATTAAACTGTCGGATTACTTACAATCGTAGCCGCGACGCTCAGGGACACCTCCTTGTCCTTCCCCTACTTCGTCCGAAGAGCCACATAAGTATCGAGCCTATGTGGCTTACCCCCTGGGCCACTCCCTACCCCCTGAAATAAAATAAAGTAAAATTAGTATCGGCCCCGCAAAGTAACATAATAAAGAATAATATATTTTTGTAGTTATAGAAAAATTAAATCTTACCTTCATCCTATGCTCCACCTCGGCGTAAGACGTCCGACCGGAGTAGTGTCCGTCCGTCTTTTTTGCCCGATTTTCCCTCCCCGATTGGCGAGATGGCAATTGTCGATCCTCGATCTCATTGTCAATGAACTTTTGCCATTGTGCCAATGAGATCGGCTCCTTGGGCGGGACGGATCCACGCCATTGGATAATGGACTCTCGTGTTTTCTCAAAGTACCGTGTCCGCATATTTTTCTTCCACGTCTTGTGTTGCTCCCTCAACTGCTCCAAGACGGAATCGCGTGGCTTTGGATCCAAGTTGAATTGTTCCTGTCCAACAAATACAATGTTAGTTGCGAATAAATATAAAATTAAATTGAAATTGAAATTGAAATTGAAATATTCATATAAATATAAATATATTACCTGTAGTGCCGCCCAAATAGCTAACTTGAGCTCATATGGCACTTCCTTCCAACTCATAAACCCCGGGCCGATGACCGTCTTTAGCAGCTCGAGGGATCTCACTAATAGCTCCGATTTGTTCTCGATGGTAATCCCAAATTTGCCATATTTGGGGAGCTTAGGGTCCGAGGAGCCCTCATTGCCTCCGCTACCACCGAGCCCAAACGACATCATCATAAACAGCATCATCATCTTCGCCTTAATACCTGAAGGAGACATTTGTTATAAAAAAATGTTATTAGTACAGATAAAAAAAATGTTATTAGTACACATAGACATACACGCAGCCCCCCACCCCCTCCCCCCACCACCACCCCCACCACACACACGCACACGTACACCCCCCCAACCCCTCCCCTCCCCCCACCCCACCCCTTTCCCCCCTCCTCCACCACACAACACCACACACATATATACACACATATACACATACACACATAAATATGTCTAAATTAGTTGAAAACATCTAACATGGATACATGTATCGAGATTTTAGGTCATCTATTGGAACTATTAAAAAAAATTCTTCTTTGTTTAAGGTAATTGACACTTAATAAATCTTATTGCAAGTGAAAACATTTTTTGGACAAAAAAAATCATTGAAGTCATTTTGTTGGAGGTCATATGCTTCAAGATCGCAGGTTTACTTTGGTGCTATCATTTTATGTTAGGAGTAGATGGGTTTTTATGTATTTTTTCTATTGGGACGAGTGAAATATTTGAAAAACTCATTATTACCATTAATGTTTTGATTGAAGTAACTTTGATTTAGGTTGGTGGATATGATGTTAGAATTGTTGATTGTGTAGAGAGATTTTACTTATATTTGAAAAACTTATTATTACCATTATTGTATGTTATATATGTTAAAATGGGATGATGTTATATATTATTTTTAAGAGGTTTTGTTTATTATTATATATATTATATATGCCGGAATAGATGTAAAACATGGAATAGATGTTATATATTATGTCCGTTCGAATGCCTCAAAATAAAAAATTCTAAAATTATTTTTAAAACTTGTTCCTAGATCCCAATACTTCAAAAGGTAAATACACAACTCAAAAAAAGGTTTTTAAAACACATTTTATGAAAAAATTCTCTCAATTTAAAAAACATCTTAGTGTGTGCAATTAGCCAATATTATATCAAACTTCTCGAAAGGATATAGTCCTCATATTCAATCATGGAAGGCTCCAATGAGAGATAGTGCATGATCTTCAATCTTTAGTCCTTAAGGTTCATCTGACCTAAACTAGATTGTGTCTCACTCATAACGAACCAAGTCTATTTAACTTGATAGACTCAAACGTGTTGATACATGAGAGAGCTAATTTATATATAATACAAATGTTTACATTTTCAGTAAGACTTTTGCCAACATTTAGTGAACAATAATGGTTCTTTCGCTTTTGTTTGTTAAATGCTAATCTACTAAGAATTTGGCGACATCCACGATGAAAAAAATTGGTAGGAGAAAAATGCTACCAATTTAATGTTTTAATGGTGAAGGAAAGTTCAAAATAACCTGCATTATTAAAAAATAAATATCTTTCAACAGAAAGAATGCATTGATTTCTTTAGCTCCAAGAATAAAAATTCTAGAATCACTTAGAAATAAAATCACAACGAATTATTTTTTATCTTTAACCATAGTTAAAATATCGTAATCTTCCATTTGAAATTAAAATTAGACACAAATATACAAGTACAAATATCTTCAATGTGGAATTAAGTTGATAACACTAATATTCTAAAGTTCATGAACGATATCTAACCTAAGACAAAAGTATAGGTTAAGCAACAACAGTGGAACTCACCCACCACATACACACACACACATATATATATACACACACACATATATATACACACAAACATATATATAAATGGAAGAGAGAGAGAGAGAGAAATTAACCTGAAACTAGAGAGAGAGAGAGAGAGAGAGCAGCGTAGAGAGAGAGAGAGAGAGAGTTGTAAAAAGGAGGGAACGACGGGGGGGAAAAAGAAGGGGAAAGGATTTTTGTTGAAGAAGTTGTCACGGTCGTGTCAAGGTCCTTGACCGTGATAATTATTTAAAGAATTGTCACGGTCAATGACAGTGACAAGTAAATTTGTCATGGACTTGTCACGGTCGTTGATTGTGACAATTCTTTGTCACGGTCGTGTCAAGGTCAACGACCGTGATACAAAACGCGTGTTTTTTGTCACGGTCTATGACCTTGGCAAGGGTGGCCGGCTGAAAGGTGATAATTTTATCATTTTGGTGTAGTGTACACATAAAAATTCATACAATAGGTATTCACGTAAAATAAGTATTTATATATTCAATATTGGTATGCATACGAAGTCACCCAATTATTTCTTAGGTCAATTCAGTACTATAGTGTCTCCCTACTACTGGTATTAATCCTAAGTCATAATTTATCTGAATTAAACCCCAATCCATAAAATTTCCAATCGTAATGCATTCGAAAAACACTCGTAAATCTCCCCATTCAATACTATACCTAATGATACTTTTTGGGCCTTAATTATAACCCTACTGATCTTCCCTAAGTCCCATTATATTCAATTAATCAACATTAAGGGTTCTTAAAAGTTAAGGTTGAATCGAAACTAAATAGGAAAATAAGCAACAAATTTCAGGAGAGTCGATCGATCGAAGAAATGGGTCGATCGATCGACATTCATAGGTCGATCGACCGATCGAGTAGTGATCAACCTACGTTTTCTGCATATTTTTGCCTACGGGTTTCTTCAATTTTGAACCTCAAATTCTCCACTACAGTGTCCCAAATTCCCAAATAATCATACTAACTGTTATACCGACATAAACACATAAGTTCTAACATATAAGAATCATCAAATCATCATGGGGGCATCGATTTCTTGGATTAATTGTCATGAACATTTCTACAAACCCTAGTTCTTCAATTTTTCTTCAAGAACATTATAAATCTCAGATAAATTTCGTAATTCCTAACATTTAGGTTATGATTTCGTTTTTTCAACATTTCCAGAAGATCATCTACAAGCAAAACCTACCCATATTCAATGTTTAGTTCTCCAAATTCTTAATAATTCAATTGTTCAAGGTTTGTCTTCAAATCTAAACTATTATGTATAATACATGCACTGAATCTTTACAAGATAAATCACTTGCCTTTAATGAAAGTTTTGATCCTTTGAAGAAGATGGTATTAAGGACGATCCTCTCTTTCCGATCTACGCGTGGGTGGTGACGGTGGTGCAAACGGTGTACTGGTTGTGGTTTTAGGCTTGAAAACCTCTTCTTCTTCCTCCTCTCATGGACTTCTTAGTTTTTGTGAATTCTAACCCTAGAAGGCAACTCCTTCCCTCAGATATAACCCTTGAATTTTCTTAGGTTTGATTACTCTAAAAATTAAAATGACAGAAATACCCTCCCGGTGTGCTGATTTGGCCTAAAATTGGCCCGGGACCCAAAATAAATCCCCGGGTAGACTTTTATGACTATTTAGATCCTTTCGGACGCTTTGGCAAACTCAAAATTACCATATGGGTGACTTATACATAACATACTTTTATTCCATTAAATTTAGTCCCGATGCGGCTGACACACGCGTTTCGACTTAAATATCTATTTAAATTCACTTGCGACGATTTTAAAAAGTTCATAATCGCATATTACTTTACTCACTAAATAATATTCAACATGATTCATATCTATAATACTAACTCCCGTCACGCTAGTAAATATCTATTTAAATTCGGATTAATCATAAATTTATTTCTCATTATTTAATTCAAATAATCCCAGAATTAAAATCATTAAAATTTACGGGGTATTACAGATAATCTACCACTTGAAGACATATTTCAATTTGTCTTTACACATGACTAATACAATAGTTCTTTCCTAGTCTTGTCATTCTTACAGGCCAACTCAAGCTGAACATAACTTTATTTTATCAATAGTCACCATCTTTGTAAGCATATCCGCAGGATTCCTGCTACCATGAATCTTCTCAAGTGTTAATACCGCGTCATCTAACAGAGTTCCGATAAAATGACAACAAACTCCAATATGCTTTGTTATAGAATGAAATGTATAATTCTTCGCTAGTTGTATCACACTCTGACTCTCACTGTACAAAATATTCTTCTTCTATTTTAATCCTAACTCTGCCAACAATACTTATAACTAGATCATCTCGTTGTTGGCTTCTATCATAGCTATGTATTTCGCCTTTATGGTGGATAATGCGACTATCTTCTATAGTTGCAAAACCCAACTAATTGCAGTAGTACCTACTGTGAAAACATAACTGGTAGTGCTCCTTCTGTGATCTTCCTCTCCAACAAATTTTGTATTTACATATCCATGAAATCTTGCCTCTCTTCTGAAGCATATACATCTATCGGTAGTACCTCGTAAATATCTAAGTATCCACTTCATTCCTTCCCACTGTTGCTTTCTAAGATTGGTCGTGAATTTGCTCATAGCTCCTAGTGCATGAGAAATATCTGATCTCGTGCAGACCATGACATAAATTAAACTTTCTATGGCTGAGGCAAATGGAATTTTGGCTATGAAATTCTTCTCATCCTCTGTCTCGGGTGATTGGTCTTTAGATAATCTAAAGTGACTAGCTAATGGTGTGCTAACAGATTTAACATCACCCATATTGAACCTCCGTAGGACACGATATATGTACTCTGCCCGAGACAGCTACAGAGTACCCTTTTTCTTATCTCTGTTGATCCTCATCCCAAGCATCTGCTTTGCTGTGCCCAAGTCCTTCATGTCGAACTCACTCGATAACTGTTTCTTCAAATATTTGATTTCATCCATATCTGAGCTTGCCACTAACATGTCTCTCTATGTCTTTCTTCCACCTGCTCGCAACTAATATATCTGAACCGCTTGAAAACTCTCCTCCCTTGCCCTGTCCCATATAAATCCTGGTGCCTGAGTATGGCCACCTGTTGTGGTGATGGTGGCTGCTACTGTGCCTGTGGCAGTGGAAAATACTGAAGCATGGTTTCCATAGCCATAGAAATCGCCTGAGACATGATGGTGGCGATCTCTGCGGGTGTAATCAACTGTGGGGTCGATAGGGCCTATGGCTGCTGCTGTGGCTCCAGGTGAGCCTCCTCCTCGGCAGTAGGGGAGGCTATGCCCCTCGACCTACCTCTTTGTCCGTATGCCATCTGAAAGAAAACAAGGTTTGAATTAATACAACGTTAGTATATAATGAACTTTAAGCATAGGCTCTATATATCAAAGAACGCAACGCAAAACCTAATGAAAGCAACACATATCCTAAGGACACTAGAACCGTGCTCTGATACCAACTGTAATAATCCCTATTTTTTCATGCAAAGGCTGGCCAGACACGATGCGTCGAAGACAGGGCTTGCTTGTCAATTAATACCATTCTCAACACTAATGTAATACAAATTTTGATATTGAAAGCCCATAATTTAGGTCCAATCAACATTTCCATAATAAGTAAATAAATCCAAACCAACATAAAGTGTATGATAAGTCTGATATAAAAGTAAATATCACAACCTAATAATAAGTAAATAAATCTCGGGATTATGCCCATATAGTAATCCCAAAATAACATAAGTACTGAAGGTGAAAAGCACCTAAACTAGAATCAACTGACCCGAAAGCCTGATGAGAAAAATAAGAATGCAAGGTTGCCAAGTCAATAGTCCCACTACCCCTGTCTAGTAGCACCTAGGGAGAGAAAACATTTAAATGTGGGTCAGAGCCCTAGGTGTGCAAGAATTACCTTAATCAATTTAAAATGCAATAAATACAGTTGATGCAAAATGTATATACCCCATCGTCACTCGCATGCGATTAACATCTCACCCCGTAACTAAGTGCAATATTATTCTCATCCCAACAAGTCCCAAAATGATATACGTGATAGCGGGCCAATTTAATATTTATTGAATTTAATACACCCAGTTATTTCAACAGAGCTGACTATGTTTAATTACTGGTCTTTTTCATATATATATATATATATCATGAAAGTGGCATAAACATCTATTATGCACAATATAATAAGGGTTTACAATTTATCTCTCCAATCTTAGACAATTTAATTAATCTCATTAAATTTTGGGTAATTTATATATATGTCCTTTCATATATATGACACACAAAGGCATCTACCGTTGGTGTCTCGTTCATGCTTTATTGGAAAGTTTGGAGTAATCTCTTATCCAAAGCGGACACCACAAAACACACATAAGTTGAGAGCGGTCCCTACGCAGTATACCAGTTCACGACCCATACATAGTTGTGACAAAGTCTACCAGCATCAACACGTACCTCTCGTAGATGGTGCTCCTACGTAGTACCTAAATGACCTACACATCATCTAGCCCACTTGTGCCAACGTGTGCTACAGAATCCGAACGAACTAACGAAACCCCAAGCCGATAGGACCGTCCATGAATATTGGTATGTCCGCACAAATACACATAAGTACATATTATTTATTTCATATAATATGTATAGGTAACTACTCTATAATTATCAAAACGTCCCACATGATATTCACCATTGTTCATTAATTAATAATTGACCATCTAGTTAATTATTAATTCTGTCTCCCATAATAGTTTATTTAACCATCTAGTTAAATATAGTATTTCAATTTATATGTAGGCCATATTTATATTTTTAATAAATTCCTAGTTACCCCAAACATTGTCCCACGAACTCGTACGGCGTCCTAATAATATTCTATAATTAATCTTATCCCAAACTCGTCCTGTCACAAGGACCGAATCAATTCGGTTCCTTGGACGAATAATGGATTCGGTTCAAGGCCGAATCGATTCGTTTTGTCCCAGTAATCCAGATCTGCTACTTTATTAATACAAATTTCCTTAATTGCTTTCCAAGGTTGCTTCCAAATGTTAATCCCTTTCCAAAAATATATGAATGATTTCTTATTACTTGGGTTCACATTAATGAACAACAATTTCCATATAATTACACCAATTTCTATCCCCAATTCCCAGATTTCATATGAATTTTAAAAAGAACTTTAATCCAGATTTATCCCATAATCATCACTTGTATAAAACAGGTTATGGGCCATATAAGATGGTATTGAAATCATCAATCTACAGATCAATTACATGTGTTAAAGTCTTCTACATGCGAATCCAAGATTTCTCAATTTTATTCAAGAACCCTAAGGCAATCTATCATCAAACTACAAGAATCAATTCCTAGATTTCTGGTATCTAGCCTATGTTAAAATCAATCCTCTACATACATGAAATTAAATCATAATATTTATTCACCAAAATCCAACCTAAATCCCTGAAATCATACGGGATTATTATAATGCATGAAGAAGCAAATTGTAAAGGAAATTAAGCAAGAAAATTCTTGCCTTAATGTGTAGTGGAAGAAGCCCTCTTGGATTCCCCTTTAATTTCTTGTCTTTTTTCCCTTTTTGGTTCTTCTCCTTTTCTCTCTTGGTAGCAGTTACGTTTAGGTTTTCTAATTAGTAGTGGAGAGTGGACTATCTTTGCCTTTAACACTTATTAATTCCAAATCCCGAGTTGGGTTAAAAACCCAAATTTTGGACCCCCAAATGGGCCAAAATCCATACCCAAACTAGCTCAAATTTTTTTCAACTTATGTAAAGGTTTAAAATACCTAAACGAGCCCGTATACTCCCCAAAATGCATCCCAATTAATTTATCCCAATATTATATATATTTAATTGTATCACAACTCATTTATGCATTTTCTACGATACATGAAATTGTTATAACCATTAACATACAAAATCAACCACACATAGTTATGACTTAACAATGAATTACATATTCGTAATTAATAATTTAAATTTACTGATTAAGTCCAATTTCCACAAATTTTTGTTTATTCCAAAAATATTACTTCAATATTTATTCTAGAAAATTACGACGGATTACACTGATCCACATATATAAGATTTTTTCTAAAGTCCAGGATGTGTCTCACATCCTTTAACTTCCATACAAAACTGTTAACTTGATAAGTTTGTCGCCTTTGCCAATAATGTCGCAAGCCTGGTCGTTACCAAGATACACCTTGCAAAAGTTACCTAGTACATAACTCATTAAGAGTTCTCAGCTTTAGGTAGCATGAAAAGAAGCTCATGAGTCCAACACCTAGAATTCCGCCTTGCTCTCCAAGGAACATATCAGCGCGTCGTCTGATGCTTATGAAATGACGTTGGCTTCACTCTTTTCCTCTGCTTCTTTCTCCATGGATCTGCAATGATTTTTGTAGTGCCGAATCTTTTCGCAATCCCCACACTTTATTTTTTTTTATTTTAACGCTTTTAATATAAAGATCTAAAGAGGAATCAAGGTTCCCAAAGATAACATGAAAAAGAACAAACAACATAATCATATTTTTCTTTATATAAGGAATACATAAAGAAAACCTATAATTGTGCAATCCCAAGTAATCATGTCTAAGTAAACTATTATTTCCATAGTAGGATCAGTCCACCAATGCCTTTTCAATTGCCTCCTTGTTCTGATTTTGATTGTTGGAATTTTTAGGATTTCGATATTACAACTTGCCATTCTCGATCTGAATTTGCTACGCCCTGTGTTCCTATTTGAAACTTTACCTTTGCTTTCAATGTTCAACGCTGATGCTGAAGTGGGGGTTCCTTCTGACTGTTTTCAGATTTTCTCTGTCATGATCATATTTACAATACCATCAAGCTTCAATTTGGATTTTCCCGCAGAACTACTGATTGCAGTAATTGTTCTGCTCGAACTCTCGTGCAACTGTCCCAAAATTAATGTAGCTCGAATTTCATCATTAAAATTGATTTAAACCAATTGTAGTTGACCAATCACTTCGTTGAACGCATTTAGATGTTCTCCAAACTGTCCACCTTTCTCCATTTTTAGATTTTTTTTAATCAAATGGATTTTATTTGCTACAGATGGTTGCTCATACATGTTGGAGATAGCAGCTATGAGAGACGTCGTCATCTTCTCATGTTTATTTTAAATGCCACCTACTTTAAGAGTGAGAGAATCACGACGCCAAGAGCTTTCTAGTCAAGCTATTGTCATTCGAAATCCTTCATCTCTTTTGACTTTTCACTCAGTGGAAAATAGAAATCTTTCTAGAACAGATAATCCTTCATTTTCATTTTCCAAAATCCAAAATTTGAACCGTCAAATTTTTTGACTTTAGATTTTTTCTTTTTTTGACACCATTGTTCCCACTCAATTAAATATGCTGAATATAAAAAACTACATAGAGTAATTTTTATCAGACTAATTTGTTTACTCAAGATTGTCAACACAAGAGCTCGGACACCAATTGTTAAAAAATTAGGTGCTACTAAATTTTGACAATCATTTTTAAGACCTTGGGATTTAATGGGTCAACAAAATAATAATGCACACACAACACCAGAGTTTTGTTTCACCAATTTAGGCTATGTCCACGAGTTACTGCAGATCTTTCACTAAAGGGAGAAAAATTGGTTTTCCTCGATTTATTCATCAAATACTGTAACTAAAATATTCTAACTTGTGTTTGTCAAAAGTCGTGTGCTCCTTTTATTTTTTTCTTTATACAATACCCCACCATTCTTGAATATGATACTTATATTACATTTTTTTTACTTGACTCAATTCAACTCGCTCTTTCTTTACAAAAATTTGATCAAATTTTTAAATATCATATTAATTAAAAGTGTGTGCGCGCACGCGCACAGAGACACACATTAGATATATGTAATATATTAGCTATGAATATCAAATAATATAAAAATTGACAAAATTTAAATGCAATTACCTTTGTATGCTTGGAAGTTTTTAATAACACATGAACACCACACAAACTACATGATAATAAAAAAAAGAGTAATTATTATTATTATTATTATTATTATTATTATTATTATTATTATTATCAATATCATTATTATTCTATACGGGCATATGCCGTCAAGACCATGTTTGAAATATAATCTTAAAATTAATTATATATTTTCCCTCTAAATTTGTCACCTTGTTACAACGTTTGAAATTTCCTAAAAATCCTTGAATAACTAAAAAATATTTGTTTTGTTGTTTTTTCTTTAAATAAGAAAGTGTTTTCTTGTTTTCTTTCTTTGTATCACTTTTATTTATTTTAAAAAAGGAAACATTTTTGTAAGTTTCATTTTTCATCCCAATTTTATTCGGTAAAAAACAAAAAATAGCAAGACATTTCTTAACAAATTGGCATAAAGTCGATGTTTGTAGCGCAAGAGATCTTTTCCCGTCGGACACATGTAACATATAATTTTCAAAGATTTACCATATTTGGGTGTACACAATTCAATGCTCTTTTTTGATGATGAGAATCGGATCATAGAAGTGGTTTCAAAAATTAGTGTGACTAGCATTTTGGTTCGTAATGGGGTAAATCTTGGAGCTTTTAGCTAATGACTTACATAATTTTCTCAAAATTCAGGTTCATGAGGGTAACAAACAAAAATGAATATTCCTTTTACGTTCAATTTAAAGCAAAAATGAATGTTCCTTTTTTCGTGTTTAATTTAAATTACGACTGAACACAACATTCAATCCTGAGTTATTTTTGGATATTTCTCATTATACGAATGGATAATAGATTAAAAAAAAAATAGGAAGAAAATTATTAAAAATAACAAAAAAAAACTGTTATTAAAAACAAAAACAAAAACAAAAACAAAAACAAAAACAAAAACCTGTTAATAAGAAGTAAAAAAAACTTTTTTTTCATTAAAATACCCGTTTTAATACTCCTTTTAAGTAAATAAAAATCTATGACGAAAAGAATACATTTATTTTTTTATAAATACAAGATGAAAAAAGAAGAAAAAAAGTATTTATAATAGATAAAAAAAATAGGACAAAAACTATAAAAAAACAACATTTTTTTATTAAAACAACATTAAAATACCCTTTTTTTAGTAAATAAAAAACCAGGACAAAAAAGAACAATTAAATAGCTTGTTGTTATTTTAATAGATTTAAACTAGGACGAAAATAAAACAAAAATTGTTTTTTTTTATTTTTTTATTACATAAAAATAGGACGGAAACTATTTAAAAATATAAAAAATTGTTATTAAAACAAATGGAAAATGTTATCCCCCCCCCCCCCCCCCACACACACACACAAAAAGGACTGTTAGCAAAAAATAGATTTTAGTTTATAAAAAAATATTTGTAGAAAAAATCAAATTTAATTAGTATATTAATTTAATAAAGCATCATTAGTAAAAAAAAATAATAAGTGTATTGATCTTCTAATAATACTGAATAACTTTTTTCATGTAATTATAGTGACAAAGTTTGAAAACAAAAAAAATAGTGGGGAAAGTCTAGTTATTAAAACTAAATGGGTAATAAATTCAAGGATCAAATATCAAAAAGTCCCTCAAATATTTTTTAATACACGTTTAGTCCAAGCTTTTTATTTTGTACCAAAAAGTCCCTTATTCTCTATCTTTAAAAGTCCGTACCAGCGGCATGAATAACTTTTTGGAGCAAAATAAAAACGCTTGGACTAAATGTGTATTAAAAAATGTTCGATGGACTATTTCGTATATGCCCCTAAATTCAATACCCCCCAAAATTAAAATGGTTTGCGATTTCAACTGCATCACAATAATTTCAAAGCCCCAATATCAGCATCACTTACCTTATGTATTAGTCATCAATGTGACAAAGTTTATAATGGTACTAAAGTGTAGTTAGTCATTAGTTTGTGCATAATTGTTGTTTAAATAGGGGCTTGACAAATAGGTCATATTTAAATATTACATTTCCTAATAAATTTTATTACAATATTTTTTCGTTATAGGTCCTATTACAGTATTTTTTTCACTATAGGTTCTATTTATACAAGTAGTGAATATTCACTACTTATTTACAAATAAAATCTATTGAAGCAAAACATCTTTTTTCATGGGACCTATTTGTGTAAAAAAAAAGATATTAGGAACTATTTAACTACATACTTGATAAACGAGATTAATTGGTAAAAAATCGTTTTAACTTGAATATAACTTTATACTAATAAGAGACATATCATAATTATAGTACTTCAAATTTAGAGATTTATTTTTAAAGTGAATTATGATGACCTTTGAGATGATTGGTTGAAACATAAAAAAAAAATAGCGAAACTCAATTCAATTACTTATTTTAATCTTAATTTCCACATCTGAACTCTAATTATAGAGTTGTGCCAAGTCAACAGAGGGTAAATGAAATGAATTACCCTGTCTCCATCCCCAAATTTTAGGTCTCATTTTTTCCCACCTTAAGAATGAGTTTAAATTTGATGACCACTTTATTTGTGGATTATGGTAACCTTTTTAAATAATTAGTAAATACATTGAAATAATAAATAAATAATTACACTAAATTATATATTTTTTATGTTTCAATTAAGAATGATGATAGGCTTAACAGTATTAGTCCTGTTTTATTTGCTTGTACTATGGTCTCATCAAAGTTCAAACCATATCCACCCTGGCGTGGTCCAATGGTAAGGATCGGCTTCACTCTGACCATAGGTCATGAGTTCGATCCCTTCCCACGGATACCTGCCCTGTTGGAGGGCTTCCTTAGGGCTGTGTGGTTAGGCGCACGGTCGTGGGTTCGGTTCGATCCCCCGCAGGGTTTACCAGTATTTAAGCGACGCTCGTGTGTGAGGTGGACATCCGCAGTGCCCTCCAATTTAGCTTGCACGAGGGAGTCAAAATGGCTCGTTCGTGTGGAGGGTCAGAATTATAAAAAAAAAAAAAAAAAAAAAAAGTTCAAACCATTTAAAGTGTATCTTGTATTAATCTTGTACTAAGTACCGGTTAAGTACCGATAAGTATAACACTGCTCTTCAATTAATTATGTGAAATGATCAATGAGTCCAACTTTTAATTGGTTACAAATTTAAACTCTTCTAAAATATTGTTTATAGAATATTGAAGACTAACATAAACTTGTACATATTTTTATTAACAAAACTCATTTTATATGTAAACTTGGAGACAAAATTATAGGCAATAACTAAAGATGCCTTTAGTTATTGCTATACTTTTATAAAACCAACCACAAAAAAAAAAAAAAAAAAGTTGCGAAGTATCATAATTATAGTCCATAAGTTGACACAAAAGTCATAATATTATAACGTACAAAAGCATCACACATATATATATTACTAAGTTTTACCGGGTACCGGCTAAATCTCTAACAATAAGCAACACATTTCTTCTTGCAGTCCATGGTGCAGCCACCACCACCACCGCCGCCTCCGTATCCTTTGCCAGACCTGCTGTAAGAAGTGAAACACTTAGCCGGGCACGTGAGTTTCTTCTTGTAACATGGACCCTTATCCGTGCACACAACAGTTGGCCTTACCACACCACCTTTAGAGTACCCTCCACTCGGACCCCCATACCCAGCTCCATACCCGCCACCATTTCCCCAGTCATTACCCAACCCTGGTATGTCAAACCCACCTCCGGGTCCAAAGAAACCACCACCACCATTGTTGTTGTTGTTGTTTCCACCATTGTTGTTATTGTTTGTGGGTTTTCCTTTGGAGGATCCGGTGGGCTGGTGTCGGTTTGCTGAGGAGAGAGTAGATGTAGTGAGCAAAAAAGCTATAAGAAAAATGGTAAATGTGTTCATGGTGAGAGTGTTGTGGAAAAAGAAAGTGTGTGATGAGAGGATATTTATGGATAGTGAGAAAAGCATTTAAGAAAGAGAGAGAAAAGTGGATGACAGTTGAGGAAGGTCGTGATGAGGGAGTAGAGTAGGTTGTGTGCAATTATTGCGCATTCATAAAGCATTAAAGCTTTAGTAGCCATACATGCATGTTTGTATATAAGTTGTGTGTGTATATGTTGACCCTATCTATGGATATGGATGGATGGAGGAATGAGAATAGTGTGGTATTGGACCATTATTTGTGGATCTTTTTCGGATGGAAATTGGCCACTCAAGTAACAAAAGCCATTAGGGAGGGAAGGGATGCCCTTTCCTAAAATAGCTTTAGTTAGACATTTATTGATTATGAATGATCAAATCGAGGTAGGCATTGTGCATGAGAATTGACATGCTAGTTTTGTAAAATTTCACAAGGGAATATACAAATGGTTTTGATATATATATATATGTAATACTTTTTTTGTATGAATTGTCCCTCATTTTAATCGTGCGGATTGAATACGTGTCACCAGACGGTGATTCTAAAAATTATCGACTAAATTATAGGCACTCTATCTCTTTTTTTTGGGTTACCGTCGGGTGATACATGTCCAGTCTGCACTGTTAAAATACGGGACAGTCCACACAAGAACAATATATATATATATATATATAATGGTGCTTTTAGTGAACTTATGTTGCGGCACACAAGGCTGTCTAAGTTGTTTTATAATATTTTTTGCACTTAAGTAGGGTCTAACTAAATAAGAGTTTACATATAATATAACATCTTAGGGGACAAAAACATAATATCTTAAACCTAAATGAAAGTTTAAATAAAATGACAGGTTTTTGGATAAACATTTAACAATTTAAGATACGAACAATTTTATGGGAACACATTTTATTGACACCATTTAACTGATACCATGATGTATCTTTAATGTATTGCTAGTCTAATTATATTAATTATGAGTAATTCACAAATCAATCAATTGATTATAAAGATACATCAATTAAATGATGTAAATAAAGAGTATTTCAAAAAACTAAACTTAATACACCAAATAAATTTAGCCAAATACGTGGGTGGGGGCACTATTGTTGTAATAGATATTATTGGTGTGCGTATATTTCATACACCAACCATTGCTCATACATAATTATTAAGTTGCATAATGGGGGGAAATTGCTTCAAAACCCCAGGAAATATGTTGGTGGCGAGGTTAATTTTATAAACTATGTTGATCCAGATAAAATCTATTCATGAAATTAAAATCACAGGTGAAGAATAAGGTTGTGCTCCTATATATCTAATATGATACACGGTCCCTAATCTTAAAGTAAACGTTGGGTTAAAGCCATTTAAACACGATAGGGATATATTATAATTGATTAAATATGTTCCTACATATAAGGTCATTGATGTTTTTTTGGGGGACGTTGAAGAATTTAGTGATGGACGAGAAAGGAATGGTGGGAGTGATGTAAGGACTGTGATAGAAGATTCAAAATTTTAATTGAGTGATAGTTTTCTTGTTGATATTATTGATAATCACTTGAGTGTTGATGGGTTGAATGAATTAGATATTTATGATCTTGGTTTGAATGATAATAATTTGTTAATGGTCTCGATGATAATGAGTGGTCTGATTATGAGAATTCAAATGATTTTTTGAGTTTATCTTCTTCTGAAAATGAATTAGAAAATGTCAAATAAAAGATTGTTAGGTATCCCCAGAGGGATTTGAAATTATCTCAATTTCATATTGGCCTGGTATTTGCAAATGCAAAAAAATTAAGGGAAGCCATTTGGGAGTATTCAATTATGAATAATAAAGATATCAAATTAAAAAAAATGAAAAGTGGAGGGTTAGAGGAGGTTTTGTGCCACTGTGTGAGTGGAGAATTTATGTTTCAAGAAAAGAAGACATATACTAAGATTAGTCAGAACAATGTGGTGGCTGAAGGAGAATGAAGTCAAAATTTTACTATTTCCCAGTATGATTTTAGAAGAAAGAAGGGCGATTTTTAAGTTCCAACTACCATTCTTGGTCAAGAATTAGAGGCGGTTCTAACTCATCCCATAGATTGTCTTGGAAAATTGCCGCACGGAGTAGCCCCACGTGAAGGAGGGGCTGAACAATAGGATTTTTGAGTTTGCGGAGAAGTTGGTCGATTTGATGGAGGTACAACATGAATTTTTCATGCTTGACTAGTAACACAGTCTATTGATTGACTTTTATGGAGAGAAAAATCAATCATCAGTCACGAAAATTCATGTTCCGATGTCTAAAATGTGCTAATTAAACCACTCCTTTGAATTCACAGATCGTGATCCATGTATTATAAGTCGAGGGAAGGATCAGCGGTAGCGTCAAAGCCATTCCGAGCAATCCAACCGGTGTTGTGAAACTCTTTACTAGGATTAGAACAAGCGAGGAATGAGTGACCACATCCTCAAAATAATTTCCAAAATAGAACTCTAAAATCAACATTGCCCGACGGTACTCAAGATTTGCAGGAGTTGTATCTAATTATCCTCTTCTTAGCCTTTTTTCCTCTTTGCCTGGAGAATACCTTCTTATGCCATATTATAACAATACATTCTTATCACCCTTGTATGAGTATGCGACTTGCCTCCATAAAGACTACATCCCTCTTACGTGGGGTGTTAGCCTAAGAGTGAGAGTCTTACTCAATACATGAAATCAAGCGGGGGAAAGGAAAAGGAAAAGGAAAAGATTTTTGCTAAGTTGAATAGAAAGAGATATTTTCATTTCGAAGACTAAAGACCATGACATTTATGCCTTTGAATTTTTCGTTGTTGGACATCAACCTACATGTTCCCAGCTAAGTCCTCTTCATAGTAGTCAGTGTTGATGCAAAAAACTGGACCGAATCCCATTTTTATGATCACAGATAAATAGATGAAAGCAATCCAATCAAGCACATAAGAGACAAAGATTTTTAAAGTGGTTCGGCTATGAATAAAGCCTACGTCCACTGTTATTTTATTCCCAGGGGTTTACAATGGCACAATATGGTGTTTTTTGGTTCTCTCGGATCTCTTGGATCTCTCTCCCCTCCTCCCCCCTTCCATTTGGGTAAGGGAATACATGTATTTATAGTGATGGGAGATAAGGAGATTCATTGTATGTAGACATTTATACATTATGTCTACATTCAACGAATCTAATTGCTTGGTATGCTATCTGTTGTCATCTACAATATAAATGTACATTAATGATCATTAAATGCATAGTTATCCTTTGATATTCCTGGTTGGTATGCCGACCAACACTCCTCGGGTGCCGACCAACTCTCCTCGGGTGCCGACTAATACTCCTCGGGTGCCGACCAACTCTCCTCGGGTGCCGACTATTACTCCTCGGGTGCCGACCAACTCTCCTCGGGTGCCGACTAACATTCTTCGGGTGTCGAATATTGACACGTAGGATGACACGTGTCCTTTTCTGATTGGTCCTCGTAGATGGAGAATTTTTGTGTTAACAGAAGCCCCCAATGCTCCATGCTTGATGGTTTACTTGAAAGGATGGAGTATTTATTCTGCAGTGTTGCTCGGTGCTCGTGAAATTCTTGATCTACCTTCTTGATTTGTTCAACATAAAGTGCATTATCTCCTGGACGACATATGATGCAGGTTGATCGATGGTTGCTAATCTTTCTTTTGATAAACTCTGTGTGCTATGTATCACCCCTGGGAATTTGGATGCAGCCATGCCATAGTATGAAACTTGTAGCTTGTCATAATCTTCAAGTATGTTGATTGGTTTGCCAGCCGACCAACTGCTTCCTGTGTCGAGCAACTGAGTGCTAACTTCACGTGCTTGATTTTTCTGATTTATGCTCCTCTGAATACTTTGTCGAGTAACATATTAGCTTTTGAACCCAACTCTTCAATCTGATTAGTACCAAGCTAGTGGTGGACTTCGAAATATTTTCATACAACTTCTTCTTCATTATTGATCGGGACAGTAGTAAAGATCTCAGTGTTGTAGATGCTGATTTTGACTTCTACCTCTGTTCGGGGACGAGCAAGAGGTTCTCGGGGACTAACAAGTGATTCTCAGGGACGATCAAGAGCTTCTTGGGAATGAGCTAGTGCTTCTCGGACAGATCATCTGTGATGAATATCAGAATGTTGAAAGATCTTAACTTCATAAACTCTCCTTATGCTTTGGATGATCCTCCTGCTGGTGAGGAACCTGTTTCAAAAGAAGAGGGAAAGAAACCAATAGAGTAGGAATCTCAATGTAATAATTAGTATACATTTTCATTCTCAATGTATTTTGTTTTTGATTTTAATGAAAGACTTTCATTTTTGTTCGCAATCTTAATTGCTATTGTCTTGTAAAATACTCTACATCTGTGCATATGTATAAGTTAAAAAGATAACAATATTGTGTTGTTCATCGACCAACTTGGTAATAAAAAAGTTACAAGTATTAGTAATGTTGCTCGATCACTTAATAATAAAGTAATGAGTATAAAAATGTTTAAAAATTTTCTAACCAACCAAGGTTGTTAAATTGTGCTCGTCGACCAATTATAGTTAGGGAGAGTTTTTATCCCCGACTAACCATACTTGGTAAATTTTTGTCTTTTTCATAAAATGTGTCCGACCAACCAAGGTCGATAAATTCTCCTCGTCGACCAACTACAATTAGTGGGTTTTTATCCCCGACCAACCATACTTGGTTCAGTTTGGAATATTTTGTTCTTCGAGGAACTTTTGTAATAATCTTACCTCCCGACCAACATAAGTTGTAATGTGAGAGTATATTTTTATCTTACCAACCGTAATTGATCATACTGCTGTACACCTCTTAACCAAAGGAGTAGTAGTGGTTCTTTCGAACTATATGTCCACTAGATATCTTACCAACCGTAGTTGGTCACACTAGTGTACACCTCCTAACCAAAGGAGTATTTTTTTGGTTCTTTCGAACTGTCCACTAGATATCTTACCAACCGTAGTTGGTCATACTAGTGTCACCTCCTAACCAAAGGAGTATTTTTTTTGGTTCCTTCGAACTGTCCACTAGATATCTTACCAACCGTAGTTGGTCACACTAGTGTCACCTCCTAACCAAAGGAGTATATTTTTTGGTTCTTTCGAACTGTCCACTAGATATCTTACCAACCGTAGTTGGTCACACTAGTGTCACCTCCTAACCAAAGGAGTATATTTTTTGGTTCTTTCGAACTATCTGGTCCATTAGCTCTGAGGATATCCTGGCGCTGAATTAACCTTCAAAATGTTTGACTGATGATAATAGGCAGCAAACTCCTCGTTATCAAATTGTGTTCTGTAGTCCGTGATGATGGCGATGACGAGGTATTTGAATCTTCCTCGGGTCGTCGGTAGTGGTCCAACCAAATCAATTCCCACATGGCAAATGGCCAAGGAGAAGTGATGGGTGTCAACAATGTTTGTGGAGTTCTTCGGATGGAGGAAAAGCGTTGGCACTTGTCACATTTCTTGGCATAAGCTATACAATCAGCTCTCATCGTCGACCAGTAGTATCCCTGCATCATCACCTTTTGCAAAAGTGTCTGACCTGCTACATGGGCTCCACAGGACCCTTCATGGATCTCTTTAATCAATTCTTCCACCTCAGAGGGATGTACACATCTTTGCAAACCTACCATAATTCCTCGTCTATACAAAATACCATTAATTAGTACATACCGAGCAGCTTTAAACTTCCATTTCTTGGCAGCGAGCTTATCCTCCGGTAATTGTTCCTCCTCAATATATGCTCTGATGGGATCCATTCAAGATGGTCCTAAATCAAGGGTAATAATATTCATCGTCAGGTCTTCATCTATGCTCCGACTTTCTAATACTTCAATTGGTATCGTTCTTCGCAGCTTGGTACGAGTAGCTGATGCTAATCGGGCCAAGGCGTATGCTCTCACATTCTCCATTCTTGATATTCTTACCAGTTGAATAGCAACAAACTCTGATACTAACTTTATCACCTTTGCTTGATACTTGATCATCAATTCTCCTTTGGCTGCAAATATTCCCAACATTTGGTTTACGATCAATTGAGAATCACTGAAGACAATAACCTGCTGTGCCTCCATAGTATTTGACAAATTAAGACCTGCAATCATGGCCTCATACTCAACCTCATAATTAGAAGCTTTGAATTAGAAACGTAGGGCGTATTCCATGTCGACCTCGTCTGGGCTGTTCAAAACGATCCCTGCCCCACATCCTGTAGTGCAAGATGAGCCATCTACATATAGCCTCCATATAGGCAACTTGTCTTCTAATTTCTGGTCTGACAGAGTTCCTCGGTGGAATACTTGTCGCTTTCTTTCATCATGTCCTGATACTTCTGAATACACCTCTTGAATTTCAATATACCTCCTGAACTTCAATATTCCTCCTGAACTTCAATATACCTCCTGAACTTCAATATCAAGAGTAATTCCTGAGCAAGAAAAACAACTCCTGAATGATGATTAGTCAGGGCCCCGATCGTTTGAGTTTGTGGAATTGAATTTGATGATTGACTGCATGATGATATAAGAATGTGACACCAAATGAACAAATATATCTGTAATAGAAGCCCCCAACTGTGGAATGTGAACTTTGAATGAGATTTATCGACCAATACCAATCGGAGTTGGATTTTATCTACCAACCGGAGTTGGATTTTGTTTACCAACCGGAGTTGGATTTTATCTACCAATCGGAGTTGGTGGTAATTGATAATAAATGATGAAGACTTCCTCGGAGCTGACCAACGGATTGTTGGGAATAAGATAATATAAATGCTGGAGACCTCCTCGGCGCTGACCAACCGATTTGTTGGGAATAAGATAATATAAATGCTAGAGACCTCCTCGGCGCTAACCAACAGATTTGTTGGGAATAAGATAATATAAATGCTAGAGACCTCCTCGGCGCTGACCAACAGATTTTTTGGGAATAAGATAATATAAATGCAGGATACCTCCTCGGCGATGACCAACAGATTGTTGGGAATAAGATATAATAAATGCTGGAGACATCCTTGGAGCTGAATAAGATATAATAAATGCTGGAGACCTCCTCAACAGATTGTTGGGAATAAGATAATATAAATGTTGGAGATATCCTTGAAGCTGAATATATGATTATAAATATTTGTCGAGCTCCATGCTGAAATGAGAATAGAATATGCATCCAAATAGATATAAATAATAATTAAAAATAATAAAGTGCCTCGCCGATCAGTCGAGGTAGAATCATATAATGCCGAACAAGAATAAGATCTTTCAGAACATAAGAATATGGCCGAGAACGTTGTCAGGCCTGAATATAAATAAGAATTATCCGAACGAATGTTGTAATTCTCCTTAAAGATGAATAAGTATCTTGTCGAGGCATAATTGCAGAATGCCGAATAAGAATAATATTTTTCAGAACATAAGAATATGGCCGAAAACTTTGCTGGGCCTGCATATAAATAAGAATTACCCCGACCAACTATCCGTTGGGGGTGAAATATAATAAATGTTATAGTTCTCCTCAGAGCTGAATATGATAATAAGTATCTCGTCGTGCTCCATATTGAGATGAATATAGAATATGAATCCCAATGGATATATAGAATCATTTGTGCTGGAGCAGATATCATAGCAATAATAAAATCAATAGTTCCTCGCTGAGGTGAAATTTCATACTGCCGAGCTATGATAATATTTTTCAGAAGAGTAAGATTATTTCCGAGCATTCGTCGGAGTTGAATCTTGTACCTGTAAAAATTAATATCTTGCTCTACCATTTGTGTAGGCTGAATTGATTAGTCATGAGAATAATTTACTCATCCAATCAATATATGATATGTATATGCTTGAGAAATAAAAATATTAATAATATGCCAAATGTGTGTGAGATGGACAAATTATTATCAAATATGCATCATAAATAAGACGTAAAGTTTTTTGTAAATTTATTTAATCTCCAACAACTAATCAGGTATAAGTTGCTGTTTGAAAATTATTTATCACTTGGTTTTAAAAATATTTTTGGGGTGATCATAAGTTAAAAAAGACTTAAGCCCCCTGCTTGTCCCCAAGCCGAACTCGTGTTTAAAGAAATATCAGGGGTGCTTACCATTTTTTAATACCCCAAGATTATACTGCTGCCGACAAACAACATGGATGTTGTCGACCAACATTTAAGGATATCTCAAATTATAGAATATATGGTTGGATGACCAGAATATATCGAATCTTTAGATCAAAAAATAACATTCAATGTAAAATTTAAGTTATTAAGAATGTTAATTAAATGAATAAATATATAACCCACTAGATCGTGTGATTTCGACAAAGAAACCTTGTGATGTGATGAACGAGGGGCCAACATATCAAATTTGTGCCCAGAGTCTTGATATGGTCATGATTATTTTACTGATCCTCTTTTACAAGAGGTGGGTAATGATTTTTCAGGTGAGAGAAATTTATTTTTTATATTGATCCCTTCCTATTCCCAATTTGGAGAGATAAAAATATGGTGAATGATTAAAGTTATTACCAAATTTATATAAAAAATCAATCAATTTGACTTTATTGACATAGATGGAAGATGAGCCAAATATAGTTCATAAAAATGAATGCAAAGAGACTCAAACTTGAAGAGAGAGAAAGTAGATCTGGGTCATGATTTCCATGAGAAGACTTTTTATTGTCTTTAACCTTTTCCCATTCTTTTATTAAAAATATAATGGGAATTTGAATAGACATCAAAGATCTTACAAAATTTATTTCAAAATCAACAATGAAAATGATTAAATCTTATCATCGTCACATATATTGGTATATGTAATCATTTAAAATATTTATTTGATGATATAATATTGAAACTTGAGAATCAAGCAAACAATTATGATTTATGAAATCCATTATTTTTCAGATTTCTAAATAAGAATTAATCTAACAGTTATGATTTAAAAATCATGATATGCAGCATTTTGCAGATAAAAATTGGACAATTAATTTATGTATATAAACATAAAAATCATGATTGAATCGACATATGTATGTATAATATATAATTTATTATACATATAGAAAATAAAAACTTATCTTTTGATGGAGAACAATGGTTGTAACACGTTCCCACAGACGGCGCCAATCTGTTGATGCAAAAAACTGGACCGAATCCCATTTTTATGATCACAGATAAATAGATGAAAGCAATCCAATCAAGCACATAAGAGACAAAGATTTTTAAAGTGGTTCGGCTATGAATAAAGCCTACGTCCACTGTTATTTTATTCCCAGGGGTTTACAATGGCACAATATGGTGTTTTTTGGTTCTCTCGGATCTCTCGGATCTCTCTCCCCTCCTCCCCCCTTCCATTTGGCTAAGGGAATACATGTATTTATAGTGATGGGAGATAAGGAGATTCATTGTAAGTAGACATTTATACATTATGTCTACATTCAACGAATGTAATTGCTTGGTATGCTATCTGTTGTCATCTACAATATAAATGTACATTAATGATCATTAAATGCGTAGTTATCCTTTGATATTCCTGGTTGGTATGCCGACCAACACTCCTCGGGTGCCGACCAACTCTCCTCGGGTGCCGACTAATACTCCTCGGGTGCCGACCAACTCTCCTCGGGTGTCGACTATTACTCCTCGGGTGCCGATCAACATTCTTCGGGTGTCGAATATTGACACGTAGGATGACACGTGTCCTATTCTGATTGGTCCTCGTAGATGGAGAATTTTTGTGTTAACAGTCAGTTAGTTATTTAGAGGAGAAATCTTTACTCTCATTTAGTTTAAACATAGTATGTAGTTGTAAAGGGGTTATAGGGGCGAATTCCAGAGAAAATTACAACAAGGAGAGCATATGTACAATAAATGAGCATTTCGACGCCTTTTTCCATTTATGATCAGCCTTCACAATAGCAAGACGGTTCCATACCATCAGTTGGAGTAGTCAGCTTAAATTTCTTTGCAGATTATTTACTTGTGCATAAATGAGCTTCCTCCATTGAAAAAAGGATGAGTGGAATGAGAGGTCAGACAAATCCCATTCATCCTCCCGAACGGATCTTGTTGAACGAATTGTAAGGGGGATTATGCTTGAATAGAAGTCGTGCCTTTGAAATATAAGTAGGTTTTATCTCTTATTCGCTTCGATAGGACTATGACGAATTAAGGAAATGTAGTCTTATGATCAAGAATGAGTGTTCGAAAGTTGCCATTGTATAATCTCGTGGGTTAAAATGTAACGAGTGAAGGAGGGGGACATTGGGCGAGATCTATCAATAGTGAATTTGTGCAAGGGAAAGATTCACTTCAAGTCAAATCATTGAATAACAAGTAAACTATATGAAATCCTTCATATCAAAATAGGAGTATGACCTCAACTTGGTTATTAAACAAGTATTTGAAAAGCCATTAGGTCCAACCCTAAGTTACCTATAGGTTAGGTCTAACCCTAAGTTACATATAGAGGATTTTAAGAGATTATGAGAGGGATTTTAAGGTTGGTGTTTCCAAAGTCTAGGCTTATAAGATAAAAATGAAGGCAAAAATATAGGTTAACGGATTTCATAAAGAACTGTTCAAGAGAATTTGGATTATTGTGCTGAGCTTAAAAGGTCAATGTGGTTTAACTTTGAGAGTTGATTATGTAGAGGGTTCACCTGGTATGGATCCAAGATTTAGGGGGATGTATTGTTGTCTTGAACCATTTCAGGAAGATTTTTTTTATCTGTTTACAGACCCTTGATATATTTAGATGGTTTTTTCTTGAAAGGACCTTACTCCAAATAAATTATTTCAACAGTTGGTATTGATGCAAATAATTGAATTTGTCATATTTAAAATGTAGTGGTGTAAAAGGAAAATAAAAAAACACAGACATGGTTTGTTGAGATAATTTGTAATGACATATAGGTTAACGAACAATTCAACTACATATTCATGTCTGACTAGAAGAAGGTAACCAATTCAACTAATTTAACATGTTAGAGTTAATGCATATTTGAGCATACAAAAAATGTAATTAAGATTAATGCAGTTGTAATATGCTCCATCACAACTAATATAAAGAATACAATTGTAATATGTGTAAAACAGTTGTAATACATATTCGTATTATAGTTTAATACATGTGCACATTATAGTGCATATTACAGTTAATAATATTGCATACTGTAATATACATAGTGTAGTTAAGTGCATATTGTTATAGCATATTACTTGAGGTTTTGCATATGAAATATAACATTTAACTGCATATTAAAGTGCAATGTAATGCATATTTAATTTTTCTTACGGGGATAATTAAGGCATTACAAAGAATTGTACCTCAATGCAGTCACCGATTTTTTGTCTAAGGCACCATCATAACAATGTTAATGTTTTGAAAGTGTGCAAGGGCAACCACTATGGAACACTTCAACAAATACATTGATGAATTGAGGGCAGGAATGAAGAAGCTTATAACTGTATCGATAAAGGTGCCCCATGAATATTGGTCAAAGGCTTATTTCTTCCCAAACCCGAAGTGCGATATTTTTCTCAACAATCCCTGGGAGGTGTGGAATGCATTAAATTTATAAGCTAAGGACAAACCAATTATCACATTTAGTGGAGACCATGAGTAAATTATTGATGATTACAATTAAGAACAATCGAGACAAAATGGAGAGGTATCCATGTTTAATGTATCCTAAAATCCAGCAAACGTTAGAGAGTTGATGGGAGAATTGAATGGTTTATTTGTGAGTGGACTGGGGGTCATATTCCAAGTAAATATGATCAAATATATAGCGTGTGGTGGATTTAAGAGAAAAAAATTTGTAGTTGCAGTACATGGCAGCTTAGTGGTATTAATTACAACCACGAAGTTGCAACAATCATATTTAGAAGAGAGAGGCTTGAGCATTATGTGTATGTTTTCTAAATAAAAGAAAGATGATTAAAAGAATATAATAACATAATTTCCCCAATCGATGGTTTTGGCCAAAGTCTGGAAGTAATGGAACCATTAGTTGAAACTCAACCGAGGAGGCCAAAGAAAAATAAAAGAAGGGAAAGAGGGGAAAAAGAAGAAACAAAAGAGTTGAAGCTAGAAAAACAATTAGCTCTGATGACTATAGGTTTTTTGGAATAGTGACCACAACGCTTGTTGATACCAAATTTAATCTGCTGATGTGGACCAATAATAAGAAGACACGTGTCAATCTACACGGCACAATAACAACGAGGAAGTTTATTTCTCCCGACCAAGTCATGTTCGCTCCGAGCAACAAGGATACCCCGAGGAACTACAACACTCCAAGGAACTCTAGCGCTCCGATGAACTCCTGAACGACGAGCAACTAAGGCGGTTCGAGCTGCATCTCGACCACAGCATTGATTGCCAGATAACCAACAGTTCAAAACTGTTCATTGACTGCTTATCATCTTGACGCACACGCTTGAAGAACATTAAATGAGTTACCCTTTCAGATGATAGCCTCAAGGACCTTTCATATGTATATCATTTAATGCACCACCCTTTCATATGTAAGCCTCAGGGCTATAAATACATTGTATCATCCTCATTCAAGGGGGACCGGAATTTCTTGAGAGAACTTGTAATCAAGAATTTCACAAACACTCAACAATAACATAACAGTGGACGTAGGCTTTATTCCTAGCCGAACCACTTTAAAAATCTTTGTCTTATTTATTTATCTGTGATTGAAAAATTAGAGCGATCTAGTTTTTTACATCAACAGATTGGCGCCGTCTGTGGGAACGTGTTACAAGCGTTGTTCTCCACCAAAAGCTAAGTTTTTATTTTCTCTACGTATAATCAATTATACATAAATCTTTTGATTCAATCATGATTTTTATGTTTATATACATAAATTAATTGTCCAATTTTTATCTGCAAAATGTTGCATATCATGATTTTTAAATCATAACTGTTAGATTAATTCTTATTTAGAAATCTGAAAAATAGTAGATTTCATAAATCATAATTCTTTGCTTGATTCTCAAGTTTTAATTTTATATCATGGAATAAATATTTTAAATGATTACATATGCCAATATACGCGATGATGATAAGATTTGATCATTTTCATTGTTGATTTTGAAATAAATTTTGTAAGATATTTGATGTCTATTCAAATTCCCATCATATTTTTAATAAAAGAATGGGAAAAGGTTAAAGACAATGAAAAGTCTTTTCATGGAAATCGTGACCCATATATATTCTCTCTCTATTCAAGTTTGAGTCTCTTTGCATTCACTTTTATGAATTATATACTTAATTTGGTTCATCTTCCATCTATGTCAATAAAGTCAAATTGATTGATTTTTTATTTTTGGTAATGACTTTAATCATTCACCATATTTTTATCTCTCCAAATGGGGAATAGGAAGGGACCAATATAAAAAATAATTTTCTCTCACCTGAAAAATCATTACTCACCTCTTGTAAAAGAGGATCAGTAAAATAATCATGACCATATCAAGACTCTGGGCACAAATTTGATATGTTGGCCCCTCGTTCATCACATCACAAGGTTTCTTTGTCGAAATCACACGATCTAGCGGATTATTTATTTATTCATTTAATTAACATTCTTAAGGCTTAAATTTTACATTGAATGTTATTTTTTGATCTCAAGATTCGAGATATTCTGGTCATCCAACCATATATTCTATAATTTGAGATATCCTTAAATGTTGGTCGGCAACATCCATGTCGTTTGTCGGCAGCAGTAGAATCTTGGGGTATTAAAAAAATGCTAAGCACCCCTGATATTTCTTTAAACACGAGTTCGGCTTGGGGACAAGCAGGGGGCTTAAGTCTTTTTAACTTATGATCACCCCAAAAATATTTTTAAACAGCAACTAATACCTGATTGGTTGTTGGAGATTAAATAAATTTACAAAAAAAACTTTACGTCTTACTTATGATGCATATTTGATAATAATTTGTCCATCTCACACACATTTGGTATAAAACATATTATTTTATATTTTGAAATTAATATTTTTATTTCTCAAGCATATACATATCATATATTGATTGGATGAGTAAATTATTCTCATGACTAATCAATTCAGCCTACACAAATGGTAGAGCAAGATATTAATTTTTACAGGTACAAGATTCAACTCCGACGAATGCTCGGAAATAATCTTACTCTTCTGAAAAATATTATCATAGCTCGGCAGTATGAAATTTCACCTCAACGAGGAACTATTGATTTTATTATTGCTATGATATCTGCTCCAGCACAAATGATTCTATATATCCATTGGGATTCATATTCTATATTCATCTCAACATGGAGCATGGCGAGATACTTATTATCATATTCAGCTCTGAGGAGAACTATAACATTTATTATATGTCACCCCCAACGGATAGTTGGTTGGGGTAATTCTTATTTATATGCAGGCCCAGCAAAGTTCTCGGCCATATTCTTATGTTCTGGAAAATATTACTCTCATTTGGCATTCTGCAATTATACCTCGACAAGATACTTATTCAGCTTTAAGGAGAATTACAACATTCGTTCGGATAATTCTTATTTATATTCAGGCCTGACAACGTTCTCGACCATATTCTTATATTCTGAAAGATCTTATTCTTGTTCGGCATTATATGATTCTACCTCGACTGATCGGCGAGGCACTTTATTATTTTTAATTATTCTTTATATCTATTTGGATGCATATTCTATTCTCATTTCAGCATGGAGCTCGACAAATATTTATAATCATATATTCAGCTCCAAGGATATCTCCAACATTTATATTATCTTATTCCCAACAATCTGTTGAGGTGGTCTCCAGCATTTATTATATCTTATTCAGCTCCAAGGATGTCTCCAGCATTTATTATATCTTATTCAGCTCCAAGGATGTCTCCAGCATTTATTATATCTTATTCAGCTCCAAGGATGTCTCCAGCACTTATTATATCTTATTCCCAACAATCTGTTGGTCATCGCCGAGGAGGTATCCTGCATTTATTATATCTTATTCCCAACAAATCTATTGGTCATCGCCGAGGAGGTATCCTGCATTTATTATATCTTATTCCCAACCATCTGTTGGTCATCGCCGAGGAGGTATCCTGCATTAATATTATCTTATTCCCAACAAATCTGTTGGTCAGCGCCGAGGAGGTCTCCAGCATTTATATTATCTTATTCCCAACAATCTGTTCGTCAGCTCCGAGGAAGTCTTCATCATTTATTATCAATTACCACCAACTCCGATTGGTAGATAAAATCCAACTCCGGTTGGTAGACAAAATCCAACTCCGGTTGGTAGATAAAATCCAACTCCGGTTGGCATTGGTCGATAAATCTCATTCAAAATTCACATTCTACAGTTGGGGGCTTCTATTACAGATATATTTGTTCATTTGGTGGCACATTCTTATATCATCATGCAGTCGAGCATCAAATTCAACCCCGACTAATCACTTTCTCAGGAGGAATATTGAAGTTCAGGAGGAATATTGAAGTTCATGAGGTATATTGAAGTTCAGGAGGAATATTGAAGTTCAGGAGGTATATTGAAGTTCAGGAGGAATATTGAAAGTTCAGGAGGTATATTGAAGTTCAGGAGGAATATTGAAGTTCAGGAGGTATATTGAAATTCAAAAGGTGTATTCAGAAGTATCAGGACATGATGGAAGAAAGCGAAAAGTATTCCACCGAGGAGCTCTGTCAGACCAGAAATTAGAAGACAAGTTGCCTATATGGAGGCTATATGTAGATGGATCATCTTTCACTACAGGCTGTGGGGCAGGGATCGTTTTGAACAGCCCAGATGAGGTCGACATGGAATACGCGCTACGTTTATAATTCAAAACTTCTAATAATGAGGTTGAGTATGAGGCCATGATTGCAGGTCTTAATTTGTCAAATGCTATGGAGGCACAGTGGGTTATTGTCTTCAGTGATTCTCAATTGATCGTAAACCAAATGTTGGGAAAATAATGAACCGAAGGAGAATTGATGATCAAGTATCAAGCAAAGGTGATGGAGTTGGTATCAGAGTTTGTTGCTGTTCAAACTGGTAAGAATATCAAGAATGGAGAATGTGAGAGCATACGCCTTGGCCCGATTAGCATCAGCTACTCGTACCGAGCTGCGAAGAACGATACCAATTGAAGTATTAGAAAGTCGGAGCATAGATGAAGACCTGACGATGAATATTATTACCCTTGATTTAGGACCATCTTGGATGGATCCCATCGGAGCATATATTGAGGAGGAACAATTACCGGAGGATAAGCTCGCTGCCAAGAAATGGAAGTTTAAAGCTGCTCGGTATGTACTAATTAATGGTATTCGGAGGATAAGTTCGCCGCCAAGAAATGGAAGTTTAAAGCTGCTCGGTATAATGGTATTCGGAGGATAAGTTCGCCGCCAAGAAATGGAAGTTTAAAGCTGCTCGGTATAATGGTATTCGGAAGATAAGCTCGCTGCCAAGAAATGGAAGTTTAAAGTTGCTCGACGAGGAATTATGGCAGGTTTGCAAAAGATGTGTACATCCCTCCGAGGTGAATTGATCCATGAAGGGTCCTGTGGAGCCCATGTAGCAGGACAAACACTTTTGCAAAAGGTGATGACGTAGGGATACTACTGGCCGACGATGAGAGCTGATTATATAGCTTATGCCAAGAAATGTGACAAGTACCAACGCTTTTCCTCCATCCGAAGAACTTCACAAACATTGTTGACACCCATCATTTATCCTTGGCCATTTTCCATGTGGGGATTGATTTGGTTGGACCATTGCCGACGACTCGAGGAAGATTCAAATACCTCGTCATCGCAGTAGATTATTTTACTTAGTGGATAGAAGCTGAGCCACTTATTGACATGACATACGAGAAGGAAGGTGTACCAATTTGTTTGGAAGAACATCATCTGCCGATATGATCTCCCTCATGCCTTCATCACAGACCATGGAACACAATTTAAAAACGAGGAGTTTGCTGCCTATTATCATCAGTCAAACATTTTGAAGGTTCATTCAGCGCCAGGATATCCTCAGAGCTAATGGACCAAAAGCTCTAAGGAGCCAAAAAGTGCTCTAAGGAGCCAAAATTGCTCTAAGGAGCCAAAAAGTGCTCTAAGGAGCCAAAAGTGCTCTAAGGAGCCAAAAAATACTCCTTTGGTTAGGAGGCGCTCTAAGAAGCCAAAAGCTCTAAGGAGCCAAAAAATTACTACTCCTTTGGTTAAGAGGTGTACACCAGCATGATCAATTACGGTTGGTAAGATAAAAATATACTCTCATATTACAACTTATGTTGGTCGGGAGGTAAGATTATTGCAAAAAGTTCCTCGAAGAACAAAATATTTCAAACTGAACCAAGTATGGTTGGTCGGGGATAGAAACCCACTAACTGTAGTTGGTCGACAAGAAGAATTTATTGACCTTATTTGGTCGGATACATTTTATAAAGACAAAAATTTACCAAGTATGGTTAGTCGGGGATAAACTCTCACTAACTATAATTGGTCGGCAAACATTATTTAACAACCTTGGTTGGTTGGAAAAATTTTAAATATTTTTATACTCATTACTTTATTATTAAGTGATCGAGCAACGTTACTACTACTTGTAACTTCTTTATTACTAAGTTGGTCGATGAACAACACAATATTGTTATACATATGCACACATGTAAAGTATTTTACAAGACAATAGCAATTAAGATTGCGAATAAAAATGAAAGTCTTTCATTAAATTCAAAAAACAAAATACATTGAGAATGAAAATGTATACTAACTATTACATTGAGATTCCTATTCTATTGGTTTCTTTTCCTTCTACTTTTGAAACAGGTTCCTCGCCAGCAGGAGGATCATCTAAAATATAAGGGGAGTTTATGAAGTTAAGACTTTTCAACATTCTGATATTCATCACAGATGATCTATCCGAGAAGCATTAGCTCATTCCCGAGAAGCACTTGCTCGTCCTTGAGAATCACTTGTTAGTCCCCCATAACCTCTTGCTCGTCCCCGAGCAGAGGTAGAAGTCAAAATCAGCATCTACAACACTGAGATCTTTGCTACTACTGTCTCGACCAGTAATGAAGAAGAATTTATGTGAAAATATTTCAAAGTCCACCACTAGCTTGGTACTAATCAGATTGAAGAGTTGGGTTCAAAAGCTATATGTTACTCGACAACGTAGTCAGATAAGCATAAATCAGAAAAATCAAGCACGTGAAGTTAGCACTCAGTTGCTCGACACAGGAAGCAGTTGGTAGGATGGCAAACCAATCAACATACTTGAAGATTATGACAAGCTACAAGTTTCATAATATGGCATGGCTGCATCCAAATTCCCAGGGGTGGTACATAGCACACGAAGTTCCTCTAAAGAAAGATTAGCAACCATCGATCAGCCTGCATCATACTTCGTCCAGGAGATAATGAACTTTATGTTGAACAAATCAAGAAGGTAGATCAAGAATTTCACGAGCACCGAGCAACATTGCAGAATAAATACTCCATCCTTTCAAGTAACCCATCAAGCATGAAGCATTGGGGGCTTCTGTTGATACCAAATTTAATCTGCTGACGTGGACCAATAATAAGAAGACACGTGTCATTCTACACGGAACAATAACAACGAGGAAGTTTATTTCCCCCGACCAAGTCATGTTCGCTCCGAGAAACAAGGATACCC
Source organism: Sambucus nigra (assembly GCA_949130495.1). Taxonomy (NCBI): domain Eukaryota; kingdom Viridiplantae; phylum Streptophyta; class Magnoliopsida; order Dipsacales; family Adoxaceae; genus Sambucus; species Sambucus nigra. The sequence goes on from OX422216.1 coordinate 484,765,569, forward strand.
CGAGGAACTACAACACTCCGAGGAACTCCAGCGCTCCGATGAACTCCTGAACGACGAGCAACTAAGGCGGTTCGAGCTGCATCTCGACCACAGCATTGATTGCCAGATAACCAACAGTTCAAAACTGTTCATTGACTGCTTATCATCTTGACGCACACGCTTGAAGAACATTAAATGAGTTACCCTTTCAGATGATAGCCTCAAGGACCTTTCATATGTATATCATTTAATGCACCACCCTTTCATATGTAAGCCTCAGGGCTATAAATACCTTGTATCATCCTCATTCAAGGGGGACCGGAATTTCTTGAGAGAACTTGTAATCAAGAATTTCACAAACACTCAGCAATAACATAACAGTGGACGTAGGCTTTATTCCTAGCCGAACCACTTTAAAAATCTTTGTCTTATTTATTTATCTGTGATTGAAAAATTAGAGCGATCTAGTTTTTTACATCAACAACGCTAGAATTATGTCTAGAAGAAGAATGATGGAGCATCTACATCCATACCATTTGAGAGTTCAAAGACTAGTTGTGGATTGAATAAATTACCTGTAAGATTATATTTTTACATTTTAATTTTATGAATTGATTTACAACAAGGAAATGTGTCTAATTATGATTTATATGTGCATAAACAGGTTAAGAGGGCCCCTCCCACCCTACAACAATCTTGAGGTTATATTTACATAATACTTGCACCTTATTTTGGGATAACGTATAGAGGTTTGCTTTTTTTGTGTGTGTGAATATTTGTGAAGTTTAGTGTGTGGAGGTTAGTTTTATAGTTATTGAAGTTAATACTTTTTTTTGTAAAACTTTATATTGATAGGCCAATAGTTTTTTTTCTAAAACTTTATATTGATAGTGCACATTTTGGAAAGAAACGTCACTATCATTATGTTAGGTAGTTGGGATATCAATGAAATCTATTTATGCATTACAACATGTTCTTGTGTTTGATTCCATTTATTAATAGTATGAGTTGGAGTGCATTGGATGAATGATAATTAATTTGTATTTCCACTTCTTATGTATTGCCCATAATTTTCTCTTATTTTCAGGTGAAAATGGGAGGATCTTTGTTGAGACAAGATGTGCTATACAAATGGTAATGAAAACATGTATGCTTTAGCATGTAATTTGAGGCTTTTGGCGGCAAAAGTCGGATGGAAAAAACTTGTTGTGCTGTAACTTTTGTTCCAGCTATTCACTTTGTTAAATGTTAACAAATCATTGACATAATATTTTATAAGGCTATAATTTCTTAGTTTGGGGGCTAAATTGGTCAAATTTTATGTTTGAGGACTGAATTGGTACAACAAAAATATTTTAGGGGCCATATGGGTTAAAAATATTTTCAAAAAATCCAAAAGAGGTCAAGAGTTAGGGGGTGCGTGGGGTTGGGGTTGAGGTTGGGGTTGGTGTGTTATTTAATAGAGCCATGAAGGGGGAACTTACCACATATCTGTCCCGTTGCCATTTGTATATGAAATATTTTATTCAATCAACTCATACTATTAAAACACTTTAGGTCAAGTGGAGAAGCGTTACTCACATATTATGTGATCGACGTATACTTTTAAAGCTGAAGGGAAACTTCCATAAAATGACCATTAGACTTGTTATGTTATATGAGACGGAGTATTGAGAAACCAAGAAGAAAAATGTGTATAAAATGAGTGTGACGAAGATACGGATATTAAGATGGATATGTGGAAAACTCAAAATGATAAAATTAGAAATGAACTTATTCTTGAAAGAATTTTGAGAGAAAATCAGTTTTGATAGTTACGACATGTCAAGCGTAGACTAATAGATGCACCCGTAAAAAAAAGTAACTTAGTTAGAATTGTTGGTAACTATAGGGGTAAAGCTATACCTAAATTAAATTGACGAAATATAGTAAAAAATGACATGATATCATGTGATTTAACTAATAATACTTTGTTGAACATAACAAAATGAAAAAATAGGATTCATTTAGTCGACCCCAAGTTGGAATTTTTTTGGTTGAGTTGAGTATATCTTATTCTTTTTTTCTTTCAATTTTTAGAATTAAATATATCATAATATAAGTCTATAAAAAAATTATATATATTTGTAAAGCTCTCGAGTAGATCTATTAATAGATAACTATATGATCCCTTGATTTCAATTAATGAGGCATGTGGAACTCACCTAACTTGGGTGTGCCACCCTGCCTATTTAAATAAAGGGTGGCGCCTAAAATAAAATAAGAATATTAGACTGTCTCATTCTTAGCATCACCGTCGAAAATCAAATTAATTACTAATAACTTATTAAGCCCGATGTCAAATGTTAAAAACTTATTGACTTTCCATAAATAAACTTTCCATCATACGACAAACCATTCCAAATAATTTAAATACACATTCACCACACGAATGAAATAAATGCTGAGAGATAAAATAAATATTTTAACCGAAAACTCTCGGTAGATCCCAATACAATAATCCGAATTAAAGGGCGATATGCCCTGAATAAATAACTAAATATGAAAATCCAATCTAAATAGCAAGCAAGGATAAATGCATCTAGTCGAGGCTTGCAGTCATCCACCGCTGCTTTAACATTGTTTGATAAAAAAGATAACTATGCCCGGGGCACCTAAAAGTTTTTTTAAAGTATTTTTAATACAGGTCAGAGCCCAAAATCATTTGAAAATATTTTTCAAGTATTTAAAATGCAATGATGGAAATGCAACATAATTGTTCATATTTAAACTGGTGTCACACTCACATGAGATAATTCTCGCCCCTCATTTATAATGCGCACCCAACAGATGTATTTTAACACCCTAATTATGCTACCTTGCTTGACAAGTACCATCACTTAATTTACCCCCAAATGCTAAACTCCTAGCCAAACTATCCTACACGTAGTTTACTTTGCTTTAATTCTCAATGAGTTGTCACATAAGCTAAATATTTACAATTCTCAAATATAAACTTATCATTTACCGATTCACATAACTACACACTAGTTATAACTTTAATGTTCATGCACATTCGTTTAATTCACACATATACATATAACACTCTTATATATGTATACACATATCACATATCGTACACACACACACACACACATATATATATATATATATATATATTACTCTCTCTCTATATATATTACTCTCTATATACGTATAATCGCATACCCAGAGTTGAGACCTTGTGAACGCATTCCCTAGCATGTTACCAGGCCCAGGTATATCACATACCACTCCTTGGCCACCAGGTCGAAATCTTTCCACCGAACTCAAATCGTAAATGCATAACTGGAGGTGATCATATACATACATTCATGGGTCATAACCATACCACATTACATCACCAAACTCTAAACTCAAACACAGTGGTTATACAACAATCCTATGATCTGGGGATCTGACCCAACACCTACTGGTCACACCAGGGTTGGCGGCCCACTACGCGCAACCTCCAAATGATAGCATCCATATAGTAGGTATGTTTTACATATATCAATCACACACACACACACACACACACACATAACTATATATATATATATATATATATATATATATATATATATATATATAACGTGTGTAAATCTTTCGTAGCACTAGCCCACAATTCCCGAGTCTACTCCCGACTCCCGAATATTCAAGTATTCACTTATATAAATTTCTAAATATCATAATTATGGCCACTAAGCTATTCTTCTCTAGCTCGTAGCCTAACTCTTTCCAAACTCCCAGCCCAATTTCACAAATTACATCTCGAGTGTCATTTACCCTAAATCACCTATATTCCCATACCCGAATTTTATTCCCGTCTAACCTTAGGTAGGTTATAGTATCTCCTATGACTTTGTAGAAGTCCTAAATCACTTATAGAACTTAAATAACCAAGACGAACCCTCAATGGCTTAAAAAAAACTAAAAAGTAAAAAGCGGGATAGCCCTGCCCAACGAACCAGTTTGCAAGGCCGCTCGAACCGTTTCAATGGGCAAAACCGATTCTCCCCTGCTCAACAAACTGGTTCAGTTCCCCTGAGAAGTGAGCCAAACTTTGATGGGTTTCTTCTTCCTCCCATCCATCATATGAACAACCAAAATTATTCAAACCCAGAATTAAACTTTCCTATTAATCCCAAACGTAATAGTACATAATTTTTTACGTTTAGATTCACTCGAAATCATATCAATTCAAGGAATTTATCATAGTTTATCACAAATAATTTACTTCTTAATTCTAATTCGAGATTACATCAATTCTTATATTAACCATTAAAGATCACATATTTTTAACATGCATCATCTCGAATTTTTTATGGGATTACAATCAAATTATTTCTCTATAATTTCATTCCTAATTTTTTTTGTTTTACATGTAAACCCCACCCCAAAATATGTGTTCCTACAACAACTTTGATATTAAATATTGAAACTACAAGAACCATAAAAGCAAGATAAAGACTTGCCTTTATATTGTAGAGAGTCAGATTTCTTCTATATGGATCTTCTCTACACAATAGTTCTAGGCCCGGAATTACTCCAATTCTCTCCTGGAATGATCCTCTTCACTTTCACTCTTGAGTTTTGCCTTCTTTTTTCTCTTTTCTCTCAACTATAACTCTTCTAGGATGGTGGAATGGCTGATCAATCCATCCAACTTCCACAAATATAACTCCAATCTCAAAATTAGGCTAAGTGTTATGTATAAAATGACCTAAATGCCCTTATACGAGTTCCATTTAGCCTAAAGTGCTCGAAATCTCATTACAACCTCCGGGTATCTAATTCTGATGTTGGAACACGTTGACCCCCAGTTATAAAATTCTTTAAAAATAATTTTCTAAAGTGCGTAATAGGATGGTTAAACTAAATACAACCTACAAAGTTTTATTTTTTCAAATTAAAATTTCTTCACAGATTAAAAATACAACTAAAATTCAATTTGAGAAATTTTAACTTTAAGCCCAAAAATAACTTAATCCAGTCCTAAAAATTTGCCTACACAAATTAATTTTTTTTGCAATTTAGGCCAAACTAATTTTTATCAAATTAATATCTTGACTAGAATTAACTTAATCTAAAATTTCACCCAAACAAATTTTAGCACCAAATTGAACTTTAGTGTGATAAAACCCACTTTTATCTTGAATTACCTAAGCGTGCATTCTAAGGTGATTTTGCACGATAAATAGAAATAAATCACACTACGCCGCGATGTACGAGGAAAAAAAATCTCGGACGACCCCTAGCCATAAGTCCACTAAGTAGGGAATTTTACAAATATAAGATAGATGACTTACACAACTCAACTCGACTCGACACCTTCAAGCCCCTGACGTGTCTTCTTATCCCACCCTTTGCTTAGCTGACAATCTCGGACTCCACCGGAACCTTGGACTCCTCCAATAAAGCTTTTGGACTCTGTCAACTGATATTTAGCCTTTTTACGTATATGTCATTGTGGGGTAAAGGCGGTCAATCAAAAATCCCTTTTGGTACCTACAAACACACTAAAAATGTATATTGACAAGTAAGGGGTCAATCCGCACTCTCTATTGTGGACAAGAGCAAAATGAAGACTAAGTATGATTTTTAAAATAATTTTAAAGGGATATTTATACTACTAATTATGAATTAAAAATTGAAACTACACTAATAAATAAAGAAAATGATAAAGAGAGCTAAATATGAGAATACAATAATTATGAGATAATTCAAGGGATTAAACTTCACCACTTAACCTTTTTATTTTCATTAATTAGTTTGTCTATTTGAAATACCTCAAAACATATATAAATTCACAAATCAACTATCGTTGCAAATATAAATTTACATATAGCCTTTTTTAGAAAATTAATATCTAAATTTCACATACTCACAAAAATTAGATTTAAACATTATTTTAATAAATCACCCGCTAGGGAAAATCTACTAAAAGTATTTTAAATCATTACAAATTACATTTTTAGAGTGGAGAAATTCGAACTATAATATTATTTAAAAATTTTCTATTTCTTGTTTAATTAACAAATAAATATTATAATCTGAATTTCCAATTTTCTCTCGAAAATAATTCACCCTCTCTCGAAGCGTAAATAAAAATTATAAAATATTAACACTAATATTCAAAGGGGATAATAAATAAACAAAAAAAAAATTAAGTTAAGGGTTCCATCTCACCCCTTGAATGGGGTATTTAGCCTCTCATTATGGTATTATTACATATAAAATGTAATGACACAATATGAGGTATACAAAATAAAATAGAGTGAGAAAGAAAATAAATAAATCAAGTCTCCTAGAGTTTGATATTAAATTCCCAAACTTGATATGAATTGTAACTCACAAATCTGAGTTTTACACTACAAAAAAATATAACTCAACTCACAGTTTGTGTCTCACAATATATTCTGGCTCACTCAAGTCACTAAAAAAAATTATAAAAGAAGAAATAATTTTTTTATACAATCTATAACTAGAAATAAGCTAAAAAAATGGAGCTCCTAAAATAAAATAAAATGTTTCTCTCAAAAATACTGTCCCATCTTCCTCTCTATCTGTCTCCCCTCTTTAAAATGAAGAGAAGGTCTTCTTCAAATCAGTAGTCGCGTGGGAGCATAAGTCTAGGGAGTATTGTACATAATGGGTTTGCAGGAGATTGGTACATTTACAGTTGATTACGGTGGAAGACTCGAGCTGGGTTGGAGGGGGATCGATGGGATATGGAGGCTTAGGACTGTTGGTTTTGGCAGGTGAGTAAATCGTTTTGGCTTGGGACAAAAAGGAGATGGGTCTTGAATAGAAATGGGTTGGATGTCCGTGTTTGACTTGGGTTCGGGTTGTGGCTATAGCGGGTTTTTGCCCTGGGTACGATTTTGGGTTGGAAGGCAGGCGGGGGTTTGGGTTTTTGGTTGTAGGTCCAGCCATGGGTCAGTCAAGATTTGCAGGTCGGCGACTGGTTAAGGGTATTTGGGTTTTCGGATTTGGGTAACTGGAGGTCACGACCGGGTATAGAGGGTTGCGTGGACTGAAGTTTCCGGAGATGGGGTCAGAGTTTGGGGGTAGTGGGGATCGGGTAAGGTCGAATTCCGGTGGGTATATCAACGGGTTGGTCGTGATGGATTATGGTTGATTTAAAGAGAGAGAAAATGAGGTTTAGTTGGGAAGATGATGAATAGGGAATAAGGGTGTGAGGTTTATGTCAATGGAGTTTTGGTGTTTGGAGAGAGAAACGTAAGTGGTGAGAGGAAGAAGAAGGTGGGGGACTTAGGTGTAGTGAGGGCGTGTGGTCTTAGGGTGTGGGTGAGTGGGATGTTAGGGTGTACAAGTGTGTATGAGGGTTAGAGTGTGTGTGTGTTAATTTGTACCCAATTAAAAAAAATAAAAATAAAACTAACAAAACTAAAAAAATAAAATTCTACGCTAAAAATAAAAAGACTAAAAATAAATAATGAACCAAACTTAGTAAAATAAGAAATAACAAAACTAACTAATACTAAAAACTAAAAATCAAATAAAAATAAAACTCACTAAAAAACTAAAAAAAAAAAGATAACAAGACACACAATACAAGCTCTAAAAACTAAACACGACTCAAATAAAAATTAATAAAAATAAAATAAAACAAAACAAAACAAAACAAGACAATTATAAACTAACAAAAAATAACGGAAAACAAATATTCGATGCACTAAAATAAATCCTGTAAAAATAAAATAATAAAAATAATAACTACAAAAGAAGTAAAAATAAAACTTAAAGTCCTAAAAATATAAAATCTAGCAAAACTAAAAATAAAGACTAAAATTAAAAACTAATAAAAATAAAAAATAAGAAGAAATAGAAAATAAATTCTAGAAAAGTCTAAATAAATATAAAATAAATCCTAAAAATAAAAATGAATTAAAATAAAAATCTAGAAAAATAATAAAGGTACAGATTCAATACACACAAGCTCGGGTGAAGGTTTGGGCTAGGTTTAGGCTCGGGTAAGGTACGTGATTGGGAAATTAGCTCTATTTGAACTGCAAATTGGCTCGAAATAACGCTTTTGACACCGCAACTGTAATTAAACCTGCACATTAAACATTTACGCATATAAGACCCAAATTATCGAGAATTAGCAACAAAATACATCTATTCGGGTTATAAAATGTATACTTTTGGGTGCTTATCACAGCACCCCCAAACAGAGCGTTGCTAGTCCTCGAGCAAAAAGATAGAGAGAAAGAAATATAAGAAATCAAAAGTGTACGACTTTCGCGGGCACTTGCGATTGCACTTAGCATGTGCAATAAGCCTTTAAACCTATAGGTTGCCCTACAGAACGAGTTTTGTCTCGTGATGATTCGTACAGAATATACCCACAAGATTCTTTATTTGCAAACGACAATCAATCTCTTATTAGACATAGAATAATCGCACGATCCATCATGAGATAAATATTTTGAGAAATACAAGCTAAAAGTGCATAAAAAGTTGACTAAGTGAATACTCAAGGCACATCCTTCCTAGAACTCATGTGTGTGGTGTGAATCAGTCAAAACAGGTCGAGTATTATAAGAGTAATTCCTAGATTGCATTTTTCGAATCAACGCTTCAACTTCAAAATCTCACGGATATCTCTCTCTCAAATGAACTCACGAGATTAGGGTAAGTGTATCGCTCTTGTCTGTGAGGGGGTGAATAAATGTAAGAAAGTTCAAACGTCTCACACACACATAAGAAAGAACGAACAATGAAAGAAAAATGATCTCATGAAAGAATGCTAATCACTATAGTGAGAACGTCGAGTTATTCACCACGTTGATTTTCATTTACCCGACCACCTAGGGGAAATATGGATGTTTATGGGTGAGGGGGAAATGAAATGGGAAAGATGGAATAAGACGAGGTAGGGTAGGATGGTGATATGATGGATGGATATGCGAGAAGAGTGTTCTATAAATGAGGAACAAATGCCTTTATTACACAAGAACAAACTACAAAATTTCTTTTTCTTTACCCTTTTCTCTTTTTCTTTTTCTCTTCTATTTTTTTTTTCAATTTTTTTTTCAAATTTTCTTTTTCTTCTTTTTTCTCTTTTTTTTTTCTTTTTTTCTCTTTTATGCTCTCTACACTGAAGACATTTTACATTTGGGAAAACACTATTTTTCTCAAAAATGAAAAATGATATATGAATGGAGATGATATGTGATGTATATGGATGGGGAAAATATGGGAAGGTAATGGATGAAGTGAATGGGTGAAAATCTAGTGATCAGGACAAATTTTAGGACACCTGTTTCTTACAACTCGAATATGATGTCGTTCTCAGTGATCAAGCCAAAAATGAAGAATAATAAGATCATACAATAATTTAGTGCGGACCCAAAAGAAGTTGAATCAACTTGTGACTCGGAGATTGTGTAAAAAACTACGAAAGGGTGAAAGGCACAAGTCTCACAAGCTAAAGTCTACACTAGTGATCCTTAAGGTTTTCTTGAGAATTGTAATACTCTTCAACTCTAAATCGTATTAACGTGATGCGTGCTCAAATTTTGTTGAGTCTAGAAATTCATGGTGCAAAATGCCTTGTTACGTATTACATAAGCTATTTATAAAAAATAAATCCTTTAACTTACTTCCTAGACTTAAACGATGGATGATAGAAAATTCACATCAATGAGTGAGATGAAAGAAACGACACGAAATTTTAAAAATCAGGTTTAAAAATCAAAATTTGTCAAAAGAGATACGATTTTGATAAAATTCCCCACCCCCAAACAAAAAGGAACATCGTCCTCGATGTTAAGTAAAATGATTTTTAAAATTGAGAGCATAAGGTGGAAAGAGATTACCAGAATCAACCGCTAATGAAGTGGACAAATGTAGCCAAAAATAAACCTGAATAAATGATTAAAAAAAATAATGTGTACGAGTCTATAAACATGATAAAGCATTGTGTGGTGTGAAACGCCACCCCCAAACAGGATGAGAGTCATACAAGAAACGGCGGACTACCTCCCGGTAATGCTAAGTTTAACGTTTTCAACCAAACCAAACCATTCTCACCATAAAGATAAGATCTATGAAAGTGCGGGGCGGCAGAAAAATTGGGTGATGAGAATCACCCCCAAACAAGACTGAAGCGCCAGTCTTGTTGGATAAAGGCTAAAAAGGGTCAATGCACTTGTATGGCAAAGTGCATCACACGATGCAAAGCATCGGTAGACCATGGGTGGGTGGGTATTAGGGTAAGGGTGAGGGTGAATAGGCACCGGTCACGAGCCTTATTGAGTCGAAAGGTGAGGGAAATGATGGACCTATAAGAATAGTGCTCAAGTTGGATGGGAAGGCAGAATGGTGGAGGTGGACACAACTTGCTACAAACATGTGAAAACGGAGAAAACTCGTATGAAGTGTGTGGAGTGGGGCCAAGTTCATCATACACGGAGGGATCGCCTTCGTGATGGACAAATGGTTGATACTCATGGGGTGCGTAATGAGGGAACTGATAAGGATGGGGTGCGTTTGAATGCCATGACGACTGTTGGAACGTGTGAGAATCCGCAACAAGGGGTTGGGATTCATATTGCGTGAGAGGGTGATCGATCCGCCACGACTAGCTTGGTTGCTCACACCACTCTGTATTAGATATGTCAGGATAATAAGCCAAAGTGGGTTCCGAAACAATATCAGATGGATACACATGTTCCATTGTGGGTTCGGATGGATAAGGAAGGTACGAGCACTCATGGGACAAGTGATTGGCGTAATAACAATAGGTGCACGATGAATATGGGAAATGGCTAAAGTCGTCCCATAAGGGATGTTCTTCGGCCATGACCGAACGGATAGGGGAGAAAAAGGTTTCTCAAAATATATTTTTGGCTTTTTATTTATTTTTATTTTTTTTAATTTATATATATATATATATATATATTTTTTTTTTTAAAGAAAGAAAATCTTTTTGGGTTTTTGAAGTTTTTTGAAAAGGAAGGAAAATATTTTTGAATTTTTTTTATAAAAAGTAAAGGAAGAAAGTGTTTTTTGATTTTATAAGAAAAAATGAAAAATATTTTGATTTTTTTTCAGAAAGGGATAAAAGTGGACTCGATATGAAACACACACTAATGGAGCACACGAAAACCGACTACCAAAGGATTAGAATTAGAAACGTACAAGCAAGGAAAAATCCTAACTAGCACGTAGCCAATTTTTATATTCAATTAGTTGAATGGGTAGTTAAATTTTAATTACTCTGTAGGCAAGAAAAAACATGGAATCTTATACGTCGTCTCAAGAAAATTGTGCCCCTACCTGGCCTGCTAGTTGATTGATTTTAATTAAGTGATGGCACGGGTTAACAAGCAAGTGGAGTTAAGTGACTGAGTCGGGTGCTGAAATCCCTTCTCGTTTTAATGACCGGGTTTAGGTCTTAAGTCCAATTAATTCATCAAACCATTCAAAGTAAGACTATGTAAAAAATAAATTCACATAAGAGCATGTAGTCAAAAAATAAATGGACTCGCTAACAAGAGATGTGCGAGTGATAAAGAAATGTACCTCCTACGGCTCTTACACACGTAGGGTGAAGACCGAGTTGAGTCGACCGGGGGGAATTTCGCCTAATGTCAGTCGTCCCTGGGAGTCTTACGGACCCAAAGTAGAGAGGCTTCAAAATTCCACTCCAAGGGGGCTCTCTCTCTACCTCGTCCCGTTTCACTTTTTGCTTTTTTTTTTAAAATTTATTTATTTATTACAAATAATTGGTGTCCAAAGCACCCCGAATAAATGTACAAGGCCGCAATATCCTAATACAAACAATCTATTTAAAAATAAAAAAAATAAAAAAATATATACAAATGAACAAATGTACAAGTCTTCAAAACGCTCCTCAACTCAAAAAGTCGGCAACGTCACTTTGTGAAAAGTCAATCACCAAAGTTTGAGCAAAGTCCAACGCTTAAAAAGCCGGCAACGACACCATTTGATATTTAGTTTTTTTACGTATATGTCATTGTGGGGTAAAGACGGTCAATCAAAAATCCCTTTTGGTACCTACAAACACACTAAAAATGTATATTGGCAAGTAAGGGGTCAATCCGCGCTCTCTAATGTGGACAAAAGCAAAATGAAGACTAAGTATGATTTTTAAAATAATTTTAAAGGGGTATTTATACTACTAATTATGAACTAAAAATTGAAACTACACTAATAAATAAAGAAAATGATAAAGTAAGCTAAATATGAGGAGACAATAATTATGAGATAATTCAAGGGATTAAACTTCACCACTTAACCTATTTATTTTCATTAATTAGTTTGTTTATTTGAAATACCCCAAAACATATATAAATTCACAAATCAACTCTCGTTGCAAATGTAAATTTACATATAGCCTTTTTAGAAGATTACTATTTAAATTTCACATACTCACAAAAATTAGATTTAAACATTATTTTTAAAAATCGCCCGTAAGGGAAAATCTACTAAAAGTATTTTAAATCATTAAAAATTACATTTTTAGAGTGGAGAAATTCGAACTATAATATTATTTAAAAATTGTTCATCTCTACTTTAATTAATAAATAAATATTATAATATGAATTTTCGATTTTCTCTCGAAAATAATTCACCCTCTCTCGAGGCATACATACAAATTGTAAAATTTTAATATTAATATTCAAAGGGGCATAATAAATAAACAAACTAAAAAATAAAAACAATTAAGTTAAGGGTTCCATCTCACCCCTTGAATGGGGTATTTAGCCTCTCATTATGGTGTTATTACATATAAAATGTAATGACACAATATGAGGCATACAAAATAAAATAGAGTGAGAAAGAAAATAAATAAACCAAGTCTCCGTGAGTTTGATATTAAATTACCAAACTTGACATGAATAGTAACCCACAAATCTGAGTTTTACACTATACAAAAATATCACTCAACTCACAATTTGTATCTCACAATATATTGTGGTTCACTCAAGTCACTAAAAAAGACATTATAAAAGAAAAAATAAACTTATTATACAATCTTTAACTAAAAATGAGCTTAAAAAAAAAGCTCCTAAACTAAAATGTTTCTCTCAAATACTGTCCTATCTTCCTCTCTATCTATCTCCCTTCTTTAAAATGAAGAGAAGGTCTTATTCAAATCCGAAGTCACGTGGGAGCATAAGTCTAGGGAGTACTGTACATAATGGGTTTGTAGGAGATTGGTACAGTTACAGTTGATTGGACACGGTGGAAGACTCGAGCTGGGTTGGAGGGGGATCGATGGGATATGGACGCTTGGGACTGTTGGTTTTTGCACTTTGGGTTTTTGCAGGTGAGTAAATCGTTTTGGCTTGGGACAAAAGGGAGATGAGTCTTGAATGGAAATGGGTTGGATGTCCGTGTTTGACATGGGTTCGGGTTGTGTCTATAGCGGGTTTTTGCTCCGGGTATGGTAATGGGTTGGAAGGTAGGTGGTGGTTTGGGTTTCGGGTTGCAGGTCTGGCCATGGGTCTGCCGCAATTTGCATGTCGGCAACGGGTTAAGGGTATTTGGGTTTCCGGGTTTGGGTAACTGGAGGTCGAGACCAGGTATAGAGGGTTTGGTGGAATGAAGTTTTCGAAGATGGGGTCGGAGTTTGGGGGTAGTGGCGATCGGGTAAGGTCGGATTCCGGTGGGTATATCAGTGGGTTGGTCGAGATGGGTTATGGTTGATTTAAAGGGAGAGAAAAATGAGGTTTAGTTGGGAAGATGATGAATAGGGAATAAGGGTATGAGGTTTGTGTTAATGGAGTTTTGGTGTTTGGAGAGAGAAACGTAAGTATGTGAGAGGAAGAAGAAGGTGGGGGACTTAGGTGTAGTGAGGACGTATGGTCTTAGGGTGTGGGTGAGTGGGATGTTAGGGTGTATAGGCGTGTATGGGGGTTAGGGTGTGTGTGTTAATTTGTACCCAACTAAAAAAAATGAAAATAAAAATAAAACTAACAAAACTAAAAAAAATAAATTTTACTCTAAAAATAAAAAAACCAAAAATAAATAATGAACCTAACTTAATAAAATAATAAATAACAAAACTAAACTAATACTAAAAACTAAAAATCAAATAAAAATAAAACTTACTAAAAAACTAAAAAAAAAATAAAGATAATAAAACACACAATACAAACTCTAAAAACTAAACACGACTCAAATAAAAATTAATAAAAATAAAATAAAATAAAACAAAAGAAAATAATTATAAACTAACAAAAAATAACGAAAAATAAATATTCGACGCACCAAAATATATCTTGTAAAAATAAATAAAATCTAAATAAAAATAAAAAACTACAAAAGAAGTAATAATAAAACCTAAAGTACTAAAAATATAAAATCTAGCAAAACTAAAAATAAAGACTAAAATTAAAAACTAAGAAAAATAAAAAATAAGAAGAAATAGAAAATAAATTCTAGAAAATTCTAAATAAATCTAAAATAAGTCCTAAAAATAAAAATGAATTAAAATAAAAATATAGAAAAATTATAAAAGGTACAAACTCAACACACACATGCTCGGGTGAATGTTTGGGCTAGGTTTAGGCTCGGGATTGGGAAATTAGCTCCATTTGAACTGCAATTTTCCTTAAAATAACGCTTTTGAAACCGCAACTATAATCAAGCTTGCACATTAAACATTTACACATATAAGGTCCAAATTGTCGAGAATTAGCAACAAAAATACATCTATTCGGGGTATAAAATGTATACTTTTGGGTGCTTATCAATAACCACACACAGTTCCTTTCACCTTATGAGCACGCCGCAACGGAAACTGTCTCCTTTTTGGGGTAGAGATGGAACCCAAACTTTCTCTCTATAAGGATGAGAATGAACCAGGTACCAAATAAAACTCAATGCAATAGCTATACATGTAGAGATACTTGGAATTCGAAACTAAACAAATTGGGTGTATACTTTTGTGTTTTGGAAGGATTTAAGCCATCTAATTTAGACACACAAAAGGGACTTTTCTAAACATTAATTTTCTCTCTAAAAAACTCTCAAAGGATTGTGAAAAGTCTTTTTAAAAATTCTGTTCTGAAATGGTTAAAAACTGTCAAAAGAAAGTGGGGACAAAATAGTGGAAAAATGCAAAAAACAGCCAAAAATTATCGAAAACAGTTCCCTCCAGAATTGTCATTCGAACGACATTTCGTTCGAACGACAATTCTGACGATATGTCAGTGCTCAAAAGGGAAACTCGTTGGCAAAACTCATTCGAACGAAAATCTCGTTCGAACGATATTTTTGAACGAAAAAACAGAATATAAATTTTTATTTTAAGCCCATAAAACTTTTATACCAAGTTAAAAATATAAAATCATTTTAAATAAAACTTGCCCCCAATAAAAATTTCAAGTTCCTACAAATATATAAAAAGAATTCATACCTTAAGGAGCCTTGAAAAATATACTGTATAGGACGCAAAACAAGGCACTTTGAAACCCGACAAGATATGAACACTAAATTCTGGCCGGTACGTCTTCAACAACATTATACGTCATAGGCTTGAAAGAATGTACCATGAACATCTAACCTACGACTCAAATATTTTTGTCCGAAATTGAGCCAACACTACATAAGACTCAATTGGAGATTTGTGTCCTTACAAATTCCCCCTTTGGCAATTCCGGGACAAAAAACAAACAAAAATTCTAAAGGGCCGTCAAGCTCAACTAGACTAAAAAATATCCCACCCAAAAAGAAAAAATACAAGGTTGACTCAAAACCCAATGATGACTATCTTTGCCGATATAAAGATGCCGCTATAAATCCTGCAAACTTAAGCAAACCATTAAACGCAGAGGGAATATCAAAATATTAAATGCAATTAAAATAATTACTCCCCCTAAATTAATTCTCCCCTTTATTAAATAAATAACCTACTTACAAAGACGTCTCCCCCTAAGTTAAATCTCCCAAACTATGATACGATTACAATAGGATTAGATGCCATTTCTCCTCTATCATTCTCCCCATTTTTGTTCAGGAATAGACAAAGGTGATAGAATTAATTAAATACTCATTTCTCACCCATCTGAACGAAGTACCATTCCTCCCCCTAAAAACTATATTAGGGATATAAATATAGGAAATAAAGTAAAACATACATGAAGTGATAGGATCATTAAGGCTTAAGGGCAACCAAAATTTGAACTATTTCATACAAATATTAAAGGATACCAACTATGATGCAACAAACAAAATGATATCAATTTGAAAAATAAGGAACTAAGTATGAGATATCAAACCAAAATTTTGCAACAAGTTAGATAACAATTATGAATTAAAGCATAGGTGGACTAGCAAGAATGGCAAAGACACAAAACAAACACAATATCATATATATGTATACACAATAGATATAAAATATGCACAATCACACATATATAGATATAAACCCACAAATAACACAAAGTACAATACTATAAGTTTTCCACACTCTTATGGCATAAATGTGTCATATGGAACGAAAGTGAAGGAGTCTGAACTAGATACTAATGAAGTTAAAACCCAATCACTTAAACATGTTCACGGAGTTCTCATTTGATTGTAAAACTTTATCATCTAGATTGAGCATTATGTGACATGATAAAGTGAACTCATGAACAAACAAACACAATGCATACAAGACTAACATGTTGATGATTCTACAGACCAATAGAGTCATGACAATCAAAGCGCAACTAGGATAAAAGGACATCGTGCAAACCGTTGATATACCATTCAAACTCCCTCAAAATAAGCATATTATTTTTTAATGACTCTATCAAACTAAAAAAATATAGGCCTTGACTAAATATTTTCTTTTAATACCATATTCTTTTAGGCCTTAGGACCACGTATTTCTTTTAGGTCCATTCTAAATGGTGGCTTACTCGCAAAGGATAATTTTTCCTTTCGGAGCCCTTCCCCGTGCACATTCATATATCAATTTTTTTTATCACACAAATCTCACGTGCAACGGATTTAACATGCACAAATCCTCCTAGGTCACAAGATATGTAGATGACTAGATTGGTAGGAGAACACCTCACAAATCTCAAATATACATGTGAAGTTAAAATTTCAAAAGAGTTCGTGCATGTGTGTGAAAAGGCATATAAAAGCGAATCCATTAAGCAAGACAAACTTAAACTACTCCATGTAAGCATGATAAAGAAAATTTTAAGGATTAAAATTCTAACCAAAGGGTCTAACTACATGGTAATGGGATGGAGAATTCAAACACAAATATATGCCAGAAAAGGTGTGTAAAATCAAAATACACACAGAAGAAAAAAATATTTTTGAGTTTTTTTTAAAATTTTAACTAAACACAAAGATATTTACTCAAAAGACAAACACAAATCATTTGTATTTTTCATCAAGTGTAAATTACTCCTAAGATAAAACACAAATGATAAACAAAATCTTTTTGCATTTTTCAATTAATGCAAACAAAATTGAAAAGAATACAATACAAAAGATAAACAAGAATCATAATTCTAGCATGTGATTGATTATAGAGCATAGACTAGAAAATGATCAAACATGCATACAACTAACAAACATATATGATATAAAGCACAAAAGACTAAAGTATGCAAACAACTAACACATTCAACCTTTAGATTTAGCAAGGTAGTAAGGGAGGTATCATGTGAAAGTAAGTGAGAATAAAAAATCATATTTTATAAAGCTACCAAGTAGGATCTACTAACTCAAACTAATGAAGAGTGACACTCTCTAGGTTTAGGAATCATGGCTACCTCGGTTACTTTACTTTTGAATTTCCTATAAATTCTTTTAAAATCAAAACAAAACTTCCTAAGATGTCCTTTTCGACCACAATGTGAACAAGTAAAGACACGTCGAAAAGGGGTACCTAAGGATTGACCTCTAGAATTTTTCTTAGGTAATTCTCTCAAAACATTGGTTTTGGCTTTACGAGTAGACTCATTACAAGTATCGAAGCCTAAACCACAAGTGTCATTTTTGACTTGGATGGTTCCTAAAATTTTATCTAACTTAGTGGACCTACATTCCAAATCAAATTTGATCTTGCCAGAGTCCTTTAATTTTTCTTCTAATTCTAAAATATTAGACTCTAATAAAAAATTTCTCTCTTCGAATACGAGAAGCTCCTTTTTCATGGATTCCATTAACCCTCTAAGGCTATCTCTCTCGCCTTCTATATATTTAAGCTTCTCTCGAAGAGCTCTCTCTCGTGTTCTAAGGTCATCAACTAATGCACTTTCATCAACGACCTTGGCACAATCCCTCAAACTAGATTTTAACTTCAAATTAGCTATTTTTAATTTATTTGATTCTTCATATAATTCTCTAAAAGCTATTTGAAGTTCACTCTCTTCAACCTCCACATCACTTTCATTCTCTTTCTCTTCTACACTCTCACTACCATCATCTTTTTGAGCTTCACTAACAAAGGCCTTGGAAGTGTCATGTTTTAAGGTGTCATCGTCGGACAATATCTCACTCTCATTAAAATAACTAGCAATGAACGCAGTAAAGTTGCACTCAATGGGGGAATTGGGTCCCTCTTCCTTGTCACTATCACTAAGGGTTGCATTGAAGGAAATTGGTTGCTTACCCTCTCTCCTTAGTTTAATAGGGCACTCAAAAGCCCTATGGCCTTACCCTTCACAACCATAACATCTATTCGACTCATCCCTATTAAGATCTTCATAATGTTTTTTAGGGAATTTTTCGACTTTGTCATACTTTCATTTATCAAATTTCTTAAAATCCTTTTTAATATTATCTTTATTAAATTTAAGAAATTTTCTAAATTTTCTAGCGAACGTAACCATCTCATCGAAATCGATGTCACTCTCATCATCCGAAACTACCTTTACCTCCTTTTGGGCTTTCAAAACGACGCCCTTATCAATTTTCTTTTCATTTTTGGAGGGAAACATGTCTAGTTCATAGGTTTGTAAATCAGCTATGAGTTCTTCTAATTTCGTAGAGGCTAAAGTTGGTAAAGAATTTAACACAGTCACTTTAGGGATAAACCTATCAGGTAAAGACCTTAAAATTTTCTTTACAACTCGGTCGTCGGGTATTTTCTCTCCCAAATTAAAAGATGAATTAACTATATCGGAAAGTCTAACATAAAATTCATCAAAAGGTTTCAATTTCAAGCATTTTGATGGTTTGAAATTGAGTGGTGAGGTTTTGGAGTTTAGAAGCCTTAACGACACTAGTTCCCTCGTGAGTGAGTTGTAATATATCCCATGCTTCCATAGAGGTTTCACATGTCATGATACGTCAGAATTAATTCGGTGTGACTGTGCTCGGGAGTTAAAATTAGCGGACTTAAGTTCATTCTCACTCCAACGCTCAACGGGTTTTGGAACATGTTCATTTTCTATTAAACAAGTAGGTGGGTACCACATATTAACTATGGACAACCAAACCCTCTCGTCTATGGACTTTAGTGCCGAACGCATACGAGCATTCCAATATGTGTAATTAGAACCATCAAAAATAGGAAATTTTGAAAAAGGGGAAAATTCCATTTTTAAAAAAATTAAAAGGACCTTAACGAAATAAATTATCTCTCCTTCTCTGATACCACTTGTTGGAACACGTAGACCCCCAATTTTAAAATTCTTTAAAAACAATTTCCTAAAGTGCGACATAGGATGGTTCAACTAAATACAACCTACAAAGTTTAATTTTCTCAAATTAAAATTTCTTCACAGATTAAAAATACAACTAAAAATCAATTTTAGAATTTTTAACTTTAAGCCCAAAAATAACTTAATCCAGTCCTAAAAATTTGCCTACACAAATTAATTCTTTTTGCAATCTAGGCCAAACTAAATTTTATCAAATTAATATCTTGACTAGAATTAACTTAATCTAAAATTTAACCCAAACAAATTTTAGCACCAAATTGAACTTTAGTGTGATAAAACCCAATTTCATCTTGAATTACCTAAGCATGCATCCTAAGGTGATTTTTCAAGATAAAGAGAAATAAATCACACTACGCCGCGATGTACGAGGAAAACCCCAAAAGGGAAAAACCTCAGATGATCCCTAGCCATAAGTCCACTGAGTAAGAAATTTTACAAATACAAGACAGGTGACTTACACAACTCGACTCGACTCCTTTAAGCCCCTGACGCGTCTTCTTGTACCAACCTTTGCTTAGTCGACAATTCCGGACTCCACTGGAATCTTGGACTCCTCCAATGAAGATTTTGATCTCCGTCAACCACACACGGTGCCTTTCACCGTATGAGCACGCCACAACAAAAACTGTTTGTTTTTTGGGGTAGAGATGGAACCCAAATTTTCTCTTTATGAGGATGAGAATGAACCCGGTGCCAAATAAAACTCCAAGCAATAGACATATATGTAGAGATACTTGGAATTCGAAACTAAACAAATTGGGTGTATTTAAGCCATCTAATTTAGACACACAAAAGGTACTTTTCTAAACATTAATTTTCCCTCTCAAAATCTCTCAAAGGATTGTGAAAAGTTTTTTTTTAAAATTATGTCCCGAAATGGTTAAAAACTGTCAAAAGAAAGCGGGGACAAAGTAGTGGAAAAATGCCAAAAACTGTTCCCGCCAAAAATGTCATTTGAACGAGATTTTCATTTGAACGACATTTCGTTTGAACGACCCTTCTAATGATATGTCGGTGCTTAAAAGGGAAACTCGTGGGCAAAACTCGTTCGAACGAAAATCTTGTTCGAACGACAATCTCGATATAATTACATTTTCGAATTAAAAAATAGAATATGCAACTTTCATTTTGTGCCCATAAAACTTTTATACCCAGTTAAAAATATAAAATCATTTTAAATAAAACTTACACCCAATAAAAAATCCAAGTTCCTACAAATATATATAAAGCCTTCATACCTTAAGGAGCCTTGGAAAATATACCGTTGAGGACGCAAAATAAGGCACTCTGAAGCCCGACAAGATATGAACTCTAAATTCTGGTCGTTACGTCTTCAATAACTTTATACGTCGTGGCTTGAAAGAATGTACCATGAACATCTAACCTACGACTCAAATGTTTTTGTCCAGAATTGAGCCAACACTACGTAAGACTCAATTGGAAATTTGTGTCCTTACATTTGACTATCTCGACCCATGTCAGAACATCGGTGTACTAAAAATCACTATCTGAGTCACCTAATATAATTTTTTCATCTCATTCTCAAGAAGACACTACACGCGCGCGTTTTGCATATTTTTATTTACTTATCACACCACTATATATAATATCATAAAAATATTAATCCTTTTACTTGATAAGTTTCTCATTTTATTTAAATTATGTGCACATGTGTAATTTAAAAATGCTCAAAAATAAGGTTGTTATATACTTCCCCCCTTACAACGAAATTTTGTCCTCGATATTCGGTCATACCTGGTATAAAGAGCTCTGAATACTAATCTCGCATATCATCCTCTCGCTCCCATATCGACTCATTCGCATTATAATTCTTCTACTGAACACGAACCAAGAGCACCACCTTTGACCGTAACTTACGCTCACTACGATCCATAATATCAACTGACCTCTCCTCATACGAGATGTATAGATGTATATCAATCTCCTCCAAAGGAATTTTCCAATACCCCATCTCACTCCTCTAGTACTTTTCAACGACGACACATGAAACATTTCGTGAATAATCTACAGATGCTTTGGAAGGACAAATCTATACGCAATTGGCCCCATCCTCTCAATGATCAAGAAAGGCCCCACATATCTCGGTGCTAGCTTCCCTTTCTTCCCAAATAGCATATCTCCTTTCATAAGAGAGACCCGTAATAATACCTGGTCACTCACCTCCAGCTCTACGTTCCTTCTATCAGCATCTACGTAACTCTTTTGCTTGCCCTGATCTGTTTGTATATGGCCTTGAATTAGCTCAATCTTAGAAGAAGTGCCCTGGATTATATCCGATCGAAGAAGCTTGTTGTCTCCCATATCTAATCAATAATCATGCTAACTACATGATCGTCCATACAATGCCTCAAAGGCACCATGCCTATAGTGAATTGGTAAGAGTTATTATAAGAGAACTCTATCAGTGGAACGTACTACTCCCAACCTCTCCTAAAATCCAGCAAGCAAATCTTCAGTATATCCCCCAACATCTGATTAACCCTCTCAGTCCACCTATCTGTCTGCGGGTGGAAAGTCGTACTCAATCGCAACTCATTCCCCTTATCCTCCAGGAAACTTTTTAAAAAATGTGGAACGAAGTTCTTATCCTAGTCGGACACAATATTAATCGGTACCCCATGCAAACTCACTATCTCGACTATAAAACGTTGGGGGTACTATCTCATCATATAATCCGTCCATACTGAAAAAAGTGGACCACCTTAGTCAGGTGATCCACAATGACCCATATGGAGTCATGACCCTTCTGGGATGTCGGTAGCTGACTGAGCATAAATTCTTTTGAATTTATCCTCCTAAGTTGGTAGTTTTAGTACCTCGAACAATGTAATTGATTTGTTTTTATACCATATCATTGCTAATGACTTCTTCTAACAAGTACCCCGAGTTTCGTGTATTTCTTACTATTTTTACAGATATTTAGTGCCAAAGAGAACTCAAAACAGTGAAAGAAATCAATAAACGGGTAGTTGAAGGGCATTTTTGTAATTTTACATATATATTCCAGATGTGGGAAAAACTATAAAGTTGAAGAGATCTAAATTACAAGAACACTGGAAAAACCGACAGTCAAATAAGAGCTCTGGATAAAAAGATATGGCAAGTCAAAGTTGGAGAAAGAAAGTCAAAGTTGAAATTAATTCTGGAAGTTGAAGAGTTTCAACTCTTGAAATTTCTTGTATAATTACTTTTTATTAGTTGTAAAACGTGGAGAGGCATTGGAAAAGTCACATTTGGGTATTATAAAAAGCCAGAGTAATGAAGAGAGGAAGAGAGAGAGTTCCTTTTGGCATATACTTTTATATTTTCTTAGGATTTAAAAACCCTAGTTTGTAAGTTAAATAAGAGCTATTCAAGATTCAAGTTTCAAGTTTAGATTTTCTTCTTCTATTCAAGTAGTGCTAATTTATACTTTTTATTTCTTCCATATTGTAAGTTTAACTTGCTCTTGTAGCTTAATTTTGTTTCTCAATTTAAGTTTCTTTTCAATGCATAATAGATCTATGATTTCTTGAACATTTAGAATTTTGTTTTCATTTAATAAAATCATGTCTAGCTAAGATTTTTTTGGGTTGGTATGCATGAACCCATCCCAATGTAAATTACATATGTAGAAAGTAAAATTTAAATTAAAATTTTGAAAGAGTCGTGCAAGATAATTCTACGATCATTATAGGTCTTTTAATCTCTCTTGCCCTAGGTACTTAGGATGCTTAAGAATATAATGTGCGTAAAATTGTTTAGCACCGCTTTATATTTTCCTTTGATTTCATATGATGCGGGATTGAACCTCATATATGTAATGCTTAGGATCTATAAAGACTGAATTTATTCAAACTTCTAATTTATAATTTTAGTATTCTGCTAAGTAATTACTAAGGATTGGGGGATTGTATTCCCAACCTATTTTCCCTTCATTCTTATTAAGTCATTCTTAGTTAGTTAATTTTACTCACATAATTTATGCAGTAGTTTAATTTAGTTTGTATTTAGTTAGTATATTTAATCCCATATTCACATAATCATCTTTTCTTACATTTTTAAAGTTAACTTTAGGATTAATTAACCTACCTTATGTCATCAAAACGAGATCGTCCTTTTTTCCTGTGGATTCGATACCTAGACTCGCCGCTATACTCCATAAGAGTGTAGTTAAAGTTTAGGTTTTTGTATTGCGGTTGGAAGCCGATAACAATGATTAGCGTATTTACACGGACGCTCAATTTTTCCACTCGATCAAAACGGCACCGTTGCCGGGGAATTAGGTAGACTTTAGGTTAGGTTGGTTAATCCCGAATTTGACCTTAAAAAAAATCCAAAAAAAAAAAATAATCAGAAATATGGGTGTCACGTTTTTGAATTGCCCAATTTGAAATGTCTTACGTTAACTCTTTTGGTGGGTTTAATTGTTATGATAATAGTGAGGAGGAGGCGCTCAAGATTTATGAACATTGGATCAATATCACTAACAATGAGTCTCATAAATACAAGCCTAGTGCTATGGCCATCCAAATTTATCAAAAGGAAAGGCTTGACGAAGAAAGACTTGAAAAAGAATATCGGGAAAAAAATCGTTCTTGGGAGCAAGAGTTAGATGCATTATTTGAATCCAATGAGGATTTTTTCTTCCGATATTATTGAAGTTGAAGAATGTTTTCAACCAAATGAGGAATTCGAGGTGCTAGAACCAAGGAAGCCTACTTTGGAAGAACTTTTGCTTATTAGCAAAAAGAAATTTGATGACCTTGCTACTTCAGAGTTGAAAATTAGAGAAACTAGCAAGGAGATTGATGCTTATCTAGAAAGCTTAAAGGAGGGCGAGATTTGTGCTTCACCTAACACTTTTGAGGACAAAATCATTGAGAGTCATCCAAGTACTTTTGAATCTCAACCTTTTATAAATATTTCAAAATCTATTGAGGTTGAAGATCCTTCGTTTCCTTGTGTCCCCACTATTATCGAACCGTTAACTCTATCACAAGAATTGGATGAAAGTCTTGCGGACATTGACCCGATTCCTGAACGAGAATGTTTGTTTGAGATGCTTCATCTTATGGGTTATTGACTTACACGTGCACTACCTCCCGTTCCAATTGGAAAAAAATTGGGAGATGTATTGAATTTTGATTCCCATGAGTTGGTTGTAACTTTTGAAATAGTTAAAACATTTACCGACGAGGAATCTTTGCTTGGATTGGTTTCCAAGATAGATTCTTCCTTTTTGTGTGCCCCTCTTCCCATACTACTTGAAAAATATTTGGGAGGGGAATATTTTTTTCTTGGATCCCAATTGTATTTTTCACCCATCATCCCTTTAAAAATTTTAATTGGTGATGGTTCATTTTTTTCTTCTCACACATGCCTTCGGTTATTCAAACGGAATTCTTATTTTTTGGAAGGCATGCATGAAAATGAGGGTACACCGATTATCCCTCAAAGTCAAATTGTATATTGGGTGGACCCTCAAATTTTTCGACTTCTAGTGTATAACTTATTAGAAGTTCAAATCGTAGGTTGTACATGATTAACTTCTTTTTTTTTCCTTTTCCTTTATATAGTTTAGAGTAATTAGTTAAGGTTTTTGTTATTCTTGGTTCTAACATATTTTGTAGATTCAATAGACTCGTACTCATCGGGGATCGCTCCATTTGGGTAATATCTTTCTTTTCCTCTCTTTGTGTTGTGTTCTTGATTTGCATTAAGGACAATGCAACATTTAAGTTAGGGGGTGTAGGATATTCTTTCCATTTATTGTTTAGTTTCATTGATTCGATCACATGTTCGTTCCAAGTAAGTTTTTTTTATAAAATTTCAAAAATTTCCAAAAAAATTTAAAAAGTACGAAGAAGCCAAAAATATTTTTGTTCAAAATGAATAAAAATTAGAATTTAAAATTTTCAAAAATATCACCTTTATTCTATCTATAGTCTCAAATTGTTAACAATCAAAATGCACTAAGCCAAAATTGATCGAAGATGGAGATTGAAATAAAATTAATGACCTAACGAATAAGTGTGGAGATTAATAAAACCCGGTGAGATTTCGAGCCTTTTAATTTTTTTTGAATTTTTAAATCAATCCGAGTTTATGAATAACTCAAAGTTCTTTTCAGCGTTTTAATAAGTCGTTGATGATATCAATCCTTTGTTTTGATCATGTAACACCTCGCCTAATTAAATACCGGGTGGTCATGTGACACCCCGCCTAATTAAATACCGGGCGATCACTCCTTTATTAAATTAAATCAAGGTAAACAGTTGGTTCATTCTCAGCATCACTGTCGATAAAAATAATTTTTCCAATTTAACACCCTAAATAATTAAGCTAAGTGTCAAAACCATTTTTATACATAGTTTCCGAATTTTAATTAAAGAAAAAGATTTATTTATTTAAGAACAACATTTCTACAATTAAGAGTCACACCACAATAAACCAGATAATATAATACATTCGTCAATCGAATGTCAACATATGAAAACTAAAGTCACAAATCCATACAGAATAAATCCCATTGAACAATACTGGAAATAACGGTAATATAAATGTCCCAACAACAATGAAATAATGGAAAGGGCGACACATGCCCAATAAATGAGAATACTAGAAGTGGAGTCAATAAGGGAAGCCGTCTACGCAAGTGACCTGCAACTCCCACCTAAGCTGCAGCACGTTCCTCTCAAGGGATCCTAAGCAAGACGCACCTGTGGCTGGGCACCTGAAATATATACATATATATACAAGAGAGAGAGAGAAAAAGAAACGGGTCATAGTCCAAAAGTGGGTTTGATTTAAAATACGTTTAGCAAGTATTTAAATTGATACAGGCCAATGCAACAACATATTAGTGCGTCACTCTCTTGAGAAAGTCTCACCTCTCTTCTAATGTGCACACCTATCGCACTAACCTTCCCAATGGTTTGTTTTAACATTTCGCACTAGTCTTTCTAAAGGATTTAACTTATCTTAGATTACTCGTAAGGTTTACAATTCACTATTTCCACTTTAAAAGATGTTCCAATTTGTAACCAAAGTTCTCTATTTTTAACTTTATAAAAACAATAAGGTTTTCCAGTGACATATTATACTTTCTCAAAACAAGCACTTATAATTTGAGTCAACAACCATGTCCTACTTATCAAATCACAGTAGGCAGTTTCAAATTTCATAATCTCATATATATATTAACCACTCGTATAATATATATAAAATAACAACACCCCTCATAAAACTATGGTGCGTGCATACTCTACTATCCAGAACCCCATATCACTCATATTAAGGGGAATAAAATCGGAATCACTCTCGAATTGTATTAACATAAATACACAAACAATATTGAGGCGAAGCATAGATTCCAAGTCTCTAAGAGGATGGCACATGCCTGCGTCTCTTAGGACCGTCTGAACTATCACATCGATAGCCTGTACCAAGGATATCTATCTTCTAGGGTACAAGTCAATATCCCCCATAAAGGTCCCATCGAGATAAGACTTGTCCCAGCGCGGTAACCTCAGGGATAGCAAGTAGCGTGGGCATGATTTTCACAAGTATATAATATATGTACACACAATCATATAATATACCACTTTATCATATTAATATAGGTTCTTCTCGTCACCCATAATTATACCATTTATCCTAATTTCACATTTATAGAATTTCGTATAAGGTTTCATTCCTAACCTTAACTCGAAGGGTTTTCTCACTTATTACCTAACACTCGCGGCTATATCCTCACAAATCTGAAATTCAGTAAGTGTCTTTATTAGGTTCCAACGTAACTCTCTTACGCACCTCACCCTTTAAATTTATAAGTTTACCAACCCTAAAGTAAATGTCCCATAAATACCATTTCGTTGAAGGTTAAAGGTCCCAACATTCATTCCTATGCCCTACTGGTCCTCAATGTCTCCCAAATTATTTTATCAAGAATGCCCAAGAATTATATCACGACAATTTGAGTTTAACTCATCTAAAGAGGGAATTAGGAGTCTGCTAGGAGGGGTCGATCGATCGAAGCTTGGGGCTCGATCGATCGAACCTTCGATCGATCGAAGCTCTAGGCTCGATCGATCGACCAAGCAGGTCTGGGCAAAATTCTGCAGAATGCAGTTACGGGTTTCACAAAACTATGTTTTTCCATTGCAATCGTCCCAAAAATCCTACTATCATCATTATAACATTATACCAGGTGTTTATAACGTAAAGCATGTGTATAACTATCATTAAACATGGATAATTAACTCAAAATCCCATCTAATCATCAAGAACCCTAGAGTTTTCCTTAATCAAGGTTCTAATTTGTTTTTACCAGAAATTCCTTCTAATATATCATCAAAATTTCGTGGGTTATATTCCTCTACATGGCAAGGGTTCCAGAATTTCCATATAATCAAAACTACATGCATTATCCTAACACAAATTTAGTTTTCTTCCATAGTCTCCATCTCTAAACAATCCTAGACTAATATGAAGATTGCATTAACGAAAATATGCAAGTCAAATACTTGCCTGGGATTTTTGGTATGCAGAATCACGGCTGATTTTGGTATGGCTGCGTTCCTTGTCTCGCGATCTACGCGGTGGTGGTGGTGGCGGTGCAATCCGGTGGCTTTTTGGCCTTGAATTGCCTTGGAGCTCTCTCCTCTCTTCTCCAATGGCCGTCACTTGATTTCTGGATATTCTAACCCTAAAAGGCTAACCTAATGGCTGATATAGGTTGCTGAAATTCGTGGGTTTAATTACCCAATTATGTAAAATGACTAAAATGCCCTCCCGGGGTACTAATTAGGCCTAAAAATGCCCCGAGACCCAAACTACACCCCCGGGTACACTTTTCTGACTATCTCGACCCTACCGGACGCGTTGGCGCACTCAAAACGACCATACGGATAACTTATAAAATATTCACTTTTTATTTAACCAAATTAGTCCTGACGTGACACCAGCACGTTCCGACTTAAATTTTCGAAATCGTCATTTAATTCACTCATGACATTCAATATAACCAATATAATATATTACTTTGCTCATTAGTAATATTCAACCAATTTCCCATAATTACTAACTCTCGTCACGTTAATAATTATAACATAATTAATTTTCGGATTTTTATTAAATAAATCATTCACATTAAATTTAATAAATCCCCAAATTAATATAGCATAAAAATACGGGGTATTACAGGTCAGTCCCATACCAAATTAAAACAAAGTATACAGTTGGCTCATTCTTAGCATCACTGTCGAAAACATTTACAATTCACCCAATACCCAATTAAGCTGGTGTTAAAAACTTTCCAAATTTTAATTCAACAAAATTCATTTTTAGTTTACGAATAACACTACACATTTTATTCTATCACAATAATAACTGAATAGATAACTCAAAAGAATTCAAGTGCAATTGGAATAAACATTCCCACATAATATATAATCCAATACAATAATCCCAACAATAATAAAAAGTATTAAAATGACACGAGTACAAGACTATGTGACTCAGATAGAAAGAAGATAACTGAATTCCTCTGGGCGACATGCCCTAAATAAAAGATCAGTATGAATCAAAAGAAGATAGGCGTCTAAGCAAACACTCCATAGCTCCATAGTTCGTCATAATCCGCTAAAGTTGGCATCCCTGATGCTGGACACCTGATATAGAAGGTACAATAGAAAAGAGAATATGCAAGAAAACGGGTCAGAGCCTGATGTAAAATGATTTTGAAAACAACAAGTATTTAACAAGTTCAATAAATCATTTATTATGTACATGTTAGTATCCAGACTCTCACTTGATATTCTCACCTCTCACCTAGAGTGCACGCTTAACGTTTCCTATTAACCTCCTAATTAATGGTTCCTCTTAACTAGTTTCCATAATATGATTCCATCCCATATCATAACCCCGTATGTGCTATACCATATGTAGTATGATCGTTCATATACATTTAATATGAATTAAGCTTTTACAATAAATATTCATTAACTTAATTCAATTCTATTTTTTTTCTATCCCCCGTTATCTACAATTATCACACAGTAGATTAATCAAACCACTCTATATACATTCATTTAATTCATTATATATATAAATATATAATACGACACCCTTAGACACAGCTACGGTGCATGCATTACTCTGCTATCACGTCCCAAATATCGCTGGTCGCTGAATAGGGGACTAAAGGTTCGGTAAGGATTCCTCGAACCACAAATATCAACACAAAAATTGGAGGCGAACATAGTTCTCATACCCACGGGTCACGCACATACCTACGTTCCCATAGTCAGGGGATTTATCAACTCCTCGATAAGTCTTTCATAGACCAATGTTCTTGAGCGACAAATAAAAAATTCCATGGATTCATCAGGATATGACTACCCTCACGTGCGAACCTCCCATTGATAGCAAGTAAGATAGGTATGTCATGCATATAAATTATCAATCAATCAAATAGGCATTATCATCTACCTATATAAATATAATATTAACAAGGTACTAACACTACCCTAAGATAGTTCCCATACGTAGCATTATAACTCTATAAATCATACGTATTAAAATATTATGACTTTACTTCTTTAATTTAATTATTCCAGAGTCTCACTCATTACTCAAGGTTTAAATAGGTTTTTCTCAATATATTTATTCAATAAGTCATCACTAATATCCTATTGGTACATATCATTTTATCTCCCGAATTACTATGAATTAAACTCTCCTTTAATTAGGGTTATAACCAATAGTTTCTAATCTGTTATAAACCCCTATTCTTTCACCTAAGATTGAACCCTCTTTTAAACCTAAGGCTGCCCAGGTGATTTATTAAATTTCCCCTACTGGACCTATCCTTAATCCTCATTCATACAAATTAGAATCCAACACATGAATCTAGGAACCGAAATTTCTTTCAATTTAATTATCACAATTCTAATCAACTAAATCCTAATCACATTAATTCGATTCTTATCTAGGGCTTACTAATCTTCCCTAAGTCCCATTATATCCAATTAATAATCACCAAATATTTACAAAAGATTTGGGATAGGATCAAGAATTAAAAAGAAACAACATCATGAATTCTGGGGAGATCGATCGATCGAAGGTAGGGGGTCGATCGATCGATCGCCCAGATATCAGCCCAGATTTATGTAATATTTATACTATGGGTTTCATGAGTTTTGATCATTCAAACCTTCATATTAACAACCCAAATTCCTTATAATACTTACTACATGATATAGCAACATATGTAAATGATTTCTAATGCTCTAAACATCCTAGAATCATCAAGAGTTTGAATTAAAAGCATATATTTATCCTCTTTTTCCAGAAAATTATATACATGATATCTTCAAGAACACACCAATGATTCTCAGAATTTCTTCAACAACTTAATGATTATTTTGTGGATTACTATCGACCTACAACACGAGTTTGATTCTTATATATTTTCATTTTCCAGGAATCAATCAACAACTCTATCTTTATCTTCCAAACATGTAAAATCTCATCTTTTCAATAACTATCCTAACATGAACAATATAATAATTAGATTGCAATTATCAAATACTTGCCTCTAATGAAGATCTGATCCTTTGAGGTTGTATAACACAGGTGGTTCTCCCCTTCTACGGTCACTTCCGATGGTGGTTGGTGGTGGTGACCTTTGGCCCTTGGTTCTCCTCATTTCCAAGAAATCTTTTATATTCTCAAGTACCCTTTCACTCTCTCTCAAAAGGTGACCTCTCAATTTTTTGTAGAAGAGATGAATGAACCCACGTACAACTAATCTCCAAATATTTATAATAAGACAAAATCCGAAATCACTATTCATCCCCTATAAAAATGACCAAAATGCCCTTTTTGGTTGTCTTTTCATTTCCAAATGACCCGAGACCCAAAACCAACATCCAAATAGACTTTTCTGACTATTTCTACCCTTCCGGATGTAACGACACACTCGAAATGACTATAAAGTTGATGTAAAAATAAGTTTCTTATTTAATTTAACAAATTAGTCCCGACAAGTCCCATACCGCGTCCGACTAAAATTTCAAATTACTGAATTAATTGCTCACAGCAATATCAATAACATCACATTCATATATTACCTAAATATCTTTAAGTAATATACTGAATCATTCATTTTAATATCCACAATTCGGATAAAACCCAAATGAATTCATTTAAAATAAATTCCAATTAATCCCTTAATTTAAAATATAACACATTTTAATAGTCATTAAAAATTACGAGGTATTACATACTCCCCCCCTTATAACAGAATTTCGTCCTGAAATTCGGAAAGATAAATCATACTGGTAAGGTCAACTCTGAGTATAAATCTCACATCGCAAAAATCTATGTCATACCGCCCATACAGTATATTATCGAAAGTCCTTATTGATGTTATATGCCAAGCCTCACCATACAGTTCCAATAGAATCGAATCTAAACTTTATCCAATCTTCCTTATACCATCCTCGTGACAAAGTTCGAAAAAAAATGATCCTTAATCATTAAGTAAATAAATACTGAAGTCACAACTACTTACTGTTTCACAATTATGAAATATACTACAATCCAACCATCCGGGGCGCCCATACACCCTATTGTGTATCTTCTATTATAAAATGGATAAGATTACCCGCATAATACTTTGATTTATCGCAAAGGTTATAAACTCATATCTCAAAGACCTAACTTATTTCGACTCCCAACGTTTGTTAGTTTCATGCGTGGGGTGTCTCGCAAGCGAAATCCAAACAAGAAACCCCCCCGATACACTACTACATAAAGTAGTCGGTCATCGAAACTCCTCAGGTCCTTAGTCAATAGTATATAACTTCTCTACGGGTCTTATCAATTTCAAATAAAAGTATACTCATCTACCCTCTTGTTAAAGACAAGACGTTGTCTATAGTAGTACACACACTCCCATATAGCACAAGTCAATCCACGCCGCTAGTCACATCATGTTCGAATATGCCTAAAGTAAGTAATTCCATGATAAAAATCAGACCCACGTGATGACATGTAAAAAATATAGATGTTCCATAATCCCTCGGTGAGTCTACGTAAATAACAGTGCCATAGGCTAAGTTTAGTAACCCTTTTGCCCATACAATATTAATTGCTACAAAAATCAGTATGCACCTCATAACTCCTTAGATAGAAAACATACCCTCATTCGTGGGCGGTGGTTATTGACTCCCACTCTTATAACTTTGTTTCGATGAGTCGAGAAAAATTTTACCCCAAATTTTCAGTTCTAGTTAACCACACTCCACTATATGTCCAAGCCTTTGAATATATTGCCTTCGTTGGGTAACACACCCAATTCCCGTATTTTTAGAACTTCTACTGATGACTTTCCTCAATTTTCCATTTGACCCTCTCCCAAGCGTACTACGTTGGGTGAGTCTAATTTGGCATCACCTTCGACTATATCAGCACTTGGAATTTGTAGGCTGCGTCCTAACCATCTTTACAGTCCTGGCCTCTCATGCCATAATAGGGGTGACGTCGACTACGATCATCATACTCGAACATACTTCCTAACCTCCTAAGTACGACCTCCGCTATCCATCCAATGGCCCTCATCTGTCATACTTCTTGTACGAGACCGTCCGAACGGGAATAAGATTCACTAATATATACGTTATACCAGGAGAACGGAATCTTACCAAAGAAATCAACAATCCTAAACATAGGGCTCTATATCAAAGAACGCTAAGCTGAAAACACAGTAAACCGTACAGACCCTAAAGGACACTAGAAGCTGATGCTCTGATACCACCTGTAACACCCCGCCTAATTAAATACCGAGTGGTCAGTCCCATACCAAATTAAAACAAAATATACAGTTGGCTCATTCTTAGCATCACTGTCGAAAACATTTACAATTCACCCAATACCCAATTAAGCTGGTGTTAAAAACTTTCCAAATTTTAATTCAACAAAATTCATTTTTAGTTTACGAATAACACTACACATTTTATTCTATCACAATAATAACTGAATAGATAACTCAAAAGAATTTAAGTGCAATTAGAATAAACAGTCCCACATAATAATTCAATACAGTAATCCCAACAATAATAAAGTATTAAAATGACACGAGTACAAGACTATGTGACTCAGATAGAAAGAAGATAACTGAATTCCTCTGGGCGACATGCCCTAAATAAAAGATCACTATGAATCAAAAGAAGATATGCATATTAGAAAATACTCCATAGCTCCATAGCTCGTCATAATCCTTTAAGGTTGGCATCCTTGATGTTGGACACCTGATATAGAAGGTACAATAGAAAAAAGACTATGCAAGGAAACGGGTCAGAGCCCGATGTAAAATGATTTTGAAAACAACAAGTATTTAACAAGTGCAATAAAACATTTATTATGTACATGTTAGTATCCAGACTCTCACTTGATATTCTCACCTCTCACCTAGAGTGCACGCTTAACGTTTCCTATTAACCTCCTAATTAATGGTTCCTTCTAACTAATTTCCATAATATAATTCCATCCCTTATCATAACCCCGTATGTCCCATACCATACGTAGTATGATCGTTCATATACATTTAATATGATTTAATATTTTACAATAAATATTCATTAACTTAATTCAATTCTATTTTTTTTCTATTCCCCGTTATATACAATTATCACACAGTAGATTAATCAAACCACTCTATATACATTCATTTAATTCATTATATATATACATATATAATACGACACCCTTAAACACAGCTACGGTGCATGCGTTACTCTGCTATCACGTCCCAAATATCGCTGGTCGCCGAATAGGGGACTAAAGATTTGGTAAGGATTCCTCGAACCACAAATATCAACACAAAAATTGGAGGCGAACATAGTTCTCATACCCACGGGTCATGCACATACCTACATTCCCATAGTCAGTGGACTTCTCAACTCGCCGATAAGTCTTTCATAGACCTATGTTCTCGAGTGACAAATCAAAAATCCCATAAATTCATCAGGATATGACTGCCCTCACGCGCGAACCTCCCATTGATAGCAAGTAAGCTAGGTATGTCATACATATAAATTATCAATCAATCAAATAGGCATTATCATCTACCTATATAAATATAATATTAAAAAGGTACTCACACTACCCTAAGATAGTTCCCATACGTAGCATAATAACTCTATAAATCCTACGTATTAAAATATTATGACTTTACTTCTTTAATTTAATTATTCCAAAGTCTCACTCATTACTCAAGGTTTAAATAGGTTTTCCTCAATATATTTATTCATTAAGTCATCACTAATATCCTACTGGTCCATATCATTTCATCTCCTGAATTACTATGAATTAAACTCTCCTTTAATTAGGGTTATAACCGATAGTTTCTAATCTCTTATAAACCCCTCTTCTTTCACCTAGGATTGAATCCTCTTGTAAACCTAAGGCTGCCCAAGTGATTTATTAAATTTGACCTACTGGACATATCCTTAATCCTCATGCATACAAATTAGAATCCAACACATGAATCTAGCAACCGAAATTTCTTTCAATTTAATTATCACAATTCTAATCAACTAAATCCCAATCATATTAATTCGATTCTTATCTAGGGCTTACTAATCTTCCCTAAGTCCCATTATATCCAATAAATAATCACCAAAGATTTCAAAAGATTTGGGTGAGAGTGCAGCTACAGCGGAAATATTGCGACTTCTCAAATAAAATCCAGTTTTTAATTAAACCCAAATTTTAGTTAAACCCTAAACATGCAACTAGGTGTGAGTGAAACAATATGAAATCGTGCACGAGTTATTCAACACACAAAGTTAAGGAAAAATCCCCCACAGGGGCAAAACCATTTGTATATCACTATAATTTGTAAGAGAAACGGCTTACAATCGGATTACACTGAAATACAAGTTTTTTGACTAAGAATTACCCTCGGGTATCGGATTCTATAGTCGCGGCTGGAAGTATCCCTTTCCAGTAGGGCTGGCGGCTGGAACTATCCCTGTCCAGTAGGGCTGCAATGAAGAGGAAGGAACGGTCCACTTCACAAAGGGTTGAACAACAGCAATGATGTTCTTGGGTTACAAAACTTGATTCACATAGATATGGAACATGTGTGAATATAAAAACCTAGAATCATAGGACTCAATAGGTGAAGACTTTAGGGTTGTTGTTCTCTTAAAATCGTTGAAAAGTCTTTAAAAAAATAACTCTCCCGAAGTTGGTATAAATAAGAAAACCAAGGAAAGAGTTTTCAAATACTGGGACTGCTCGTAATTATCCCAGGCGGACCGGTCCGGTTGATGGGCGGATCGGTCCGGTATACCGGATCGGTTCTTTTAATTGCAGGCGGATCGGTCCGGTTGACATCGGATCGGTTCGGATTTTTATCTTCATCGGTTCGCTATGGATCCGGGGTATACTGGCCTCACTTTAGCAGGTGGACCGGTCCGGTCTCTTTAGGCTGATCGGTCCGATCCTCAGGAACCAGATTCCTTCGAGGAATTCTCTCCATCTTCAAAGGGCCATATCTTCTTCACCGTAGCTCGGAATGAGATGCCGTTTCTTCCAGTATCTTTATTGTGGCAAGCTCTTCAACTTTCCAGTTGACCTATCCTCCGGACGGTGGACGTACAATTACCAAATTGCCCTTGAACTTCCATATCGTGACTTCTTTCATTGATTTGACTTCTCTTGCATACCACTAGCATATAGACCCTAAAAGCATGGTATGTGAAGTTGTTGAGGACAATGTGGGACACATGATGGAGATGTTGGATGCTTGATTCCCGGAATACGGATAGAGGCCGTCATGTGAGATCGTGAGGTGACGTGCCAAATGTAGCGGCGTACGACATACATAAATGTAAAATGTTGGACATGAGAAAAATGTCCTTACAAATATCCCCCTATGTCTATGCCGGTACATACATAAAAATCCGAATTATCAAATAAGAAATGGCCTAAACAAATCTACCCTTCCATGAACCCAAAACTGAAAGAGTACAAGTGAATGAGACTGCATCGTTTGATCTTCAAATCTTCGGGAATCTCAATGCTTTTCTCATCAGGGTGTGCAATTCAGTGATCATAAAAGTAGTACCTACACACATGAGATAAAGCAAAATACCAAGTGACGTATCGAGTTTGAAATGAGATAAACATAGATACCAATATATGATAAGCATAAGTCAAATATCAAAAACTCCCCCAAAATTCAAACTCCCCCAGAATAAGATAATTCTTTCTCCCCCTTTTTATGATGTCCCCAAATAGACAAATGAGAAGAATGAATCAAATAAGAAAAATCGGGGTGTCACGGTATACAAAAGCAAAGCATCAATCAATATGGTAAACTTTCTCTAGCAAGTAGATGCCAAAAAAAAACTTTCACAAACTATTTTTGATTTTTCAATTTTGTCGAACAAAAAAAAATGATACCATTTGAAAAAAATGATACAAAAATCACACCATGGATTTAGACTCAAACAACCAAGTCATGGAAACGGAATGAATGGGTGTGAACACATTCGATAGGTAAATCAACTCAATCAATCATATGAGCACGATGCATATGTGTACCCCTAACGAATGAACATCAAAAGTATCCTTAGGTGAAAAAATTGTTGAATTTAGATGACATCGTCTTATGCAAATCAACAAATCAAAGTCAAATGATTTCCACACCAATAACGTCCAAAACTATGTCGCGCATTTTTAAGAATTTCAAGGACGTGCAAACCCGTTTTAATTCTCCAACCAAACTCCCTCATAAATATTTTCTATTAGAGGTAATCTAAATTCTCAAACTTTGGAGAATTGGTGCAAAAACCTAAATGGCCCATATTTTGGCATGAATATCTTTTTATTGCCTTTTAATTTTTTTCGGGCTCTTTTAACCTCTTTGGACCTCGGATAATAAAATTCCTCAATTTTTTAGGTCCTTTTTAACGGTGGCTTTTGCGCAAAGGATAGATGATTACCTTTCGCAGCCCCTCCCCGTTATCAAACAAAGCACACAAACTCACAAAACGGTTTTAATATGCACAATTTCCTTATCAAAATTTATCGCGCTTGGTTCGTTTTAAGGACAAAATTGAAGTGAAAACACCCAACCAATCATGTGATAAGACAAGCACAATAATCAAACAAATCCGTGCATGTGTGCAATAAAGGATATAGGAGTCAAGCATGTAGGAAATATCACTAATTACATCTCAAGGACTCCAATCAATGTTAAGCACAAGGATGAATTGACCTATTGTCTCAAAACACTATCAAATAGTCACATGAAAATAATGGAATGATGTTGTGACTTGGTCATCTTAAGTGTTCATCCATAAACGGTGCAAACAAAAAAATAAAATCTTTTTGTATTTTCTCAAAATTTTATCAAAATAAAATCTTTTTGTATTTTTTAAAAAAACAAGAATTTATACAAAAAGTACAAGTCATCACACTAGTAAAAATATATCATGAAACCACAACTAGTGTATGACAAACATGCAATCACAATCAACCAAAAGATTTCACATGGGGTGAATCACGTGCAAGCAAACGGGAATTGTGGATTCAAAAACAAGAATTTATACAAAAAGTACAAGTCATCACACTAGTAAAAATATATCATGAAACCACAACTAGTGTATGACAAACATGCAATCACAATCAACCAAAAGATTTCACATGGGGTGAATCACGTGCAAGCAAACGGGAATTGTGGACAAATAAACCATAAGCCTCTAAATCCGAATTTCTAACCCAAATAGATTTGTAACGAAGTGTGGGGGTTTTAGGAATCGAATTTATTCTTTCATTAACCTTCCTAGGTCCATTTAAAAGCTTGTAACAAAATCGCCTAAGATGACCTTGCCTACCGCAATGTGTGCAAGTGTAAATTGGGCAGTGTGTGTTACCTAAAGGTGGCCCTCTCCTCAAATTTTTTGGTTGCTCTCTCCGAATTTGCCTAGGTGGGTCTCTCCTAATGATCCTAGGAGGTTCTCTCACGATGTTCCTAGGAGGCTCTTTCCTAACAAACTTAGGTGCCTCTTTCTTAACAATACTAGGAGGCTCTCTCACACGTGTGGGAATGGGTGCAATATATTTTTCAAGACCAATCCCACCCCTATCAGTTTTGATCTCGACTGTGCCTAAAATCTTATCAAGTTTTTCAGACCTAGACTCCAAATCAAATTTCACTTTACTTGAATCTTTCAATTTCTCCTCAAGTTCACCTATCCTAGATTCAAGTACTCGTTTAGAATCCTCAAACTCTAAAAGCTCCTTTTTCATAGTGTCCATCAACCCTCTAAGATTATCTCTCTCACCCTCAACGTACTCAAGCTTCTGTTTCAAAATTTTTCCATGTGCCCTAAGTTCTTCAACTAAAAAATCATTATTTTTTATGGCACACTCTTTCAATTGAGCTTTTAATTTCAAATTTTCTTTCTTTGTTTTCAAAGTATCAGCATAAAGTTCATTGAAAGCAGTTTGCAAGTCATGCTCATCTACACTTTCCTCCTCACTTTCATCCACACTCCCATTACTTTCAGTATCATTACTAATCACACGGATGGGAAACTCTCGCCTAGAAGCATAAAAAACTTCTTCTTTCGAATCACAATCACTAAGGGTAGAAACATGAGAAATCGGTTTATTCAATTTCTTCTTTAAATTTATGGTACACTCATGTAACGTGTGACCAACACCCTTACAACAAGGACACTTCTCAGATTCGTTTTCAACTGAAGATTTAAAGCAAGAGTTCGTGTGAATTTTCCAATTAATTTTTTCAAAAATTTGACATCGAAGATCATCAAAACCATCAAAAGCCATTTTTGTGCAAAATCAGGATCACAACACAATAACTTAGTGCAACCCGCTCTGATACCAATTTGAAAGCGTGAGTAGACAAATTGTATCAGAAAATAAATCCTTGAAAAATCAGGATCACGCGATAAATTAGCGTAACCCGCTCTGATACCAATTTGAGAGTGCAGCTACAGCGGAAATATTGCGACTTCTCAAATAAAATCCAATTTTTAATTAAACCCAAATTTTAGTTAAACCCTAAACATGCAACTAGGTGTGAGTGAAACAATATGAAATCGTGCACGAGTTATTCAACACACAAAGTTAAGGAAAAATCCCCCACAGGGGAAAAACCATTTGTATATCACTATAATTTGTAAGAGAAACGACTTACAATCGGATTACACTGAAATACAAGTTTTTTGACTAAGAATTACCCTCGGGTATCGGATTCTGTAGTCGCGGCTGGAAGTATCCCTTTCCAGTAGGGCTGGCGGCTGGAACTATCCCTGTCCAGTAAGGCTGCAATGAAGAGGAAGGAACGGTCCACTTCACAAAGAGTTGAACAACAGCAATGATGTTCTTGGGTTACAAAACTTGATTCACATAGATATGGAAGATGTGTGAATCTAAAAACCTAGAATCATAGGACTCAATAGGTGAAGACTTTAGGGTTGTTGTTCTCTTAAAATCGTTGAAAAGTCTTTAAAAAAATAACTCTCCCGAAGTTGGTATAAATAAGAAAACCAAGGAAAGAGTTTTCAAATACTGGGACTGCTCGTAATTATCCCAGGCGGACCGGTCCGGTTGATGGGCGGATCGGTCCAGTATACCGGATCGGTTCTTTTAATTGCAGGCGGATCGGACCGGTTGACATCGGATCGGTTCGACTTTTTATCTTCATCGATTCGCTATGGATCCGGGGTATACTGGCCTCACTTTAGCAGGCGGACCGGTCCGGTCTCTTTAGGCGGATCGGTCCGATCCTCAGGAACCAGATTCCTTCGAGGAATTCTCTCCATCTTCAAAGGGCCATATCTTCTTCACCGTAGCTCGGAATGAGATGCCGTTTCTTCCAGTATCTTTGTTGTGGCAAGCTCTTCAACTTTCCAGTTGACTTATCCTCCGGACGGTGGATGTACAATTACCAAATTGCCCTTGAACTTCCATATCGTGACTTCTTTTATTGATTTGACTTCTCTTGCATACCACTAGCATATAGACCCTAAAAGCATGGTATGTGAAGTTGTTGAGGACGATGTGGGACACATGATGGAGATGTTGGATGCTTGATTCCCGGAATACGGATAGAGGCCGTCATGTGAGATCGTGAGGTGGCGTGCCAAATGTAGCGGCGTACGACATACATAAATGTAAAATGTTGGACATGAGAAAAATGTCCTTACATTGGGATAGGATCAAGAATTAAAAAGAAACAACATCATGAATTCTGGGGAGGTCGATCGATCGATTGCCCAGATATCAACCCATATTTCTGCAATTTTTATACTACGGGTTTCATAAGTTTTGATCATTCAAACCTTCATATTAACAACCCAAATTCCTTATAATCCTTAATACATGATATATCAACATATTTAAATGATTTCTAATGCTCTAAACATCCTAGAATCATCAAGAGTTTGAATTAAAAGCATATATTTATCCTCTTTTTTCAGAAAATTATATACATGATATCTTCAAGAACACACCAATGATTCTCAGAATTTCTTCAACAACTTAATGATTATTTCGTGGATTACTATTTACCTACAACATGAGTTTGATTCCTATATATTTTCATTTTCCAGAAATCAACCAACAACTCTATCTTTATTTTCCAAACATGTAAAATCTCATCTTTTCAATAACTATCCTAACATGGACAATATACTAACAAGATTGCAATTATCAAATACTTGCCTCTAATAAAGATATGATCCTTTGGGTTGTATAACACAGGTGGTTCTCCCCTTCTCCGGTCACTTCTGGTGGTGGTTGGTGGTGGTGACCTTTGGCCCTTGGTTCTCCTCCTTTCCAAGCAATCTTCTCTATTCCCTAGCACCCATTCACTCTCTCTCAAAAGGTGACCTCTCAATTTTGTGTAGAAGAGATGAATGAACCCACGTACAACTAATCTCCAAATATTTATAATAAGACAAAATCTGAAATCACTATTCATCCCCTGTAAAAATGACAAAAATGCCCTTTTTGGTTGTCTTTTCATTTCCAAATGACCCGAGACCCAAAACCAACATCCAAATAGTCTTTTCTGACTATTTCTACCCTTCCGAATGTAATGACGCACTCGAAATGACTATAAGGTTGATGTAAAAATAAGTTTCTTATTTAATTTAACAAATTAGTCCTGACACGTCCCATACCGCGTTCGACTAAAATTTCAAATTACTGAATTAATAGCTCACAGCAATATCAATAACATCACATTCATATATTACCTAAATATATTTAAGTAATATACAGAATCATTCATTTTAATATCCACAATTCGGGTAAAACCCAAATGAATTCATTTATAATAAAATCCAATTAATCCCTTAATTTAAAATATAACACATTTTAAAAGTCATTAAAAATTACGGGGTATTACAGATCGGTTATGGGAAATGTGTGAAATGTTATCTCGAAATTCGTGCTAAATTAATCTCGAGATGCATATGGTAATGTGATGAGAAATTTGGACAATGAAGTAGGCCCTCTTTTGTTTAACCCAAATTTTTTAGCCATAATAAAGTTGTGAAAAAATTATCCATTTGCAACCCATTTTGAGCCTAATAAAATATTTCCC
This sequence comes from Sambucus nigra, assembly GCA_949130495.1. Lineage (NCBI taxonomy): Eukaryota > Viridiplantae > Streptophyta > Magnoliopsida > Dipsacales > Adoxaceae > Sambucus > Sambucus nigra. The sequence continues at coordinate 484,807,908 of OX422216.1, forward strand.
TTTCGTTTGATAACCCGAAAAACCCAAATTGCCCAAAATTGTGAAAAATTAGAAATTCATCAAGTAAGTCCAAAGTGTGTAATAAAAAAAGGGCAAGAAAAAAATGAGAATAGAAAAAGAAAGAGAAAAATAAGAAAATACCCGAAAAAGCACTAATGGACGTCATAAGGACATTTTTCAATTCCTAACATTCCGCCCATTTCCATTTTTACCCTTTACACTTTTTAACCCGAAAAGTCCTATTCGAGTCTGAATAGCAAAATTAATTACTGCATGGAGAGCTAAGACATGAAAAGATAATAAAAGAGATTAAAATGGCGTGATTAAGAGATGATGTTTCCAGTTTCCTAATAACTGTATTCCGATGATGAGATATTTTCACCAAATATTTCCTTCTTTTTAATTTTGTATGCGTAAATTTGTGTCCATTATATTTACTCTTTATATCATGCATACCGAGAGAAAATCACCACAATCCGAGTGATTCGTTTGTGAGTGCATCCGTAAGAATTTGAAGTAAAACGAATTTTTAGAAAGTAACGTAATGCTCAATCGGTGGAAATTTGAGGTTTAATTTTTGGCTTTGCACACACACACTATGGTTAAAGACATTTGAATATGAATTTATGGTGATTATTTTTCAAAAAGTTTAAATATACAATTTTTAAGTATTTTTATATTTATTTGAGTCAATAAAGAATTTTATGGGTATATTCACTGCAAAACCTCACGAGACAAAACTCGTCCTACTAGGGTAACCTAGGGGTTTAAAGGCTTATTGCATATGTTTAATTAAATTGCTTGCTTGCGAAAGGGGAATTTTATTTGAATAAAAGGAATTTCAAAAGTCAACTCATATCTCTTACATTGCTTGGGATTCGCAAAGTTCTAAGTTAGGGGAATTTGACTGAGCATAAATTCTTTTGAATTTATCCTCCTAAGTTGGTAGTTTTAGTACCTCGAATAATGTAATTGATTTGTTTTTATCCCATGTCATTGCTAATGACTTCTTCTAACAAGTACCCCGAGTTTCGTGTATTTCTTACTATTTTTATAGATATTTAGTGCCAAAGAGAACTCAAAACAGTGAAAGAAACCAAGAAACGGGTAGTTGAAGGGATTTTTTGTAATTTTACATATATTCTAGAGGCGGTGAAAGCTAGAAAGTTGAAGAGCTCTAAATTATAAGAACACTCAAAAAACAACAGTCAAATCGGAGCTCTGGATCAAAAGATATGGCAAGTCAAAGTTGGAGAAAGAAAGTCAAAGTTGAAATTAATTTTGGAAACTGAAGAGTTTCAACTCTTGAAATTTCTTGTATAATTCCTTTTTATTAGTTGTAAAATGTGGAGAGGCATTGGAAAAGTCATATTTGGGTATTATAAAAATCCAAGCCCTAGAGTAATGAAGAGAGGAAGAGAGGGAGTTCCTTTTGGCATATAATTTCATACTTTCTTAGGATTTAGAAACCCTAGTTTGTAAGTTGAACAAGAGATATTCAAGATTCAAGTTTCAAGTTCATATTTCCTTCTTCTAATTTCTACTTTCCATTTCTTCCATATTGTAAGTTTAAATTCCTCTTGTAGTTTAATTTTGTTTCTCAATTCAAGTCTCTTTTCAATGCATAATAGACCTATGATTTCTTGTACATTTAGAATTTAATTTTCATTTAATAAAATCATGTCTAGGTAAGTTTTTTTAGGGTTGGGATGCATGAACCCATCCCAGTGTAAATTACATATGTAGAAAGTAGAATTAAAATTAAAATTTTGAAAGAGTCGTGCTAGATAATTCTACAATCATTATAGGTCTTTTAATATCTCTTGCCCTAGGTACTTGGGATGTTTAAGAATATAATGTGCATAAATTTTTTTAGCACGGCTTTATATTCCCTTTGATTTCATATGATGCGGCATTGAACCTCATATATGTAATGATTAGGATCTATAAAGACTGGATTCATTCAAACTTCTAATTTATAATTTTAGTATTCTACTATGTAATTACTAAGGATTGGGAGATTGTATTCCCAACCTGTTTTCCCTTCATTCTTATTAAGTCATTCTCAGTTAGTTAATTTTGCTCACATAGTTTATGCAGTAGTTTAATTTAGTTTGCATTTAGTTAGTAGATTTAATCCCATATTCATATAATCATCTTTTCTTACCTTTTTAAAGTCAACTTTAGGATTAATTAACCTACCTTATGTCGTCAAAACGAGATCGTTCTTTTTCCCTGTGGATTCGATACCCAGATTCTCCGCTATACTCCATAAGAGTGTAGTTAAAGTTTAGGTTTTTGTATTGCTGTTGGAAGCCGATAAAAATGATTAGCGTATTTACACAGACGCTCAAATTTACCACTCGATCAGTAGCCTTGTAATGAAGTCCATCGATATACTCTCCCATTTTCAAATCGAAATCTTCAATGGATGCAACATCCCTTGGTGTCTGATGGCCTACCTTTACTAACTAACAAGTGGTGCACTTTGATACAAACTCAACAATTTTTCGCTTCATCCCATCCCATCAATATTGTCTCCTTATGTCTCGGTACATCTTATCCCCACCAGGATGTACCAAAAATCATGATCCATGAGACTCTGTCATCACTGCATGTCATAGGTCCCCATCCTCTGGGACTGAAAGTCTCCCATTGAAGCACAAGACTCCCTCTAAAGTGATCGAGTAAGACTCCGCCCCCTTTGCCAATAACTGATGCACCCTGTCCTGACAGAACTGATCCCCTTCCTAGTCCTTCACAACCATCATAATGATTTGAGATGTGATAATCAACACTGCTATACACGTTCTATCCACTGTTTCATATTGCCTAAGTTCATTCTACTTCGCTTTCTAGACTGCTGCTAACCATGTTAGCCTTCCCTGAATGGTACTGGATGCCAAATTTATAGTCTTCCATGAATTATATCCATCCACGCTGCCGCATATTGAGATCCTTCCATGTGAACAGATACTCCAGCGACTTATGATCTATTAACAGACTTTATTTATCTCCCAGGAAATAGTTCCTCCATATCCTTAAGGTAAAAACTACCGTCGCAACCTCTAGATCATGATTGGAGTAATTCATATCATGGGAATTACGCGTACGAGAATCATACCCAAGTCCTTGTAGGGATGTATCTGTAAATACAAAGTACTCCACCCCTCCCCTAGGTAGTGCGAATATAGGCGCCTAAGTCAATTTGTCTTTTAGCTCATCGAAACTTAACTAACAATAGTATTCCCACATAAATAGCACCCCCTTATGAGTTAAATTCATCAACGGTCCCCTATTTTTCGAAAACCCCTTAATAAAATGGTGATAGTACCCGGCCTATCACAAAATGCTATGAATCTCTTTCGGTGTCGTGGGCTGACCCCACTCCCTTACCGCTACTACCTCGCTCGAGTCCACTGAAATGCTTCTATCAAACACAATATGGACCAAAAACTGCACGTCTCGTGATTAGAACCCACATTTCTTAAACTTAGCGTACAACTGATGGTCCTATATAGTCTACAGAACCATATGCAAATGCTCTACATGCTCACCTTCAGTCTGAGAATAGACAAGGATGTCGTCTATGAAAACAAAATCAAGAAATGGTCTTAGAAATCTCTGAACACCCTATTCATAATATCCATGAATACAACTGGTGCGTTGGTTACCCCAAACAGCATAACCCTGAACTCATATGATCCATACCGCGTTAGGATTACGGCCTTAGGGACATACTGCTCCTTAATATGCAACTAGTGATAACCCAACCTCAAGTTAATCTTCTAGAAGTAGGTGTGGTGTCTCATTTGGTCGAACATGTCATTGATTCGGGACAATGGGTATTTCTGGATCGTGGCCTCATTTAATTTTATATAGTCAACACACACCCTCAGTGATACATCCCGTTTCTTCACAAATAATACTGGAGCACCCCACGAACACTTTCTTCTTCAATAGATCTATGCGATATGACGCACGTGCTATCGGTCTAGACCCCTGTATCAAATTATTGATAAACTCAATCTCTCTGCTCGAGGGTAAACCCAGTACCTTCTGGAAAACATCAGGAAACTCCCTAACCACTGGGATCGAATCTAATGATATAACCACTACATGGGAGGTCTCCTCCTCAATATAATATAGGTCTATGCTCGACCCTTCCTCAGGAAGAGGCATTTCCACTAAAAAATGTTCTTCCCTAGAATGATGAACACGACGGTCCTACTAAAATAATCCACCATCGCCTTATAACCTGCCAACCAATCCATGCTGAGAATGACATCATAGCCCATCATATCTAGCACCAGTAAGTCGACCGCAAAGCATAATCTCCCGACATCTATCCCCAGTCCTCTATAAATTGAATGGATAAGGCCCCCATTACCCAACGATGAGTCAACACACATAATAATACCATCTTTTGTCTCTAATAAACTGATCGCTGGTGCTAATCTAGTGGAAATAATAAAATGTGATGCCCCCGTGTCAAATAAAACCTGACCCATATGCCCATGGATTGTAAACGTACCCTCTATAACTAGTGACGCTTGCGACGCATGTGGAATCAACGCATTCTGGACGTTATAGACATGCCCATACTAAAAATTTCCCTGATGAAGTCGGACCACTGAAGCTGGTGCTGGTCCAGGTAGTATTGGTGCCCGTGTCCCTTACTGAGCACCCTGTTTCTAACCCCTGGCTCACTGGGACAAGCCCCCCTCATATGGCCCGACTCCCCATAAAGAAATCATCGACCCATAAAATCCCCCTACCTCTGGCTCTATTGACCATGTCGGGGCTGCCCTGGTCTCTAGTCATATTGTCCTTGGCGCTGATGGACACCCTCATTGTTACCATCCCTGCTAGCCCTGAGTAACACGTTGCTGCTGGCCCTGCCTAAACCCACTTATGCTATCAGCCCGACTGTTGGTGCGGTTCTCCACCTAAAATATTACCTCCCGTCTTGCCCTGATGACTAGACTCTTCAACTCTCTTACCTCCCTTCACATGGAAGCGATTATCCTACAGTGAAGAAGTGCGGCATTGACGACCTCAATGTAAGTCTTCAATGTTGAATTACCCAGTAAGTGTTATCAGATCCTCTAGTTGAGTCCATCTATAAACTTTTAAAATATTTTTCTCCTATGTGTTCAACTCGTCAGACAAAAAGTTTCCTAGACAGGTGAACTCCTCCTTATACTCGACCATTGTGCGAACCTTCTGTGCTAAATCTAGAAGTCCCTTCCGCATCTTGGTGTGAATCGTAGACAAGAAGAAATTGCGATCAAACTGCACCCAAAACTCTCCTATTGTCATAGTGTCCCTATCCTTAGACGTGGTGACTGACTCCCACGACTGCAATGTTGTTCCCACCAACTTGAAAGTTTTTAAGATCTTCTTCTAAGTGTCGCTATGCTCAACCATATGGATATGATTCTGTATATCCTTCTTTCACTGACTGGAAGTAGCCACATCTGTACTGTCCTCGAACTCTGTTGGATGCCCTTTCTGAAAGGCCTCCCTAACTCTCTCCCACATCGATTGTCCTAGGTGAGCCTGGACGATTGGTGCCACCGGCTGCTGTAGCTAAGGGAACTGTAGTACTATAGCGGTCATGACGACATTAACCGCCTAAGGAACTATAGTGGCCACCTCGCCAGCTGTCACCGTCCCCTTTGGCACTTGCGGCTCCGGCCGAGTCTCTCCCCCGTTGGCCCTCCTGGCGGCCCTTGTTGGTCATCCTCTCATGGGTGACATCTGAAACACGACCGAATTTGTGTGAGATCACAAGTAACATATATCCTAACAAAAGAAGAACAAAATTGCGTAAATATGAATGCAACAGTCCTAATCATAGGGCTCTATATCCAAGAACACTACGATGGAATCATAATAAGCCGCACCGATCCTAAAGACACTAGACCCTGATGCTCCGATACCATCTTATGTAACACCTCTATTTTTTGGCATTTATAAATTAGACATGTGCACGTAATTTAAATATAATGAGAATTAAATAAATATTAATTATCGAGTAAAAGGATTAATATTTATATGAGATTATATTTATTGGTGTGATAAGTAAATAAAAGTATATCAAATGATACACGTCGTAAGTGAGAAAAATTGACGGGTTTAATGGTATCTCATTCAAAATGTGCATGTGGGGTTATTTTGGGAATGAGATGGGAAAATTATGTTAGTTGACTCGGATGGTGATTTTGACAACACCGTTGATTCGGAATGGCTCGATATAGTCAAAATTAGGTACTCGGGGGTATAATCGGGTTTCGGGGACTTTTTAGACTAAATGGGACCCATATAAGGGCATTTGGGTCATTTTGCACATAACACTTAGCCTAATTTTGGGATTGGGGTTATATCTGGGGAAGGTGGTGTTAGAATACATCTGGTTGATAGTGTGAAAAAATAAGAATTTTATTAACCATATTCATATGTATCCACGTTAAATCTCACGTATGTATATAGCACACAAAACAGTAAATACAAAACTAACCCATTGTAATGTGCTTTCCAATTATCAATCAAGGACGCACTGGGTTAGGTTCGAGTGACGAGTTGAACTTAGTGATCCAAGTTTCTTACTTATCTGTTGGTAAAACGTAATCATACTCCCCAAGCGTAGTTCTCAAATTCTACTTAAAAGAATTCGGAGCAATTCTAGTCTAGAAATTATCTCACATGTATTTTCACACTTTATTAATTTCTCTCAACCAAAGGCTTATAGAATTTGATATTTTAGTTCTTATTATCTTTTTTACAAGACATACAAAGCCTTGTATTTATACCCAAAGTTTTAAAATTTTAATTTAATTTCAAATTAAATTCAATTCCAAAAAATGATTAATCAATGGTTATGGTGGAATCCTACTCCATTAAACAAATGGGAAGTGGTGAAGTCCTACACACCCCATTAATGTCTTCATTACTTACCTAACTTTGGTAAAGCCAAACTTACCAAGGTAAACAAGCAAAAGTGTATCGAACTTCGGTAAATGGTAATGAGAAAAAACTATTAGTTTTACTTATCCTTGAATTGCATCCTAATCCTTAATGAGTATGTGAATTCCATTTCGTACAAAACTTCTCAAGTAGAATTTATACTTTTAACTCGATATGTTGTAACCTTAAATATTCATTCTTCTTAGTTTATGTTAACTCATATATTACTCCATTAAAGAGTAATATTCATTAATAACTTATAGGTGTATATTATGATTAATGCTAAGATAGAGTGAATAAAATTTTCACCTATTCTGAACCTTTCCCACTAACAATTTCCATACACTCCAATCCTTCTATCATCCCAACATTCATATTTTTTTTCCGGAATGGTAGACTATCAATCCACAAATCCAATATCTGTTTTCTTTTAATTTATACTCATTTGGCAATATTCGACTAAAAAATAATTATTCTAATTATTGTCAAACCTCGACCAAGGATTTAATTAGAGTATTAATTAAAGCAACTAGCGTAGAATAAATTATCTCTTTTCTAAGAGCGATAGGTTCCATATTGATCATCCAAGATCCTTTATATAATATGAGGATAGACCTAACTCTACACTTTCCATAATCATATAAAAGGATCATGGTTCGTTAAGTAGAATCAAATGAGTACCCAATACATACAAAGTATATATGATGTCTTAGGTATAAGGATTATATGTACAATTGTAACTATAAAATATATTTATTGATAGATTAGCAAAAACTCCATTGGATAATTCTATGTGGTTACGTTCAATGCGATACTATACAATATGCACCCATACATTAGATCTTGCCAGAATCCAACAAATAGTTTGAGACTGTGCTACTCCTTCAAGAAAGGAAATCATAATGTATGCTAGCGTTAATCCAAAACAAATTGTCCAGTTATGTTTTTGGCTAGGAACAACTTACTAAAACAAGAAACTGAGGTGAATATCTCTCGATCATAATTCAACTATTATAATTTATCACACTCTATAATGTTCTAATGGACATAATCATAACTATCATATTTATTATTTAACAATTATGATTATATAAAACATGCTCTCTATTTGTATTTTAAAAACAATTGATCGATGAATAATAACATGTTTATATATATTTCCAAAATACACAATACAAGATTGACTTTTGGGTATATATACAATAGATGGATGGAGTGGGCAGTCATTCCACCATCCTAGAAGAGTTAGGGTGATAGAAAAGAGAAAAGAGAAGGAAAAACTTAAAATAAAGTGAAAAGGATCATTTCAGGGAGAGAATTGAAGTAATTTTGGGCTAAAGAAGATCCATAGAGAAGAAATCAGAATATCTACAATATAATGGCAAGTGTTTATCTTGCTTTGATGCTTCTTGAAGTTTCAATATATTATATTAAAGTTAGTGTAGGAACACGGATTTTAGTGTAGGATTCACATGTAAAATGAACTTTTAGGGAATGAAATTATAGAGAAATAATTTGATTATAATCCTATAGAAAATTTGAGATGGTTCATGTTAAAATCATGTGATATTCAATGGTTAATATGAGAATTCAGGTAATCTTTAATTATAATTAAGAAGTGAATGATTCTTGATAAACTATGTCGAATCCCTTGAATTGATATGATTTTGGGTGAATCTAGACGTAAAAATTGCGTAATATTACGTTTAGGATTAATAGGAAGGTTTATTATGGGTTTGAATAATGTTGGGTGTTCATATGATGGATGGGAGGAAGAAGAAACCAGTCAAGGTTTAGCTCACTGCTCAGGGGAATCGAACCGATTCATTAAGTAGGGGGAGAACTGGTTTGCCCACCGAATCGGTTCGGGCAGCTTTGTGAATCGGTTCGCCGAGAAGGGCTATCTCAATTTTTTATTTGTGGTTTTTCGGATGCCGTCGAGGGTTAGGCTTGATTATTAAAGTTCTATAGGTGATATAGGACTTCTAAAAATCCATAGGAGAGACTATAACCTACCTAGGGTTAGACGAGAATAAAATTCTCGTGCAGAAAAATGGGTGTTTTAGGGTGAATGACACTCGGGATGTAATTTTTGAAATCGGGTTGGGATTTCAGAAAGAGTTAGGTTACAGGTTGGAGTATAATAGCTTAGTGGCCAGAATTATGATATTTAGGAATTTATATAAGTAAGTGAATACTTGAATATTCGGGAGTCGGGGGTAGACTCGGGAATTGTGGCCAATAATACGAGATATTTATCTACGTTCAGCCGGTTGTATATATATATATATATATATACACACACACACACACACAAGCGTACCTACTCTATGGATGCCATTGTTTGGACGTTGCGCATAGTGGGTAGGTCGCCTTGGCATGACCAGCTGGTGTTGGGTTGGTTCCCCAGGTCATAGGACTGTTGCATGATCATTGTATGTGAGTTTAAAGTCTAGTGGGGTAATGTAGTATGGTTGTTATCTACATATGTATGTCTATGATTGCCTCTAGTTACGCACTTACGATTTGGGCTCGGTGGCGAGATTCCAACTCGGTGGCCCAGGAGTGGTACATGATGTACCTGAAGACCGATAACATGCTTGGGAATGAATCCACAAGGTCTCAGCTCTAGAGATGTGGTTACACGTATATAGCGAGTGATATATATATGTATGTGTACAAGATGTGATATGTACATACGTATATAAGAGTGTTATATGTATATGAATAAAACGGATGTGTGTGAACATTGAAGTTATAACTAGTGTGTAATTATGTGAATCGGTAAATGACAAGTTTATATTTAAGAATTATGATGATATAGTTGATATGATAACTCATTGAGAATTAAAACAAAGTAAACTACCTGTAACACAGTTTGGCTAGGAGTTTAGCGTGTGGGGCTAAAATAAGTGATGGTACTAGTTAGGCACGGTAACATAATTTGGGTGTTAAAATATATGCATTTGGTGCATACAATAGATGAGGGGCAAGGATTATTTCATGTGAGTGTAACACCAGTTTAAATATGAACGATTATACGACATTTGCATCATTGCATTTAAATACTTACAAAATATTTTCAAATGGTTTTGGGCTCTGACTTGTATAAAAATATTTTTTGGTGTCCAGCCATAGAGACGTTACGTGTAGCTATCTTTCCGATTAGATGATGATGTAACAATCGTTGATGACTACATGCCTCAACTAGACGCACCTATCCTTGCTATCTAGATATGATTTTCATTACCAGTTATTTATTCAGGGCATGTCTCCCTTTACTGGGTAGTCTTTACTTTATGCAGATTTTACATTATTTGAGTTTTAGTCAGATTATTTTATTGGGATTTATCAAGAGTTTTCGGTTAATTTTTTATTTTATCTTCCAACATTTATTTTATTCATATGGTGAATATGTATTTAAGTTTTTTGGAATGGTTTGTCGTATGATGGCAAGTTTATTTATGGCAAGTCAATAACTTTTTAAAATCCGGCATCGGGATTAATAGGTTATTAGTAATTAGTTTGGTTTTCGACAGTGATGTTAAGAATGAGACAGTCTGAGATTCCTGTTTAATTTTAGTATAGGGTTGGCCACCCATTGTTTCAATAAGCGGGGTGTCACATTGGAGCCCAAACAAAAAAGGTGAGGATGACTATATTATTTTATTTGATAATCTCAAGCTGGAACGTGGATAATTCATGGGAGTGTGGATATGTTCAAGTGAGGCTTATCACCGTGAGATAAGGGGAGATCCAATATGTTTTGTTCAGTTACAATAAGCATAAAAGATATGAAGTTTAATAATTTCACAATCGCATATATGGAATTTTGTAATAAAGTAATGATTACTTTCGAGAGCATAACATGTCTTAATTCATATAATCATTTTGCATTAAATTTTTATTTTAAAAGATATTTTTTTATATCTACCAATTAGTATTGAAGTGGATGTAGATTTTGAGAGACAGAAACACAAATCAAGCTGTAAAAAAGAAAAAAAAAATCATTATGAATTTCATAATGAATAATAGAGATTCTTGGAATGAATAAAGAATGGAGATCTTTATCAATTTCAATCTAAATGATATTTTATACACAGAGAGAGAGAGAGAGAAGAAAAAATAAATAGCAAATAATGAACTGGTTTCCCTAGGTTTCCCTTCAGCGACGATTTAATATTTTGTTATTTGGGGTGTATTACAGAGTCTTCGTGTCATGTGTTATATTGAATGCAAGTCCAGAATGAAAGAACAGGGGGAAGAGGGGGTTGTCCTTTTAAGCAACACCAAAAATTTCAACGAATGTTTGAAATTACAATAGCTTAGTTTTGTTATACACATACTTTTAGTGTTAAAGGTGAAAATTTTGTGAGAATCGGTGGTCGGGTGAAAGGTAACAAATGAGATATGTAGTTTCTTTATATATGTTTTTTTTTGTGTGTGTATTCGTGTAGAAGTGTAAATAAAAATAAGTCCATGGGTAGTTAAAATGATTTAGGTTAGTGATTTAAAGAGGATATGAATTGTCATTAATGGAAAATAGTAGTTTTTTCTCTATATTAATATTAAATTAAGAGGTTCATTCTTTATCATGTAATTTTACATTAGACATTTTGTTTGAAATATTTTACGAAGGCCCCGTGCCCCTATATTTTAATTAACTTATTTTATTATCTTAAAAAATCATTTGGAGTTGTTTTACTACTTTTGTTGGAAATGCATCGAATTTAGTGGATCCAAAATATTAAAAAGAATAGAAAACAAAATAGCTCGTAAAAGACACAATGTTAATTATAAAAAAAATCCAATCTAACCTTGACTGAATTGAATATGACTGGATTTTCTCTTTAGTTCTAATGTGATCAAATTCTAAGAAGAAAAAAATCAAACATTATTGAATTGGATGTTTTTTCTTTATTACAAGTCGTTCCGAACATATGAAATTCCCTAGTTTTGTGTTGTTTTAATTTTTTAACCTTTAAATTTATTTACAAGGGAACTTTCCAAGGCATCTCTTTGGACCCACCCCTATTATCAAACCATTAGCGCATATTTTTCCAGTTTAATAATACTAGTTCAATGTGAGTCAAAAAGTCACGGACATGATACGTTTTGAACCCACGCCAAATGTGTTTTAAGCGCTTGAGTTCCAACCTCCCTTACCACTCTACTATGCCTCCAGGGACACTTTCAGTTTGATTTAACGACTAAACTAGGAATTTTAAGACAAAAACTAGCACACTGGCCAAAACGGAGATGGGGAATCCTAATCTATTGAAATTAATTTAGGCCCTGTTTGGTTGTGAAAATTGTTTGATTATCTAAATTGAATCATTGTGAATTAAAAAATTGTAGATGAGTTGATTTTAAATGAGTTTAAATCCAATTTTAAGCAATGTTCGGTAATCTAAAATTGATGTTAAGGTTCAATCAGAGAGAGAGAGAGAGAGAGAGAGAAGAGCTTTGGGATAAACTTTCTATGACTCCTATTTCAAATAGATGCATTTCACGTTTTCTATGAAATGCTCCACTTTCATATTTTACACATGAGCTAAAATTGGTCATTCAATAAATCATTTTATTAATGAAACCAAACACAGTTAATGAACCAATTCATAAATTGGTCAATTTGTAAATAATCCAATTTACAATTTTGGGATGATCAAACGGGGCCTTAATTAAATTCTTCATATTGACTGATTGAGTTTAACATCTCTTGTAGAATTTATACTATCACGACAATTCAAAATCAATAAAAGCTAAACATGTTATCTCTAACACCATATTTGTCCAATCAAAATTGTTCACTTAACACAGTGAAGATTAAAACAACTCTCTTATACTATTATTTATTAATTAAAACATTGAGAATTAACAGCTAATTCTGCAAATTATGATAATCTGACCAATAACATGTGTTCATATTATTACCCCTCGATGTGCATGTCAGCAAATTTAGGTTTCTATTTATTAGAGGAAACAAAAGGCTCCCTGAGCTTCATTTTATCTTCAGTACTAGGACTATGGTATGTTGTTATACATTTTAACTATCATATAATCCGTGCAATGCACGAGCGATGTACAGTAAATAAAATATAATGATAATTATAAAAATCTGTTGATGTCTAAAAATGTTCGATCGAATTTTTATAATCACAAATAAAATGAAGATAAGCAGGCAAGGCAAACACACAACAAGTAAGGTTTTAATGTGCTTCAACTATGAGAAAAGCCTACATCCACTATTAGTATTATTTCTAATGGTTACAATATCTTAGTATGGGGGTGTGATTGTGCTTGATTGAATCCTCCATTTGAGATAACGGAGATCATGTATTTATAGTGGTTAGGAATCCAAGAGATGGATTGACTTTATATATTCAGACATTTACATCTGTATACAATAAATATGACTGATGATATTCATGGGTACGTATACAATTACTGTAAGCGACTCCACACCAATGACTTTTGATATTCTTGATGGTTCATACTCTTTAGGTTGGTCATTCAACTGTCTCGGGAGCCGACCAAGTAAGTAAATATTGTGAAGATCGCCACGTAAGAGAACAAGTGCCCATTTCTCATTGACCTGCATAGATGAATAATTTTTACATACAGCAAAATCCCCCAATGCTCCATTCTTGATGATTTAGTGAAAGGATGGACTATTTATTCTAAAAAGTTGCTCGACGCCTAAAAATGGTGGAGGTCGGACACCGACCTTCCAATGTATCAGTATAATGACATTTCTATTGATAGTTTAAAAAACTGCAAACTGCCAAAAGGTACTCCGGTCTCTCTGCCCTCATGTTCCTCTTGAAGATGGATAAGGTCGAGGGAAAACTCCCCATGAAATGATTTCTAAGAGCTTTGTTTTTTTCTTGTAATGAGTGTTTCCATTTTAATAATATCCTTGTAATGTATTGCTTAAGCTATATACATTTTCATCTTTATTTAAGCTTGTGATTAGTTTTTGATCGATTTTTCAACTAGGTAATATGTCTTATGATTAGTTAATCATCTTGCTAACTAATGTTGAACCCAATTTGTAATGCCTTAGATTATACTAATGCGCTTAGATAAAACTGTAAGTAGTTTTGTTGAACTAAGCGTTTGCATTAGTTATCATTGGCAAGCAAGTGTGTTAGGAATGTATAGTTATTACTGTGTTTAACCTAGTCGGGTAAAACTTTTTGTCACACCCCGCAAAATCCGACAGACGGGGTGGCTAGCCACCTCCGTCGAACTATGCCAGACGTGAACTAAATAAATACCATTCTTAGCATAAGACATATATGAGACATAAATAAATCAGTCCATAAGATAAATAATTGAATCAATCTCAAATGATCATAACCAACTAAGCGATAAAAGATCCATCACATGCTAACTCCAAAAATCCATTCTCCAATAATGATTAAATAAAATCTGAAATATTCCCAAAAGAAATCCTCTAAACAAATTTGGAACCTAATGGCCCAATAAAACTCTAATGAAGTCTCATAATATGACTAGAAAAGAAAGTCTAACTAAACTATGCCATAAAATAAATAACTCCAGCTGCACCTCCAAATGATAACTCGACAAACTTATGCAACTTCTCCAAATCAAATCTTGAAAAAGATTAGTCAACGCATGAGTCAGAGCCAAAGCCCTGAGCAAGAATACACACTACTCTCCTCAAATAGGATCCTTGAATCCAGACAGTAGCATTATACGCAATAAATATCACAATAGAATATTTTAAATTAAACGGAATAATTAATCGCGATAAATATAATTCACTAACTACCCGCAAAAATTCCCATTTAATATGGCACACCAATATGTTTTTTAAGTTCTCAAGTCCCACGATGTTAATTTAATTAAATTAACCGACTTTTATTATTGTTCTCACTTTTTATTAAAGTGCCACACTTCCCCTTGTCAACCGTCCTCTCACCCTTTTAAACTGTCGGCCTCGACACATGACAATGTTCCACACACGACATAAATCGTCATTTGAACCGTTTAAACTGTCGGCCCCGACACATTATGTCGCCACAAATTTTAATACCCGTTTTTATCTTAGGCATTAATTCTTAAATTCTCAATTTATAAATTACCCCACCCTTTTAATCGATGTGAGATCCTCATAATACCCCTTAGTCCCATACTTAAGGGTCCCCAAGTTATCAATACGTCCCACCCTAGGTATAGGAGGATTTTCTAACATAAACCTCGACCTAGTCTCGTACCTAGACTAGCATAACGACGATACAATAATAAAAATCAACCCACTCTCAAGATGATAAAAACACAATAATATACCCTCACTAGTCCCATACCTAGAAGGCGTAAATCATTAAAAGGCTTACCCACTAGTCCCATACCTATAGGCATCCTAAAGTATAGGGAGAGCAAAATTACCCAACAATCCGTCGTCACAAGGCAATATAATAATACCAAAAAGTCACACAACCACGCGTAATTAATCAACGTATAAAACTACGCATGATAGTCCAATTCAATTAAATCTTAATTTAATTATCACCTTGTCAACAATACCCAATTAATCTCATTTAATTATTTTAAATTAAATATACCAATTTTTCATCATATATACATCAAAGACCAAATTTCATTATCTCTACATGTATTACATGAGTTATATGCACCCAAAAAATATTTATTTTAAAACTAGGGTTTTTCTACATGCAACCTACACCAATAAAACCCAAAATCACTCATGAATCCTACATACCCAAAGGGTTATGAATATTATTCAGATTAAAAGATTTTATAAAAACAGCCCCATAATTAGTGTCCACTTTTTATAATTAAGTTACTAATTATTTTTAAGAAAACATGTAATTAAGTGTTTAGGCGACACTTAAAACGCATAATACTAAAGGAAAAGTATAGGTTATTCATGCCTGTGAAGATTGTGTTGAAAATATAATTAGAAATCTCAATTCCTCTAAAAAAAAATAGCAAAGAAGTGTTCTTGGACCAATCTTGATTAAACCCAAATAAGCTTTCAAATATGGTGACAAAACCTTGATTATGTTGGAGGTTGATGACTATGGTTGAGAGGAAATATTTTTACAAGTGTTCTCTGGTGAAAAATTTGAGAAAAAGTGATTAGGAGAAGTCCCCCCACGAATTAGAGTCATTAAGAAACCTAATCCTAATAGAACTCTAATAAGATACAAACACTAAAAACTTTATTCCGGACGATCGGACCGTTGGAATTAGATGAAATTTTACAGAGAATTAGCTGAAGACAAGAGGAAGCTACAAAAAAATTTCAGCTCGATCAAACCATTCAATATTTATAATTTTTTTTTCTAGAGAGTTTTATGCTCCGAGGACTCTTAGAGAGTTTTATGTTTTGAGGCCTCTACTATATAATAAAATTTTAATTAAAACTCCATTTTATTTCCGATTCCAATTCCATTTGAAAATTTATTTTTCAAATATAAAAACCAACATTTTAAATTATAAAATTTATAAAATCCAAAATTTTATTTTTTTCTCCGATTATTCCAATTAATTAATTAAATAATAAATAAAAACACGGGGTGTTACACTTTTTGTGTCTATACATGAAGTTTTATGGACTTTTTATTCTTGACTTGTCAAAGACGAAGTCATACATGAAGTTTGATGTTAGGAACTTATCCATGCATTAGTCAATTATGGTCGGATCTTGTCGCCTATAAGACTGCAACAGAATTCCTAAATTTGGTGAACTTCTTATTAATGATCTGTCTGAAGACGAGGTCATACATGAAGTTTGATTTTGATTGTGCAACTGAGGTGCTTTGTTGAAGCTAACTTTTGCTGGGACCATTGCTTTTGTACTTCCTCTTGTCCGACTGATAATTCTTGGAAGCCAGTATTCTGGTCGATCGGGTAAATGGTCAAATTGGAGAAGCCGACCAGAGGCCTGTTAAGCACTAATGCATCGAGTCTTGCTCAAATGCCTGTCATTAGTTAGGAATTTTTAAACCCCTCATCACCGGGAAACCGATCTTATGATTTTTTAGCTTGAAGTCTAATTTGCTTTCTTGATTGACTAATGTTGTAGTGAATTCGTTATCAGGTCAACATTGCTACGGAGCCCCCAGTTGGGGTTATGAAGAGAAGACTTAATAATAATGCCCAACTATCCATCAAAACTTTGTTATTGACCATTTATCGAGTGCTGAAATAAAATGATAATATAAATTGTGATGATCGCTTAATATAAATTTCACCGACTATCCATTAAAGCTGGTGAGAAATCCAGAGAAATAATGAAAGCGTCGACCATCTGTCGGGGCATTTTGAAGAAAATAAATAATGCCTGAGAGTCCGTCGAGGTGAATTTTTGAAGGACCAAGTAGATATTATGAAAGATCCATTTGTCGGGACTGAATATAGATAAGGATTATCCCAATCAACCATTCGTTGAGGATAAAATACAACTTGTGTGGCAGATATCTTCGGCACTAAATATATGACAATAAATATTTTGCCGATCCTCTATCGAGATGAATCTTAAATATGCATAACCATCCGAGTAGATGTAGCGAGCGATCCATGCTCGAGCATCTGTCGGAGCATTGATAAGATTTCCAAGAGCTTAAGTTTATGTCCGAGCATTCGTCGGGACTGAATCTTATACCCGCAAAAGTTATAATTTGCCCGACCATATGTTGAGATTGATTTATTCGGACAAAGAATATATGATATGTATTTACTCGAACATCAGGCAATGAAAATTTCAAAACATGAAATAATAAGTTTTATGTCGAATACGTGTCAGATGAGCAGATTTTTGTTGAATATATACTAGATGTAAGACATAGGGTTTAGTTCAGAATTTTTGCAAAATTATTTGAACTCCAAGCAAATACTCAAATATAAGTTGATTTCAAAATTTTATTTTCACATAAAGTTGTGAAGTATAAAGTATAGGGAGGTAAAGCCTTTAAACAACAAATTGTGATTTAATAAAGCTAAACCGGTCTGAAACCCAAGTGCCCCAAATAAATTTTGTTTGCATTTTATCTTTTTACCGCCGACCAGTGATGATGGTCCAACGGTGGTCTCCCTCCGGACTCGTCGCTGTAGCACAATTATTACCGACCAATAAAGAGTGGTCCGACGATGCCGTTGAGCTTTTTGTATAGTGATCGCCAACCTCCGACGATGTTGTTGATGTGTGAGACTTTTTGTATAGTGGCGACATTGCTTATGGGTTCTCGATTGGTTTTCGTATCACAGACGTCTCGCTTGCCGCCGCTGGTCGGTTTTTTACCTCAACCAGAGTTTGGATTTGATTGTAATCAGTGGAAATTGCAGTCGGAGAGTTGGTCGGCGCAATGAAGGAGAAAACCAGAGGGAAATTTCTTTGTTGCTGTGAATATTTTGCGTGAATAAAGCAAGTTTCACCATCTTTGTTGCTATAGAACGTTGAAATTGGGGGGGGGGGGGGGGGGACTGATTGCAATTTCATGGTTGACTCTCCGATTCTGGGTCATTGGAGTTTGGGTTTGAGGGTCAATGATAAATTCACCGTGAACAAGAGTAAGAACAGATTTATCAAACCAATAAATCAAAATCATCAAAAAAAAAAAAAATATATATATATATATATATATATATATATATATAGAGAGAGAGAGAGAGAGAGAGAGAGAGAGAGAGAGAGAGAGAGAGAGAGAGAGAGAGAGAGAGAGGATCACAAGTGGACCAAAATAATGGACTTTTTAATGAATTTAACAAAAAAACACTAATAAATCAATAATTTTAATTCCTATAATTTAATGGGTCCGCGCCAGCGGCACCCGAGACCCATGACCCCGCCTTCACCCCCTACCCCCTCCCCACCTGTCAACTAAACAACATACCCGATCTGCTAAACTGGCTGGAAAAGCAGACCCAAGACCCAAACTTTCGTCTCCAAATAAAAAATCGCCGACAATGTTACAAACCCCCAAAACTTGGCAACTCATCTCCATACCTGCCATACCCGAACCCTTTCACCATTGCTACAACCTCCGACCCATTTTCGCAACTCCGGACAACCCTCCAACCCACGACCACAACCAACCAACTCCTACCTTTATTCCTCCATATCCGACCTGCTTGCCGTCCTCCGAACCAAACGACGACGATCCAAACCCGAGTTGAATTCCATGGGTTTTTGTTTTCACCGGAAATGGAGTAGCAGGTGGAAACTGGGTGGTTACAGGGGTGAGTTCGGGCAGGGGGAAGGGGGTGAAGGTTTGGCCGAAATGTTTTCGGGTGCGTAGGGGTGGGTGGGTGGGTGGGGTGGGTGGGTAGGGGGGTAGGGGATGAAGGCGGGGTCATGGGTCTCGGGTGCCGCTGGCGCGGACCCATTAAATTATAGGAATTAAAATTAATGGTTTATTAGTGTTTTTTGTTAAGTCCATTAAAAAGTCCATTCTTTTGGTCCACTTGTGATCCTCTCTCTCTCTCTCTCTCTATATATATATATATATATATATATGCAAAGATATGTTCAACGTTCTAGAGGAGACAATACCGTTTTGAATCTTTACTCCCTGCTAGAAGATTTGAGATACGGGAATCAACATATAGGAAACTCTACCCCCTGATGTAACCCAATAAATAAACATGTTTGCCCATAAGATTCTCAAGAGAGTCCCTACATTTAAGGAGTCCTCACAGACTTCTGAAATTCATAATGAAAATTGTCTAGAAACACACCATTGTTGTGCAGATTTATAGATGAATATAAATTAAATACAAGATTTATAAATTCAAATGTATGAAAATCATGCATCAATAAAACGATGTTTGTACAGAATATATAGTTGTTATTGTGGAGATAGAGAAAAAAACTTAGCTCTAGATTATCGTTCGTGTAAACCATTGCGTTGTAACGTAAATCTCCATCTCTTCTATAAAGAAGGAAAGACTTTTTGTAACGTTTTCCACAGACAACACCAATCTGTTGATGTCTAAAAATAGTCGATCGCATTTTTATAATCACAGATAAAATGAAGATAAACAGGCCAAGCAAACACACAATAAACAAAGTTTTAAAGTGGTTCATCTAAGAGAAAAGCTTACGTCCACTGTTGATATTATTTATGATGGTTACAATAGCTCATTATTGTACTTGATTGATTCCATCATTTGAGTTAAGGGAGATCATGTATTTATAGTGGTTAGGAATCCAAAAGATGGGATGCCTTTATATATTCAGGCACTTACATTTGTATACAATAAATATGACTGTTGATATTCACGAGTACGTATACAATGACTGTTGGCGACTCCACACAAATAGCTTTTAATATTTATGATGGTTCATATTCTTTAGGTTGGTCGCCGGTTGGCCGACCAATTGTCTCGGGAGCCGACCAAGTAAGTAAATACTGTGAAGATCGCCATGTAAGAGAATAGGTGTCTATTTCTCATTGATCCACGTAAATGAATAATTTTTACATACAACATTAGTATATATCATAAATTCAATATTTTATCTTAAATCCATTATAAAAGGTTATTTTTTCATAAATTAAATTTGTCTATTATTATTAAATATTTTTATTATATAAAAACTATAATTATAAATAAAAGCTTCAAAACAACTATCCGTATTTTATATTAAAAAAATTATACGTATTTTTATTTATTTTTAGTTAAAAAAAACTGTATATCATTTGTAGATACAAACTTAAAGTTTTTTCTATAAATAAAATGTTAAAAAAAAATTACCACCTTAAATAAATTTTATTAACAATTTTGAAAACTTTTTTTAACTTAAAAATTATTTTTAATAAATAAAACTATTTTAATAAATAAAGCCTTCACAAAACTGTAAGTATTTTATATAAAAAATAATCCAAATTTTTATTTTATTTTAATTTTTTATGTCATTTATGAAAAAAAACTTATTTTTTTTTATATATACATACAACGTTAAAAATGTATTTATAACCAATTTTTTTTATTTATATAAAAAATAATTTTAAATTTTGAAAACTTTTTTTAACTTTTTTTTTAGAAATAAAAACGTTATATAGATGTAATAGTATTGATATCATTATGTAATGTGATTTGAATGGAGAATGATGAAAATAGATTTTGAATCTAAATTTTTTTGGATTGAGAGATTAATTAATGGAAACGAATCATCTTTTTTGTTTTTCAAAGACTTTTGATTTATTCATCTTTTTAGTTTTAAAGAGATTGTTGATTTATTCATTTTTTTTATTTCAAAGAACATAATATTTAAAATGAGATAGAAAAAAATTAATAAATATTAAAATTTTATTAAATCTGTTAATATTATGGTATCATAGGTATAATAAAGATTCCCAATAAAACTTTGACTAATAAACACGTTGGTCATTAATTCTATATAACCATCAACCAATGAATATTGACAGATTTGGACTATTCTCTCCCCTTAGATGTAGGGCACAACAGGGCAACTACACACCACCATCAATGAGCTCATCGACAAGAGCAACACAGTCATTTAAAAGGGAGGCCCAGGTCAATCCAATATGAACCGATCTGTTGAAAACTCTATTTCCCTCAATATCTTGTGTCTTCAAAGTCCAACCACAATTACTTCGTTCCTCGTGAACTGATTTTCTCTGATTTTGACACTGCTGTTTTGTACTAAATGGTACACCACCTGCCTCTTAAAGACTAAGACATTAAAAGTCAAAATGAAGTATCACGTGAAGAATTCCATTTTGTAAACAAAATTGGGCCAAGGAATCATGAACATTTGATGGTAAATTAATAGAGTTATTATTAATACTTCATTTTGTTAAATTACAAATCTATTTACAAGCATGTTCCAAAATGAAGT
Organism: Sambucus nigra; assembly: GCA_949130495.1. Taxonomy (NCBI): domain Eukaryota; kingdom Viridiplantae; phylum Streptophyta; class Magnoliopsida; order Dipsacales; family Adoxaceae; genus Sambucus; species Sambucus nigra. Next base: position 484,829,731 of record OX422216.1, read on the forward strand.
ATCACGTGAAGTAATTTTAGAATGTTAAATTATCAAAGTGGAGTGTTAATTGACGTACAAATCAACCAATGGACTTCAACACACTGTTTTATAAATTAAATTGATCTTTTAATTTAGGTAGTGTACATATTGGCCGTTTGCAGAAATATGAGACTTGGTGTAAAACCTTTTCATACTATAAGAATCAAACTCTAAGCTGCTTAGTGCACATTACAAATTATTTTTTCTAGGTAAAACAATGTAAACAATATCTATATTGATCTTCTTTTCACAAGGTCTAGATTGTTTATTGTCTTGTCCATTTATTTTTTACTATTTGTAAAACATTTGACCTCATTTGATGTATTAGATAAAAAGATATAATAAGAGTCATCTATCATCTCAACAAAATTAATTAAAACGTGATACAATCCCTCAAAAATCTCCCAAATTATTTTCAAACAGTAATAAAGTGTTGTACTCTGATGGGACCCATATCACAAAGTATAACACTTATTGATATTTGAAAGATGATTTGAAGGATTTTTTAAGACTCGAAGCATTTGTCAATTAATTAATCTCACTTCCTAAATGTGAAAGTTTTAGCTCATCAGAATCACGAGAAACAAGGATTTACCATGAATAATTAATTCCACCTTAAAGCCCATGAATAATCAATTCCACCTTAAACTTGGATGCTTTGAGTCTTAATTGACAAATACAACTATCATATCTCTGCCTTTTGTCTTTGGCATTAGGGGTGGCCATGGGTGGGGTCTGGGCAACCCGGTCGGGCTCGGGCCGGGCTCATAAAATTATGAGCTATACCAAGCTCGCTCGGGCCTGGATCGGGCGTTATTATGTAATTTCAAGCCGTCCAGATTTGAAAGCTCTTTATCCACGCCCGTTGGGCAAGTCCGGTTACTATTTTTTTAAAATAAAAAAATCTATTTTTCCTTAATGAAAGACCTATTTTTTTTTAATGAAAAACATGTTTTAAACTTTATATATTACAGAGTCTATATATAAAGTTCTCCACTCTACATAAAAAGACTTAGTATATGTTTTTATAGTTATAAAAGTTACCCACTTTATATATTTAATTATAACTTTGTAGTCTTAAACTTTAATAATAAATTAATATAACACACACACATCTATATATTTAATATTATATATATAATTCTCGGGCCTCGAGTCGGACCGGGCCTCGTCGGGTTTAAGAATTCATGCCCAAGCCCGCCCCAAAAAAAATCGGGCCTATCAAATTTTTCAAGTCCACTTTGCGGGCCTATTCACCTTACCCAAGTCCTATTTTTTTTATTGGGCGGGCTTGGAGGGCCTCGGACCTATGGCCACCCCTATTTGGCATCATACCAGGCATATATGTATATGCAATATATATCCATATATTAACCAAGAACTCCAAGTTATTGACATTGTCATCCCAAAGCTCCGTATCTGTTTAAACCCCCATTATCACCTACTCTAACTCATTCCTCAATTTCGAATTCAATATGCACAATGCCCATACACACACAGAGAGACACACATATATATAGGAAAATGCTCAAATGAGGTCCTTAAATGAGGTCCATAATAAGACAAAACTAATACCTTTAGTAAAATTCTATTCTAGACCACAATACTTTTAGAAAATATTTTAGTGTATCGGAGATTTAAAACTTTAGAAACGGAAACCTGTCAAATTCCGACCCAATCCTAATTCTAGTACCAGAGCAAAGACGCTCATTTTCGACCTATAGTAAAAAGACTTGAATGCCATTGAAATTTATTCCATGCATTTACAAAGATATTTTTGGAACCAATCTAGACTACCAGCTCATACCAATAACTGATTTAGACCGTAAAGGTTGTTTAACCTCACATATAGACGGTTGTTCACACATTGAACATATTCCAGCTAAATACGGAGACAATATACATGTCACTATTAGTGCCATTAATAATATACTAGACTTAAATAAGTATATCCTACTTATTTTAAGACAATTATTTAAAGACACTCAAACCCTAGAAATAAAGATAATAAATATCTCCAAAAGAATATAAGAAATAGATAGTCAAATCCCAATAGACCTTGTACAAGTACTACAAGAAATAAATATTAAGACTAATCACATAGAAGTCTTTAACAAAAACGTTTTAGAAATTAAAACTTTGACAAAATCAAGAAAGTGAGTTAATTAAACTCACCAAGGAACAAGCTATACTTATTCCTAGATTAGACAATTATCTTCTTAATGAAAATAGTTAGATCAGAATGGAATGAGGTACTTGAAAACCTCTCCATTCAGACCCTAGTAGATTTTTACCAAAGAATTCTAGAAAAGATAAATGATGATAGATGTTATTATAAGATAAATGAAAATGATATTGTTAATGTTGCTAAAGCATCAAGACTTATACTTGAGAAATTAAATTTAATCTCAACATCAATAACAATACTCAAGAATACAATAGTAGCTTTGTTAAAGACTTATAATTAGATTTAAAAGCCAAGACAGAAGAATTAACCACCTTGTGTACAGACTTTATTAAATTTCAATAGAATTTAGCCAATTATCTTAACAATATGGAAAGCCATAACCTATCCAGAATGAATAGTATTATTAATGAACTTAGAATAAACATAACTCAAGCAAAAGAAAAATATGAAGAAATTATTCAGGGAATTAAGGTTATACATAATAAACCTTCTCAAGCAGAATTAGACTCTCCATTTATTCTAACACGTTTAGATAAAATAGAAAAAACTGTAGAGACCATAGAAGCTAGAATGACACAAAAATCTATGAAATAACAAGATGAAGTAAAAGACTATATTACAAAAGTTGTTAATTTGCTTATTAATACCATTGCTAAACATAATGAAGATTGCTGATGCAAAAAACTGGACCGAATCCCATTTTTATGATCACAGATAAATAGATGAAAGCAATCCAATCAAGAACATAAGAGACAAAGATTTTTAAAGTGGTTCGGCTATGAATAAAGCCTACGTCCACTGTTATTTTATTCCCAGGGGTTTACAATAGCGCCATAGGGTGTAGAGAGAGAAAGGATGTGTATCTTGTGTATGGGGTTTCTAGGTTCTCTTGGATCTCTTCCCTTTTGGCTAAGGGGATACATGTATTTATAGTGATGGGAGATAAAGAGATTCATTGTATGTAGACATTTATGTCTACATTCAACGAATCTAATTGTTGAATTGCTTGGTATGCTATGTGTTGTCATCTATTAATATAGTATAAATGTACATTAAGGCTCATTAAATGCGCTGTCATCTTCATTAATGCACATTAAATGCATAGTCATCCTTTGATCTTCCTGGTTGGTATGCCGATCAACTCTCCTCGGGTGCCGACTAACTCTCCTCGGGGGCCGACCAACTCTTCTCGGGTGCCGAATATTACCACGTAGGATGACATGTGTCCTTTTCTGATTAGTCCTCGTAGATGGAGAATTTTTTGCGTCAACAAAGATATTAATTATAATGCAAGAAAAGAGAATAAGATCTTTAAAGAAGAACTACTTAGTCAGATAAAGAGACAAAGGGATTATTCAGACTCTTTACAAAGAATTGAAAAAAGACTTGAACAAAAACAAATAATCACTTGTAAATTTAGAGAATCTCCTTATATAGAAACTAAGGAAGGAAATACCATAACTAGAAGAATCATAAATGATGGACTAGATAAGATTAGTAACATAGTTAACGGTATCCCAAATATTTGACATAGTAATTTTATGCTCCAAAGACTTAAAGATTCATCCTTCAATGTTAGAACATGGTGGAAGGAGAGAACTTTCACCAATCCTCTCCAATGAAAAGTATGGGGTAAAGTTGACTGGAAAATTATTGAAGATTTCATACATAATGGACAACTTCCAGCAGTTAGATATATAGACTTATTTAATGAAGGATCCAAGCCTAAGACTCCTAATTATAACATGACTTATCATTGTAGAAATCATGTATTAGACAAGTCCTATATTGAGCTTCAAGTTTTTGACTCAGAATGGATAAAATCAAGAGGAACTGATAGAAAATTATAGTTCTTAACGTTTGGACTCTTCCAAGCAAGAGTCCAAGGATTACATAGACCTCAAAATAATATCAACATATTATGTTGTTTAATAGATAAAAGATGGAAAGATTTTGAGAAAAGCCTTACTAGGATAGCGTAATTAGAAATGTCAGATAACGTTAGATACTTTATTGCTAGTAACCGTAGACACGACCAAACATTTTAAGTTAATCTTATATGCTAGTGGCTATGAAGACTATATTATCCCATATGCTAATATAAATATAAAATTTCAATGCTATGTAAATTTTTTCCAATTCCCCTATGAAGGAATGCAATTGAAAATTCCTAGTGGTAGACTTAATGAAGAAATATTAGTTGAACGAATAATTCATACTACAATCATACTTACAATATTAGGAATAATGGACCTATGAAAGAAAAAGCTAAGAATCTTTGGTAATTGCTATAATTTTAAAAAACTAAGACTATACAAAATAATCCTTTGTTTATTAATTAAGATGATGTCACTGGAAATATAACTATCCAGTTTGGTCCCCCTAAGATTATCACTAAGAATATCCACACTGGAGAAATTAGATTTAGAAATATGAGAGAAGCCATAATCAATGATCCTTCAAAAGGAGAATATCGTAGCAAAGCTAGCTCTAGTTTACTAAGATAAGCTCTAATAATTAGACCTAGAAGATCATTTGAGCAAAAAGACTTAGTTAAAGAAAAAACTAGAATCTAAAACTTTGGACATGAACCCTCAGAATTGGATATGAAGACATCTTAACAAAAGTCATTATGTTAGGTTCTAAGATAGGGATATATTTAATATGATATCCCAAGACCATATATTAAAACTAAAAGAATCTAAGAATACTAAAGAACTTCTTAGAAACTTAAGACTAATGGAAGAAGGAGAAGAAAGATTAATGTTCGCTACACAAGTAGGTCCTAATAAACAAGAGATAGGAACCAGTAGTAGACTAAATGATGCTCCTAGACTCTTTAGTAAGCCAATAAGAATAAATATTCCTATTTATTTAAACACTGTGGTAAAAACTAAACCTGATTATATAAAGGACTTTCTAACTAGTGACAAGAGTTTTACTCCTATTAAGACCATGGCAAGTCATTCCATAAATCCAGTTGGGATATACCTTAATTTAAATAATGTTCAAGATAGGAAGAAAGCCTTATATGAAAGGCGTAATCAAATGAATATGTGTTTTGCATTTAATGAACAATGGGATGCAAGCTCATGTAAATAGTACGTTGAGCAATCCATTAGAGGCATTACAAAAGATTACTTAGATAGTCTAAGACAAGTTGCAGATGCAGAATCCCTAGCTAAGATTGAGAAAATAAAAGAAAATTTAGAAGAAATATCAATTGAAGAATATATTCAATTATTTACTTCAGAATTCATTGGAGATGGACATTTAACTCAAATTAATGAGCAAGACTTAGCAAAAACTAAGTTAGATCTTCTTAGTATTTGCAAACTAGAGAAGATTAATGAATATAACTATAATTATGAACAACTATGTTACCAAATTAAAGAATTTGGTGATACTTTAAAAGATGAGTATTTTATAAAGATACCAGGTATTGGAAAAATCCTAATTAATGAATACTTGAATTGACCAGGAGTTGCTGGAGTTAAGAATAACTCCCTTGGTGAAATAATCAATTTTGTCAAAGACTATATCATAGGTAAAAGATGAGATATAACTCAAGGAAAGTTAATTGAAGAAACTTTCAAACATATTCCTCCAATTAAAGACAAAAGAGATATTGCTCCAATACAATGGGGATATGGTAATGAATCTAAGAAATTAAAAAGGAAACTAGATTGGAAATAAAAAAAGTTTAAAGCTAGGCCTTTAGGTTTTCTAAAGAAATATAGATTCAGAACATTTAATACCTTTAGAGAAAGAAACTCTAAAACCAAGAAAAATAAATTCAATAAAAAAGAAGATATTTTAAAAGGAACACTAATAAACATAAGAAGGTTCCTATTTATAGGAAAGAAAAAAAAATAGCTCAATCTAAGACTTCAACTAAAGAATATTGGACTTGTGGTAAAGAAGGACACTTTGTCAAAGATTGTCATAACAAAAAAGATAAAGAAAGTATTAAGATTATTAATACAATATTAGACTTTGGAGATCAAGAAGAGTTAGATATTCTATATACTGTAGAAGTATCAGACATAGAGAAAGATGACAATTCGAGAACCTATAATGCATATACAGATAGTGATTTAGAAGACTATAATAGTGATACTGATGAATATGAAGATTATCAAGATACTCTAGACTTATATATGATGCATATTGATCAAGATGATGATTATATAAACTTTAAAAAAGCTTGGTATAAATGTATATTAAGCCCCTTGTTAAGGAAAAGATGGACAGTTTGTAATATTGAGTTAATAACATATATCCCTAGATGTTACTATGATGAAGAACATTATTGCACATTCAAAATGTAATGTAGCAAGAAAGACTTTAAATGTGTAGAATATTTTGAGACTATACAAACATAATTATTTATGATTTGTGTTATTTGTCAATTACACCACCATGAAAACTATTGGAGAACTATATTTAGATCAATCTATACTACCCAATATGATGTTCAAATAGACCAAGATATTAAAACATATTATTAAGACATTGATAGAAATACGGCCAATAGATTAAAAAAAATGAAGACTTAAAAGGAAGGGGAATTTCCTATGATATAGAAGAAAACTTCTCCGATAGTAGTTCAGAAGACTTAACATCATTAGATTTTGTAGATAAACACCATAAGGGAATATCTATTTTAGAAAAGAATAAATTAGGAATTTCTACTAAACCACATGCTTGTTTTATAGAATTATTCATACAACATAAAGATTATCCTAAAATACTTTCAGCTTTTATGGATACAGGATGCTCTCAGAGTATTTGTAAGGCTAATTCCTTCCCTGAAGCATATTTTCTAGACAGTAATCAAGAGATCCATGATAAGGTAGCGAATGGAGATCCATATACCTTATAATTTCAGGCTAATTCTGTTTATTTTAAATTAGGAAATCAGACTAACAAAACTGTTAATCATTGGTTTTGGATAATGGATCCTCTTCCTAGTTTCACAGGTAATATTATTCTAGGATAAGAAGTTATTAGTAAATATCATCCTTATACTCAGTATAATGATAAGATATTATAAAGTAACAAAGAAGAGTTCAATATTACAGGCCCTCTAATAGATCAGAAGATTGCTTTTAACCTTATGCAAGTCAAATCTAATTATAGAGTAATAACCCATCAGAGTTCTTCAGCTGAGCATGGTGGACCTAGACATACAAACCAACAAGAAGCCCTAGAAATGACTAAACCCTTACAAAAAGAATGTAAGTGTTCAGACCAAAAGTGTTATAAGAAAATAGCGCTTATACAACAAGAAATCTTAGATCATACCCAACAAACCTTATTAAAGGTACAAGATATATCCAAACAAAAGAAGATGGATCTAGAAGTAGAAAAAGAAAAGATTAGGCAATTAGTAGAGCCTACTTTAGGAGAAAATCTCATTGCTAAATGGGACAAAGATCAAAGTTATTGCGAAATCATCCCTATTAACCCAGATGCTACTATTAATGGAGGAACCTATAAGAAAGGATATTCACAAGAAGATATAGAAGAATTCAAAAAATACATAAATGAAATGCTTAAGCTAGGCATTATTAGAGAAAGCAAAAGTAGACATAATAGCCTTGCCTTCTATGTTCAAAATGAGTCTCAACGAAAAAGAGGAAAAAGACGTATGGTCATAGACTATAGATACCTTAATAAGAATTGTGAGTTTGATTCGTATAAGATACCAGATAAGAATAACCTAATAAATTTAATTGAATATAAAAATTTATTCAGCAAGTTTGATTGTAAATTAGGCTTTTAGCATATAAAGATGCACCCAAATAGTATAACTTAGATAACCTTTAGTTTTCCCCAAGAAAAATATGAATGGTTAGTAATGCCATTTGGATACTTGAATGATCCTCAAGTTTTATAAAGAAAAATGGATAATATTGTTAGACCTTACTCATAATTTTGTCTTATTTACATAGATGATATTATTATAGCTAGCAAGACTGCGATAGAACATTTAGACCGCCATAAAAATATTATTTTGGAATTAGATAAATATGGAATTGTTATTTCTGAGATGAAAATGCGATTGATTCAGACTACAATAGACTTTGTGGGAATGCATATTAATAAAGGAAAAATATCCTTAGCAGAACACATAACCAAAAAGATTCTTGAATTTTCAACCAACTCAAAGATAGAAAACAATTACAATCATTTTTAGGATTGCTAAATTATGCTGCAGATTTTATTAAAAACATGGCTTTAAAAAGATAAAGCTTAACTTCCAAATTAAAACGAACGGATAAAAATAATCCTTTTAAATGGATAAAAGATGATTTTGAAGTTATAAGACAAATCAAAGAAACATTCAAGAATATCCCTTTACTTTAACTGCCTAATGTTGAAGATCAGTCCATATTAGATACAAATGCCTCTGATAAACGACGGGGAGCAATATACTTTGCCATTGATCATCAGAGAAAAAAGGAGAAAATTTGTAGATATCATTCTGGAACCTTTACTGATCCAGAAACTAGATACACTTCCCATGAAAAAGAAGTTTTAGCTATAGTAAGGGCAATGGAAAATATATGCTTTTTCTTAGACCTAAACATTTTACTGTTTATACAGACTATTCTTATGCAGTAAAATTCAGAGACTTAGAGTTATCCAAATCAATAACTAATAGACTTATTAGATGGAAGTAATTTCTTAATAGTTATGACTTCTCTGTTATACAAATAAAGTGAAGCAAAAATACCATTCCAGACATCATATCTAGAAAATCTATATTTGTTAACACTAATATCATCTCTTGTTTTATGTTGCAAACAGAAGACTTAGACATCATAATTTCCTCTGGAATGAATAGACTAAACAGAGAAGATGTTGTAGACTATCACAGACGCGTAAGACCAAATGCTGGTAAGATGCAACGACATACTCATATTCAAGACTCTCAAGAAAGACCAATTCTGGAAAGCTTTGATGATATTCTAGTTCCTCCTGGGAAATCTAAGAATGAAATCATTGCTCATAATAGATTTATCGGGAAAATGTAATATAGACCAGACCAAAGATACCAAAACTTAATAAAATATAGATGAGAATTTTATATATAATGAAAATACTCTTATATATGACCTATGATGGAATGTTAAGAATAAGCTATGGGTAGAATTCAAACATAATTTGGCAGTTGTGGCCAGACTCATGAGACTTCAGAGACTTGCAGTAACTCAACTCAGTAGTGCTGCTACTTCTAGACCGTGGACTCAAACGTATGCTTAGACTCTTGGAGAATCTACAAAATTAGACAAGTTGATAATTTTTGTTATCAACAAAAGACTTTTAAGACTAAGATTGTTATACCATTTGGTCATAATAATCTTTCATGTTTAAAAGACTGCCAGAAAGAGGATGATAACATTATTAAACATTTCAATATGTTATTATCTGAGATTAATGGAGATGCCTTAATGATTAAAGGTTTCATCAAAGACGTTCAAAAAATTTATCTTTTTGGAAAATCAGACATAGCACAAATAACCTTGGTAGACCATGGTCTCATTGAACTTGTCCAGATACATATTGTTGAAGATTCTCTTACTCTTAGAAAAATTATCCATGAGTACACCAAGAAAGTAGAAGATTTTCTCCCCCTGTTAGCCAGAATTTACCAGATTGATCCAAGTTCCTATAGAGGAATGATAGTTGAAGGATTTAGACTCATTAGATTTTTCACTTATTCATTCGAACACGTTGAAATTCTATCTGAAGATGAAACTAAAGTCCTCATTATTGACAAGTCCAAAATCCAAATTGCCTAAGCTATGGAAATAATAAAAATATAGGAATTGTTAACAAGCGAAGAAAGATGGTATACTACGTACCATAAGGAAGACCTGATTATCCAAGTTGATGATCCATTAAATAGAAGTCTCAAAAAAGAATCTAAAGAAATGGTAGAGATAGCTTTGCCAGCCAACCTTAGAATGGTAGGCCTTATTGATGAATACTTTAACAATAATGCTCTACCAGGCAAATACAATGAAGAAAAGACAATAGAAGAAATGAACGAGACAGAGAAAGGCCCCACCTTACTCAACGAATTTTCGAAGAAGGAAGAAGCAATCATTTAGGCCATCAATTATTTAGACTTTTGATAAAGCAAATATTTGTCAAAATTATTTTGCTTTCCACGATAGACCAAAATTGACTTGTAGGGGCCACCAAAACAAATTATTCACAAGAAGCCAAGGCTGCTTTATGAAAATGCAAAAAAAAAAAATGGTCATAGATTCAGACAGAATTATCAAAATATGCCAAACTTGCCTTTTGTAAAACAAATGCATATAGGCTTTAATTATTGTATGTTATTTCCACCGGATTGCTTTTGGTAGCCGATTATCAGTAATTTGTAGTGCCCTTATGATTATAAAAGGGAGTGTCAGTCATTGAGTTAAGAGATGGAATATCAGACTGAGAGAGAGAGAGAGAGAGAGAGAAAATCAAGTTAGAGAGAGCTTCAAGAGTAAGATGTCTATGAGTGAGTAAACCTCTCATAGTAAGGGGAGAGGGAAAAGTTGTATTTACTTATGAAATGCAATAAAAGTATTTTCTTTTCTAGAATTTTCTTATATTAAGTTGTTATTATTCTCAAAACATCTCCAACTTTCTGTTCATAGAGGACTATTGTGTGAAACCTATGGTGTAGCACGTAGGTGTTATACGGTTGAACAACCGTCAGGTGTTGATGTGCCAAGAGCCATTAGCCAGGTGGGCGTTAAGCGTGGTGGCATACATGCAGGAAAAGGGTCTAACGCCAAACTAGTGGATTGAGGTGTGACACATAAAAAGAGAGTTGCATGAGGCACATACCGTAGAAGAATAGTAACAAAACTGAAGAGATGAAGGAAAGAAGATAAAGATATTGCAGACCAGAAGAGAGGTATAAAATAGAACCAAACCCCTAGCTGATTTACATATAATTGCTAAATCTAAAATATTTGCTTGAACCTTTAGATAACTACAGACTTTTTAGCATTTGTTAATCAAACAAATCCAGACTTAACAAGAGAAATCCAAGAGTGGACTCTCATAGGCCCTAAAGATAAACTACATATAGAAACTGCTTTAATATACGCAGGTTGTATTTACAAATATATAGACCAAATTATTGAGTGGTTAGTAAGAGAAGTATCTAGAATAGAAATAATTAGAACAGAGATCCGTGATCTCTTCAGACAAGACTTAAGAATTGCAGAATTTGCAGAAGAACTTTCAGGTGCAGAATAATACCATGAATATACTAGAATACTTAAGGATACTATAGACGTATTAAAATATATTAGACGAAAAAGGTTAGCTGCAACTAGAGCTGCCTTAATTAGATCAGGAGGAATTTATCCACTCCTTAAATTCATAGAAACAGTTTTAGCAAGAACATATAGAAGATTTTTGTCATCCTACGTCGATAGTGAGTTAGATGAATTCATACAAAATGATATAATTTATATTATTAATCCGATATATAAAGAGACTAGACGTATAAAACCTCAATACCGTATAAGGTGTTTAAGGTTAGATTATTTTTCATCAAAACCTCTTGAAATATCTAGCCATCCTATGAAAAATAGTGAGTGGCCCGATATGTGTGATTTAAACAAAACCAATTTTTCTTTGAAAAAGATCCAACTTTTAATTGTGCACCAAACCAAGTTGTGAAATCCCAATTCTCACTTTAAACCAATTTTATCTTGATTAATCCTAAACATGCATCTAGTGATTAAAGCAAGTAAAGTAAAGTAAAGAATACTCACAACGCCGGATGTACGAGGAAAAAACTCAAAAACGGCAAAACAACCTCGGACGACCCAAGCCAGACAATCACTATGAACAATAGTTTTACAAAGACAGATTAGCCTTACACTAAGACTCGATCCCCACGGGTCATGACTCTCCTTCTGATCTTCAACCGTTCTTCAATAGTGCCCACGCAAAAATTTCGTCTTCCACGATCTCTGTCCAGAACACACGCGTCCACATATGTCTCGGTGTCCACCGATATGGATTTGAAACGTCTACGATGTCGAACACGATGTCCGTCGCTTCTTCACCGCAAAACCCTTTGTGTTCAATGTGTTGAACAAACAACTTTGATGCCGCAAGATCACTTAAACATATAAGAATGATAACTTGGATCTTTGCAAACTCTAAGGATGTGTTTAAGACTTTTAAACCTTAGAAAACATGTGCAAACAAGGTTCTGGTTTGTAAAACTGTTTTCCAGAAAGCACACTTACGAAATTATGATGCAAACACTGTTTAAATAGGATTTAAATGTCGCCTCGAAAAATATGTCGTTCGAACGACTTAAGCATGTCATTCGCGCGACATTATATCTCGTTCGAACGAGATCCAATGTCGTTCGAGCGACCTTGCGAAAGTTTGACTTTCTTTGACTTTCGGATAAAAACGTCTCTTAACAAAGATATTCAAATTAGTCAAACTTTATTTCGAGCTTATCATCATAAAACGAAGTTTAAACCTTTAAAACACTTTTGAAACATTTAAAAACATTTTTCTTTATAAAAATTACATCCTTAATTTTTTATAAAATAGTTCCGAGCACCATTAATCATACGCATTCATACCTGAGTGACCTCGGAATGAAATTAACTTTGAAGACGATTAAACTTGCACCAAATAAATATTGGCATGATTAAATCTTTGAAGCTTTGCCGCAACGTCTTCAATTTCTTCAATACGTCATAAACCAAGTGGGATCATGACAAAATAAAATTCTCCCTATGACATATTACAAAGACAGTTTTGTTCACGGAATTAAGTCAAAATAATACAGGGACTCAATTGGAAATTTATGTCTTTACAAATCTCCCCCTTTGACTATTCTGAGACAAAAGTAAACCAGTGAAATGCCTAACCGAGCCGTCAAGCCGTATGATGCCTAAATCCCATCCCATAAACCCAAAATAAAAATACAAGATACGGACTAGAATATGTAGCACTGGCAAGCATGAACTGTCTGAATGCGATGTAGTCTTGAAATCTCGAATCTGAATCATACCTACACACATGAAGCAGATAAACAAATACCAAGTGAAGTATGGAGGAATAAATGATTGCAATTTATATATTCAATAAGAACATATCATTTGAAACATGCGAGCAATTATTTGATACCAATTTGTAACCAATTTGAAACAAATATCATAAAGAAGCGCTCAACAAATCTCCCCCTACATCACATACCAAATCTCTCCCCGTTTTTGTCTCGAATAGACAATCCGGTGAAAAGATAAACCAATATGAAATATCTAGTAAGAGAAGATGATACCAAATTGAATTAAGTTGATACCAATTTTGAAAAACGAAAAATGCTAGATAAATATGAAACAACCAGCTAAATATGATCAAGCAATGATAAATAAGTATCTAGTAAATCAAGGAATCACACAGAGAGTATAGCAATCAAATTAAGAGTGATAAACGGACTCATATGCAAAATACCAATTTGGAACATAGAAGAACCTACATATAAACCAGATAATCCACAAAAAAATGCTTCTCGCAGTACTAAAAATGTAACAAATTAAACCAGAGGACTGCAAACCAACCAGAAGCCATTTTTTGCCCTGTCGTTCGAACGAGCCAGGGACTTCCCTCAAACGAAATGAGGAAGTCGCTTGAACGAAGTACAAAAGTCGTTCGTGCGAGATGAGATGTCGTTTGAATGACTTCGCGCGACCTGCCAAAATTTCCCAATTTCCCAGAAATATTATAAAGTATTGCCCAGTGAAAAAATTTCCACAAAAAAATTCCAGGAAGGTCCTGACAGATGCAAAACAGTCCTAAAGCAGTAAGCTTTTAACACAAAACGCAAAAACTCATAAAAAATTACAATGCGAGTTACATGCAAACATAGTACCGATGTGCTCAAATATGGACATGGAATGAATGGGCGTGAACCTACAACAAATGAGTCACAATTCCAACACATGGAAACGATCAAGAAGCTCTAATTGATAGCGATAAATCATCAAACTTTATCATAGCCAAATGACAATTAAAGTGTGAGCTTAATGAACTAAACATACTACATGCACAAAAATCCAGAATTTTGACGATTCTACAAACAATAGTGTCAAATTGCAATGTTTCAACATTAGGATTAGAAGTGCAAACCCGTTTAAATTTTCTCCAACCAAACATCCTCATATAAACATACTTTTTCAAGTTCTTTTGAGGTTTCTATCATTCTCAACTTAGAGAAAATCTTATAGTCCCTTTCTTAGCATTTTGCCTCTTCTTTTGGGCTCTTTTAAATAGTGGCTTTCACGACGAGTTAATTTTAAACTCTCGCAGCCCTTTCCCGTGAATCACTCATCATTTTTTTAAATATAAAATCCTCACGGTAAACGGTTATTACATTCACACTTCTCCTTAAGTTTACTTACGCATAGATGACAAGATTGAGATAAGAACGCCTCACCAAATTCAAATATGCAAGAGAAGTCAAACATCCATATAAACTCGTGCATGTGTGCGATGTTAGCATATATACAAAGTCGAATCAAGATGCATATCAACTTCGAAACAACCCCATATAAACAATGGTTTAGATCATTCTAAGCATCGATAATAATGACCAAATGTCCTAGCCACTTGGATAATGAAACGATGGGGGGAGGGGGGAGTCCAAGCACACTAATATGCCACATCAAACATGTAAACTCAAAAACAAAAACCGAAAATCTTTTTGGCTTTTCAAACATATTTGACTCAAAGAAAAGCAAAATATTTTTGGATTTTCAAAAGTTTTCTCAAAAACAAAATCTTTTTGTATTTTTCAAAAAGGACTCAAACAAAAGAAAACTATAATACAAAATGATAAACATGTCATAATACTAGCAATGAATATATCATAAAGCAAACTAGCATATGACAAACAAGGCAACACTATCATCCTTTAGATTTAGTATGGGAAGAATCAAGTGCACCCAAATGAGAATCATGAAGTTTAATTCATAAAGCTACTAAATTCGATTTCCTAACCCAAGTAGGTGTAAAACGACTCATGGGGGTTTTGGTAACCGGGGAAACTTTATTCCTAAACTTCCTAGGAGCTTGTCTAAGGTCGTAACAATAACGCCTAAGGTGACCTTTCCTACCACAAAATGTGCAAGTGTAGCGGTGGTGGGAATGATTACCTTTATGTGGAGTTTTTCTAACCATCCTAGTTTTTATCACACGTGCGGGGGGAACGGGAACAACTTTCTCACCAAAACCTATACCTCCCCTATCTCCCTTAATTTGGACGGTGCCTAGGATCTTATCTAACTTCTCCGACCTAGCCTCCAAATCAAACTTGACTCTAGACGAGTATTTCAATCTCACCTCCAACTCGTGAATCCTAGACTCGAGCAAACTTCTAAACTCCTCAAACTCTAAAATCTCCTTTTTCAAGGACTCCCTCAAACCACGGAGATTGTCTCTCTCTTTCTCCACAAACTCTAGTTTCTCCCTAAACTTCTTCTCTCGTGCCCTAAGATCCTCAATCAAACTATCATTATTTTCTATGGCACGCTCATTCAAATTAGATTGCAATTTTGAGTTAGCCATTTTCACCTTCACCGTTTCGGCGTACAACTCATTAAACACATTTTGCAACTCTTTCACATCAACCTCCTCCTCGTCACTCATTTCATCCTCACTAACATGAGATACACTCAAAACCTCCTCGAAAGTGTCATTCACATGAGTATTGTCGTCGTCGCTCACATGACATGCCATAAACGCAATAAAGTTACGCTCAATGGGGGAACTCTCTCCCTCTTCCGGTTCACTATCACTTAAGGTGGCACTATAGACAATGGGATGCTTGCCATCTTTCTTAAGTCTAGTTGGACACTCCTTAACCCTGTAACCATACCCCTCACACCCAAAACACTTATCCGACTCATCTCTCTTAGGCTTTTCAAACTTATCCTTAGAGGTGGGATCCACTTTGTTGTTCTTGAATTTTTTAAATTTCTTAGCATCTTTCGATTGCTTTTCAAACTTAATAAATTTTTTAAATTTCTTTGGCAGCAAATCAACATCCTCAAAATCGGAATCGGAATCGAAATCTGAATCCGAAACTTTAAGTTCCTCCTTCCGGGTTTTCAAAGCAATACCCTTTTCTTTCTTAGGCACTTGCTTGAAGGTAATCATGTCGATTTCATAGGTTTGTAAATCACCTATAACCTCTTCTTTCATTGATTCTAACCTACCCAAGGAGTTTAAAATGGTCACTTTCGCATCAAACCTACTAGGCAATGACCTAAGGATTTTCTTAATGACATGGTTGTCGGGAATTTTCTCACCTAGTTTAAATGACGAGTTGAAAATATTGGACAACCTAGCATAAAACTCATCAAAGGTCTCACTCTCTAACATCCTAATGGTCTCAAACTGTGTAGTGAGATTTTGAAGTTTTGACACCCTAACCGTGCTAGTGCCCTTGTGAGTGAGTGCCAAAATATCCCAAGCCTCTTTTGATATTTCACAAGTCATAATTCTGTTATATTCTTCGTGCGTGACATGTGAATCAATAACGTGCAGACCCTTAGAATTATATTGTTCAAGTCTTTGTTCAGTTTCGGTCCAAGACTCAACAGGCTTTAAACTAGTGACCTCACCTACAATAGTGACAGGGGGTCTCCAACCTTTCTCAATTGCAAGCCAAACACGCTCATTAATATATTTTAAAGCACATCTCATTCTCATCTTCCAATAAATGTAATTAGTGCCATAAAAAATGGGAGTTAGAGAAAATTCATTATATCCAAAATTCATCTTTTAAAACACACGGGATCACAAAATAAATAAAAATGTTTTCTAGCTCTGCTACCAATTTGTGAAAAACAATGAGTGGCCCGATATGTGTGTTTTAAACAAAACTAATTTTTCTTCGAAAAATATCCAACTTTTAATTGTGCACCAAACCAAGTTGTGAAATCCGAATTCTCACTTTAAACCAATTTTATCTTGATTAATCCTAAACATGCATCTATTGATTAAAGCAAGTAAAGTAAAGTAAAGAATACTCACAATGCCGGATGTACGAGGAAAAAACCCAAAAATGGGAAAACAACCTCGGACGACCCAAGCCAGACAATCACTATGAACAATGGTTTTACAAAGACATATTAGCCTTACACTAAGACTCGATCCCCACGGGTCTTGACGCTCCTTCTAATCTTCAACCGTTCTTCAATAGTGCCCACGCAGAAATTCTGTCTTCCACGATCTCTGTCCACAAAACACGCGTCCACGTATGTCTCGGTGTCCACAGATATGTCTTTGAAACGTCTACGATGTCGAACACGATGTCCGTCGCTTCTTCACCGAAAAACCCTTTGTGTTCAATGTGTAGAACAAACAACTTTGGTGCCACAAGATCACTTAAACATATAAGAATGATAACTCGGATCTTTGCAAACTCTAAGGATGTGTTTAAGACTTTTAAACCTTAGAAAACATGTGCAAACAAGGTTCTGGTTTGTAAAACTGTTTTCCCGAAAGTACACTTACGAAATTATAATGCAAACACTGTTTAAATAGGATTTAAACACCACCTCGAAAAACGTGTCGTTCGAACGACTTAAGCATGTTGTTCGCGCGACATTTTATCTCGTTCGAATGAGATCCACTGTCGTTCGAGCGACCTTACGA
This sequence comes from Sambucus nigra, assembly GCA_949130495.1. Lineage (NCBI taxonomy): Eukaryota > Viridiplantae > Streptophyta > Magnoliopsida > Dipsacales > Adoxaceae > Sambucus > Sambucus nigra. The sequence continues at coordinate 484,847,660 of OX422216.1, forward strand.
AAGTTTGACTTTCTTTGACTTTCGAATAAAAATGTCTCTTAACAAAGAGATTCAAATTAGTCAAACTCTATTTCGAGCTTATCATCTTAAAGCGAAGTTTAAACCTTTAAAACACTTTTAAAACATTTAAAAACATTTTTCTTCATAAAAATTACATCCTTTATTTTTTATAAAATAATTCTGAGCACCATTAATTATACGCATTCATACCTGAGTGATCTCAGAATGAAGTTAACTTTGAAGACGATTAAATTTGCACCAAATAAACATTGGCGTGATTAAATCTTTGAAGCTTTGTCGTAACGTCTTCAATTTCTTCAATACGTCATAGACCAAGTGGGATCGTGACAAAATAAAATTCTCCCTATGACATATTACAAATACAGTTTTGTTCACGAAATTAAGTCAAAATAATACAGGGACTCAATTGGAAATTTATGTCCTTACACACCTTGAGAAAAATATTTATATAGATAATCCTCACTATTCTGAAATATAGTATGATAGTGGCAGACAAAGCTTAAGAGGTAGCCCTGAACCATTCCTCATCCCAGATTAATTAGACGTTAAAATAAGCTTAAAGACTCTAGAAATTATTGGGGTAGAAATTTATATTTCAAGAAACCTTAGAAAAAGACAAAACCATATAATGGACAAAGTGGTGCCTAGATAATTTTTGGACGAGAGCTGGCCCGTAAACTAGGTCCGCACAAGAGCTTGACTCTCTCTCTCTCTCTCTCTCTCTGATATATATATATATATATATATATATGTAAAATACTGCTCTTGTGTGGACTGTACCGAATTTTAACAATGCGAAATGGACATGTGTCATCTGACGGTGAGCCTAAAAAAGAGAGAGAGATCGCCTATAATTTAGGCGATAATTTTTAGACTCACCGTCAGACATCACATATCACGTCCGCACTGTTAAAATGCGGGACAGTCCATACAAGAGCATTATATATATATATATTCACGCTCTCATACATACCTTACTTAACGTATCTATGAACATACTCATTTTTTAAAACTAGTAAAAAACGTATTTTTCAACCAAATTTATTATACATGATCTACATAGTAAGGATATCATTTAGAAAAAAAATCCACCCTAAAGAGGGTGAAATGAAAAATGGGTAATATGCACAATTTTGACCGTTCAAATTTTTTCCATCATCTCACCCACTTTCAGTTTGAATTTTTTGATGATTTTTTTTGTAGATGATCTCCTTATTATGTATATCTATATACTGCATTTGGTTGAAAAATACATTTTTTTACTATTTTTGAAAAATGGGTACATTCATAGGAATGTTAAGTGCGGTATGTTGGAGAGCTTGACTATATATATATAAGTTGAACGATTTGCTAGCAGCATGCTTTATTGGTTGGACTAACAATAGAGAGAAAGATACCAGCCACAACTTCAAGCACATATGGTAATAGATATATCTACATCGAAGACTAGAGAATGGAGGAGATATGCAAAAAAAACAATAATTTTTAGAACTCGTTAAAGATTGAATATGTGATAGAAGTAGTGTAAGGTGGAGAAATCAATGGGAGAAGGAAGTAAGGGAGATAACATTAATCTCTCGTACACCCTCACCCAAAATTTCTAGTGGGATTCATGAGTTTTTCTTTCTCCTCTTGATGATACGCAAATATTGCGTATTTCATCCTCCGAACGGACGCATTTTTGCCCCCTCGGGTATCTTATTCCCTATATTTATGCTCGTTAAACAGACAACCTCGGATTTCTACATTAACATGTTTTGCAGGGGTTAATTGAGCTTTTATAGGTATTTGGATGCTAAGTGTGAAGTTCAGACCCATTCCGCTCGGTTTTCGTACACAATCGCACGTTCAAGGTCATTTTAGTCTTTTCACAGCTTGGACACCTGGCCCAACATCTACACGAAAGTTGTATCACTCCTCTCTAGCTTCGCGTGGCTGCGAACGGTGCGCAAATCCGATTCATAACGAAGAAGTTATGGCGATTTCAGTGGAAGGAAAAATAATGAAAGTAAAAGAGGAGGAGAAGAGGAGAAAAGAAGAATGCAGTAGCTGCCTTGGTTCTGCCCTGCTTGATCGATCGATCGATCGACCAAAGGGGTTGATCGATCGATCCCCTATTTTCTGCAGATATTTTGGCATTTCTTTTATTTTCTATTTTCTTTTCTAATTTAATTCCAACGAAAATTTAATTCCAACTTACTATGTAAAGAAATTTTGATGTAATAAACAAAGATATACGATTTTAGCTTAGAGTAGCTTAGGGTTTGAGGGTTTTGAAGAGTTTTTCTTCAATTGATCTTGGTTTGACACCCCATTTGGGTTGAATGTTGCACTATTCATCATCCTCTCCATTAATATAATTTATATTTCTTCATTTCTAGTTAATTTATATGCTTTCTAATTTACGTTTACATGCTTTGATTTACTTGCTCTCTAGGTAGATTTATCGCATTTCTTTACACACTTTATTTACCGGATTTTTAACATGCTTTCTAGGTAATTTAAATTGGGTCGTGTTTGAATGGAACTCACTCGGGTTGACGTGTTGCTTTGCTTTGGTGATGTTGTTTACGGGTTCATTTCGGGTGCATTGTCCTAGTTATTACACCTAAGAGATTTGACGGGGCGTATCATGTATGTCCCGTGCTTACGACCTTTCGCGCATAATTTTCAGGATATTTGTTGACGTCAAAATCTTATTAGGCTTTCATGAGGATTTAGGGGAGTGACAACCCTTGATTTAATTAACCATCAAAACGAGACGCATTTGTAATAACTAGTCGACCCATGTAACCATTTTATACAAATTAACTCGGGTGAGGGATATTCGACGCAACCTATAGTTTTACTCGCTTTCATAATCTAGTTTCAATACCTTGCCTAGTTAAACATTTCCCTTTATGCATCTTTTTACTTTTTAGTTTGCAATTCACATTTTTCCCTTTTATTTCGGAATATTAAATCATATAAATTCTAGCATCTCGTCCCTGTGGATTCTCGATACCCAACTTACCGCTAGACTTGCCCTGCAAGTGTAGTAGTAATTTAGGTTTTTGTATAGTCGGGGCGAGACAGAAAACAACGACTGTTCACTTTACACGCGCACACTTCTCGCGCGCTATCACCTCTCCACATTCAAACCACTATCGCTAGCACTGTTAAACAACCATCCAAACCCTATAACCACCATTACACAGGAAAACTTAACAATTGAAAGAATTTTTTGACCAATGTAATTTGCTTGAGATGATTTAGTTCAAAAATGTGGTTTGAGAGAGAGAGATGGGCAGGTAATTTTTAGTGCTCTAAATTACCAATGGAGTTTGATTAGTTAAATAACGAAAACCAAACTTATAAAGTGAAAAAATTGAGAAATTGAATTGATTTCACTGCATTACTGTTAAATCTTTTTCCTTCTTCTTCTTCTTCTTCTTCTTCTTCTTCTTCTTCTTCTTCTTCTTCTTCTTCTTATTCTTATTATTATTATTATTATTATTATTATTATTATTATTATTATTATTATTATTATTATTATTATTATTATTATTATTATTATTATTATTATTATTATTATTATTATTATTATTATTATTATTATTATAGGTTGAAACCTTATCCTTATATACTTCCTCCGTCCCAGATTAAGAATGTGTTTTTTGCACAGAAAGTCAAATTTTTTCCAAAGCATATTATAAGCAATTTTCCCAAGTTCTTCTTCAACAGAGTTATCAACCTTTTCTTCTTAAGTATGATCAAGTTTCAAAATATTCAAATAAAATAACATCTTTTTTTGTCAACGATTAAAATTCAACTACAAAAGTTTCTAGGGTTAATAACAACAATCGTACCTAATTCAAAATTTTCCATTATATTAATTAGATTTATGCTTGGATTTATATATATAACCAGGAAAATCACATAATTCAGAAACTTGGAACGACTTATCTTTACTACACCAAATCTTGCGAATGGTGACGCCCAGTGGGTTACGGACTTGGGCCATGACCTACTCAATATTTATCGTGACGATATTTATTACCACACTAAATTATCGATGCTCTGGAAGTGGTCACAGACCAAATCCCTGACTACTGTGGGTCACGGACTTAGGCCGTGACCATATCGTGACCATATTGGCGCCAAAATTCCCTCCAAGCTTGGTCGCGAAGGGGTCACGGCCCAAGTCTGTGACCCATGGCATGACGAAGAAGAGAGTACAGACATTGAGGGTCACGACTGAGAGCCGTGACCATTTCTTGGTGTGGGTCACGACTATGGGTCGTGACCATTCCTCATTCAAGCACTAGGGTTGATGAAAAAGGGTCGCGCATCACAGATTGAGGGTCACGGCTATGGGCCGTGACCATTTCTTGGTGTGGGTCACGGCTATGGGCCGTGAACATACCTCAATCAAGCATGGAAATGGTCACGCACAGTGGGTCACGGCTCTAGGGCGTGACCAGGTCTGAAGAACCCAGCTCCCTACCTTACTTTCGTTTTAAGGGTCTCGCGTATGGGGTCACGAATCTTGGACGTGACCAGTTCCAAGTCTTAAAAAAAACCACCGCTGCTTCTTATTTCATTTGGAGTAAGGCCGTTACAAGGGTTAAGGGATTTTAGTTGGATTTTGAGTTGGTCGCTGCAAGGGTTAAGGGATTTTGAGTAAGGCCGCTGCAAGGGTCACGGCTCAGTGCGATTTTGAGTTGGATTTCGAAGGGTTAAGGGATTTCGGTTAGTTTGCATTTGGATTAAACCCTGGTATGTATTGACTCCTTTTGATTTCATTTGGATTTCGTGATTTCTATCTAAAGCCCTAATTTCGGTGTATGTATGTGTAGATTTACGTTTGTATGTGTGTATGTGTGTGTATGTATAGATTTATGTTTATATGTGTGTGTATGTATAGATTTATGTGTATATGTATGTTTATGTGTGCAAATATGAACAAATAAATTATTTTTTTGTCAATAAACCCTATATTGTATGTGTGTGTGTGTGTATAGATTGTATGTGTGTGTGTGTATGTAATGATTTATGTGAAAAAATATGTATAGATTGTATGTGTGTGTATGTATAGATTTATGTCAAAAAAAAAATTAGGGTTTAGTAAACCCTAAATAGTATGCGATGGAGACGGGTGGAGATCGTGTTGGGGGTTAGAAGCAATAAATAGTCCCTTAAGAATTCTGTAAGTGTTAATTTTGTTCTTGGCCTTGGTATTTTCAATTTGATTTTAGATTTGTCCTTGTGAAAAAAAAGGAATTGATATATACCTGGTTTAATTCGATTGGTATTGGTTATATTATGATATACCTGTTATTCCATTTTATATTATTGTTGAAATTGAATAAGTATTGGATTTTGAAATGTAATCAAAATCAATTGTAATCTTCTCAATATGTGTGCATCTTAGTTTTTCCTCAGTAGTAATCCTTATATACGTGAAAGAAAATATCAATGAGGATTAACGAATTTCAGTTCAAACAAGTTTACCACGAGTTAAGTTGGGGTAGTGAGTGACGCAAGAAAATCACACCACACACATAGAAATGAAAAGCCAACTGGTCCTAAACCATGTGATAAGTTCCTTAACAATTTGATTAGAATCTTACAAATCGAATCTAATGATAGTGTACTAAACTAATTAAATATACCAAGTTGCATATCCGTATAAATATAGCTCAAGACCAAGAGCATAATGTAAAAGTTCAAAGATTTTTTTGTTCCTCAACAAAATATATCTCAAAACTATCCAAGAAAAGCTGTACATAAGCCGTTGTATTAAATTATTATATATCTCTAAAGCCATTACATTATTATACATTATTATATATATCTAAAGCCATTACATTGTTAGAAGTTTGGTATCAATGAGATTTGGTACTTTGTTCGGACGAGCCTTTTGACTTTGTTCAAACGACCCGACATGTAATTTGGGATAATAGTTGTTGGTTGATTCAATGGATGATGGCATGAAGTTGATGGCAGGTGCGTTTAAGACTGTTATAAAGGTATTCTTAGATTGGAGTTTAGGATATCACGTATTTTAAATATCCTGGTTGGCCATCTTGATCAATCTTTGAGACGCCTCCTAAGGATTACACCAATATGGAAAATCTAATTGATAGTCTTCAGGTATATATTCTCATTTGTACATTTACACATGGACACACTCTTATATTTGATTGCTATTTGCATACTTAATTTCTGGCATTTTAGATTTTGATTGGATATATTCTCAATTGATTCCGATTTCAGTTCCTCTTTCTTTAACAAATTTATCACATAAATGTCTCTTCTTCAAAATACTTCTTAAGATACTACAATTATTTTAATGTTGTTTCAAGTTCACACTTTCTAGCACTATATCAAGAAGTTAGGTGTGTGTGTGCCCCTTTTGAACAAGCTCTGTTTTTTTTCCTTTGGTTTTGAATTTGTTTTTCTGGTTCTACCATTTTTTTAATTGAACATAACTGTTTGCATAAAAGTCATTATTTTTTCACTATCATAGGATACATTGATGTTAGGGTCGAACTACTATCAAACATAATCTGAAATTGCATCGCTGCTGGTGTTGATACCAAATTTAGTATGCTGACATGGACCAATCACATAGAGACACGTGTCAATCTACATGGCACCCACAAACACTTGTTGAACAACATACTGACTCCGAGGAGCTTAAGCTCCCCGACCAACTCATGCGTTACTAGCAACATGAATTATGTCGATGAACTTTATTGTACCGATCTACTCAATCCTCGAGTAATTCAAGCATGTCGAGTAGCTTAGGCGGTCCGATCAGCTTAGGCAGTCCGAGCTACATAAATGTACAGCGTATCCAAATTAAGAGAATTCAGGATACAACTGCGCATTAAATGCTCATTATTATCGTACAGATTTACATGCCTATTGGACAGCTATGCATTATTCTTTCACATGTACAACCTCAAGGCTATAAATACATTGTAACCTCCTCATTAGTAAAGGACTCGGAATTTCTTACAAAACCTACTATCGAGAATTCTGCAAACGGTCAGCAATAATAAATACAGTGGACGTAGGCCATTCTTACAAGGCTGAACCACTTTAAAAATCTTTTGTCTCATATTTATATATTCATTTTTATCTGTGATTAAATAATTATATCAAATCTAGTTTTTTACATCAACAGATTGGTGCCGTCAGTGGGAAACAACTGTAATTATCGTTTTTCACCAAAACAATTCATCACCAATGGCTAATAATCCTGAATCCGGTAATCGAAACGCTGGAAACCCCCTAAATCCATCTGCTCCCCCAAATGTTCAAGATCTGGCTGGCATAATGGCTAATCTATCCTAAGGCCAGACAACCATGCAAGAAACTATGCTACAACTCATACAAACTGTCCAAGGTGGAGTATCCACTCATTCAGGACAACGAAGAGTTCAAAGAAATGCCCGTTTACCTTCTTTGCGTACTAGGCGAACGTTAATCCCAGAGGAATCTCGATCCAGACGTACCGATTCATATCGCACTGAGAGATCTAATGATTTTTCTTATCAACCTGGTCAAACTTCATCAGTACAAGCTACAGATACTCAACAAAACGTCACTCTCTCTCCAGAAAGGACTAGTGAATTGGAGAGGTTAAGCAGGGTCTCTCCTTTTGATCATTTAGGCCCTAGGAGGAATCGAAGTCCTCCTAGGATTGTGTTGAGGAACTTTAAATGACCATCCGATATAAGGGAGGGTTCTGCCCAATCTCGACCAAATACTCGTAATGAAAGATCCTAGGAAGCAAATTCAACATGATCAGTTGCTCGAACCAACAGGACCGAGGAGGGAAGTAATGCATGGAAATGCTCTATTCAAAGGTTGGAGGATAGACTAAGGGAAATGGCTAAGGCTAAGAATCCTCTGCAAAGAACTTTTGTCCAAGGAACACCTTTTATCCAGGCAATTATGGATTTTCCCACACCATCAAAGTTCAAAGCACCTGTTGTGACTCCTAAATATGATGGAAAAAATGATCATGTCCTTCATATAGAACAATACCAAGATGTTGCCGATATCTATGCCGTGCCAGATGAGATGAGATGTAGGGAATTTTTGGGAACTCTTACCAGATATCCTCAGATATGGTACAACAATCTTCCTCAGGGAAAGATTTTAACTTTATTTCAACTAGCCGAGCTCTTTATTGGAAATTTCTATATTGGAGCAAAACCAGTTAAACGAGTAGCACACTTGTTAAGTGTTAGACAAAAAGCAGCTAAGAGCACCAGGGATTATATAACTCGTTTCAATAACGAGAAGATCTAAGTTATTGATTATGAGGAAAAGACATAAATTACTAATCTGATGAGCGGACTGTTGTCAGATAAATTGTACTACACTCTCGCCAAAGATCGGCCTAGAACCATGGCCGAACTAATGGCAAAGCCAGTGAAGATTATGAACGCCGAGGAGGCTATGTCTGCGAAGAAAAATATGGATACCAAAGAGACCAAGGTGGAGGTTGATAAGGCTGAAAAGAAAGAGCATAAGAATAATGGTGGAAACAAGCAGTCAAAAGCGAAGCCAGTATTGGAACTGTTGAAGAAATTTGGAAATTATACTCCTTTGAAAGTTGACATTAACCACGTTCTGGAAGAAATCAAGAACAACGAGGAGCTAAACTGGCCAGAGAAAATGAAGACAGATCCTGACAAGAGGAATAAGACCAAATATTGCGAGTTCCATAAAGACCATGGTCACACGACCAAAAATTGCATAGCTCTTCAGAACTAAATTGAAGCACTCATCAGACGAGGAAAGCTGGCCAAATATGTTGATCGTCGAAATAATGGAAAGAGCAACGACCGAACAAGACAGAGGTCTAGATCTCCTCCTCGAACAAAAGAAGATACGAAGAGAAGTCACAAAGAGGATCCGGATGATGACCAAGACGACCCCAATCTCCCCAAAAGACCAAATCAACCAGAACGTGAGGTATTTTCTATCCATTTTGGATCATTTGAATGTAATGTCATTACAGGTGGAGATGCAGGAGGCGGAGATATGACTGCTGAGAGAAAAGCCTACCTCAATGAGGCTCAGGCTTGCTCGTACATTCAGCAGATAAATCTGGCTGAAGTTGATCGCCCGAGGAAGGTGAATAAGGATAAGATGGTCATTGGTTTCTCTAAGAATGACTTGGCAGGTGTACTATATCCTCACGATGATCCATTGGTGATCAAGATGAGAATGAGGGAAGTGGTAATGTCACGAGTACTAGTGGATAATGGTATCTTGGCAGATATCATGTTCTATCCGTGCTTTGACAGTTTAAATCTAAAGCTATCCCAGTTGGAGCCATATCATAGACCCCTCATTGGTTTTACCGGCGAGAAGGTTTTCCCACTTGGGATGATCAAGTTGGATATGCTTATCGGTACATGGCCTCATTGTCGAACAGAAAGAGTACGCTTTTTTGTAATGGATAAAAATGTCCAATCAGCTTACAATATCATCATGGGAAGAGTAGGTCTGAAGAAATTTGAAGCAGTACCATCTACTGTGCATCAATGTCTAAAATTCCCAACCAATTTTGGGGTGGGAGTTGTGAAAGGCGACCATAAAGTAGCTCGGGAATGCTACTATTCATCTTTCGAGCAGGAAGAGCATGAAGAATTTAGAAAGAAGACTACCACCTACCAAATAGAAGATGCGGAGATTGAAACATTAGTCCCTAGAGATGAGTACCAAATCGTGAAAGGGCGGGTTATGGAGGCTACTGAGAATGTCATTCTGGACGACGAGTATCCAGAGCGAACAACTCAAATTGGTGCATCCTTGGATGAATCAATAAAATAAGAATTGATAGCATTCCTAAGGCGAAGAAAGAAAACTTTTGCATGGAGTCATGAAGACATGCCAGGAATCGATTCGAATTTCTTGTGTTACGAGCTCAATGTGAACAAGGAAATCAAGCCAGTAAAGCAGCGAAGAAGAGTGTTCAGTCCTGAGAAAAATCAAGCTATACAGGAGGAAGTAGAGAAGCTGCAAAAAGCCTCTTTCATTGAGGATGTTAAATATCCTGACTGGCTAGAAAATGTGGTAATGGTAAAGAAGAAAAATAACAAGTGGAGGATGTGTGTAGACTTTACCGACCTTAACAGGGCATGCCTAAAGGATCATTTTCCTTTGCCCCGAATTTATCAACTGGTGGATGCTACCTCGGGGCACGAACTATTAAGTTTCATGGATGCTTATTCTGGTTATAACCAGATTAAAATGAAGCCTGAAGATAGGGAGAGTACCTCATTTATTACCCTAAGGGGAACTTATTGTTATAATGTTATGCCTTTTGGATTTAAAAATGCAGGTGCTACCTATCAGCGGTTGATGAACAAGGTGTTTGCAGAGCAAATCGGTCATAACATGGAGGTTTATGTTGACGATATGCTGACGAAGAGCAAGAAAGATGTTGATAATCTAGTTGATTTAGGCCAGACCTTTGATCAACTAGAGGAATATCAAATGAAGCTGAATCCCACCAAGTGCATATTCGGAGTACGAGAAGGCATGTTTCTCGGATATATCGTAAATCAACGAGGAATTGAGGCGAACCCTAAAAAGATCAAGGCTCTATTGGAGCTAAGATCCCCAACGACAAAGAAATAAGTACAAAGCCTCACAGGGAGAGTTGCAGCACTTAACAGATTTATGTCACGAGGAACTGATCGATGCCTCCCATTCTTCAAAACACTCCGAAAGACTTTCGAGTGGAACGACGAATATGAAAAGGCTTTTCAAGAATTGAAGAAATACCTGGGAGCACCTCCATTGTTATCCAGGCCAGTGATGGGAGCACCTCCATTGTTATCCAGATCTGATGATGAATTTTATTACTCTTGATTTAGGACCATCTTGGATGGATCCCATTAGGGTATATATTGAAGAAGGAGCTTTGCCAACTGATAAACTCACAACCAAGAAACTAAAGTTTAAAGCTGCTCGTTATGTATTAACTAATGGTATTTTATATAGACGAGGAATTATAGCAGGTTTGCAAAGATGTGTGTATCCCTCCGAGGTGAAAGATTTGATTGAAGAGGTCCATGAAGGGTCCTGTGGAGCCCATGTAGCAGGTAGGATGCTTTTGCAAAGAATAATGACGCAGTGATATTATTGGCCAACGATGAGGGCTGATTGTATAGCCTATGCCAAAAAATGTGACAAATGTCAACGCTTCTCTTCTATCCGAAGAACTCCCCAAGCATTGTTAACACCCATTACTTCCCCTTGGCCATTTGCCATGTGGGGAATAGGCTTGGTCGGGCCACTTCCAACGACTAGGGGAAGATTTAAATATCTCGTGGTCGCGGTGGATTACTTTATTAAGTGGGTAGAAGCCAAGCCTCTTATTGATATGACATATGACAAGGTGTATCAATTTATTTGGAAGAATATCATTTGTAGATATGGTCTGCCCCATGCATTCATTACTGATCATGCAACCCAATTCGACAACGAGGAGTTTTCTGTGTATTGTCATCAGTCAAACATATTGAAAACCCACTTTGCACTAGGCCATCCCCAGAGCAATGGACAAACTGAGGTGACAAATAGGACGTTGCTAAATGGTTTAAAAAAATGACTGGACGATGCAAAGGAAAACTGGATTAACGAGCTAAATTCTGTGATGTGGGCTTATCGCACAACACCACGAGCAGCAACAGGAGAATATCCATACATGCTAGCATTTGGAAGTGAAGCCGTCATACCAGCCAAATTGGGTTTGCCCACGCACAGAATACTGAATTTCAATTCTCCTATCAGTGACTTGATGAGAAGATTAAACTTGGATATGCTCGAGGAAGTTAGAGAAGAAGCAGCAACCAGGAATGCTGCATACCAACAACGAACAGCTCTGTTCTACAACACGAGAGTAAAGAAGTGCGATTTAAAAGAAGGGAACTATGTGCTAAAGAAAGTAATTCAAAAGCACAACAAACTGGAAGCTAACTGGCATGGACCCTACAGAGTAACAGAAGTTGTTCGACTAGGGACATATAGGATTGAAACCTTAGAAGGAGAAGAGTTTAAGAATGCATGGAACGGAGAGCATCTGCGCAAATATTATCAGTAGTTAAAATCCCTATGTAATGCAGTTTTCTTCAATATGAATAAAGTTTTGGATGTTTTACCCAAATTCTCTCCTTTTGTTGAAATTTTTTGGAGTACTAGTGCTACATACTACGCATCAAGCATCAGTCTAGATAAAAATCCACCAACTCCAGTTGGTCGGGAATAAAAATCCACCAACTTCGGTTGATCAGAAATTAAAAATCCACCAACTCCGGTTGGTAGGGAATTAAAATCCACCAACTCCGATTGGTCGGGAATTAAAAATCCACCAACTCCGGTTGGTCGGGAATTAAAATCCACCAACTCCGATTGGTCGGGAATAAAAATCCACCAATTCCCGTTGGTCGGGAATTAAAATCCACCAATGTTGTTTAAATTAAGCAATAAAATGGAATGTAAGTTGTTTTATTGTTTAGTATTAAAAATCACTACAATGAGATAAGTATGTCATAAACATATATATACTTACCAACCAACAAGCAAAGACATTCTACAAATTACTTAGAAGAAAATGAAATGACAAAAGACCAAAACTTTTCATTCAAATTGAGAAGGATTACATATGCTGAAAAAAGAAAAAAAACATTACATAAAGATCCTATTCTACTGGTTTCTTTCCCTCTGGCTTTGAAACAGGTTCTACTCCAGCAGGAGGATCATCTAAGGCGTAAGGGGAATTTATGAAGTTCATATATCGAAGCATCCTCACATTCATCACAGATGGCCATTCAAGCAAGTGCTCCGGGCGAGATATCTTAAAATTAGAATGAAGACTGTAGTCGCCGAGATACTTGGAAATTAAGCATTGGGGAATTTCTCGAGAAGGAATCCAGCTCATATCAAGTTTGAAAGGTGGCACGGGCAACTCGAGCAATCCAGGGTCATAATAATCCCATAGGTAATGGCCCTGCTCCAACGTTAACACCCCCAGGGCATTCAGCTATCCTTGCTTGTAACCCTCGTTATTTGAATTCTGGATCCGATCATCGATATGATAAAGGGATTCATTATATCCAGCCATCCAAAACTCCCTGGGCTATTTGTGAAACTGGTAAGTTAACCTCTCCAGTTGCTCGTGGAGGTTCTTCACTAAAAGTTCTTTATTCTCCAAGGTAGAGCTTTGTGTGGAAAGTTGCTCGTTGAGGTTCAGAATCTTCTTGGACATCTCTGACAAATCCTGATTCTTCGCCACCAACTAGAATACTTGATTCTCCAAGGCTGCCTGCGTTCTAGCTTCTTCAACAGTAACCCGAGCAACCCTTGCTCGTCCGCGAGCAGAAGTAGAGGGTCCAGTCCTCTTTAAGGTTTCCAATTCATCTCTCAAATTGGCATTCTCGACCTCTAAAAAATAGAAACCTTCATCATTGACAGGGACCAAGGCTCCCGAGGTAGATGCTGCAGATTTCAGTTGGGATATCTCTCCTCGCAAAACATTTTTTTCCTGCTCCCGCAGTTTCGCAATTTGCCTATGCTCCTCGACCTCAACCCTTAGAATTTTCTCTTTATTCTCGTAAGTAGCGATGAACTTATCATATCCTTTCTCAACATTTAATTATTGATATTTTTCTCATACCCCTGATGAAAAAGTGCAGAAGATTCCTTGTATTGTTGCTGGAGTTTCTCGATGGTACCTTGGAGATCTTCAATAATCTCGTAATATGCTACATTATTGGCAACTGCACGGTCGAGCAAGTATTTCAAATATTGGTAGGCTTCAACTGCTCATTCAGAAGTATCTGGACCAAGGATGTCAGTAATTTGAGCTTCATTCAGGTCAGTATGGCTAGCCTTGAAGTAGTCATTGCATTTTTTCATCAGTTTAGCATCGTGAGCTGATAAGAGTTCCATTCTAGCCATAAACTAGTAAAGAAAAGAGATAGAAAGAATTAATAAGAATGCAGATAGAGCAAGAAGAGGAAGAAGTCAAGACAAACAACCAAAAGCTTGAATTTTCATTTCATCATAAAAGAAAATACAAAAGTTGAGGCTACATCCAATAAAGTGACAAAATAAACACCCAAAATACTCTACACCTTCTCTTTATTTCCTATAACTCCCTCAGAAGGTTTTGAGGAAGAGGTTGGTTGCTCGGTGGACACGAGTAGCTGCTCGGTAGGAGTAATAGTTGGTTGGGGTTGCTCGGAGCACGATTGAACAGCTAGAACAGTAAGGGACTGATCTCCAATTACCATGGAGGATTCTTCAGAGGCTTATTCGTCCTCTTCTTCTTCTCCAGAAGAGGGAGGAGGGCCATGAGTGTGTTGCTAAAATAAGTCAGAATCTTTAGAAACCTTCAGCTCTTGTAGAGCTGCCACCCATCCATCCCTAAAGTATTTCAGGCTGGCGTATTCCATTTGCGATGACAGAACAACCAAAAACTTATTACAACCCTTATCCCAACCTATGCTGAATGATTTTTTAACAGCTTTCTTCCTTTTAACTTTCTCCGAGGAAGTCCTCTCAGTAAGAAGTTTCTTGGCAGTTTTCAGTTTCTCCTCCACCTCCTGCTTCTGGTGATCAACATCAAGGAGTCTACCAACCTCCTCTTCAGCAGCTTTGAGTTTATTCTCAAGCTCTGCAGCATTCTTGAGTTTCTCCTCAAGCTCTTTATTATTATTCTCTAACTCCCTCATTTTATTCTCCAAATCCTTGGAGGCCTCCAAAGCACGATCTCTCTCTTGCTCGACAGACTTAACCTGCTTCTCCCTAGCAGTTTTATTCTCCTCATACTTCTGATGAGATTCCTTCAAAGACCGGGTTAACCCAGTAAAAGCTTCTTCTACACCTCCCGAGGATATTGAAGCCTTGATAGCCTCATCCTTCTTCAGAATGGTGTTGAAACATGTTACCAGCTGGAAAAAGAAAATAACTATAAGTCAGTACAGGAACATAACATTGAAAAATGAAAGTTTAGATTAGTAATACTTACTGAGGCAATATGTTGAGTAGCCAAGGTAGTGACCCTGTCACGAGAAAGATTATCCTCAATACCTTGGACTTCTAGGATAATCCAAGACTTCACCGAGCTCATTGCAGAGCTCAGAGGAACAAAAGTGGGAACACCACCCTCAACATTTAACGACTGAGAGATAGATTCTGCTGATCTCTCAGAAGAACTTTTCCTTAATCTCCTCATAGGAGCAGGAACATTCTCAACCGAAGATGCTATTTTGGTTGGTGATATAACAATGACCTCTCTTGGAGGAGAAACAACAACAACCTTAGTCGGAGCCACAGGGGGCTTTTCAACGATCTTGCTTGGAGCCACAGGGGGCTTCTCGCTAAACTTCTTGGTAGCATCTGAAGGGGGTACCTCTACAGTCTTTATCCCCTCTCCTGGGATATCTTTTTTACTTCTCTTTGTCTCCACAACAGGAGAATCAGACTTATCGAAAAAGGAAGGAACCTTTCTTCTCTTCATTATGTCACTAATAGGAATACTTGATTCTGAGGAAGAACCCTCCACACTAGACTCAACAGCTGGTATTTGGTCAAGATTAACCACCACCGGACGAGCAGTAAAGGGTGAAGTGTAACTCTTGTACTGCAACAAATAAGAAGTTGATCAAATGTGCTCCTCGACCACAGTTTGGTGCAAACTCTAGATAAGTTTCAAATGCTTCAAATTAACCTCTGTCTCCTTTGGAGATTTTCTTTTGCTATCAACTGTAAATAGTAAAAATTAAATGTCAGTGATATATTTTGTCAAACACCAAGAAAAAAATATTATAAAAAACAAAAACAACCTATTCCATTGCCATAAGGAGGAAACCTGGGACCCTGATATACATCATCTCCATTTAATAGAGCATGTTGCCAATTTTTCATAACAACCCCATGCTCGAAGTAATCCCCGTTGGCATCTGGGAGATTGACAACTAAAGCCCTATTTAAAAATCTAGTTTTTAAATAAAAAGTACTATCGCTAATAACCCATCTATAGAAAAACATAATTTATGGAATTCCTAAATGGGTTCCATGAATTTGGTTTAACCTATGGACTCCATTAACTATTCTCCAGGTATTGGGAGCTATTTTTGCAGGTACTACGTCAAAATATTGACATAACTCCAAACATAGGGGATTTGGAGAAAAAGAAAAGCCACATTCGGCCATAAAGAGACTGGGGAACCAATGTCCCTCAGCCAAAGAAAAATAGTCAGAAGGTTCAGAAATTTCCTCCAAAATGACCCATGAAGGAATTGAAAATTCAGAACGAAATTTGTCAAGCGATTCAACAACATAAACCATGATGATCAAAGCAAAATAAAAAGAGAAGGAAGAAGATCTTATAGGGTAAGAGTGAACCAGTTGACAACGAACATGGAAAGAAACGAATGCACAAGATAGAGAGAAAATCAAAATTTCAGAGACACATATTTGAAAAGTGAAAGACGATAGGATTCTTGTAGTGCTTAAATACTTTACCTAGGGAATGGAGAAAAATAATGAATACCAGGAAGGACGATTGCGTATCCGGCGGCTAAAAATTAAAAAAATGGCACGAAAAATGAAGCGTTTATGGAAATTCAAAATGTATAGGAGGTCTGATACTGTGCATTTAAAAAGGAGCTACATAACAAAGAATGCTTTCCTAAAAACCAGACAAATCGAAAATCTAAGCAGCAGAATGTTCCATACTTTTCTTCAATATCAAACTACGAAACATTGGGGGCTTCTGTTGATACCAAATTTAGTCTGCTGACATGGACCAATCACATGGAGACACGTGTCAATCTACATGGCACCCACAAACACTTGTTGAACATCATACTGACTCCGAGGAGATTAAGCTCCCCGACCAACTCATGCATTCCTAGCAACATGAATTATGTCGAGGAACTTTATTGTACTGATCTACTCAATCCCCGAGAAACTCAATCGTATCGAGCAGCTTAGGCGGTCCGAGCTACATAAGTGTACAGCGTATCCAAATCAAGAGAATCCAGGATATAACTGTGCATTAAATGCTCATTATTATCGTACAGATGTACACGCCTATTAGACAGTTATGCATTATTCTTTCACATGTACAGCCTCAAGGCTATAAATACATTGTAACCTCCTCATTAGCAAAGGACTCAAAATTTCTTGGAAAACCTACTATTGAGAATTCTGCAAACGGTCAGCAATAACAAATACAGTGGACGTAGGCCATTCTTACAAGGCTGAACCACTTTAAAAATCTTTTGTCTCATATTTATATATTCATTTTTATCTGTGATTAAATAATTAGATCAAATCTAGTTTTTTACATCAACAGCTGGCATATAGAAGGTTCTAATTGGCGTTGGGTGTAACAAAATATCCAGGTAATGGATAGACCTATGATGAACTTTATTTTAAGGATAAATATGCATTGATTTAATTTTTTAATTATTTTGGGTTTGGATCCTATTTATGTCCGTAATTTTAATTCTTGTGTGCCCCCTATAGCTTGGGTATTTTTGACGCATTTGTTTCTTGTCACTTCCAGTGGGTGGGGGGGGGGGGGGGGGAGTACATAACTTTTGAACAAAGAATAGTTAGGGTGAGCACTAGAAAAAGAAGGCATTATCCAATGGATTGCCACTTTCTAGGTTTAAGGCATGTCAATTTCTCTGCAATGGTCCACATTAAACTAATTGGTAACCATTTGCTTATTAGCTTAAAGATATTCTTGATTAGTCCGAGATGAATATGAGAGATGTGAAAATGGGAATAAAATTAGTCATGGTTCGAAAGTTATTCTTGGGTTTGCAATTTGTGATCGCTCATCTTATTCACTTGTCGCACGAGACCAATGTGACTCGTAGAAACTGACCGCGTAGTCACGGGCTCCCGATTTGAGTATACGACGCAAATTTCCAAAAAATTAGACTTGAGCATAAAAATATGCCATCGAAGGGTGAAAAAAATAAAACAACCACAAAACGGTCCGGTAAGAGTCACGAACACCTCGCACGGGACCGATGTGACAAGTAGGAACCGACCGGATAGTCACAGGGATCCCGATTTGAGTGTACGACGTAAATTTGCAAAATGTTAGACTTGAGAATAAAAAAGATGCCATCAAAGGGTGAAAACGTAAAAAATCCACAAAACGGTCCCGTAAGAGTCACGAACATCTCGCACGGGACCAATGTGACTCGTTGGAACCGACCGTGTAGTCACGGCGCTCCCGGTTTAAGTGTAAAACGTAAATTTGCAAAAAATTAGATTTAAGCATAAAAACATGCCATCGAATGGTCAAAACGTAAAACAGCTATAAAACGGTTACGTAAGAGTCACGAACACCTCACACGGGATCAATGTGATTCGTAGGAACCGATCGCGTAGTCACGGGGCTCCCGGTTTGAGTGTACGACGTAAATTGGCAAAAAATATACTTGAGCATAAAAGCATGCCATCGAAGGGTGAAAACGTAAAATAGCCTTAAAACGGTTTCGTAAGAGTTACAAACCCCTCGCACGGGACCAATGTGACTCGTAGGAACCGATCGCGTAGTCACGGGGCTCCTGGCTAGAGTGCACGACGTAAATTTGTAAAAAAATTAGACTTGATTATAAAAACATGCCATCGAAGGGTGAAAACATAAAATAATCTTAAAACAGTCCCGTAAGAGTCACGAATCCCTTGTACGGGACCATTGTGACTCATAGAAACCGACCGCATAGTCACGAGGCTCCCGATTTGAGTGTACAACGTAAATTTCCAAAAAATTAGACTTGAGTATAAAAACATGCCATCGAAGGGTGAAAACATAAAACAACCACAAAACGGTCTGGTAAGAGTCACGAACACCTCGCATGGGACCAATGTGACTCGTTGAAACCGACTGCGTAGTCACGGGGTTCCCGGGTTGAGTGTACCGTGTAAATTTGTAAAAAAATAAACTTAAGCATAAAAACATGTCATCGAAGGGTGAAAACATAAAATAACCTTAAAACGGTCCGATAAGAGTCACGAACACCTCTCATGGGATCAATGTAACTCGTAGCAACCGACTGTATAGTCACAAGGCTCTCGGTTGTAGTCTACGACGTAAATTTGAAAAAAAATAGACTTAAAGCATAAAGACATGCCATCGAAGGGTAAAAATGTAAAACAAATACAAAACGGTCCCGTAAGAGTCACGAACACCTCGCAAGGGACCAATATGACTCGTAGGAATCGACTGCATAATCACGGGGCTCCCGGTTTGAGTGTATGATAGAAATTTGATAAAAATTAGACTTAAGCATAAAAACATGCCATCGAAGGGTAAAAATGTAAAACAACTTTTAAACAGTCCTATAAGAGTCACGAACCCCTCGCACGGGACCAATGTGCCTCGTAGGAACCGACTGCGTAGTCGCGGGGCTCCCGGTTGGAGTGTACGACGTAAATTTGCAAAAAGTTAGACTTAAGCATAAAAACATGCCATCGAAGGGTGAAAATGTAAAAAAACCATAAAACGGCCCAATAAGAGTCACGAACACCTCGCACGGAACTAATGTAACGCATAGGAACCGACCACATAGTCACGAGGCTCCCCGTTAGAGTGTACGACATAAATTTTCAAAACAATTAGACTTGAGCATAAAAACATCCCATCGAAGGGAGAAAATGTACAACAATCACAAAACGGTCCCGTAAGAGTCACGAACACCTCGCACGGGACCAATGTGACTCGTAGGAACCGATCGCATAGTAAAGTGGCTTCCAGGTTGAGTGTATGACGCAAATTTGTAAAAAATTAGACTTGAGCATAAAAACATGCCATCGAAGGGTGAAAACTTAAAATAGCCACTAAACGGTCTGGTAAGAGTCACGAACACCTCGCACGGGACTAATGTGACTTGTAGGAACCTACGACGTAGTCACGGGGCTCCCGATTTGAGTGTGACGTAAATTTGCAAAAAGTTAGACTTGCATGCCATCGAAGGGTGAAAATATAAAACAACCTTAAAATAGTCCCGTAAGGGTCACGAACACCTCGCACGGGACTAGTGTAACTCGTAGGAACCGACCGCGTAGTCACAGCGCTCCCAGTTGGAGTGTATGACGTAAATTTGAAAAAATTAGACTTAAGCATAAAAACATGCCATCGAATGGTGAAAACATAAAACTGGCACAAAACGATCCCATAAGAGTCACGAACACTTCGCACGGGACCAATGTGAATAGTAGGAACCGAACGGGTCGTCACAGGGATCCCGATCTGAGTGTACGACGTAAATTTACAAAACGTTAGACTTGAGAATAAAAAAGATGCCATCGAAGGGTGAAAACATAAAAAACCCATAAAACGGTCCCGCAAGAGTCATGAACATCTCGCACGGGACCAATGTAAGTCGTAGGAACCGACCTTGTAGTCACGGCGCTCCCGGTTTGAGTGTACGACATAAATTTGCAAAAAGTTAGACTTAAGCATAAAAACATGCCATCGAAGGGTGAAAACGTAAAACAAAGACAAAACGGTCCCGTAAGAGTCACGAACACCTCACACGGGACCAATGCGACTCGTAGGAACCGATCGCGTAGTCACGGGACTCCCGATTTGAGTGTACAACGTAAATTTACAAAAACTTAGACTTAAGCATAAAAACATGCCATCGAAGGGCGAAAATGCAAAACGAACACAAAACGGTCCCGTAAGAGTCACAAACATCTCGCACGGGACCAATGTGAGTCATAGGAACCGGCCGCGTATATATATATATATATATTTAGTATATATATACTGTAGTGTACAATGTATATATATGCGGTATATATATATATATATATTTAGTATATATATACTGTAGTGTACAATGTATATATATGCGGTATATATATATATATATATATATATATATATATTGCATATATACTGCATATATATACTAGTATATATATTGCTCTGCATATATATACTGGTATATATATAATATATATATATACTGGTATATATATATATGCATACTAGTATATATACTGCTCTGCATATATATGCATATATATACTGGTATATATACTACATATATATGCAGAGTAGTATATATACAATATATATATATATATATATATATATATATATATATATATATATATATATATATATATATATATATATATATATATATGTAAAACAGTATATATGCAGTATCTATACACATGCACCAATTTATAGAAAGATTGTCAGCCTTATTAGAGATATCCCATAGGTATTTAATCATGGAAGCATTATTTCAGGCCTTAAGATTTTTGATGTCAAGCCCCCTCTTCAAATTTATAACACAGGTTACTCGAAGTAACTTTAGCCCATGTGTGTTTGATATCACCCGAGTCCACAAGAAATCGTTAAGGAGTTGCTCAATCCTCTTTATCACACTCGTAGGGGGGATAAAAGGGCTTGACCAGTAGACCTAGACACTGAAGATCATAGACTTCATGAATTGGAGCCTTCCAGCATAACTAAGGAATTTATTAGTCCATCTTTTAATTCTGCTAGTGATTTTGCCAATAAGTCAGGATAAATTCACCTCTTTTAGCCTATTAAAAATCAAAGGAACCCTTAAATATAAGAAATGGGGATTACTATGAGGAATGTTGAGATTGCTAACCACACTAAGAGTCCCCTCTTCATCTAAGCTAGTAATGAACATATTACTTTTAGAATGATTAGGCCTAAGCCCTGATAAACTACTAAATATATCCAAAGCTTCCTTGGTAACCAAACATGAGTTCACATCCCCAACAAAAAGCAAAATTGAATAATTTTTCTTGGTAACCAATGTGATAAGACTAGAAGAGTTGAATGAAGAGAAAAATGTTTGCTCATGATGATGGATACTTTTTCTTCAAATATCACAGCCCCACTTACAGAGATGAGGTGGTGGAATATGGACTTTGGAACTTCATGGGGAACCCCAACATTTTGAATAAATGGAAACATGGCTTCAAGTTATTTAAAGAGGTACTATTAGAGTTCCAGTTTGGGTGCTCTTCCCCAACATCCCTATGCAATATTGGACTGTTAAAGGCCTCAATCAGCTTCCTAGTACCATAGGAATCCCCATCTATGCTGATTTAGTCACTAGAAATACGAATAGAATTAGCTTTACTAGGATTTGTATTGAAATGGAGCCAAAAGTTAGATACTCAAACTCCATTAACCTCATTTTGGAGGATGGTTCTTCCACTTGTGTTAAGGTTAAATAGCAAGCTATGACGAACTCATGTTCCCACGATGTTTCCTTTGGCCATAATATCTCCAAATGACCCAAAATTAAATGAGTGTGGATGATAAATCCTGACACTAAACCTACCACCACTAATGTAACTATAGAAGAATGGACTCAAGTGAATAGAAAAGGCCCCAAAGCTCCTCATATTGAGAAATCGACTTTACAAGCTGATAATACTCTTCCCCGAACGGCCCCGTGGGTGGCACCAACATCTCCCACGGGACCAATGTAACTCGTAGGAACTGACCACGCAGTCGCGGAATTCCGATTTGAGAATACGACGATAATTTGAATATTTCTAGACTTAGACTTAAAAACATGGGTGAGTGGCACCAACACCTCCCACGGGACCAATTCTATTTCCTCCATCTCCTCTAAAGGGTGAGTGGTCCTATCCCATTCAAGGCCGCATTTTTCTGTAATATACTTAACAGCTCATGCAAATTGTTAAGATTTGAAAAAAATTCGACAGCATATCCCCATAGTTCTCTAGGTACACGACGTAGATTGGCAAGTGTGAGTGTTATTTCATTTGATCAATTAAAATAACAGTCACACTTGATATTCTAGTATGTACCCAGAGAACATTGGGATACGACTGCAAAACTTCCTCCAAAAGTAACAACTTTAAGCCACTAAGAATATTATACAAAAATTATGCAGTCCCAAAATGTCCAAACGGGACAATTCGAGAGATCTCATTATAGGGGTAATGACTCCCGAACGGGTCTAAGGGCTATTGAATGCATAAGCATAAGAAATACAAGGCTAGTATCTATGCGCACTTTATGTAATTTCAAGAATGTTTCATTTAATTATCATGGTATATATATATTGTTCGATATACAAAGTAATTTTCAAAAAAAGTTAAAAAATTCTACCCTCATATGGACAATAATCCAGTGGTCATGCCAATTTTAAAATTAACCAACCCAGCATCGATCCACTATAATCCACCAGCAATGTCAACAACAAATGTGTATCCCGTACTCCTTCTAATTCATCTACTCAATTAATTATTTTCATCAATTAAACTAACAATTAAAGTATACAATTTTTAATTTACTAATTTACAATGAGGAGCAATCCTACTTTCATAATTCATCATATATTAATTTACTAATTTACAATGAGGGGCAATCATATATTAATTTACTAAAAAAATTAATAATCAATCAATTCGTTTACAAGGGACACTACGCATAAACACACACATATACACACGCGTGCACATACACACACACACGCAGCCCCCATCCCTACTCCACCACCCACCCACCCACCCACCCACCCCTCCCTGCCCCTCCCCCCTGCCCCACCCCCTTCCCCCACCCTACCCCACCCCTTTCCCCCACCACACACACACAAAAACAACCCCACCCGCCTCCCCACCCCCACTACACACACACGAACACACACCCTGCCCCACCACCACACACACACACACAAACAACCCCCATCCCTGCCCCCTCCCCCCCACACCCTGCCCCACTCCCTTCCCCCACCCTGTCCCACCACACACACAACCCCACCCCCCTCCCCACCCCCACCCACCACACACACAAACACACACACACACACACACACGCACATCTATATACACACATATATATATATATATATATATATATAAATGTAAGAGAGAGAGAGAGAGAGAGAGAGAGAGAGAGAGAAACTATCCTGAAAGTAGAGAGAGAGAGAGAGGGAGAGAAAAAAGGAGGGGAATCGACGGGGAAAAAAAAGAAGGGGATTGGGTTTTTTTACTGAGACATTTGTCACGGACGTGTCACGGTCCTTGACCGTGACATTATTATAAGGATAGTCACGATCATTGACTGTGACAAGTCGTTGTCACAAACTTGTCACGGTCAATGACCGTGCTAAGGCTAGCCTCCGGAAGGGTGCCAATTTACCCATTTTGGTGTAGTGTAGGGTTGCTCAGGCTCAGCCCGAACTATCTTACTCACGCTCAAGCTCGAGCTCGATCCGAACTAATTTTTTCCACCTAAGCCCGAACTTGATTCATAAATATTACGGACTTCAGGCTCGATTTTGTGCAGGTCCACTTTTAATTTGTTTTGTTAAAAAAGTTTGAATTAGTGTTTTATTCTTGTATTTCCATCATGGAGAAAAAAGTACACACTAAAATCTAATTGATCTTTCATAAAATAAAATATATAATTATTAAATGTATCAAATTAAAACAAGGAAATAAGAATGAAAACCTACAAAAGGCCAATTAAATTTCATACATATTTCATTATCTAATCACTAACAAATGCCTATCATGACTTAAACAATTAATAAATTACATGGCCACAATAAGATTAACAATAAAATCACAAAAATGAAAATCACTTGTAATCTAATGGATTATGACAAATTAACCTTTTTCAAAAAAGTAGTAAATGAAATAAAATTGTGAAACCTAATTAAACAAAGTTAACATAAATATGTTATATTATATAAAAATATTTACTTATATAATCAAAGTTCCGGCTTGGGGCCCAATTTGGGCTTGGCAAGGTTTTGCTCAAGCTCATCTCGAAATTCATTCGGCCATGAAATTTTGTCTCAGGCTCGACTCGGCTCAAACTCAAATAAAACTCGACTAAAAAATAACGAGCTGAACGAGAAGGCTTGCCCGGCTCAATTTATAAGCCTACTCATAACAACTCACGATTAGTTTTCCAATTGAACTTGTAGCATAGGATATCCATTCATGTAGATTGGATAGCCATAACTGTGGTCCTACCAATTAGGATTTAATCCCATCCCCTCGATGTTTTATATATAATGTCCTTAAACAACCTTTTAGTCAACGGATCCGCTAAGAAATCCAAACCATTGACATCGCCATCCCAAAGCCCACCAATCTCTGGTTGAAACTCCACCATCACCTGCTGAACTCTTTATTCCTCTATTTCAAATTCAATATATATATATATATATATTGCCCATGATCATTTGTAACAACCCAAATTTTTTTAAATGGGAATTTTTAAATTAATTTTAGAAATCGGAGAAAAATAAAATTTTGGATTTTATAAATTTTATAATTTAAAATGTTGGTTTTATATCTGAAAAAGGGAATTGGAATCAGAATTAAAATGGAGTTTTAATTGATATAGAAGAGTCCTCAAAATATAAAACTCTCTAAGAGTCCTAAAACATAAAACTCCCTAGTAAAAATAATATTTTTAGAAATTCAACCGTCCGATCGAGATGAATTTTTCACACCAGTCCTGTCTCTCCATTCGCTACAATATACTTAAACTGTGGAAATTTAGATGCTCTATAATTGCTTTTGGTGGATTTAGTTTAGTTTTATCGTAATAGCATGCCGCATGTCTCTCCGGGCGTACGGGGTGTTACAGATGGTATCAGAGCATGGTCTTAGGTCTCGTAGGTTGTGAGTCCGTTTAGTTTCCGTGCTACCAATATTTTATTCCTTTTGTTGATTCGTACTCCTTAAGGTAGAGGGTCTACATTACGTGTTAGATGTGTTTCTTGGAGATCTGATGCTTTGGGCTAAGTACATCGTAGGCATTGAGTTTAGAATTAGTATGCTTAATGTGAGGATCCTTAAAATGGATTTTGGAGACGATAATTATTTTAGAGATTTTATTACAGATGTTAGGTATTGTATGTATTGAGTTTTGATGTTGAGATTTAATTTGAGGATGTTACCATTTTGATGACTTTCGGATCTAGGATCGAGTGGAGATTTGTGGGAGCGTGTGGTACGCCGTTATTTTCATAGTTATGCGTATATATATAGGCAATATATATTATTTTTTTGCTCGTGGGGTAGGTGCGCGTAGAATTGGGTGTATGGGCGCCCAATTATGACATTATATGGGTAGGCGTATGTGAGCCACATTTTTTTTGCGAGATTTACGCGATGTGTATGCTTCGTCTAATTTCGAGAACGAAATTCTTTGCTAGTGGGGAAGTATGTAACAACCCATATTTTTTTAAATGGGAATTTTTAAATTAATTTTGGAAATCGAAAAAAAAATAAAATTTTAGATTTTATAAATTTTATAATTTAAAATGTTGGTTTTTTATATTTGAAAAATAAAATTTCTAACGGAATTGGAATCGGAATTAAAATGGAGTTTAATTGAATTTTTAGTATATAGAAGAGTCCTCAAAATATAAAACTCTCTAAGGGTCCTCAAAACATAAAACTCTCTAGTAAAAATAATATTGTTAGAAATCCGACAGTCCGATTGAGCTGAATTTTTCACACCAGTCCTGTCTCGCCGTTCGTTACAATATACTTAAATTGTGGAAATTTAGATGCTCTATACTTGCTTTTGATGAATTTAGTTTTGTTTTATTGTAATAGTACGTTGCGTGTCTCTTCGGGCGCGCGGGGTGTTACATCATTGTGATCCAAAAATTATTTCCGATGAGGCATTGAGTTGAAAAATTGGCTAGCACCAGGCTTCACTAGTTGTACGAAGAATAGGGTGAGGAATACAAGCCACAACTTCAAGTGAGGACAATAGATAAATCTACACCGATGACTAGAAAATGGAAGAGATATGCAAACAAAACAGTACTTTTGTAGAATTGGTTAAAGAGTAAATATATGAGAGAAGTGGTGGGAGGTTGGGATATAAAAGGGAGGAACAGAGGGAGGGAGGAATCAATCATGTTGTGGTACTTGGTATTTGTTCCACCAACATTTCAAGTGGGCTTCATGAGTTTGTTTTTATCCTGTGCTCTTTCAAACCACTAGCCATGCCACTCTCCAACAACCATCCAAACCCTATAACCACCACTCCACATGGAAACTCAACAATGAAAATTAAGTTGGGAAATCAAATTGATTTCATTGAATTATTATTAAACCTTTTTGTTTATTATGATAAAGTTAATTGTTTTTCTACTCCCCCCCAATGCGCAAAAGTTGTGTGTGTGTGTATATATATATATATATATATATATATATATATATATATATATATATATATATATATATATATATATATATATATATATATATAGAGAGAGAGAGAGAGAGAGAGAGAGAGAGGTTCCTATACATATTGAGTTAACCTTCCAATCAACACATGATAAACAAATTAGGTCAAAATACAATTTCTAGCTATTTTTTAAAAATCCAACAAAAACTACTAAAAATACCTTATTTATAAGGGTCCGCGCCAACAAAATTTTGTGAATTTTTTAAAAATATCTAGAAAACGTATTTTGGCTTAATTTTTTTGAACATGTGTTGATTGAAAGGATAATTTCAATAGAAAAATAAAAAAAATTGGAAAAAAGATTTTTAGAATCTACAATTAGGTGTGATGTATGTAGCCCCTTTTTTAAAGTGTGCTCTAAGGTGACAAAATTTTTTTTCTATCAAAAGCCTTTTTCCAATTTTAACACGCACCACGTTTATAAACCAATTTTAATTAAGTCAAATTTTATCTTGTTTAATCCTGAACATTCAACTAGTTGATTAAATCAAGTAAAATAAAGTAAATTTCACAAGGCCGGATGTACGAAAAAACCACTAATGGAAATAACTTTAGACGGCCCAAGCCAGACAATCACTATGATAAGGTTTTACAAAGGAAGATAGATAAACTTACACAATGACTCGATCCCCACAAGTCTTGACGTTCTTCTTCTCTTTAACAGATCCTCTACAGTGCCCATGCAGAAATCCTTCCATGATACTCATCCATGATGCACGTGTCCATGAGTGCCTCGGTGTCCACCGATGCATCTTTGGTAACTGTCTATGATTTAAAACATGACCTTCACCATTTCTTCACCGCGAAACTCTAAGGAACCAGTTTGTTCGATATGGATGAACAAACTCCTGATGGTGCAAACATGATCTCCATAACATATATGCGAAAGCTCGGATCTTGAAGATTGTAAAGATGGTTTTAGTCTTTGAAAACCTTAGAAAACAAGTGCAGAAAAATAAAACTCACTACACCAAATCTGCCGAATTGTCATAGTCATTGACCTTGACAAATTCAGCTTGTCAAGGTCAATGACCGTGACAATTATGGGCGAGATAACTTTTTTTATCACGGTCATTGACCGTGATAAGTTCGTTAGAGTTCTCACAATCGTGTCACAGTCCTTGACCGCAACAAGATTTGTCACGATCAAAGACCTTGACAAACCCGTGGCATTCTTTAAAAAATTGTCACGGTCATTAACCGTGACAAGCTTCTTTGTCAAGGACTTGTCACGGTTAATGACCGTGATAATTCTGGGCAGAATTGAAAAAAATCCTGCTGGGCAGTATGGCCACTGCCACTGCCCAGCAGTATATTTCTACCTGTTATGGCAACGTTGTACTTGCTCAAACATCATATATCCAAATAAAATAGATATTATGCAAATATACATTCAAAATAGAGAGAATATGAATCACCATATAATCCAAATATAATTCAAATGTAATAATTTAAAATAATTCAATTCAAACTTAAATCAATGTCACGAAATGTCTGGGGTATGGTTAACGCTGTGGAGGTGAGTACGCCACACAATATACGAATTAACACATCCACTAATATACGCCATGCCACATTGATCGCGCAACCACAATTGGGAGTTCTCCTTCCCGAGCATCACATGCGTGACGAACACCCTGGACTCGATGTCTTGAAGCTCACGTCCAGGAACTAGTGCACCTTGGACGATATTCGGGTCCCTCAACCCCCGCCCTATCTGCTAACCATTAAATATGTCCATTATAAACACGCTCGGCCAACCAAGTGTCGACATCGGTCTGTTGAAGGGAGCCAAATAGGGAAGTGGATCATCAAAGTCCGCACCTCTCAACGATGAAGCAGCGAGGTCCACATCCTCGTCCTCGTCCTCCCACACCTCGTCCTCCCGCACCTCCTCCTGCACCGCCTTCTCCTTCCCTTTACCCTTACGATTTCCGCCCAACGAACGCTTCACGAATGAGTGCATATCCTGGATCGTCGCCTCCAAACAGGACAACTTCGCGTCATGTGAATCCACCGTTCGAGCCAACCCGGTGTCGCTCATCTCCAATCTGATGATCCTAGATTTGGCCACCTGCGAGCTCACCCCCTTGTCCTCCCCTTGCGATCAGAGCCAAGCACTTGGCTGAGTGCGTCTGTGGACAAAGATGCCTTGTCGGCATCAAACTGCGACTCATGCACTTCCTTAAGCTTTGCCTGAAATGACAAAAAGCACATGATTAATAAAATAAGTAAATTTAAAAATTATAACGTAATTAACAAAAAGTAAACTGTCGGATTACTTACAATCGTGGCCGCGATGCTTGGGGACACCTCCTTGTCCTTCCCCTTCTTCGTCCGAAGAGCCACATAAGTATCGAGCCTATGTGGCCTACCCCCAGGGCCACTCCTGGTTCCCTGAAATAAAAAAAGTAAAATTAGTATAGACCCTCCAAAGTAAAATAATGTAGAATAATATATTTTATGTAGTTATAGAAAAATTAAATCTTACCATCATCCTATGCTCCACCTCGACGTAAGACGTCCGGCCGGAGTAGTGCACGTCTGTCTTTTTTGCCCGATTTTCCATTCCTGATTGGCGAGATGCCAATTGTCACTCCCCGATCTCATTGTCAATGAACCTTTGCTATTGTGTCAATGAGATCGGCTCCTTCGGCGGGGCGGATTCACGCCTTTGGATAATGGACTCTCGTGTCTTCCCAAAGTACCGGGTCAGCATATTTTTCTTCCACGTCTTGTGTTGCTCCCTCAACTGCTCCAAGATGGAATCACGTAACTTTGGATCCAGGTTGAATTGTTCCTGTCCAACAAATACAATGTTAGTTGCAAAATAAATATAAATATAAATATAATTATAAAATGAAATTGAAAATGAAATTGAAATTGAAATATTCATATTCATATAAATATGAATATGAATATAAATACATTACATGTAGTGCCACCCAAACAGCTAACTTGATCTCGTATGGAACTGCCTTCCAACTAATGTACCCCGGGCCGATGATCGTCTTTACCAGCTCGAGGGATCTCGCTAAAAGCCCCGACTTGTTCTCGATGGGCATCCCCAATTTGCCATATTTGGGGTGACTTGAGGTCGAGGTGCCCTCGTCGCCTCCGCTACCATCGAGCCCAGATGACATCATCATAACCAGCATCATCATTCTCGCCTCAATACCTGAAGGAGACATTTACTATAAAAAAATGTTATTAGTACATATCAAAATGAATTAAAAGAAGACATGCAAGTATGTACAATTACTGTTAAACACCTCAATTCTGAATTCCAAAACAACAACATATAGCTCATAATATGTACAAGAGTGAAACATCCCCACCCCCACCCCTACTGCCCACACACACGCACACTACACAAGAGTGAAAATGATAAAGTGCAAATCAATTAAAAGCATTAAAGGTGCGAAGCGTATATTCATGGATTAGTATAAACAAAACTTAGATTTATAATATGTTTCATTTAATTATATCTTAGTTATATTCAAATTCAATTTCTAATAGAAAATTCTATTTCCTCCATCTCCTCTAAAGGGTGAGCGGTCCTATCCCATTCAAGGCCGCATTTTTCTATAATATACTTAACAGCTCATGCACATTGTTAAGATTTGAAAAAAATTCGACAGCATATCCCCGTAGTTCTCCAAGTACACAACGTAGATTGGCAAGTGTGAGTGTTATTTCAATTGATCAATTGAAATAACAGTCACACTTGTTAATCTAGTATGTACCCAGAGAACATTAGGATACGACTGCAAAACTTCCTCCAAAAGTAACAACTTTAAGCCACTAAGAATATTATACAAAAATTATGCAGTCCCAAAATGTCCAAACGGGACAATTCGAGAGATCTCATTATAGGGGTAATGACTCTCGAACGGGTCTAAGGACTATTGAATGCGTACGCATAAGAAATAGAAGGCTAGTATCTATGCGCACTATATGTAATTTCAAGAATGTTTCATTTAATTATCATGCTATATATATATTGTTCGATATAGAAAGTAATTTTCAAAAAAGTTGAAAAATCCCACCCTCATATGGACAATAATCCAGTGGTCATGCCAATTTTAAAATTAACCAACCCAGCATCCACTATAATCCACCAGCAACGTCAACAACAAATGTGTATCCCGTACTCCTTCTAATTCATCTACTCAATTAATTATTTTCATCAATTAAACTAACAATTAAAGTATACAATTATGAATTTACTAATTTACAATGAGGGGAAATCCTACTTTCATAATTAATCATATATTAATTTACTAATTTACAATGAGGGACAATCAATCAATTCGTTTATAAGGGACATTATGCACAAACACACACACTACACACATATATACACACACGTGCATATACACACACACACGCAGCCCCTATCCCTACCCCACCACCCACCCATCCCTGCCCCCTCCCCCCACCTGCCCCATCCACCACACACACACACACAAATAACCCCCCACCCTGCCCCCCCCCCACACGCACAGGCCCTCACCTTCCCCACCCCTACCCCCACCCTGCACCACCCCCTTCCCACCCACCACACACGCACACACACACATATACACACACATGCACATATATACACACACACATATACACACACACACACACACACATATATATATATATAAATGGAAGAGAGAGAGAGAGAGAGAGAGAGAGAGAGAGAGAGAGAGAGAGAGAGAGAGAGCAGCGTAGAGAGAGAGAGAGAAAAAAAAAGGAGGGAAGAAACGGCGGGGGAAAAAAGAAGGGAAAAGGGTTTTTTTATTGCGACATTTGTCTTGGTCATTGACCGTGACAATATTATAAGGATTGTCACGGTTAATGATCGTGACAAGTTCGCGACAAGTATAGTTGTCACGGTCTTGTCATGGTAATTGACCGTGACAAGTCTTTGTCACGGGCTTATCACGGTCATTGACCGTGACAAAAAATGCGTATTTTTTTATCACGATCAATGATCGTGACAAGGTTAGCCGCTGGAAGGGTGTCAATTTACCCATTTTGGTGTAGTGACTGTTCTAAACTGTATTTTAGTTTTGCACACTTCGAAATTATGAGAGAAACATGCCTCAAATAAAAAAGTTGAGTTGGCAGCTCGTTCTAACGATATCTCTATGTCTTTTGAATGACTTGGCCTTGTCGTTTAAACGACACTGAGATGTTGTTTGAACGACTAAATGAAGGTAAAACCTTTTAAAATCAATTATAATCGAAATATCATCCATAAAATATTTTTCGAGTACCATAAACATTATGCGTTCATACCTGAGAGTATTTCGGAATGCAATGTGATATGAAGACGTGAAACTTGCACCAATAAATACGACATGATATATCTTGAATCTTGGCTAATATGTCTTCAAACATAAACACGTCATAGAATTTTTGGGAATCGTGACAAGATAAAAAATCTATCTATGACTCAAACAAGTTTTGTTCTAGAAATAAGTCAATTACATACAAATTGACAAAATTGGAAATTTTGTCCTTAGTAATCTCCCCATTTGACTATTCCGGGACAAAATCCAAACACTGAAAAGCCTAAGACTGGTCATCATGCCGTATAACACCTAAATCCCATCCCATAAAACCCAAAATAAAAAATTACAGAACAAGCACTAGTATATGCAAGTCTGGCAAGCATGAGTTGTCTGAATGCGATGTAGTCTCGAAATCTCGAATCTCTGAAGTATACCTACACATGAAATAAAAAATACCCAGTCAAATATGGAGAAACAAATGATATAAAAATATCATTATGTAAAACAAACCATTTGTTAAACATGTGAGCAAATCGTGATACCAATTTGTGCAAGACAACATGACACCAAAATATAAACGTACATATGATCAAAAGTATGATACCAATTTGCAATGCAAAAAGAACATATGCGCTCAACATATAAACAAAAACTCCCTCTACATCACATACCATATCTCCTCCCTTTTGTCTCGAATAGACAATAAGTGAAAAAGATAAACAAACAATCAATATCTAGAATGAGATAATCACATAAAGCATATTTATATAACATGATATATGTAGCCAACTAAAAATAATCACAAGATACCAAATCATATCTAGCAAATAGTCACAAAGAATGAATCATCAATCTAAGCAAAGATGTGACTAAACGATTCAATGCAATATAAGAATCAAAGCTTGAATAATCAGCACTAATTGCATATGAACTATCCAAATGAACCTAGAAGTATTAAAATAATATGATATCATCACATATACGAAGCAAGTACAAAAATAGAACAAGGCTAAAAAATCCAGGCAGGGTTGTTCGAATGATTATGCCATGTCATTTGAACGACATTGGCATGTCATTTGAACAAGGTAAAAAATGACCTAAAATAGTAAGGTATCGTTCAAAGCACCTATCTAACAACCCTAAAAACTACCCTTCTAACGACCATCACAATTATCGCCTCGAAACTCGTGTCGTTTGAACTAGTCTTCTAACGACTTGGAATAGCGTTCGAACGACATCCAAAAGTCGTTTGAACGAATTCAAAAACTTGTGTATTCCAGTTCCACAAATGACTAAGTTTTGCCTAGTGAAAAAAATAGCTCAAAACAGGTACTGGAAATATGAATTAGTAGCAAAAAAAACTCAAAACAGAAAAATAAAACAAGTAAAAACAATGTGAGTTTCATGTTAACATAGTATTAATGTGCTCAAACATGGATATGGAAGGAATGGGCATGAATTTCAACAAATGAATCACACTATGAACACACAGAAACGATCAAGAAGCTCTAATTGATAGCTAAATATCATCAAACTAAGTTTTAGCCATATGTGACAACTAATACATTGAGCTGAATGAACTAAATAAACAACATGCACACAAATCTAGAATTTGACGGTTCAATAAATAATAACGTAATGTCACGATTTTTCAACATTAGGATTCGTGGTGCAAATCCTTTGTTTTTCATCCAAACACCCTCATATATATATATATATATATATATATATATATATATATATATATATATTATTTTTCAAGCTCTTTTTTGGTTTCTATATTTCTCAACTTAGAGAAATCCTATTGGCCCTATTTTTGGCATATGATTCTTTTTATTGCCTTAATTTTTTTTCACGGGCTCTTTTAAACGGTGACTTTCACGATGAGTTAATTATACTCTCGCAGCCCTTTTGTGTGAACACTCATTATTTTTTCATTATAAGCAATTTCTATCCTCATGAAAAACGGTTCTTACATGCACACTCCCTCCTTAGTCTTATTATGCATAGATGACAAAATTGCGAGGAGAACGTCTCACCAAACTCAAATATGCATGAGAATTCAAACATTCATATAAACTCGAGCATGTTTGCAAAGATGGCATATATACAAAGTCGAATCCAAATGCAAATCAACTTCAAAACTACTCCATTTAACAATGGTTAAGATCATTCAACGCATCAACAATTATGATCAAATTTCTTAGCCACATGGATAATAAAATGATGGGGGTCCAAGCACACCAATATGACGTATCAATCATGAAAACTCATGACACAAAAAATAAATCAAAATCTTTTTTTTCTTTTTCAAAAAAATTATTTTTGACTAAAAAATAAAATCTTTTTGTATTTTCAAAAATATATGAAACCAAAAAATTATTTTGTATTTTTTCAAGTAAGACTCAAATAAATAAAAAAATATAACACAAAGAGATAAACAAGTCATATCACAAGCAAGATATATATCATGAAGCAAAGATTAGCATATGACAAACATGGCAATACAATCTTCCTTTAGACTTAGCATGGCAAGAATCAAGTTCAACCAAACAAGAACCATGAAGTTTAATTCCTAAAGCCTCTAAGCCCAATTTCGTAACCCAAGTAGGTGTGTAATGACGCATGGGGGTTTTGGGTACTGAAACGACTTTATTTTTAAACTTCCTAGGAGCATTTTTAAGGTCGTAACAAAAAAGCCTAAGGTGACCCTTCCTATCGCAATAAGTGCAAGAGTCAACATGGCGAGGAATGTGACCTAAATGTGGACCTATACTAGTTTTACTAGTTGGCTCTCTCACACGATTGGTATTGGCTTTGGGAATGGGAGCAATACGATCATCGAAGCATATACCACACTATGGTGAGAATTATGTTCAACACGAGTTAACAAGAAAAGACAATCACCATAGCAAATAAAGAATGTAATGAATGCCAATAACACAACATAGTATGTACGTGGTTCACCAAGAATGCCTACGCCCACGGTGGTGCTCTCAGTATTATTTATCTATACTCCGGGGAGTGTTTTACAGAAAATACAATGCGTGCCTTTTTCTCCAAGCCTAGGGTTTGTTATATACATCTCTGCTTTCGGGGAGTGGGGATGTTGGACTTCCCCACGTCAATCTATCTTCCTAGAATATCTCCTTACGAAATTTTAGGAATAGATTAAGTCGTAACTGATTTTGGTTGAGACGCAAGGTTCCCAGACTTTGGGCCGTTTCTACTGGGCTACTCGTCTAGACCCGTGGTGATAAATCTAGGTACCCACAATTGCCCCTAAAATTGTTAGGCCATAATTTGAGCCCAATAAATTTAAATGATTTGTCATAATGGCTTCCTTGTAAATTGTGCAACTCTTCATAGGATTGAAAACTGATTAAGGCAGCAGCCTGCTTCGTGTATTGTGCATTATGATTGGAAACATTTAAAAGTCCTTTGCAGAAGCATTTAGTTTCCTTGGTTTCAAACTCCTTCAAATTTTCTCATCATCTCTAAGCTTCTACTGTTGCGCTCTCATCCCTAGCTCTTCATCTTTCAATCTAAATTTCCTCCGTCGTCTTTGCTTGTGACTTCGCGTCGTCCCAAGCCAAGTCTTTATTCCGTAAGTTCCTCTTGCTCTCTTTCTGTACTTTTTTCTATTGCAACCTCCTCGTATTTGTAGTTAGGGTTTTGTAAATGGAGAAAATAGGCAATCGGTCAGTAACCGAATTTAGGAAGTATTACAACATCCTAGATTGGGTAGACATTGAGTGTGCCCCTATCCCTAAAAATGTTAGAGAAATATAGGGCGCTCACTGGATTCACGTCCTTTTACTGGCCCAAGGGGGGATCACTTTACCTCCAAGTAATTTGTTTTTGCATTTCTTTGGTTACTTCAATACTGTCCCTACACAGTATTCGCCAAACGTTTGGAAGATAGTTAATGGTGTCCATAGAATAAATCAGCTTTATGGCAGCAATCTAGGGCTTGCTGAGATTTGCTTTTGTTATTCTTTTCCGCGAACCAGTTCTGGTCTTATCTACCTCAAGGCTAGGAGTCTTGATAGGGTATTGGTAGTAAATCTGCTTAATTGCCACAAGGATTACTGGTAAGAGGATTTTCTTGCTAGAAATTGGTAATTTCCTCTCCATACTGAGGGGTCGAGGTCTGACAGGTTTATGGTCCTTTTTTATGGGGAGGAGTTCATAGGTAGGCTTTGTCTTTTCTCTTCTCCTCGATCTTCTTGTTAATGTATGATTTCTATGATATTCTTCTATCTTTCTTTTTTCAGCGAGGACAAAGAACTTGGAACCTGCTCTCAGTGAGGTTTGAGCTGCTGAGTTGATCAAAGCTTGGAATATTAGAGAACCTTTGACTGACGGAGAACACCCCCGATCAGTTGCTTTTCTTCTGGAGTAGAAGAACATTGGGTCTAGTTTTATCGTGCGACCTGTGGATAGCATCCCCGAGCTTGATATCACTGAAGAAGCTGCTGCAGATCTCATCCAGTTCGACGAGAAAGAGAGAAGTTCTGGTAAAGGTGATAATAGGGGACGTGCTGAAGGTGGTTCCAGCGAGGAGAGCTCTAATGGTGAAGGGTATTCTAACTCGGAATAGGTTTCAGACACTCAAGAGTCCTCCAGTGAGTCGAGCTGTTCCAGTGAGGAAGATATGGCTCCTCCCAGGAGGAATTTGATCAGGGATGATGATGATGATGATGATGATGATGTGCTTCTTTCTAAGCGGTCGAAGAAGAAAAAGTCTGGCAGTGGAGAAGTTGCCACTGGTTCTCAGCTTTGCTGCCTATGTCCACGTTGCCCGAGGGGGCCTCTGTCGCCATCTCTCCCTAGTTGGCCCCTACGCTGCTCGAGAGAGCAGTTTTACCTGCTGATCGACAAAAGGCAATGGGGACCAACCAGTTAGTTCTGTAAGAGAGTCAGAGGCTAGCCTTGGTAAGTCGGTCTCCATTTTTCAATACTTGTGATATTATGTTCAATGATTTCTTCTAATGCTCCTATTTGCTTACAGTTTGTGACCGAATTAGTTGTTCTCTACCGTACTCGCGACGTGCTGGTGAGTAGGAATGTGGACTTAGAGAAGAAGAACGTTGAGATGAAGGGGAAAGGCATCGATCTAGAGGCCAGTTTTAAGACCGCCAGCGAGGCTCAGAAGTCCTCCGATCTCTCCCTTGCTGAAGCAAACAGAGTGAAGGAAGTGGCGATCAAGTAACTAAATGAGTTGAGGCAGTCTTATGATCTGGCCTGCACGAGCAAGCTGGCCATGGTTAAGAAAAATAAGGTGCTGGAAGAGAAGGTGAAGAAGGTGGAGTCTGAGGCAGCTACCATTAAGGAGAGTTCGTACAACTCTGGGTGGTCTGCCGCATATGAAGATGCTGATGCTCAAATAGGCTACATCAGTTGGCTGAACTTCAAGAAAGGATAGAACAAGGATCTTCTGGCTGCTGGGTGGATGTTGATTCACCCTTATTCGACGAGCATGATCCAGGTCGGAAGCTTGTTGTGGATGATGCACCTGCCCCATCCGTTGAAGGTGTAGTCCCTTCTTCTCAAACTTTTCCTATTGGTGCTCCTCCTGCTCGGGGAACAACAGTTTTCCCTCCGAGGGAGATGCTGCTACTATCCCTGATAAGGGAAAGCATCCAACTACCTCTGAACAAACTGAGGTT
This sequence comes from Sambucus nigra, assembly GCA_949130495.1. Taxonomy (NCBI): domain Eukaryota; kingdom Viridiplantae; phylum Streptophyta; class Magnoliopsida; order Dipsacales; family Adoxaceae; genus Sambucus; species Sambucus nigra. The sequence goes on from OX422216.1 coordinate 484,885,948, forward strand.
GCCAGGTAGCCTGCTCTTAGAACTTATTTTGTATTTTTTCTTTATTTGTACTCTCCTTTTTAACTTCCGATGTACTTGGCCCTCTTTATTTGAATGAAATGAAAAAAACCTTCCCTTCAGCATGATGATTCTTTTGTTCGTTACTGCTCTTTATGGCTTGTAGTTGATTGATGTATACGAATATATACCTGCCACCTCTCAACTGGGAAAGATTCTTTATCCTAATGCGAGCGATCAAGTTCACCAAGCCTTCGTAAGGATTTGCAAGTCACTGCGATCGAGGAATAAGAGCTTTAAAGACCAGTCTGAGCTCGTCGCCAAATTAAAAAAAAGACTTCAGGAGATGGAAGAGGTTGGTACCACTGTCCAAGAAGAAGTGAATACTCTGAGAGCTACACTTCTCGATGCCTCTGAGATTAATCAAGTCGGACAAGTTATTCAACAGGAGAATGAGACTCTCAGGAGGGAAGTGCTGCGCCTCAGGGAGCATGCACCAAGTGTCGCACCCCAAGTTTTGCGAGGCTCCTCTTCATCAGTTGTTCCGCGAGCTGGCACAGGGCCGAGTGCCACCCATTAAGTTTCGTGAGGTTCTACCCCATCCGTTGGTCCGCGAGCTGGTACAGATGCAAGGGGTTCAACCAGGGAGATGGATGAGCTTTGAGAAGATGTTCATCGAGCATACGTGATTGTTGCTGGGCTTCAAAGAGATGTCACACGGCTGAGGCATATGTTCAAGAAAGGTCCTCGGCGAGTGTGGGCTGATGGTTACGACCAAGGTTGGACAGATTCTCTGATGAGGTTGAAAAAGTTTAAAGAGCTGTCCTTTATTAGGGGATGGTTGAGCACCATCAGGGGGCTGTATGCCCCAGGAACTTAGTACCGTGGTACCGTCACGAGATCTCTCCTTCAACTCTGAGGCCTAATCCTTTTAGGAGGGACAACCAGTGAGTCCCTATAGATGCTATCCCCAGGCAGCTATTAGAGTCAGATGCGAATAAGGTCGAGGAGGAATTGGCTCCTCATCCGGACGATGATCGAAGAGCACAAGTGGTTGATTATCTTGCTCAGAGGCCTAATCCTCATTAAGATTTTATCGAATATAACTCATTGCAGATGTAATGAAATAATGTAATATTTATGTCTCGGGCGATCTTGCCGACTAAACATGTGTTGTATATTCTTTACTTCATTTATTTTTCGTTTGATTATCTTGGGCTCTTTGTAGCTGACTAGATTTGATGTGGGTAGACTTGTTTTGTCATGTGAGTATCCTCCTAGTCCAGTATGCTTATGAGATACCATTCTTCCCCACTTTACCTTTTAGGTCGTGTCGTCACACTCCCTTAGGCCTAAGTATGGCAATAATAAGGATACACCTGGTGTTGGATGTTATATCCGATAAGGTTTTTTGAGCGACCAATTTGAATTGGCCGAGATGCCTAAGGGTCTGCTATAGGGCTTCATATATTGCCAAGGGCAATGCTAAGAGGTTGTTCGTGTTTCATAACGAAGACCTGAGGAGGGTGATTCCCTGCTTTTGCATACTGAGTAATATGCCTGTCACTTGGAAAAGGTGTGCAAGTTATAAAGTTCATAGTACAAAATTAACACTTCATAGAATGTCACTGCTAAACAATCCTTTATTAATCACAAGAAATAAAAACTGAGTTGCCAATTCCAAAAATGCGATAAGAGATGAATGAAAAAAAACTAGAAATATAATTTTTTTCAGATTGGCTGCGTTCCATGCTCGGGGTATCTTTCTGTCCTCCAGTGTTTCTAAGTGATAGGATCCTTGTAGGTCATCCCTTGTCACCTTGAGTGGTCCCTCCCAGTTTGGACCCAGCTTGCCATACGATGGTTTTACTGCGATGCCAAGAATTTTCCTTAGGATGTAGTCTCCAATCTGGAATGTCCTTGGATTGGCCTTTTTGTTAAAGTGTTTTGCGACATGCTCCTGATAGCTTGCTAGTCTTACTAGGGCTAGTTCTCTACGTTCGTCAGGTAGGTCAAGTTCAGCGAGTAATGCTGCATCATTCTGGCCTTGGTCGACCAAGGTAGATCTCATGGTTGGGAGGCCAGCTTTTAAGGAGAGGATTGCTTCCATTCCATATGTTAGTGCGAATGGGGTTTTCCCAGTTGCTCGTCGTGGGGTAGTGAGGAAAGCCCACAGAATGTGTGCAGCTCGCTCATCCATGCGCCTTTGGCTCGCTCAAGTCATTTCTTCAATCCATCGATCACTGTTTTGTTGGAAGCTTCCGCTTGGCCGTTGCTCTGGGGGTAGGCAACCGAGCTAAAATGGTGCCTGATCCCATAGTCATTGTAGAAACTATGGAAGGGGCGCTTTCAAACTGCGTTTTGTTGTCGGTGATGAGGTTTCTGGGTCCCTGATGTTTTTCCATATGAACCTCATCATATCTACGTCCCTGATGTTTGCCTGCGGTTCTGCCTCAATCCATTTGGTAAAGTAGTTTGTGGAGACCAATAGATACTTGCGATTACCGGTAGCGGTAAGAAGAGGGCCCACGATGTCTATTCCCCATTAGGCGAAAGGTCAAGGGCTGGTAAGTGATCTTAGGTCGCTGGAAGGTGGTGGACCATAGGAGCGTGTAGCTGACATTTTTCGCACTTGCGAGCATATACTCCAGAATCTCTCTGCATATATGGCCACCAATAGCCTTCCTTCATTGCTCAAAAAGCTAGCGATCTCCCTCCAATATGGCTCCCGCAGGTTCCTTCATGAAGCTCATGCAAAACTTGCTTGACGTCCTTTGGGTGAACACATTGGAGGTAAGGGCCGGTGAATGATCTCTTATATAGCTTGTCCTCAGGAGATAAGTGATAGAGGGTAGCTTTGACTCTTATCTGATGAGCGGCCTTCTTATCGTCAGGTAGTGCCCCATTCTTCAAATAGTCCCTTAGGGGGTCCATCCAACTGGGTACTGATTCAATCTGCAGACTACGACCCATAACTGGAAGATCTTCGCTCTGGATGATGCTCGGTTGGGCGAGGAAGTATATAGGGATTGTTCTCTTTAAGTTGGAGTCGATTGCTGAACTTAAGACTGCTAGGGCATCGGCATGACTATTTTATCCTCTGGGAAACTGTTGGACACTGACTTCCTCAAAGTTGGACATTAACTTTTTTACTAAGGCGAGGTAGGCTGCCATTCTTTCATCCCTCGCGTTGAAGTCCCCACTTATCTGATTGGAAACCAATTGTGAGTCGTTGAACACCTGTAGCTATTTTGCTCCCAACGCCTGTGCCTTTTGTAGGCCTGCTATCAAAGCCTCATATTCTGCCTCGTTGTTAAAGGCTTAAAATCCAAGCCTAATACACTTCTCGAGGATTGTATCCTCTGGGCTAACGAGCACAATTCTTACTCCTTCCCCCTTTGAGTTGGAGGCTCCATCAACGAACAGTTGCCAAACTCCTATTGAGTGATCTCCACTCTTATCCATGGGTTAAATTTGGTCGCAAGACTGATCTCCTGTGAACTCTGCAATGAATTCAGTGAGGACCTACCCCTTGATTGCGTTCCTTGGTTGAAATTGGATGTCAAATCGTCCGAGCTCGACTGACTACTTGGATAGTCTGCCAGACAGATCCGCTTTCAGTAGGATTGCTTTAAGGGGGTGTGATGTAAGGACAATGATAGTGTGAGCTTCAAAGTAGTACTTCAGTTTCCTCGACACTACCATTACTGCAAAGGAGAGATTCTCCAGTGGTAAGTACCTCTGCTCGGTGTCTAATAAGGTCTTGCTCGCGTAGTAGACTGGGTGCTGGATTCCTGTCTTTTCGCATACCAGTGCAGATCTGACAGCATGGCTGGAGATGACAAGGTATAAGTACAGGCAATCATTCTCTTGAGGTATCACGAGCAGGGGTGGTGTGCTGAGATAATATTTGAGATCTTTCATTGCTCTCGAGCAATTTTGGTTCCACTCTACTGTTTTGGTTCTTTTTAATAGCTGGAAAAATGGTTGCCACCTCTCGGAGGACTTCGAGATGAACCTATTCATGGCGGCGAGCATACCCGTGAACTTTTGTACGTCTCTTATTGTTTGTGGAGGCTGTACCTTGATGATTTCATCGATCTGGTCCGGATTGGCTTCAATGCCTCTCTTAGTAACCAAGTACTCGAGAAATTTTCCTGACTGGACACCGAAAGAAATCTTACTCGCGTTGAGTTTCATTCGGTATTTCCAGAGGATTTCGAAGGTCCTTGATAGGTCTGAGAGGTGGTCCTCTTTGCGCTTGCTCTTGATGAGCATATCATCAATGTGGACTTCCATGGTATCTCCCATTTAGTCTTTGAATATCTTTGTGACCAGCCGCTGGTAAGTTGATCCTATATTCTTGAGGCCAAAGGGCATAACTTTATAACAGTATAATCCGACAGTGGTAATGAATGCGGTCTTATCTTGGTCTGGTGCATATAGAGGAATCTGGTGATACCCCGAATATGCGTCTAGAAAACTCATTATCTCATGAGCTGCTATAGTATCCACCAATTGGTCGATCTTTAGGAGGGGGAAACTGTCCTTAAAGCGTGCCCCGTTAAGATCAGTGAAATCGATACAAACTCTCCATTTTCCATTATTCTTTGTAACCACTACTGGTTTGGACAACCATTTAGGGAATTGAACTTCCCGTATGGATCCTGCATCCAGCAGCTTCTCTACTTCTTTCTCTACAGCTTTGGCCTTTTCTGTCGTAGTTCACCGTGCCTTCTGCGCGATGGGCCTGAAACTGGGGTCGAAGTACAACCGATGACAAACCACGCTGGGATCAATTCCAGGTAGCACGTATGGTTCCCACGTGAAAACATCTAGGTTGCTTCTTAATAGCATGGTCAATTCTTTCTTCTCTTGATCTGTGAGAGATGTCCCAGTCAAGAAACTCCTGTCCTCTTTGTTACCACCGGCTGTGACTTCTTCCAGGTTTTTAACGACCCTCTCAGGGGGAGGAGCCTGGTCTCTTCCACTGCGGGCCTTCCATACTTTAACTGCTATTTTAATGGTATCAAACCCTCTTGCTCTTCGACCTTCTCTTTGGATTTCTCGACCTTTTTCTCTGGTTTCGGGCAGATGGCGGTATGAAGCACCTTCTTGCCATCAATTGATCTCCGTGGATCTCCATCACTCCTCGCTCAGTCATGTACTTGAGTTTCTGATGGTAAGTCGACGGGACTTCCCTCATTGCATGTAGCCACCCTCTGCCGAGGATACCTTGGTATGGCGAGTCAATGTCGACTACCAGAACCTCGACCATCTTGGAGACACTTCCTGCCCTTACTGGCAACACGATCTTTCCCAATGGGATAGTTACTTTCCCAGCGAAGCCAACTAGAGGGACAGTGGCTTCCTTCAAGTCGGCAACGCTTAACTTTAATTCTTTGAACAGGTCGAGATACATTACATCGGATGAGCTTCCATGGTCGATGAGAAACTTGTCGACGTCATATTTGGCTATCCAGAGGGTAATGATCAAGGCGTCATGATGTGGGGTTCTTACCCCCACTAGATCTTCATCTGTGAACACGATATATTTGTTGTACTCAACACCATCTGCTCGCCGATGCTTTCCTAACTGTGTCTTCACTAGATCGATCTGAAAAGCTTGCATTACTGCTGTAAGATTTTTCGCTTCCATCCGAGCTGAATTCCCTTGAATATTCTTCATATCAGATGCTCCATGAATTACTACAAATTCATGGCCAGCATCGTCCTCGAATACATTGTCGGGCCTTGTGTCTCTGTTGGCAGCAACCTTCTCTGCCTTCTTCTCCACAAACTCGTTCAGATACTTAGTCTGGGCCAACTCTTCAAGGTGAGACTTAATATCCTTGCAGTGCTCATTATTATGTCCTCCCTCCTTGTGAAAAGCGCATCTCAGCGCGTTATTTCTCTTTGATGGATCTCCTCCCATCTTTCTGTGCCACTTAACAAATGGCTCATCTTTGATTTTCGCTTGGATCTTATATATAGGTTCTTTGAAGACAGTGTCCACTGCCTGAAATGCTTTCTAAGGATCGTTCTTACCTCCATTCTTGGAGCCACCCTTGCCCCCATTCTTACCTCATCTCTTCTGGTTTTCGGCCTTATCGTTGCCCTTGGCAGTGAGCTTAGCTCGACCATTCTCCCCTGCATTGAGGTGGGTCACATCCTCGACTTTGGCGTACTTATCGATGCGAGCCATCCGATCGTCGATGGTTGTGGTCTCCTTCTTCGTCAGGCATTGGTGCAGAAGGCAAGAGCTGGGTAGGCTAATCTTGAAAAAAGACACCGCTACCTATTTCGAGCAGTCCTCGACCTCGTTGAATAACTCCCAGAACCTCTTTGCGTAGTCTCGGAGTCTCTCTTGAGGCGTCTTCTTTATTATTAGCAAAGCATCCATCCTCTTTGAATGGGAGCTGCTGGTAATGAAGAGAGCCGTGAAGAGTTTGGCTAGGGACTCAAAGATCCTGATGGATTTGTGAGGGAGCCTCTCGAACCACTTCTGGGCCACATCATGCAGACTTGAGGGGAAAATTCGGCACATTAGTGCATCCCTGTGGTTTCAGAGAGTCATGGCCTACCTGTACTGCCTAACATGATCGATAGGGTTAGTCTTTCCGTCATAGATCTTTAATCTCGGAATTGTGAACTTCTTGGGGGCTTCTTCTTCAATCTCCCATGAGAAAGGGGATATTATATGGGTCTTGAGAGCTCACTGAGCAAGCTCTCTGGTCGATCTGGTACCCCGATGTGCTGGGTGCTAGTCCATTTCTCTTCGGACCAAATTTCGTATATCCTTATCTCCTCGAGTTGGGCTCCTATGACGGCGAACTGGTCGTTGTTGCTCGAGCAAGTCATTATTAGACTCGTGCTTCTCACTTTCTGGGGATCCACGTCTAGGGCTCCTTCCTCGGCTGCGAGACTTGCTCGCCTGGGGGCTAGGAGTGTGGTATGGACGTCGCCTAGTGCTGCGATGGAGTTCTTTTTCCATCCTTTCCAATCTCCTTTTGAGGCGAACATTCTCAACCTCTTGCTTGTGAGCGGTCTCCCCTTTCTCTTGGAGCCTTACCTCATAGGCATCGATCAACCTGGAGATCTGTGTGGACCTCCCTGGTCCCTGACTTTCTTCCGAGGCCTGCCGTTTTGTGTGCCCCCTTTGATCTGAACGTCGAACTTCAGATCTGATCCTGCGAGGGGCAGGATGTTCTTGGATACCCCCTGCTTGAGGGGCGTTGCTGCTGTGACCAGACATTCCTGATTTTTTGTTGGTGAGGTCTTTCTTAAAGGAAGACAAACGTTCCCATAGGCGGCGCTAATTGTGGTGACAATTATGTTCAACACAAGTTAACAAGAAAAGACAATCACCAAATCAAAATAAGAATGTAATGAATGTCAATCACACAACACAATATGTACCTGGTTCAGTAAGAATGCCTACGTCCACGGTGATGCTTTCAGTATTATGTCTCTATAGTATTTTACAAAAAATATAATGCGTGCCTTTTGCCCCAGGCCTAGGGTTTTTTATATACATCTCTGTTTTCGGGGAGTGGGGATGTTGGACTTCCTCACGTCAATCTATCTTCCTAGAATATCTCCTTACGATATTTTAGGAATTGATTAAGTCGTAACTGATTTTGGTTGAGACGCAAGGTTCCCAGACTTTGGGCCGTTTCTACTGGGATACTCATCTGGGCCCGTGGTGATAAATAGAGGTACCCACACACACCTATCATCCTTGATTTGGACGGTACCTAAAATCTTATCCAACTTTTCCAACCTTGCCTCCATATCAAACTTCACCTTACTTGAGTCTCTTAATTTCTCCTCAAGCTTACTAATCCTTGACTAAAGCAAACACCTAGACTCCTCAAATTCTAGAACCTCTATCTTTAAAGCCTCCATCAAACCACAAAGATTATCTCTCTCACCCTCAACATATTATAGTTTCTCTCGAAGAGTCTTATCCCATGCCCTAAGATCCTCAATCAAGGCATCATTATTTTCTACAGCACGCTCATTCAACATAGCTTGTAACTTCAAGTTTGCCCTTTTCACCTTTACTGCTTCCTTATATAATTCATTGAAAGCAACTTGTAACTCTCTCACATCTATATACTCCTCCTCACTAGATTTACCCTCACACACTTGGTATTCACACTCGATGGCCTCAAAAGTGTTATTCACGTGAGAATCTTCATGGAATATTTATCGTCGTCGCTTACATGCCATGCCATGAATGCTACAAAGCTGAGCTCAATGGGGAAACTCTCTCCCTCTTCCGGTTCACTATCACTTAAGGTGGCATTATATGCTATCGATTTCTTTCCCTCCTTCTTAAGTCTAGTGGTGCACTCCGCTAGCTTATGACCATAACCCTCACAACCAAAAGATCTATCTGACTCATCCCTCTTAACATTCTCACTTTTATTTTTAGGGACTTGATCCGCTTTGTTGTTCTTAAATTTCTCAAGTCTTTTGGCATCTTTCGATTGCTTTCGAAACTTAAGAAATTTTTTGAACTTCTTTGCCAACAAATCTACATCCTCAAAATCGAATTCGAAATCATCATTCGAAACATTAGTGTCCTCCTTACGGGCTTTCAAAATAATGCCCTTTTCTTTGTTTGTCATGTGCTTGGAGGTGAACAGGTCAAGCTCATAAGTTTGTAAGTCACCTACAAGCTCTTATAGTTTCGTTGATTCAATCATACCCAAGGAGTTTAAAATGGTCGCTTTGGGATCAAATCTACTAGGCAACGACCTTAAGATTTTCTTTTTGACTCGGTTGTCGGGTATTTTCTCTCCCAAGTTAAACGACGAGTTGACAATGATTGACAATCTATCATAAAACTCATCAAATGACTCACTCTCTAACATCTTTATTGTCTCAAATTGGGTAGTGAGATTTTGAAGTTTAGACTCCCTAACCATGCTAGTGCCCTCGTGAGTAAGTGCAATAATATCTCAAGCCTTTTTTGAGGTTTCACACGTCATGATTCGATTATACTCTTTCGGTGTGACATGAAAGCAAGTAACATAAAGACCTTTAGAATTATAAAGTGCAAGTATATGTTCGGCTTCGTTCCATGATTCAACAAGTTTAAAAGTAGTGGCCTCTCCCTCTCTAGTGATTGGTGGTGACCACCCTTTTTCGGCTGCTAACCACGCACGCTCATCAATTGATTTTAAAGCAATTCCCATTTGAATTTTTCAATAAGCATAATTTGTTCGATAAAAAACAGGAGTTATAAAACTATCAAAACTTCCGAAATCCATCCTTAAAAGCACAAGGGATCAACACACAAATAAAAATCTTTCTAGCTCCGATACCAATTTGTAGGCCCCTTTTTCAGAGTGTGATTTAAGGCGACCAAATAATTTTTCTAAACATGTATCTAGGTGATTAAAGCAAGTAAAATAAAGTAAAGTTCACAACGCCGGATGTACGAGGAAAACACTAAGGGAAATAACCTCCGACGGCCCAAGCTAGATGTTGATACCAAAATTAATCTGCTGACATGGACCAATCATATGAAGACACGTGGCTATCTACATGGCAACAACAAACACTTCCGAGGAACCCACTCGCTCCGAGGAACAAGACTACAACGAGGAAGACTGGTTCCCCGAGGAACTCACAAGCTCCGAGGAACTCTTAAATACCGAGAAGCTTAGGCGGTCCGAGCAACTCATGACGGTCCGAGCTGCACCTCGAAGCAGGATACCAACAGTTTAACTGCTCATTAAATGCTTATCATTTGGACGCGCACGCAAAGAGGGCATTAAATGTATTACCCTTTCATATGTATATCATTTAATATATTACCCTTTCACATTACAGCCTCAGGGATATAAATAAATTGTACAATCCTCATTGTAAAGGGGGTCCCAGACCGGAATTTCTTGAGATAACTTGTAATCGAGAATTTCCAAACACTCAGCAATAAAGCAACAGTGGACGTAGGCCATTCTCATAAGGCTGAACCACTTTAAAATTCTTTGTCTCATTCATTTATCTGTGATTGAATTAGTAGAGTGATCTAATTTTTTACATCAACAGGTTGGCGCCGTCTGTAGGAAACGACTGATAATATCGTTTTTCATAAAAAATAATCCATTACCAATGGCGGATATTCCTGAATCCAGCAATCGAAACGCTGGAACCCCTCCAAATCCATCTGCTCCACCAATTATTGTAGATCTGACTGGAATAATGGCAAATTTGGCTCAGGGCCAGACCGTCATGCAAGAAACAATGAGACAACTCATCCAAACCCTCCATGGTGGTGCATCAGCCCATTCCGGACCATGAAGCATTCAAAGAAATACCCGTGCGCCTTCTTCGCGTACTAGGCGTACTAACTCACATCGCAATGAAGAATCTGACGATTTCTCTTATCAACCTGGGCGAACTTCGTCGGTGCGAGCCACGGATACTGAGCAACGTGTCACCCTCTCCCCAGAAAGGACCAGCGCATTGGATAGATTAAGTAGGGTTTCTCCTTTCGACCGATTAGGCCCTGGGAGGAACAAAAGTCCTCTTAATGCAGCGTCGAGGAGCTTTCGACGACCATCAGATTTAAGGGAAGGATCTGCCCAGTCGCAACCAGCTGCTCGTCAAGATAGATCCTATGACCGACCAGTTGCTCGTCAAGATAAATCTCAGGAAGCCACTGCAACGCGATCAGTTGCTCGAACCAATAGGCCCGAGGAAGGAAATGATGCATGGAAAGGATCTATTCAGAGGCTGGAGGATAGATTAGGGGAAATGTCTAAGGCCAAGAATCCTCTACAACGAACCTTTGTTCGAGGAACACCTTTTGTCCAGGACATTGTTGATTTTCCAACACCATCAAAGTTCAAAGCACCTGTTGTGACTCCCAAGTATGATGGAAAGACTGATCCTGTCCTTCATATAGAACAATACCAAACTGCAGCCGACATCTATGCTGTCCCAGATGAGATGAGATGCAGAACATTCTCAGGAACACTTACCGGATCTGCTCAAATATGGTATAATAGTCTTCCTCGGGGTAAGATTTTAACTTTTCTTCAACTGGCCGAGCTATTCATTGGGAATTTCTGCTTTGGAGCAAAGCCAGTGAAACGAGTAGCTCATTTGTTAAGTGTTAGACAAAAAGCTGGTGAGGGTACCAGAGATTATATAACTCGTTTTAATAACGAGAAACTCGAAGTCATTGATTATGAGGAGAAGACAGCGATTACCTCTTTGATGAGTGGACTACTGCCAAACAAGTTGTACTACACTTTGGAAAAAGATCCACCTCGAACCATGTCGAATCTGATGGGAAAAGTGTCCAAGATTATGAATGCCGAGGAGGCCATGTCTCCGAAGAAGAATATGGACGCCAAAGAAACCAAGGTGGAAGGTGATAAAGCTAAGAAGAAGGAACATAAGAACAATAGTGGTGACAAACAATCCAAAAATAGGTTGTCATGGGAGGTTTTGAGGAAATTTGATAATTACACACCTTTGAAGGTAAATATCAACCACGTCCTATAAGAAATTAAGAACAGCGAGGAGTTAAACTGGGCAAAGAAAATGAAGGCAGACCCTGACACGAGGAATAGGGGAAAATATTGCAAATTCCACAAGGATCATGGCCATATGACCAAAAATTGCATAGCTCTTCAGAATGAGATTGAAACACTCATCCGACGAGGAAAGCTAGCAAAGTATGTTGATCGGGGAGGCGAAAGAAGAAACAACGACCGAACTAGAGAGAGATCTAGATCTCCTCGTCGAGCAGAGGAGAGCAAGAAGAGAAACCATGAAGTTGATCCAGAGGATGACCCCGATCTTCCAAAGAAACCAAGGCAGCCAGAACGAGAGGTATTTTCAATATGCTTTAGATCATTTGATTGTAATGTTATTAAAGGAGGATATGCAGGAGGAGGAGACCTTACTGCAGAAATAAAAGCTTACCTCGGTGAGGCTCAAGCTTTCTCGTACATTCAGCGAATAAATCTAGCTGAGGAAGATCGCCCGAGAAAGGTGAACAAGGAGAAATTGGTTATCGGTTTTTCAAAAAATGACCTTGCAGGTGTTTTATATCCTCATGATGACCCGCTGGTGATCAAAATGAGAATGAAGGAAGTCATGATTTCAAGAGTACTGGTCGATAATGGTAGCTCGGCAGACATCATGTTCTACTCGTGCTTTGATAGTTTAAATCTAAAGCTATCTCAACTGGAGCCTTACCACAGACCCCTCATTGGTTTTGCTGGCGAGAAAGTATTTCCACTTGGGATGATCAAGTTGGATATATTCATTGGTACGTGGCCTGCTTATCGGACATAAAGAATACGTTTCTTCGTGATGGATAAGAATGTCCAGTCATCGTACAATATCATCATGGGAAGAGTGGGATTGAAGAAGTTCGAGGCTGTACCATTTACAGTGCATCAGTGCCTAAAATTTCCAACAAACTTTGGAGTGGGAGTTGTGAAAGGTGATCAGAAAGTAGCACATAAATTGAAACATTGGATCCTCGAGATGAGTCGCAACTGGTGAAGGGTCAAGTGGTGGAAGCTACTGAAAACATCGTTCTGGACGACGAGCACCCTGAGTGAACTACTCAAATAGGTTCGTCGTTGGAAACCTCATTAAAACAGGAATTGATAACTTTCCTTTGAAGCAGAAGATAAACTTTTGCGTGGAGTCATGAAGATATGCCTGGGATAGACCCAAACATCTTATGTCACGAGCTCAATGTGAATAAGGAGATCAAGACTGTGAAGCAGAGAAGAAGAGTGTTCAGTCCCGAGAAGAATCAAGCTATACAGGAGGAAGTCGAGAATCTTCAGAAAGCTTGTTTCATTAAAGATGTTAAATATCCAAATTGGTTAGCCAATGTGGTAATGGTAAAGAAGAAGAACAACAAGTGGAGGATGTGTGTGGACTTCACCGACCTCAACAAAGCATGCCCAAAGGATCATTTTCCATTGCCCCGAATTGATCAACTGGTGGATGCTACCTCGGGACACGAGTTTCTGAGCTTCATGGATGCTTATTCTGGCTACAATCAAATTAAAATGAAACCTGAAGACAGGGAAAGTACTTCTTTCATTACCCTTCGGGGAACTTATTGTTATAATGTTATGCCTTTTGGTTTGAAAAATGCAGGTGCGACATATCAGAGGCTGATGAACAAGGTCTTTGCTGAACAAATCAGTGACAACATGGAAGTCTACGTTGACGATATGCTGACGAAAAGCAAGAAAGTTGCCGATCATCTAGTTGACTTAAGTCAGACTTTTGATCAACTAGATAAATATCAAATGAAGCTGAACCCGATGAAGTGCATCTTTGGAGTACGAGAAGGCATGTTTATCGGGTACATTGTCAATCAATGAGGCATTGAAGCAAATCCTGAAAAGATCAAAGCTTTATTAGGGCTGCGATCTCCAACGACGAAGAAGGAAGTACAGAGTCTCACAGGACGAGTAGCGGCACTCAACAGATTTATGTCACGAGCAACTGATAGATGTCTCCCATTATTCAATACACTCCGAAAGACTTTTGAGTGGAATGATGAATGCGAGAAGGCTTTTCAAGACCTCAAGAGATATTTGGGAGCACCTCCATTGTTGTCCAGGCCAGTGATGGGAGAAAAATTGTACTTGTACCTTGCTGTGTCCGAGAATGAAGTTAGCTCGGCGTTGATCAGAGTGGAGAATGGAGTACAAAAGCCAATTTACTACACAAGTAAAGCCTTCCGAGGAGCATAAATCAGATATCCAAGGCTGGAGAAATTGGCATTGGCGCTGATAGAGGCGAGTAGGAGAATGAGGCCATACTTCCAGGCTCATACTATAGTAGTATATACTGATATGCCATTGAGGCAAGCCCTGCATAAGCCAGAAAAGTCAGGAAGATTGATGTACTGGGCAATAGAGCTCGGTGAATATGATATAATCTATGAACCCAGATCATCGCTTAAAGGGCAGGCTGTAGCAGATTTTATAGCGGAGTTCACCTATCCTGATAGCTCCGAGGAACAAAAGTTGCTCGCTGATCAGCCTGTGGATGTTACAGGATCAACAAACACAGGCTCAGACCAATTCCGATTGGTAAAAGGGCATGTGGATGTTACGGGATGCGACGCAGAGATAGTTGTGAGGACTCCGGATGATAAACAAGAGTTGCTCGCTGATCAACCTGTGGATGTTACAGGATCAACAAACACTGGCTCATACCAACTCCGGTTGGTAAAAGGGCAAGTGGATGTTACAAGATCATTAACTTCGGGCTCAGACCAACTCCGGTTGGTAAAAGGGCAAGAAGAAATGATCGACGGAGAGCGAGAAGAATCCGAGGAGGAAATGAAGCAACAAATATTTCACCGAGGAACTCTAACTGATCAGAAATTTGAAGACGAATTACCTATATAGAGACTATATGTAGATGGCTCATCTTGCACTACAGGATGTGGCGCGGGGATAGTTTTCAGCACTCCGGATAAGGTCGATATGAAATATGCCTTGCGTTTCCAATTCAAAGCTTCCAACAATGAGGCTGAATATGAGGCCATGATTGCAGGACTTGGTTTAGCAAAAATTATGGAGGCGCATCAGGTCATTGTTTTCAGTGATTCTCAATTGATCATAAATCAAATGATGGGAGTATATGCAGTTAGAGGAGAATTGATGATCAGATATCATGCAAAGGCAAAGGAGCTGGTGTCAGAATTTGTCGCTATTCAGGTGGTCAGAATACCAAGAATGGAGAATGCGAGAGCAGACGCCCTAGCTCGACTAGCATCAGCTACTCGCACCGAGCTACGACGAACAATCCCAATTGAAGTGTTAGCTGGTCGGAGCATAGATGAAGATCTGACGATGAACTTTATCACCCTTGATTTAGGACCATCTTGGATGGATTCCATCAGGGCGTATATCGAGGAGGGAGAATTGCCAAATGACAAGCTCGCTGCCAAAAAATTGAAGTTTAAAGCTGCTCGGTACGTATTAACTAATGGTGTTTTATATAGACGAGGAATTATGGCAGGTTTGCAGAGATGTGTACACCCCTCCGAGGTGAAAGAATTAATTGAAGAGATCCACGAAGGGTCTTGTGGAGCACACGTAGCAGGTCGGACGCTTTTACAAAGGGTAATGACTCAAGGATACTACTGGCCGACGATGAGGGATGATTGTATAGCCTACGCCAAGAAGTGCGACAAGTGCCAGGGCTTTTCCTCCATCCGAAGAACTCCACAAGCATTTTTGACACCCATAACTTCCCCTTGGCCATTTGCCATGTGGGGCATTGACTTGGTTGGGCCACTGCCAACGACCCGAGGAAGGTTCAAGTACCTCGTCGTCGCAGTGGATTATTTTACTAAATGGGTAGAAGCTGAGCCACTCATGAAATGACGTACGAGAAGGTGTACCAATTTTTTTGGAAGAACATCATTTGTCGATATGGTCTACCTCATGCCTTCATCACAGACCATGGAAAACAATTTGATAACGAGGAGTTTGCCGCCTATTGTCATCAATCAAAAATTTTGAAGGTCCACTCAACACCAGGCCATCCTCAAAGCAATGGACAAACTGAAGTGACTAACAGGACGCTGCTAAATGGCTTGAAGAAAAGATTGGATGATGCAAAAGCGAACTGGATCAACGAGTTACAATCAGTACTTTGGGCTTACCGAACTACTCCCCGAGTAGCAACTGGAAAATCACAATATATGTTGGCATTTGGAAGTGAAGCTATCATACCTGCCGAGTTGGGCCTTCCAACACACAGGGTACTGAATTTCAATTCCCCTGTCAGCGAATTAATGAGAATACAGGATTTAGACATGCTCAAGGAAGTTAGAGAAGAATCAGCCATTAGAAATGCTGCTTACCAGCAGCGAACAGCTTTGTTCTACAACAAAAAGGTGAAGAGGTGCGACTTGAAAGAAGGAGACTATGTGCTGAAGAAAGTAATTCAAAAGCACAATAAGCTGGAAGAAAACTGGCATGGACCATACCGAGTTACAGAAGTTGTTCGACCAGGAACTTATCGAATAACAACTCTAGAGGGGGAAGAGTTCAAGAATGCATGGAACGCAGAGCACCTACGCAAGTATTATCAGTGATGTATATGTAACATAGTTCCATCATTATGAATAAAATGAAGATATTCTGCTAAAGTCTCTCCTTTTATTGAGAATTTTTCGGGGAATACTAGTGCTACACACTACTTAGCAAAACTCGGCAAAGCTCAGACTGCTCAGCAGCAAAATATTCCTAAAAATGCCAACCTCGGTTGGTTAGGAAACAAAATATTCCTAAAAATGCCAACTTCGGTTGGTTAGGAAACAAAATATTCCTAAAAATGCCAACCTGTTTGGCTAGGAAACAAAATATTCCTAAAAATGCCAACCTGTTTGGCTAGGAAACGAAATATTCCTAAAAATGCCAACCTATTTGGCTAGGAAACAAAATATTCTCGCAAATGCCAACTTATGTTGGTCGGGAGGTAAGATTATTCCAGAAAGTGCAAAAGTTGCTAACTATGGCTGGTCGGGGATAAAAACCCACCAACTGTAGTTGGTCGACAAAGAAAATTTACCGACCTTGGTTGGTCGGAAACATTTAAAAGAAAAGTTGCTAACTATGGGTGGTCGGGGATAAATCCCCACCATCCGTAGATAGTCGACAAGAAAACTTTACCGATCTTGGTTGGTCGGAAACATTTTATGGGTAAAATTATTTCAAAAAGACTAACTATAGCTGGTCGGGGATAAAAACCCACTAACTGTAGTTGGTCGATATGGAGAATCTAACAACCTTGGTTGGTTGGAAACATTTTAAACAACATTTTTATACTCATTACTTTATTATTAAGTGATCGAGCAACAGTATTGATACTTGTAACTTTTTAATTGTTACTGAGTTGGTCGATAAACAACACAATATTGTTACCTTGTTAACAGATATGCATAAATATAAAGTATTTGATAAATACAAGACAATAGCAATCAAGATTTGCAAACAAAAATGAAAGTCTTTCATTGAATTCAAAATAAATTACATTGATAATGAAATTACAGTTACATTGACATGTATACTAACTATTACATCAAAAATTCCTATTCTACTGGTCTCTTCCCCTCTACTTTTGACACAGGTTCCTCTCCAGCAGACGGATCATTTAAAGACATAAGAGAATTGATGAAGTTGAGGTCCTTTAACATCCTGACATTCATCACGAATGGTCGGTCTAAGAGATGCTCGGGATGAGATACCTCGATTTGAGAATGTAAATTGTAGTCACCGAGATACTTTGAAATTAAGCTCCGAGGAATGGCCCGAGCAGGGATCCAATCCATCTCCAAATTGTATGGTGGCACAGGCAAGTCGAGCAACCCGAGATCATGGTAGTCCCACAGATAATGACCTTGTTCGAGCTTCAGCACACCTAAGGAATTCAGCCAGCCTTGCTTGTAGCCCTCATTGTTGGCATTCTGGATACGATCGTCCAAGTGGAATAGTGCTTCGTTGTATCTAGCCATCCAGAACTCCCTGGGCTGTTTATGGAATTGGTATGTTAGCCTTTCTAACTGCTCATGGAGATTCTTGATGAAAAGCTGCTTATTCTCCAAGATTGACTTCTGCACAGAGAGTTGTTTTTCCAGGTCCCTAATCTTCTTTGACATATCAGACAAAGCCTGGTTCTTCGCCATTAATTGGAAAGCCTGGTTCTCTAACGCAAATTGAGTTCTCTGTTCCTCGACAAGAACCCGAGCTGCTCTTGCTCGTCCCCGAGGAGCTCTTGCTCGACCACGAGAAGATGTAGAGGTGCCTGAACTCTTCAAAGTCTCCAACTCATCCCTCAACTTGGCATTCTCAACCTCTAAGAACGAGAATCCCTCGTCGGTCACTGGGATCAAGGCACTGGAAGTGGAGGCTGCAGACTTCAATTGTGATAGCTCTTTTTGCAAGTTGTTGTTCTCTTGCTCCAACAACTTAGAAATCTCTCTGCATTCCTCTACCTCACCCTTCAAAATTCTCTCCCTCAGATCATACCCAACAAAAAGCTTCTCGTAGCCCTTGTCAGCCATAATCAGCTTGTACTTCTTTTCGTACCCCTCATGCAACAAGGCAGTTGATTCCTTGTATTGATTCTGAAGGTCTTCGAGGGTACACTGGAGATACTCGATCATGTCATAGTAAGCCACATTATTGGCCACCGCTCGGTCAAGTAGACACTTCAAGTACTGATATGCTTCAACTGCCTGTTCTGAAGCATCATGACCAAGGATGTCTGCAACTTGTGCAACACTCAAGAGTGTGTGACCAACCTTAAAGTACTCATTACATTGTTGCAGCAACTTTGTGTCATGAGCAGATAGTAATTCCATCCTGGCCAGAAACTAACAGAGAAAGAAGAGGAATCATCAATAAGAAGAATAAGCAGAGTATGAATGAAAGATTGACAGCAGTATGCAAAAAGTTCAAATTTTATTAGATCATAATTCAGAGTTACATCTTTCGAGTTACATTTGAAAAAGAGAAACAAAATAAAGAGAAACCCGAACAACACTAAACCTTTTCCTTATCTCCCAAAACCTTCTCGGGAGGCTGGGATGAAGAGTTAGGTTGCTCGGAGGGAAGAGATAGCTGCTCGGGGAGAATAGGCAGTTGCTCGGAGGAAGAAATGATTTGTTGATTTTCCCCATCAGCAGGCTGGATGGCTAGGGCATGATCTCCCATCACCATCAAAGATTCTTCAGAGGTAGCTTCGTCCTCTTCTAATTCTTCTAGAGTTGGAAGGGGACCAGTGATATGTCTCTGGAAGAGCTCGGAAGACTCGTCGACCTTCATCTCCTGAAGGGAGGCAACCCATACATCCCTAAAATATTTAAGACCGCCATAGTCCACTTGAGACACCATGGCGGCCAACCCCTTATTCCACCCCTTGTCCCAGCGAGAGCTGAAGGACTTCTTCACAACAGCTTTCCTCTTCAGCTTCTCCGAGGAAAGTGTCTCAGACAGCAGGTTCTCAGCAGCCTTCAATTTATTTTTTGCTTCCTCCTTTTGCCGACCTACTTCTTGAAGCTGGCCCAACCTTTCCTCAACAACCCTGAGCTTATCTTCAAGCTCTCCAGCAGTTTTGAGCTTCTCTGCGAGTTCTTTATTTTCCTTCTCCAAGGCATTATTTTTCTTCTCCAAGTCTTTGGAGGCATCAACAGCTCGAGCTTTATCCTGCTCGGTGGAGGCAAGCTTCTTCTCCCAGACAGCTTTGTCATCAGCATATTTTTGGCGAGAATCTGCCAGAGACTTGGTAGCTTCTTCCAGAGCTCCCTCCACACTGGACGAGGAGCAAGAAGCCTTAATCGCTTCATCCTTCTTCAGGATTATATTGAAGCAGCTCGTCAACTGTGAACAGAAAAAGAAAGCAAGTTAGAAACAGAAATGACAAAGGAAATATGAAAAATTCAAAGTAAAGAGACTTACATAAGCAAGATGACGAGCAGCTAGTGAGGTGACCATGTCCCGATTAAGGTTCTCTTCAGTACCTTGTACCTCGGGAATGATCGAGGACTTTACCGAGCTCATTGCAGAGCTCGGGAAAACAAAAGTTGGAGCCCCAGTTCCAGCAACTGGGGGCTGAGCAATGGTATCAGTCAAATGGACCGAGGAGCTCTTCTTCAGCCTCCTCAGGGGAATAGGTACTGATTCAACCAAGGAAGAACCCTTGGTCAGTGATATCACAATCACCTCTCCAGGAGCAGCAGACCTGCTCGGAGCCACTGCGGGCTTCTCGGTAACTTTAACAGGTGCAGCGGGAGGAGCTGCATCAATCTTCTTCGTCCCCTCCTTTGGGACATCAATCCTACTCCTTTTTACCTCCCCAGAACCGGAGGCAGTCTTCTCAAACAGGGCAGGAGGTCTTCTCTTCTTCATCCTTTCACTTAAAGGAATATGGGATTCAGGTGATGAGCTTGTGGAAGTAGGAACTGGCTCTGATTCACTTATCACTGGACGAGCAGTGAAGGAAGTGGTGTAGCTCTTGTACTGGAGCAGATACGAGGCCGACCTAATGTGCTCGTCGGCAACACTCTGATGCAGACTCCAGATAAATTTCAGATGTCTTACATTAACATCTTCTTCCTTTGGGCACTTTCTTTTGTTATCAACTGCAAATAAATAAACATTGTTATCAGTGGCACATTTTATCAAACACAAAAGAAACATGATTTAAAAATAAAATAAAATAAAAATAACCTATCTCGTTGCCACAAGGAGGGCATCTGGGACCTTGGTAAACCTCATCTCCAACTAATGGAGGTGTTGCCAATTTTTTATGACAACCCCATGTTCAAAATAATCCCTATTGGCATCAGGGAGTTTGACTACTAAGGCTCTATTTAAAAATCTAGTTTTTAAATAAAAAATATTATCATTAACTGCCCATCTATAGCAGTACATGATTTCTGGAATTCCTATGCGAGTTCCATGGACTTGATTTAATTTATGCACCCCATTAACTATTCTCCATGTGTTGGGGGCTATTCTCGCAGGAACGACGTCAAAATAATGACAGAATTCTAGACACAAGGGATTTGGTGGAAAAGAAAATCCACACTCAGCAATAAAAAGGCTGGGGAACCAATGTCCCTCAGCCAAATTGAAATAATCAGAAGGCTCAGAAAGCTCTTCCAAGACAACCCAAGAGGGAATGGAAAAATCAAAGCGAAACTTTTCAAGAGACTCAATAGAGTAAACCATGATGATGAATAAAAGAAATGAAGAAGAAAGAAGAAGATCTTACAGAAAAAGAGTAGAGCTGTTGACAACGAACGACGAAAAAGATGAACGCACAAGAGAGTAGGAAGAGACGACGTAAAACTCAAAGATAAAAATTTGAAAGGTAGAAGACGATGAGAGCGTCTGTGTAGTTTAAATACCTTGCCTTGGGAAATGGTGAAGTAATGATTATTAAAAAGGATGATTGCGTTACCGGCGGCTTAAAAGATGAAAAATAGCGCGGGAATCAAAGCGGACAACGACTAAAAAGAGGAAAAGTGGCACGGGAATCGAAGCGGACAACAGCGGCTAAGAAGACGAAAAGTAACGCGGGAATCGAAGCATGCAAAAAAGTCCAAAAAAGCATGATTCTACGAATTGGGAAGGAGAAATAAATACAAGGGAAACGCTCCTAAAAATCAGGAAGACTATTTAAAGCTACCATAATCCGAGAAATAATGTTCCATAAACCTCAAATTTTGAACTATGAAACATTGGGGGCTTCTGTTGATACCAAAATTAATCTGCTGACATGGACCAATCATATGAAGACACGTGGCTATCTACATGGCAACAACAAACACTTCCGAGGAACCCACTCGCTCCGAGGAACAAGACTACAACGAGGAAGACTAGTTCCCCGCGGAACTCTCAAGCTCCGAGGAACAATGCCTCTCCGATGAACTCTTAAATACCGAGAAGCTTAGGCGATCCGAGCAACTCATGGCGGTCCGAGCTGCACCTCGAAGCAGGATACCAACAGTTTAACTGCTCATTAAATGCTTATCATTTGGACGCGCACGCAAAGAGGGCATTAAATGTATTACCCTTTCATATGTTTATCATTTAATGTATTACCCTTTCACATTACAGCCTCAGGGCTATAAATACATTGTACAATCCTCATTGTAAAGGGGGTCCCAGACCGGAATTTCTTGAGATAACTTGTAATCGAGAATTCCCAAACACTCAGCAATAAAGCAACAGTGGACGTAGGCCATTTTTATAAGGCTGAACCACTTTAAAATTCTTTGTCTTATTCATTTATCTGTGATTGAATTATTAGAGTGATCTAATTTTTTACATCAACACTAGACAATCACTATGATAGGATTTTACAAAGGAAGACAAACAAACTTACACAATGTCTCGATCCCCACAAGTCTTGACATTCTTTTTCCCTTTAACCGCTCCTCCATAATGCCCCTACAAAAATCCTTCCACAATACTCGTCCACAATGCACACGTCCATGAGTGCCTCGGTGTCCACCGATGCATCTTTGGCAACCGTCTACGATTCAAAACACGGCCTTCGCCGTTTCTTCATCGCAAAACTCTAAGGAACCAGCTTGTTCAATATGGATGAACAAACTCCTGGAGGTGCACACATGATCTCTATAACATATATATGAAAGCTCGGATCTTGAAGATTATAAAGATGGTTTTAGTCTTTGAAAACCTTAGAAAACAAGTGCAGAAAAACAAAATTGTTCTAAACTGTATTTTGGTTCTACTCACTTCGAAATTCTGAGAGAAACACGCCTGAAATAAAAAATTTAAGTCAGTAGCTCGTTCTAACGATATATTTTTGTCGTTTGAACGACTTGGTCTTATCGTTTGAACGACACTGATATGTCGTTTGAACAACATCAAATTTCGTTTGATTCTCCAAAACATAAGGGAAGAATCTACATGACTCTAAACAATGCTTATCTCAGAAAAAACGAAGGTAAAACCTTTTAAAATCATTTATAAACAAAATATCATCCGTAAAATATTTTTCGAGTCCCATAAACATTATGCATTCATATTTGAGAGTATCTCGGAATGCAATGTGATATGAAGACGTGAAACGTGCACCAATAAACACGACATGATAAATCTTAAAGCTTGGCCGGTATGTCTTCAAACACGTCATAGACTTTTTGGGAATCATAACAAGATGAAAAATCTATCTATGTCTCAAACAAGTTTTGTTCCGGAAATAAGTCAATTACATACAAATTAACTCAAATGAAAATTTTGTCCTTATAATGTATAGTGTGATGTAGAAGATCCTTTCTCTCTCTCTAGGTATGTATAGAGCTATGAAAATAGTTAAAGGAGAGTAAATAAACTATTACCTTAATCAATGTTCGTCCTTTTATGATTGTATTTTGCCACTCTAAAATCAATGTCTTGATAATAAATTGATTTTGTGGCACTTGTGTGACTATTTACAACACTTGTGGAGTGCAGCGGTATCAAAGATGGGTGCTAATAGTCGTAGCCTTCAACAAAATAGTTTAATAAGTACATGAAAATATTAAATTGATGTTAGTTTATTATGATTTGCATCATTAAAGTTTTAGTTTGTTAATTTTGAAAAATTACTATGAATTTGAGTAAGTTATTTTTAAAAATAATATTTTAGTTAATGTATTGGTGGAATGACTCTATATATTCTATTGCAATTAACGAGTTTAATACAAATTTATAAAAGATAATGTATGAGCAAATGATTCATTTATATATTTTATAATAATATATTGTATATCAAATGCATGAAAGAGGGACACTTGTCACTCTCTCCCTTAAAGAGAGTTTTATAGTTATTATATAAGATTAATTATAACTAGGGCTCATGAACTATACCACTTTCAACACTTTACACCCAATGCTTCAACTTTTTTCAATTCACTTTCCTAACTTTAAAAAATGTTACAACTCATCCCCTGTCGTCCAGCTCTGTTAACATTTGACAAAAATCGTTAGTCGTGTGCGTAGCACATGACTTTAAGCAGGAACATTTTTGTCTTAACCTTATCGTTTTGGAAAAAAAATCATTAAATAACAACAAAAACATATAAAAAATAAGAAAATACCAAAATAAATTTAAAAATATATTAAAAAAAAAACTTGCAAAAAATTCTGAAATTTTGAATATATATTTAAAAATTCTGAAAATACCAAAAATTATTTAAAATTTCAAAATTCTAAAAAGTAATTACTGGAAAAAAATTATTTCCTACAAAAAGAAATACAAAATGATTTCTAGCAATAATAAATATGTAAGTACATAAAAAATATTTAAAATACAAAAATATAAATATTTATTGGAAAATACAATAAAAATACAAAAAAACATTTCAAAATATGTAAGTTCATAAAAAAACATAAAATTATTTCAAAAATAATAAATCATTTCCATCAAATAGAAATTATTTTCAGTAATAAAAAAATATTTTTCAACAATATAAATATATTCAGCATATGAAAAATAATTTACAGCAAATAAAAAATGTTGTCCAGCTATAATACATCATTTGCATCAAACACAAATTATTTCCATAAATAAAAAATGATTTTTTCTGAAATATAAATATTTTCAGCGTATAAAAAATGATTTCAAGCAAATAAAAAACGATTTACAACAATAATAAATTATTTCCATCAAATACAAATTATTTCCAGTAATAAAAATGATTTTTCGGCAATATAAATAGTTTCAGCATATAAAAAATGATTTCTAACAAATAAAAAATAATTTACCCCAATAATAAATCATTTCCATCAAATACAAATTATTCTAGTGATAAAAAATAATTTTCGACAATAATAAATTATTTCCTTCAAATACATATTATTTTGAATAATAAAAAAAGATTTTTCAGAAAAAAAAAATCAGTAATAATAAATTATTTTCATCAAATACAAATTATTTTTAGCAATAATTTCCTGGCAAAAAAATAGATCTAAAGAGAAAAAAACAGATCTAAACCTCCAAAAATCATTTCCAGCAAAAGAACATATCTAAGGAGGAAAAAAGATCTAAATTATTTTAAGCAAAAAAAAAAAAACAAATCTAAACCTCCAAAAATAAAGAGAGAAAAAAAGGGAAAAAATAAAGAGAAAAAACGAAGAATAAATCTAACCATGGGCCCTGGGGCTGGGAGGATGGGTGTGGGGTAGCAAGGGGAGGGTAGGGTAGCTGCGAGCAAGGGGACTTTGGGCAGAGGGATGAGGGGAAGCTACGAGCAGGGGACGACAGGGGGGGTTGCACGCAGGGGGAGGGGGTAGTAGAGGACGAGGGGTGAGGGCGAAGGGGGGGGGGGCAGGGGAGGAGGGGGAGTAAGTGGGTGGGGGGGGGGGGGGGGAGGGAAGGAGGTCTCAGCCATGGAGGTTGGGAGAGAGAAGAGAAAGAAAAAGGAAAATTGAGAGAGAGAGAGAGAGGGTAAAAGAAAAAAATAGGATTGGACAAAAATGCCCTCGTTAACGTTCTTTGTCAAAAGTTAACGGAGTTGGACGGTAGGGGGTGAATTGCACCTTTTTCAAAGTTATGGTGGTGAATTGAAAAAAGTTGAAGTATTGGGGGTGAAGTGTTGGGAGGAGTATAGTTCAAGGGGCTTATGTGTAATTAATCCTATTATATATGATTATGGGTTGAGATCCTAACCTCATATACTCCCTCCATCCCGAATTAAGGGTTAGCTACTCCTTCCGTACCAAATTGATAGTCACTATTTGAAAATGATAGTTTTTAAGGTTACACTCAATTAATGGCTAAAATCAGTACTTGTTCACTATCGTATATCTATTTCATTTCTAACTTCCAAAAATGCACAAAAAATGAACTATTAATTTGGGACGTTTAGTTCTTGGATTTAGAGTCCCCTTTCCTATTTCGTTGAACATCAATGGACCAAATGCCACGATAACTAATACCATATTGCTTGGTGTATAAATTGGGACCAATGGAATGTTATGAAAAACTTTAGACCCCAATATCATATTTGAAAGAACAAATAGACACTATTGTTTTAAAAAAGGGGTAATTATATCTAGGTCCCATTTATCGGGTCAACAAGCTTATAAGTCATATTGACTTTTTAATAATCCCATAGGTCCTATTCCAACTTTTTAGGAAATTTTTTCACAATTTTACCCTTTTAAAACCAACCATCCGTAACTTCCTTGAGGAAGTTACATAAGTGGTTGAACTTTTTTTTTAATCTTCAAATGATCATAACTTTTGATTCACAAATCCGTTTTTCGCAAAATTACTATTTTTGAAATCTGCTCGACGAGATCTATCAAACAAGATCCATGAAGACTATAAAATTCCAAAGAAATTTTTTTACACAAACAGTAAACTTTACTGTATGCACTAGAATATGAAATAGTTTTATATATGTGACATTTCACAAATAGACAGTAACATTTACTGTGGTAATACTACACAGTATATATATATATATATACACATCCGGTGGATCCAAACCCTCTTTTTTTTTAAATACCTTATATTTAAAGGTTCGCGCTAACGACATCCAATCCTTATCACCATTATTAGAGTTTCAACGACCTTCGTCAGAGCTCCGATTTGGGGTGGGTAAGGGTGGCATGTGGTGCCGCTGGCGCGGACCTTTGAAAATAAGAGACTTTTGAATAAATGGACTTTGGATCCACCGGAGTATCATGGGGTGCCGCTGGCGCGGACCTTTGAAAATAAGATTGGATAAATGGGATCGGGATCATTTGGAGCGCCAATTTGG
Organism: Sambucus nigra; assembly: GCA_949130495.1. Classification (NCBI taxonomy): domain Eukaryota; kingdom Viridiplantae; phylum Streptophyta; class Magnoliopsida; order Dipsacales; family Adoxaceae; genus Sambucus; species Sambucus nigra. The sequence goes on from OX422216.1 coordinate 484,912,256, forward strand.
GGTGAATAGGGGTGGCACAAAACTTTAAAAATAAGAGCATATTGGATATATATATATATATATATATATATATATATATATATATATATATATATATATATATATATATAATTTGTAAAAATGTCATAGATATTAAACTTTATTGTATACACCAGAAAATGAAATAGTTTTATATTTCTGACATTTTCATAAACAATAACATTTACTGTGATAATATATTTATGAAATAGTTTTATATATATAACATTTTCACAAACAGTAACATTTACAGAGTTAATATTACATAATATATATATATATATATATATATATATATATGTATATGTATATGTATATATATATATATATATATATATATATATATATATATATAGAGAGAGAGAGAGAGAGAGAGAGAGAGAGAGACACACACACACACACACACACGGTAGATCCAAACCACTATTTTTTTTTCAAAATTATCATATTTTTAAATGTTTACGCTAGCGACATTCAATCCCCACTATTACCCACCACCATTGTCGGAGCTTCAACGACTTTCATCAGAGCTATGATTTGGGTTGGTAGTAGTGGCATAGGGTGCCGCTGGTGCGGACCTCTGAAATTAAGAGAATATTAGATAAATGGGGTTTGGATCCACCGAAGCTCCGATTTGGGGTGAGTAGGGGTGGCATTGAGTTAGGTTTATATCTACAACATTTTCACAAGCATTAACATTTACTGTGTTCATATAACACAGTATATATATATATATATTCAAACCTCTTTTTTCTGATATTAACTTATTTTTAACGGTTCGCGCCAGCGGCATCCAATCCCCACCCCCTTTATCGGAGCTACAACAACCTTCATCAGATCTCTGATTTGAGGTGGCATGGGATGCCGATGTAACATTTTCACAAACAGTAACATTTATTATTTGTGAAAATATTACAGATATAAACCTAATCCAATGCTACCTCTACCCACCTCAAACTGGAGCGCCGGTGTATCCAAACCCTATTTATCCAATATTCTCTTATTTCCTAAGGTCCGCGCCAGCGGCACTCCATGTCACCCCAAATCAGAACTCTGATGAAGGTTGTTGGAGCTCCGACAATTGGGGTTGGTGGTGGTCAGGATTAGATACCGCTAGCGCGGGCCGTTAAAAATAAGACAATATCAGAAAACAGAGGTTTAGATCCACCTATATATATATATATATATATATATATACACACACACACACACACACACACACACACATACACACACTGTGTTATAACACAGTAAATGTTAACGTTTGTAAAAATGTTATAGATATAAACCTAACCCACTGTCACCCCTACTCACCCCAAATCGGAGCGCGAGTGGATCCAAACTCCATTTATCTAATATTCTTTTAATTTCAGAGGTCCGCGCCAGCGGCACCCTATGCCACTACTACCCACCTAAATCATAGCTCTGATGACAGTCGTTGAAGCTTCGACAATTGGGGTGGGTAGTGGTGGGGATTGAATGTCGCTAGCGTAAACCTTTAAAAATATTGTAATTTAAAAAAAAAGAGGTTGGATCTACCGTGTGTGTGTGTATATATATATATATATATATTAACTCAGCAAATGTTACTGTTTGTGAAAATGTTATATATATTGTGTAATATTAACTCAGTAAATGTTACTGTTTGTGAAAATGTTATATATATAAAACTATTTCATAAATATATTATCACAGTAAATGTTATTGTTTGTGAAAATGTCAGAAATATAAAACTTTCATTTTATGGTGTATACAATAAAGTTTAATATCTATGACATTTTTACAAACTATATATATATATATATATATATATATATATATATATATATATATCCAATATGCTCCTATTTTTAAAGTTTTGTGTCACCCCTATTCACCCCAAATTGGCGCTCCAGATGATCCCGATCCCATTTATCCAATCTTATTTTCAAAGGTCCGCGCCAGCGGCCCCCCATGATACTTCAATGGATTCAAACCCCATTTATTCAAAAGTCTCTTATTTTCAAATGTCCGCGCCAGCGGCACCACATGCCACCCTTACCCACCCCAAATCGGAGCTCTGACGAAGGTCGTTAAAGCTCCAATAATGGTGGTAAGGATTGGATACCGCTAGCGCGAACCTTCAAATATAAGGTAATTTTGAAAAAAAATAGATTGGATCCACTGTGTATATATATATATATATATATATATATATATATATATATATATATATATATACTGTGTAGTATTAGCACAGTAAATGTTACTGTCTGTTTGTGAAAATGTCAAATATATAAAACTATTTCATATTCTAGTGCATACAGTAAAGTTTACTGTTTGTGTAAATTTTTTTCTTTGGAATTTTATAGCCTTCATGGATCTTGTTTGATAGATCTCGTCGAGCAGATTTCAAAAATAGTAATTTTGTGAAAAACGGATTTGTGAATAAAAAGTTATGATCATTTGAAGATTAAAAAAAAAAGTTGGAAGTTACGGATTGTTGGTTTTAAAATGGTAAAATTGGAAAAAAAGTTTCAAAAAATTAGGAATATGACTTATATGTAAGAGAAAAACATGATGGGACTAGAATGTATATAAAAACGTCTAATAGGATCTAAACGTAAATGCCCCTTTAAAAAAACCTCAATAACATTATTATTTAGTAGAGAGATCCAGTAATTCACATACCCTATATAAAGAAGACCCCAACACTCCGCCCGTTTCTCTTTTTGCACCTCCATAAAAGATGAGATTTTGATGATGAATCAAATTCCCGTAACAATGGTATATGCTCATGAGAAATTAAAATTATCAAAGAAACAGGATATTTCTTCAAATGAACAGAACTCTTCATCTTCAAAGTAATTACCTCCTCAGGCATGTTGGAGTATTCAGAAATAAAATCCTCCCACTTTGGGAAGGTTGCTCCGTAGTAACATTGACACCAGAGATTTGATGTCATGAAAAAAAACTCGGGCAAGATGCTGTCCATTGGATCCTCTATTAAGGAGCCTTGGGAACCGAGCATCCCTTTTTATACAAGGATATATCTATAATTACAATACTTTCATGACACACAAAATCTCTACAAAAAGCTGCTCTATACACCAAAACAGAATGATTTCATTTCCTTATAATGTTCAAACATGAAGATCATCAACTAGCACATGTCATTCCTTTTTCTTATTTATTTTACTATTGAAGAATGATGATTTCGTGATATCCATTGAAAGGGCAAAAATAGTTCTTGCTTTTTACCCTGCTTCGATAGGCATTCCTCGAATTCTATAGTGCTGTGTAGTGAAACATCATAGGCCAGAGGAGTTCCAGCTAGCATCAACAGCCTTGATGATCTTCTCGTGTAGACTCGCACCAGCGCAAGCAATTATTCCTCGATCAAGTCCTTGTAAATATATACCTTTCGAGAAGTCCAGTGGATGCCCTCCCGCATCAGTTACCACGCCACCGGCTTCTTGAATGATAATTACACCCGCTGCATGGTCCCATATCTTCTCCTTGTACCCAGCCCGAGCAAATTTCATGAAAACCTCAGCATCCCCTCGGGCTATGGCTGCATATTTCACCATGCTGTATACACGTAACGGTTGGTTCCTACAGTTGAGAGATAAGATACGTGAGCTTCTTGAACTTTCATCTCCTATTATAGAGATACAATTCCAGTCAAAACTTGGTTGTCCAATTTGACTTACCATTGGTATCAGTTTTCGTTTCGGGAGAAGCAAAACACACATTATTTGGAGGTTAAAAAAATTGAAAAAAGAAACTAATTGAACTCGGCAAGTTGGTTCAGTGACTCACGATTTGATAGGATTTCACCGATTTATCGACTCTTAAAAAAATTGTGGGTAAAATATTTGATAATTTTGTATAAAGATGGCAAGGCATTGTAAGTGACCCTCATTTTGATAATGACAATGGTTCGTTCTTGAATTTTATCCTATTATCAAGCTTGATCAATGTTTTAAATTGCGGTCGCGCAGGGTGTCGCGTTCTGGCTCCTAAGTAGCGTCGCGCATCGCGCAAGCAATTCATGCATTCCCGCTTTTTAATTAAAAAACTTATAAAAAAAATATAAATAAAAAAATAACATTTTAAACTATAATTTGTAAGAAAGTAACATTTTAAACTGAAATTGGTAAAAAAAGTTATAATTGAAATTGATTTTTTTTTTTTTTTTTCTAAATTTACTTTTTAAATTGACAATTAAAAAAATAATAATAATAATAACATTTTAAACAGAATTCTGAAAATAAGTAACATTCAAAGCTAAAAATAATAAAATAAATAATTTTTTTTTTCTAAAGTTATTTTTTAAGTTGCCAATTAAAAAAAAAATAATAATAATAATAATAACATTTTAAACAGAATTCTGAAAATACATAACATTCAAAGCTAAAAATAATAAAATAAATAAAATTTTAATATGAAATTTGTAAAATAAGTCAAGTTTAAACTTAAAATTATAATATAATAACATTTTAAACATAAATTTTTAAAACAAGTAGTATTTTAAATTGACAATAATAATAATAATAATAATAATAATAATAATAATAATAATAATAATAATAATAATAATAATAATAATAATAATAACAACAACAACAACAACAACATTTTAAACAGAAATCTGAACAATAAGTAACATTTAAAGCTGAAAATCATAAAATAAATAACAATTTAAACAGATATTTATGACACATGTAGCATTTTAAACTGACAATTATTAAAAAAAAAACATTTTGAACTGAGATTTGAAAAATTAGTAACATTTAAAACTGGAAATTATAAAATAAAAAACATTATTTACTGAAAAATGTAAAATAAGTAAACGTTTAAGTAAACCAAGAGTTTGGAATAGAAAATATTAAATAAAAGTAACCTTTTAAGCTAAACTTTTAAAAAAAAGTAAATAACATCATTGAGACCTTCGTAAATAAGTAAATTGAGGGTTTGGAACAAAGAATACCTCACCCAAACAAAGTCCGTACGTGAAATAAGGTAACACTTTTCCCCCTCCTTAACTAAACTGTGATTTCTAAAAAAAACATGAATAGCGTTCCTGTTGCGCACAATAGCGCAAAATAGCGCCAAATAGCGCACGCTTTTTGAGCATTCCAAATAGCAGCCTTGTTTGCCTTGTTTTTTTCCACCGCAAAAGGTATATATTTACTCGGTAGTCCAATTTTTGTCTTGGTGTTGGTATTGGCTTCGTTTCAAGGCGAAACAAAATAATAAATCATTTAGAGGATACAAAAATTTAGAAAAAAATAAGTGAACTTTGCAAAGTTGGCTTGGCAAATCCATCAATATTGTCTGTTTCTTTATAAAAAATGGAGTCACGCCAAGTCTTATTGATTTTTTAATACATAGGAATGGATAACAGTTTCAAGAAGTTAGATGCCAAAACACAATTGACTCGGCTGAGTTGGCACAGCTTGATAGCCTGATAGGATTTCACCTACCTAATTTGACTGTTAAAAGTGTGGCAAAAATAATTGAATATTTGTAATAAGATGGGAAGACAGTATTAGTTTCCCCCACTTCAATCATATGGTTCATGGCAATGACTCATTCTAAAAAGCACTCAGAAATATTTCTAGGTACCAAAATTGAACTTTGGAAAGAGAAAGGGGAAAGTAAAAAGATATGCACCTAAGCCCAACGCTGTGAGCCAATCCTGCCGTAAAGGAATGGCTTGAATTCGCCTTCTCAACAGGTTCACAAAAGGTTGCCAGTGCTGGGTTATCAATGGAAGACACTTGGATTTTCCTCGCAGAGTTCGGCCACTCGAGCTTCTTTTCTCCTTGTATTACTGGTTGCATCCAAGCCTTGCCGCTACCTCGCTTTGCATAAATCACACAACCTTTATCCCAAGATTCCGACGTTGGTGATGTCAACTTAGCTATAATTCTACGATAGCCGTTATGATAACTTAGCCATTCTTTCTTCATCGGGTAATTAGGGCACCCAAGAACTCCAAGCACAACTTCACCATCTACTACTAGTGCCAGTGCAACAGCATATTGGTCCCCCCTCACAAAACCCAACGTGCCATCGACGGGATCAAGTACCCAATATCTTCCAGTGGGTCCCCCAGTTGAGTTGCATCGACTGATGGCCTCAAGAACCTCTGTAGTTCCAAGATTCATGAGTGGAGCTTTAAGTCCGAATCGGGGCGCTTCAGAAAGACACGCATTTACTGTCTTCACCACAGCTTCTAGAAGGCCAGATGCATCGGTCTTCGAGAGTGCTTGAACGTCTTCTTCAGCGACAATTGAGACATTTTGACTCCCAAAAGCTTCAGATAGTACCCAACTGACAGTTGCTTGGACGCTCCAATCTGTTAACAAACCGTAATCGAAAAAATTAGCATGTTGGCCGTGGTTGAAATTACAAGTCAGGTAGTGCTAACACAATTAATGCATAAGCAATGTATTCGCTCGAATGTGTAATGGTGAAAATAGGGACCCCAAACAAATCTCACATATTAACCAGTAGACGCATGACTCGTGTTTGCAATCTGTGTCAATGAACTGTATCGCTCTAGAATTTTTAGTTGTATATATGATTTTTTACATGATAGTCAATAACAGAGGCATTGTTCTGAGCTCCCGATACAGACGTATCTATTAAGTTATATTCTTTGCAAGTTCCTTCAGTCTATTGATTAAAATTCTGTGATGTTCGAGTTTATTCAATTTGAGTGATTTTGGGTGGCGTTTGAGTCATTCATTGATCATGGTCGAGCCTTCAGAACAGTGGAATTGAGACCCAAGAGGGTTAGACGAGCTTTTTGTTTGTCCAGAAAAAAAATAATTACTACCACAGGATTATTCTTTAATGATGTCTTCTTCATACGAGCAAACAGGGTAGTGACCATAAGAACCGTAGTTTTAAAATTCTAACATAATCATTGTATGGGAGAATTATGAAAATGGAATGCGTTACAAATCATGAAGTTAGTACTACATCGACAATACAAGAAGGCTACCAAGAAACATAAATTAGCTCCTAAGAACTCAAATTCAAGTGCCCTTCACTTAACAGGACTAGATTATTAATCTCATTTCCAACCAGTGGGTAAATGGAATGTATTTTAATAGGCAGAACATATATCGAGGGTTGCCAAAATGATACACATGGATGAAGAATGAACAAATCATGTAATGTTTTCCAGTACGTGTGAACTCATGTTTCAGACCATTTTGTTAATACGTTCTAAAAGATGCAAGTTAAATCATGCAACCTGATTTGTATATAAAAGCTCAATTGAGTTAATTTCAATCACTGACATCATATTCTATTGCAACTATATTACTCACTTCCTAGTAAAAAGTCTAATCCTAACTTAAAAGTGAAATGTGTACCTTCTAAAAATAAGTTGATGCAAATAATCCACTTCTGGTACCTAAATACACATTTTGTAGTGACAACTGGATCTGCAAACATTTGAAGTTACCAAAAATGTTTCTAATGTGTTCGGCCAGCTGATTGGTGGTCCTTTTACATGTTTGCTCTATTTCTATCTCATGTCATTTAGTGTCTTGAGGGCTATTCCTCATTTTTACCATGTACTCTATATATTTACTTTTATGTTTATTATGTCATGTGTTGTGAGAGCTCCTCTATAAAGAGCAAGTCTTTTATATATACCTATTGTCCTATTTTGTGTTTTGGTCTTCGTTTAGTTTTGCCTTGGCTAGCTAGGGCATGCCTTTATAGGATCTATATAGCTTTGTAAACAGACCAACTTCACATACCTACACCTAGCATCGGTTAATGCTTTAAATGTACCCTACACACAGACCAATACATTTTCATATGCATCATATGGTCTCTAAAGTTGGCCAGTTAAGTTGGGCTACAGTGCATTTTCCTTGCGACATTTGGCAATACCATTTATATGAGAGAAAAAGGTTCTTCCTTATTTGTGCTTGTATTTGGTGACGTGTCGTGTTACGTCATATTGGCATGAGAACCCTAGCACTCGGAAGTTGTTGTAAAAATGTGACAACTTCAATGTCACCAAAGAGATCGAAACAAGTTGGAATCGAACAGGTGGCCTCGCTGAAAGACACAGTATCAGCTTTCATTACTAAGATGCACCGCCAGCTGTCCCTTCAACGACGACCTTATGGAGCCCTCACTCGCTGTTGTCACCAGTGAACAATAGGGCGTCGCAGACAGCAGCCAATACCACAGCCCCTCCATCCGGTAGCCTTCGCGCTTATAGGCAGCGTTAGGTTCCTTGGGCAGCACATGAATCATTAGATGGTCTCGTCACAGGTTCTTGAGAAGGGGAAGGGTCCCCTCCAAGTTCTTGGATTCTACACAACAGTATGTACCCACTGTGGGTCACCCCGCCATCCCCCAACCCGACCATTGCGGTAAGTCTTTCCGTCGTCGTCCTCCGCATGCGACCTATGCATCGTCCTTTCACCACCAGTGGCATACTCACCCTCGGCAAACACAAATGTAGTTTTTGTTGAGAGGGTAGGGCACCCGTCAAGCTTCTTTGAGTCCCAGTTGACGTTCAGTCCACGTTGTCGGCGAGTTCATGAGTGGGTACCGCAAGTCCGGTCAAGGAAGTTGATATTCAACGACTATTCATGATGTAAATCTTCAAATGCGAAAGTGTTATTACTACACTACACAACAACAACAAATAAATTAGACTAGTGAAATGGGTTTCTTTCCCTCTCTATTCTCAATTCTCAATATTCAAGGTTAGGTACAAATGAGGGACAAAAGGCCTATTTATAGGAAGAGTTAGATTGCTAGCCAAGCTATTACCCAAAAATACCAAAAATGACAACTAATACCTAAAAATGACTCATTAGTCCCAAACATACTTGGAAACTAATTAAAAGACAAAAATAAAGGAAAATGACAATAAACCCTAAATTAAAAATGGAAAATAAAAGATAGTCGTCTTCCGTAGGCACAACCATGTGCCACGTGTCGCTAGAAATCCCATACACATCAATTCAAGCACGGAGTACGGGGACGTGATTCCACCGGATGCTGATCCACTAGTAGTTCAACATTTGAGGATTAGCTGCCCAGAAGGAGTGGAGGACCAATCGATCACCGTTTGAGGACTTGAGTCTGTAGTTTCACCCTCACATCCCTTTTGAATAGCGTATATACTTTTATGATTTTAGAGAGAGGTCATGTCATGGACAATTGCCCTTGTGAGGCTAGAGGCCATGCTGAGGCCCTTCAATGACACTTGGAGGGCTACAGGCCTTGTGCATTGGGGGAGTTGTAATATCGGACGATGGCATGGGTCAAAGTCTCGGTATCGGTCCCGGTATCGGTCACTCGATTTTCAACTCGGTCACGGTATCGGGCGATACGCAAAGATACACTATTTAGAGAGCGCAAAAAATTCCGAAAAAAATCTAGAAAATTTTTAAAAAATATGATTAACAATGTGGGCCAATCAGATAAGTTTAAAACTATCCTTTAATATGCAAAACATTCTACAATTGATTATATTGACGTGCTGCGAACTTGACAGATTCAATGTTCCATAATAAATCAATGTTTTTTTTTCACGGAGGATACAAATATTATGCTTTTACAAAGAAAAACAAATGTTACTTTTTTAGTAAGAGGATATTTTATTTTTCAAAGAGGATACAACTATAATATTCTTACTATTAGTTTTAGTAAGAGGATACAAATGTGTTTTTTAAGTATGTTATATTTTCCTAAAAAGGATAGAAATGTTTTTTTTTTCGTATTGGTATTTTTTCACAAAGATGATACAAATAGTGATTTTGACAAAACACTACGTTTTTTTTACAATCGTTTTTTACAAAAAGGATGCAAATGTTATTTTCTTACAAAAAATGATGCAAATGTTATTTTTTTATAAAAGGAATGTAAATGTTATTTTTTTTTTGTTGGGTTGCAAATGTTTTTTTTAAATTGATGGAAATGTTATTTTTTTACAAAGAGGATGCAAATATTTTTTTTTACTTGTGTTGCAAATGTTATTTTTACATAAAGGATGCAAATATTATTTTTACAAATGTTTAGAGGATACAAATATTATTTTTACAATAATTACAGTTGTATATTTGTTTGTAAAAGAATAACATTTACGTTTTTTTATAAATAATAACATATTAAAATATTACATTGGGAACATTATTATAAAAAATAATAACAAATAACATTTGGATCATTTGCATTCTTTAAAAAAAAACTAGCACATATACAACGCACTAAATTAAATCCACACGATGATCAAATAACCCCCACACACAGATTCTTAGTAACTTGTACCATCTCGGCCGATATATCACAGATATGGGTCGTATTATTGTGATATCGCCGATATGGGCCGATTCGATCGTGATATCGCTGATATGGGGCGATTCCATCGTGATATCACCGATATGGACCGATTTCATCGCGATATCGCCGATATGGGCCGATTCTACTGCAATATCACCGATATGGGCCGATTATACCGCTATATCACCGATACTACCGAGAAATTACCGATATAGGGTCGATTCACATCAATAATTGAAAACTCAACTTGTAACTCGGAATCGGATCGGTGGGCACCGATACCTAGTCAACTCGACCATATCGTCGCGGTATCGACCTTAACTTTGAACCATGGACGATGGTGATGATGAGTTTGAGGAAGGTGACAAGATTACAACCGAATCATTTTGGACAGACATTATGGTTGTTGGCGCAAAGCCTACACGACATCGGGGTTGAGGTTCCTAGTTTTGATGGTCGGGTGCACTTTTGAATTTGTTGGATTCTATTGAAAAGGTGTTCAAATACAAGAATTTGTGGGGGTTATGTCCGTGAGGTTGGTAGCTACCGATCTTCAAGGACATGTAAAGTGTGGTTGAACAAGCTCATACGACAGAGAGAGGGAGGTTGAGGGGATCAAAACGGTATGCACTCTTGAGAAAGGCGAATCCAGTCCTATAAGTGTGATTCTTTTGTCTGCCTCCCATCGTTCCAACAGGGAACTATGTCACTCCACTCCACCGACAGGTTTCAATTTAAGTGCTTCTGAGTTGTTTTGGATGATGCGGAGGGATGAGCATATGATCGCTCATTTTATCCGGTGTTTGCAACCTAGGATTTTCCACGACCTCTAGTTCCAAAACACTCCAACAGTGGCCAAGGCCATCGAATATGCACTTCACCTAGAAGCGTACTTTTGACGGGTGCCAGGGACCCCCACTTTTTCTCACACTATAGCAGCTTCCCCCAAAGGACTAAGGCAGACACACATTCCCACGAAACCCTTGAAATGTTATGAGTGCAAACATTTGGACATGAGGCAACCAAATGCCCCAAGAAGAAGAGAAGACCGACCTTAAATGCAGAACAAGAGGTATGAGAGCATGATATAATCGCACCAGCACTGAGGAGATGCGAGAGGCTCTCATGGTTTGTACGATTCAGATCTCATTGGATGAGGATGACTTGCCCCTTTGAGCTCGTGATCGAGGTCCTTCGTAGTAAGGAGGAGTGACGTGTTCGACCCAGTTGATTGGAGGCCTTACTGCATGTTTGGTCTAATTATGTCTCTTGTTATATAGTGTCTTAAGGGCAATTCCTCATATTTACCATTTACTCTTTATCTACTTTTACCTTCGTTATGTCATGTTATGTATGCCCTCCTCTATCAAGGGAAGTCTCTATAATATTCTTATTGTCCCCCTTTGTCTTTGAGTGTTGCAATAGGCTAGTTAAGGAACACATTTTTAGGCTATATATACCTTTGTAATTACCCCATTTGGGGATATCATATACTTGAGAGAAAAAAGTTCTTAATTTGTTATTCTTTCATACCTATAGGTTATTGTTGCACCCTTACTAAACCCAAAATAAGATATCCGTTCATATTGTTTGCAGTTCATAGACAAACAAAAGACTATTGGGTACCCCCTCAATTTTAGTAAACCATTATCGACCGACTGTCAGAAGGTTTTCTCTATGGGTTAAGAAAACGAGCTTACCCGTCTGTCAGTCTTTAAACTCCCCATTCCTCATTTTCTCTCTTTAATCCTTCTCTCTGTAAACCCTTAATCGGATCCATCGTTCTCCTTTCTTTCTCTCGATCTCTAGCATCTCCTTCACTCTTTCATTCTCTCGTCTAACCGTCTCATCCAAACACCACCACCACCATCACGTCGATAAATGCCCTAACATCCTCAACAACTACTCTTTTCTGGATATCCACTTTTTCAACGACGAAGGATCTACAACTCTATTTCTAACATATTTAATTTGTTGGTTAATCTTCCAATCAACTCGTATTCTCTCAATCCCTACTTTTTCTTACTCTCTCTCTCTCTCTCTCTCAAACTGTGTCAGTTTTAAAGCTCTTAAAAACTGACAAAGTTTGACCGATTTTTTTTAAATAGTAAAAAAATTTATTTTGAGTTGATTATATTTTTATGGTCCTACTGAAATGTTTAAAAATCATTAAAAAAAATCAGTCCCAAAATATTTTTTTTACTATTTTAAAAAAATGGACCTCATTCAGGGTCCTCAAACTGGGAACCTCACTTGATCCGCTCTCTCTCTCTCTCTCTCTCTCTATATATATATATATATATATATATATTGGCGGTGATGAATGCACTAGGGTTTTTAATTTTTTGTACTTTTTTTTTTTTTTTTTTTTTTTTGGGAGGGGGTGGGGGGGAGGGGCGATTGGATTTGTGGACTTCGGTGGAAGTGATTCCTGATTATAAGGAGTTTTATGAAAAGAATTTGTATAATTTGTTCATATGAATTTGTGCTAAGCCACTGCGGCGTTGTTTTCTTTTTCTGGTAAGTTTTCTTTAAAAGGGGCAAGTGTAACCCTTTTTTTTCAACTTAATGTCATTGTTCATCCCGAGTCTTGTTTTAGTTTTGGACCCACTGGTTGTAATTTTTGAGATGTTTGGAATCTAAGATTTTTCTTGTATGAGAGATGTTTGGAGTTATATATAACAACGGTGATTTGACGTAGATCTTTTTCTCATATGATATGTGTATTTATACTTTTTAAATATATCTCCAGTGAAATTTATTGTGATAGTATAATCTTACAGGTTATCGTACCTACTGTTGGTTTTAACTAATTCAACCATGTATTTCAGAGCTCTAAAAAGTCGGAAGATTATATCTTTTACCGTTCCATAAGAACATATTATTCGAGCAACCACTTACTTGAGCAATTACTACAAAAATACATATTTTCATGAAATGAAGTATTGTATGGACAATGCAAAAACGCTATCTAAAAGTTTACGGTAAAACAAGCTCTTTATGCAAGCTCCCCTGCCCACCTAATCTTGAAATCCCTCTTCCACAATCTTAAACAAGCCACTAGGTTAAATAAAAAGCTTTATTCAACACTTGAAAGAAAAATAACCCTTCAAGAAAATGAACATGTGCCAGCAAAGATTCATTCTTTCTTACATAATTTACAAAACCCCAAACCCAAATGAATGAACAATATTTTTTGACAGAGATTTCAGGAAAACCCACAAAAATTTAAGATGAAAACAGCAATCAAAGTTGAAAAAAGTAAGAGGAGAATAAAGGGTAGATGAATTACCAGCAATTGTGACAGGAGAATTGTCATCCTTGGATTGAACTAGGTGACTGCCTTTAGAAAGTAAATTTTGTTGGAGTAGCTGACACAGAAAACATGCTAAATGTACTGCTCTGACAGCAACTTCCAATTCTTGGGAGTATAACTCTGGCACTGCAACTAAAGAATTGGGGTCCTCCATTTCTAAAGGGAGATGGGTTTGATTAGCCTTAGCCTTGGCCTTGGAGGGATGAACAAAATTAGAGTGGAGGAAGAAGAAGAAGAAGAAGGTTCTTTTTCCTTTTGTTACCCCTACATGGACATGATGGTTCAGGTTGGTTGTGAAATTATTGGTTCTAGTGAGGAGCAGGGGACGTGCAACTTTTATAGCCAAATCTCCACACAACAAAGGCATTACACAGATATATAAATAGCTCTCTCCTACTCCCCCTCCCTCTCTCTCTCTCTCTCTCTCACGCACACTTGATTTTGATATTTTCGTCGACAAACACCACACACTAGTTGCAGGGTAAAACCTTGGGTCCCCCGTATTTATACTCTCTCTCTCTCTCTCTCTCTCTCTCTCAATACATGTTATGGAATATTCTTTTTACTATAACGACAGGACACATTTTGACTACAAATTTATAAAAATATAGAATATTTATTTTTGTGTTATTAGTAAATATTTGAGTGAAGTGTGTCACTTTAAATATTCATCAATGATACAAGGATGCCTGTCGTACCTTCTTAGTATTACTTTATTCATATAAATAAAAATAAAAATATATAATATTTTTCAATTACTTTTGTTTAAGGTTCTAAAAAACGTGGAGCGTGATTGAGGCGTGGAGGTCAAGCCTTAAGTCTTAGGAGCCTAGGGGGGACTAGGCGTAAAAAGGCGTGAAATGGCGTTTAGGCCTTCTTAATATATTTTAATATTTTTTAATCATAACAAGGCTATTAAAATACAAAAATTGCACATATCATAAAAATATGTCTGAATATATGCAAATTAAAATACTATCTGATTATTTTGGATAAGATAATGGTCCGGTTTGTAAACAAATTCTTTAAAAGGCGACATCGTTTCACTAAGACATTGTTGTTTTTAGAAAAAAGTGCGCCGTAAGGGTTTTACTAAGAATAAGGCGTGAAAAGCGTAAGGCGAGGCGTTTCTCCCAAGCCTTAAGCCTAGGCGGGTTTTTTAGAACATTGCTTTTGTCATAAAATTCTTAATTAAAAATAGAAATAAAGTAAACAAATTATATCTTCTTTCATGATTCCTTAAGATCGTACCTTTCTTTTCAAAACATCACTAACGCATATGGATTCATTGCTGAAGTAATTAAAAAAGCAGTATAAAAAAGGTATTGATCCATGTACGAAAATTTTATAATCAAAATATGAAATCAATAACGAAGCGGTCACTGTCCCAAGGTAATATAATATCTCTATTAGAGCACCGAAGCGATCACCGCCGCACGACCCAAGGTAAACCTGTCTGGCTCGCTTGGAATACCAAAGCGGTGGCCTCAACCGGCCCATGGTAAGACACATCTCTATATATCGCTTCACAACCCAACATAAAGCCCGTCTCTCTCAGTTGGATTACCAAAGTGGTGTCATCGACAGGCCCGGGGTACAACACATTTCTGTTAACCATAATAATATATATACCATTATGTATCAAATAAGTACTCATATTCACTATGATTTACGTAAGTTACAATACGAATATACATAATTATTTCATTCGTGTACTAACTTATTTATTTTCTACCAAGTAATTTATCACATATTATTTAAGGTAATAAATTGGCATGTCACTATAATTTAAGTCTCAATCCTCATCCCACATTCCCTTTTCCTCCATTTAGGGAAAAATACAAATATGCCTAAACCGTGAGCATGACGCTAAAACACAGTCGTTTCACGACCCGTGTGCACAAACCATCGGCTAAACCATGAAACACTTCAGAATTCCGTTTTTTTCATCCTACAACTCCTATCACAACTCCTATGTACAAAACTGCATTTGTCGGCCTATCCTAAGGTCCTAGTACATCCCATGTACCCCAAATTGTCATTTTAACTTCAGAACATTCAACTATCCATCAACCTTATAAATTTTAATTAATTCGTATAGTAATTAGAGACATATTATCACATCTAAAAGCTTAGAACGCTAGGTTGGAAATTCATCTTTAAGTCTCAAATTTTCGATTGATCCATATAATAATCAATGGCTTTTACTTAATTTACAATTAAAACATAATCTAACTATCAATTTATTCAATCTAACCCAATTTCATGGAGAATTGTACTAACTTCCATTGAGTGATAAAAACCTAACTTTTACTAATTAAATTCAATTCCTAATTAGTTATCTCTATATTATCTAATTCAATAGTTTTATCTTTATATTTGGAGTCTAGTGTATAATCATATTCCAACACCAAAATAATTATATTAAAATACTAAATAAATTGCCTAAGTTTAAGTAGGTTGAGCTACAATTGCGAAGTCTCAATTCTCTTCTTCTCCAATGCCCAATTGCCCCCTTTTTTCGTCTTCAAGTAGCCTTCTTCTTCTCTCTCTAGGGTTTTCATTCTCAAGTGTTAAAATGATTCCTAATAAGCCCAATCTCCATTTTTATATGATTAGCCATGAAATTTAGGTTAACTTCGATATGAACCTTGACCCATTAAGCCCAAAATCATTTCTAAATAGTTTAAAGCATAGCCCAAACCATATACTAGCCTATGGGGATTAAAACACATTATTTTAAGTCATAATCTAACATTCTAAATGTCTTAAACATTAACCTCAAGTGTCAAACCAACTTCTTAATATTCTTATTTGTATAAGTCCCAAAAATCATTATTCATTATTAAATTATTAATTATTAACTTCTTAATGTGCATTAAGTCATATTTCAATCTTGAATAATTATTAATTCATTTATGTCTATTAAGTCATATTTCAATTTTGAATAAACTACACATAACACAACACATGGAATTATAAGTAGTGACATCACATGTCACTCGAGGCCCATATAAAAAATAACTATTTAATTAAAGCATTAAAATTACGGGATACTATATTATACCCCCCTAAAACAAGGAATTTTGTCCTCAAAATTTGAATTCATTATATTTCTACTAAAAAAATCTAAGAATATCTCGCTTGTATCATTCTTATACTTTATACAAAATCTACTCGTCTTATGATCTAATATACATCAAGGTCTCTCGTCATAACTCACGTTCTGCTAACCCTCAACCACTAGCCCAACTGTTGCAATATCAACTTCTCCCACAAGGACTTCCTTCATTGTTTACCCATATCAATATCATGGGTGATAAGGTGTGGTCAAATGATATCATCCCCACACTATCTAGTAGTGTGGGAAAAGGCCCATACATCGTAGTGACAACTTCACTTTGGAACATGACTTTTCAATACCCAAACTCGAGGAGATCTTCAAAAGTATCTGACCTACCCTTGTGCCCACGAACCATGTTCTCATTCATCTTATAATCTCTTTTTCCTACTCCCCAATCTTCATACACCCTATTATGAACACCACTCTTCCCAAGGTACACCGAATACATTCCCACACAACAACTTGTTAACTCTTAGTTCTTAATCAACTTGGTCAATCCAACTCAGATGGCCTTACTTCATTCCATAACCCCTTTAAAACCTATGAACCCTATAAAATATCATTGGCTCTTGTCTCCCACTTCAACAATGGGATATTGAACCACGAAACTCTTTGACTGTCTACGGTATTCTACATTTTCTACTAGCAGGAGCCCCTACTAGACACAAACTATACGAATAACTTTTGAACCACATTGATATGTCCAAAGTGTACCTGACAGATCGGAGGCACCAACCTCGGCCAGCAGGACGGCAGAGGTAACAAGGGCTCAAGACCGATGACCGACGATCTCGTCCAATATAAGGTTAGCAACGGTCGACGTTACTAGTGCACCACCATCAGGCATCAGTCAAGGTCCTCATAACTCATGGGGTCAGCTATCGTTCAGGTCGTCCATAGCCGACACCGTATCTACCTCTCACATCAACCTCGATTGGGAATAAGCCGAGGCTAACAAGGACTCATGGGTTCAACCACCCTTCATATCATCATTGGCCCAGGCCGATATTCCAACTATACTTGCCTAACCCCAGCACAGGCCGACGTTTCAACTCCTCTTGTCTTACCTTAACTGGCCTACTTAGCCGAGATTATCATGACTAACCTCGGATAGGGAAATAATTATACGTCACTAACCTCGTACTCTTTCAAGTTGAGGTTTCACCAGCCAGGGACAGGGCCGAGCATTTATAAGAATATGCAAGGATAGGAATACGTGGACAAAATCACTTGTAACCGAATCAATCCCCTCACGTAGGGAAATATTTCATCATCATTCTCTTCATGTGACAGTGACAGATGTCTTCATCGGATTGGCTAGATCAACACACACATGCTCATTGCATACATGGGGGGTACATTACACCCCCAAACACTATATATACTTATATTCTCCTACCTTGAGAAGGATTCAAAATTACAACCCTAGCTGAAACTTTGTCAAATTATACAGTAGAGAGATAAAGCTTGAGAGATTGTATCCATGGCCATTAGTTCCCTATTTTAGTGACCTTACTCACCCACTTGCACAATGGACGTAGGCCTAATTGGGTGAACCACTTATATATTGGTGTTCATCCTCTTATCCTCATCTTAATCTCTTATATTTAGCATACACTTATGTTGCTATTGTTATAACTGGTTTGAGCTTATAACACCTTGACAGGTGGTGCTATTTCCAGCATCATCATTTTGGCGTCGTCTGTGGGAATGAGAAGCTGTCTCTTCCTCTTTTTCTGCTTAACCTCACCGGAGACTCTGGTCGTGAACCAGGCCTCACCCCTTGCGTAGAGCTGTTTCACCATTGAAAGAGGTCCTTTAAGGTACTAAGCTAATTTCCTTCACAACCTCTTTAGTTTTAACATATGGCAACGGAGTTGCCACCACCTCCTCCTCCATCTGGCACGAGAGGGCCTAGTTCCATCCAGGCACCACCCCAGTCCGAAATGGCTGAGGTGGCTGCAGCCTTGAAGTCCTTGCCTGCAACGCAGCAAGTGATGAAGGAGCAGTTTGCACAGCTCAGTCAAAACCGTGAAAATACCAACCTACTCCTCAATGGAGGAGGGGCATTGCTAACCCTAAGCGTTTACATCTGGGAGGTAAGGAAACCCTTGTCCTGAGGATAGGTATGATGATATGGAGGCAGAAGATGCTCCAGAGGGCTGCTGGGAGCTGTATGAGGTTTCGAACAGCACTGTACGTCATATCCAGCAAATCCGAGGTTGTGGGGGCAGAAGAGATGGTGGTAACCAACGAAGAGGATGAGATTTTGATCGCTTAAGCAAAGGGTCGGCCTTTGAAGGTCTCGCCCCACTCAATGACCTGAGGCAGAGGTTATCCAGGTTAAGAAGTGCAGCAGGGTCACAAAGGGAAGATGGGGAACATCGGCCTCATCATGGCTGACCTCATCAGGGTCGAGACAGGGATCAAGAGGAGGTCAATAGCCAACGTTGTGCTACGGCTGGGGAACCCTCAGTCCACCCCTTGGAGGTGGATGGGGATAACCTCGGCCAGGCCAACATTGCAAGACCATGGAATGACTCCATCCAACGTCTTAAAGAGAAGATAAAAGACCTTATCAAAATCCGAGACACACTGGAAAGAGATTTCTCAGAGGGCTCTCCATTCGTGGCTAGGATAGTGAGCTTCCCAACCCCTACCAAGGATCCACCAAATGCTAAAATCGAGGATCCATCCCGTGCCATTGAGGATCCACCAAATGCTAAAATTCTCGACCCCCTATGAGGTAGGGGAACTTCAGGGTGACCAGACTATGGCACAAGAATGCTATTTCAACTCGACGGGAGAGAGAGAGGTCCATAAGAGGGCAACAACCACATATAATATTGATACACTTTATCCTAGCGATGAAACAAAATTGAAGAAAGGAGAGGCCACAGAAGAGGTAGAATCCATCGTCCTCAATGAGGACGATCCAAATCGGTAAGGCCTTAAAACCAGAGATCAAAGAAGAGCTATAAGATTTTTGAAAAAGAGGTAGAGTGTCTTCGCTTGGAGCCACGCAGACATGCCTGGGATCGACCCGGAGGTTATGTGCCACAAACTTAACATTGCAGAAGATGCTAAGCCAGTAAAACAAAGATGAAGAGTTTACTCCAGGGAAAAGTATGATGCCATCAGGGAAGAGTTCAGAAAGTTAGAAGAGGTAGAATTCATCAGGGAGGTCATATACCCATAGTGGTTATCAAACGCCGTCAATGTGCCTAAAGAAAATAGAAAATGGAAAATGGAGGATGTGCGTAGACTTCACTGACCTGAACAAGTCTTACCTGAAAGACAGCTATCCCTTACCTCGGATTGATAAGATGGTAGATGCCATGGTAGGTCACGAACTCATAAGCTTCATGGATGCGTATTCGGGCTACATAATCAGATCTTCATGGATGTTGAAGACTCGAAAAAGACATCATTCATCACAGACAAGGGGACCTATTGCTATAAGGTCATGACCTTCGGCTTAAAAAATACAGGGGCCACGTATCAACGTCTTGTAAATAAGATGTTTGAAGATTAAATTGGCAAGACCATGGAGGTGTATGTAGATGATATGTTGACTAAGAGCTTAAAGGCCTGCACCCATATAGCAGACCTGGAGAGAACTTTTAATACCACGGACTCATACAGGATGAAGCTCAATCCTCACAAGTGTGTCTTCAGAGTAGGAGCTGGAAAGTTTCTTGGATTCATCGTCAAACAGAGGGGGATAGAGGCCAACCCTGAAAAGATCAAGGCTTTTCTTGACATAAAGACACCGAGAAATATAAAAGACGTTCAGAGGCTCATCGGAAGAGTAACTACACTCAACAGATTTATTTTCAAAGCCACAGACAAGTGTCTTCCATTTTTCAAAGATCTTAGAAAGGCCTTCGAGTGGGACGATGAGTGTGACAAGGCCTTTAGGCAGCTCAAGTCCTACCTCGAATCCCCCTTACTTTTTCCCGACCTATCATGGGGGAAAAGTTGTATGTTTACCTAGCAGTCTCAGAGTCAGCTATAAGCACATTTATAGTATGGGAAGACGTTGGGGGTACAGAGGCATGTATACTTCAATAGTAAGGCCCTTCAAGGGTCTGAACAGAACTATCCCCAGATGGAGAAGTTAGCCTACGCTTTGATACACGCCTCCAGGAAGATGAAACCCTATTTTCAAGCCCACTCTATGGCCATCCTCACTGACTCCCCACTAAGTCAAGTCCTCCACAAGCTTGAGAAATCATGCAGATTTATGACCTGGGCCATCGAGTTAGGAGAGTATGACCTTATTTATCAACCCAGGGTGGCCATTAAAGGGAAGGCACTCGCAAACTTTATTATTGAGTTCACGTGGGAAGAGGCTGATGTTGAGAATAATCCAGAGATTACAGAGGGATCAATTAGTGACGTCTTCTGAGACCTGGAGGAGGTTGTGTCCAACAGGGCCAGAAACAGAATAACTGAGAATGAGGAAGACAGGTACCTCTTCAAGCAAGGAACCCTGTCAGAGGGGAGCTTCTCTTCGAATGAAGATGTTTGGAACCTCTATGTTGACGGGTCTTCTTGCGAAAGTGGAAGCGCTGCATGGCTGATACTGACAACTCCAAATGGTACAGACGTCGAATATGCGCTAAGGTTCAACTTCAAAGCATCAAACAACGAGTCAGAATATGAGGCATTGATAGCAGGCCTCTCCTTAGCAAAATCCCTTAGAGTTGGCTGACTCATACTTTATAGTGAGTCGAGTTTGGTTGTCAACCAAGTACTTGGAGTATATGAGGCCAAGGATAAGAGGATGACCAAATACCTGAATAGGTTAAGAATAATGCTAGAAGGCTTAGAAGAAGTGAAGATAAAGAGGGTACCTCGATAAAACAACAGCCATGCAGATGCACTAGCAAGGTTGGCTTCAGTGATAAGGACAGGCATCAGAAGGACAGTACTAGTCGAGATCCTGCTCAAACCGACCATTGAGGAAGAAGAGGCTGCCAGCTCTTGCCTCAACCTGAACCTAGGAGACTCATGGATGGACCCCCTCATCAGATATATCAAAGAGGGAGAGTTGCCAAATCAAAGCTAGAGAGGAGGAAATTGAGGTACAGAGCTGCAAAGTTCTCAATAATAGGAGATGTTCATATAAGAAAGGATTTTTATTGCCTCTCCTCAGATGTATCCATCCCACAGAGGTCCCCCGTGTCTTATAGGATATACACGAGGGTTCTTTCTCCAGTCAGATAGGAGGAAGACCTTTAGCTAAGAGGATAATTACGCAGGGATACTGATAGCTGACCTTGGCTAAGGACGCCGCAGCCTACGTGAAGGGGTGTGACAAGTGCCAGAGATTCCCCACTATCCCTCATCAACCTATGACATCGATCAGTTACCCTTGGTCATTTATAGTATGGGGGATTGACCTGGTAGGACCATTGCCAAAGGCTGCGAATAGTTACTGATTTCTGGTAGTAGCGATCAATTACTTCTCCAAGTGGCTAGAGGCTGAGCCGATGATCACGATCACAGAGCGGAAGACCTTCCAATTTATTTGGAAGAACATCATATGTAGGCATGGTGTTCCGAACACCCTCATCTCAGACAACGTAACCCTGTTTAAGAATTCATCCTTGAAGAAGTACTACGAGAGAGTTAGGATCAAGCAATTTTTCTCTTTTCCGGGCCGACCCCAAGCAAATGGGAAGACCGGAGTCACGAACCAAATAATCCTCGATGGGATTAAGAAGAGGTTGGAAGAAGCTAGGGGGAGATGGACAGAAGAGGTTTATGCAGTATTATGGGCCTACCAAATAATGGCAAGGACACCAATAGAGGAGACCCTATTTATATTAGCACATGGATTAAAAGCTGTCATACCTGCAGAAGTAGAACTCCCCACTCACAGAGTTCAGGCCTACGACCCCGAGAAGAATGGGGAAGAGAGAAGGCTTGACCTAAATTTGATCAAGGAGAAAAGGGAAGACGCTGAGATCAGACAGGAAACCTACTACCAGAGAACAATAAAGTTCTACAATCAAAGGGTGAAATCAAGACCTATAGTGGTAGGAGACCTGGTGTTGAAGAAGACGTTACAAAAGACAAATAACCTTCAACTAAATTGGCATGGTTCCTACAAAGTTGTTAATGAGGTTGTACTCGGTACCTACCAGTTAGAAAATCTCAAGGGGGAACCTTTCTCCAATCCATAGAATACTGATCACCTGAAGAAGTACTACATATGATGATTGTAATTATTTCTATGTAAATATATCATGCCGTGAAGAGAATACTAATGAGAAGAGCAGTTCCTGTCTCAATGCTTTATTTGAATTGCTTGTATGATAAATCTATGAGGGTAACATCTTAGTTTGATGACCTCAAAACTTAAACATCATAATTTGGTGACAGGGTCTGAGGTGAAACATCATATTTAGATGACCTCAGACCTTAAACATCATTAATTTGCTGAAATTTATGATGGTAACATCTTAGTTTGATGACCTCAGACCTTAAACATCATAATTTGGTGACAGGGTCTGAGGTGAAACATCATATTTAGATGACCTCGGACTTTAAACATCATTAATTTGGTGAGAATTTATGAGGATAACATCTTAGTTTGATGACCTCAGACCTTAAATATCATAATTTGGGAAACATCATATTTGGATGACCTTAGACCTTAAATATCATTAATTTAGTGAAATTTATAAGGGTAACATCTTAGTTTGATGACCTCAGACCTTAAACATCATTAATTTGGTTAAATTTATGAGGGTAACATATTAGTTTGATGACCTCAGACCTTAAACATCATAATTTGATGACAGGGTCTGAGGGGAAGCATCATATTTGGATGACCTCAGACCTTAAATATCATTAATTTGGTGGAATTTATGAGGGTAACATCTTAGTTTGATGACCTCAGACCTTAAACATCATAATTTGGTGATAGGGTTTGAGGTGAAACATCAAATTTGGATGACCTCAGACCTTAAACATCATTAATTTTGTAAAATTTATGATGGTAACATCTTAGTTTGATGACCTCAGACCTTAAACATCATAATTTGGTGACAGGGTCTGAGGTGAAACATCATATTTAGATGACCTCCGACCTTAAATATCATTAATTTGGTGAAATTTATGAGGGTAACATCTTAGTTTGATGACCTCAGACCTTAAACATCATAATTTGGAGACAGGGTCTGTGGGGAAGCATAATATTTAGATGACCTCAGTCTCTGTAGCTTCTGGATGGGCAGTCTCTGCAGGAGCAGTAACTTCCTCCTCAACCTCTTGTAAGAAATGAGAAAATTGAGGGTTACCATAGCCGAGAGTAATAAAATCCAAAGATGCCAGGCTCCCTGACTCCTTTTCTTCCACGGCTACCCATTTACCAGTGGCCTTAACACCTTTTTTGAGGTATTCAAAGAAAAAGTTGATAAATTCATCAAAGACCTTATAGTCATCCAAGATCTTCCCTGAGGTGTCCTCAACGGCATCTCTCACTGTAGCATTAAACTTTTACTGAAGAGATTTATCCTTCTCTTTCATAGCAGAGGTATGATCCTTATGGAGCTTAGCAATGTCCCTATCCCTCTACTTCACTTTACTCTCAGATTCAGCTAAGGCTTCCTTCAGACGTTCCACTTCAGCATTTAGAGAAGCCTCCACCTTCTGGACCTCTCTTCCCTTTTTAATTAGGGGCAGCTTCCTCAGGGTCCAGTCAACAAACTGGTGCATGGACAGGATACCCTACAACCCAAAGTCATATGTATAATATCAAGATAACCCAATTCAAGGATGAGGTTACACTTGTGCCAAAAAAGTTAAAATCTAGACTTGGATAGACCTATGAAGGCAAAACTCGACCAGCAAAGGGGTATCAATAGAGTGTAGAAAATGCTTATCTACATCGGTCATCGCAGAGTCGATAGCATCCATCGCCTTCAGACCATGACCAATTAGGCTATCTCTGATCTTGAACTGCTCCAGATGAGCAGCCAGTGCATCGTCGGATGAGATGGGGATCGCACGATCGCTCTTTTGGTCTTTGCTTTGCCTCTGATCCTCAGGGGCAGTGGCAGAGGATTTCCTCTTCTTTGTAGTGTCGGCCTTAGAAGTGCCAACGCTCTTCTTTAGTTGAGGAAGAGGTGCATTGAGCCCAGCTTTCTCCACCAATTTGATCAGGCTTAGAGCATACATCTCCCACAGGTCGTCTGATATACCTTCGGGGCATTCTGTAAAAAAATATGTCTGAGTTAGTAAATCAGAGACATTAAATATCAGAGGTACAACTTAGCAAAATAAACACTTACGAAGCTCGGCTAAAGGACTTCCCCCCAGGCTAGTCTCAGAGAGGTATTAGGGGGTCATCAGGTGGTCGTACTTAACCAGATAACCAAGCTCCGCTTAATCCTGAAGGTCTTTGACCTTTTATAGGTTGTCCTAGCTTAACCCAAGGTCATTTTTGGCAGCGAGTGATAGTTTTCCCCACCTTAGATGGGTCCTCATCTCTAGAGATGAAGAGGGGATACAAGTACCAAATTCCCATACCCCAGAGACGAAGAAGTATCGTGGTTTCCAATTATGATTTGAGGTTTAGGTAACCAACAACATCTTCTTATCAGACTTCCTAGCTAGGAAGTGGTAATAGATCAGGTGATTTTTAGCAGAGGATGGCACGTAACACCCTATGAAGACCCTAACAGGAAGGTCTGAGTGATGGACTGCCCTCCATAGGACGATGGCTCCAATCATCACCCTCCAAGCATTGGGGGATAATTGGGAAGGGGACAGGTTAATATGGGATAATACGGCCCTAATTATTGGATGGATAGGGAGATAAAATCCTAACTTAAACATTTGCTCATAAATGCAGATTTCCCCATCTCGGCCACCAAAGGCCTTCTCATCCCTCAGAGGTCTCCTAAGTTTGATAGAAGGTCCTATGGAATAAAGGTGCCTAAGGGATAAGAGGTCGAACTCATTGACATTGCTCTCTATCTCAGCAGCCTTCGAGAAGTCAACATCACTCTCATGACCATAGTTCTCGTCCCTGGTGTCGTCAGCTTGGGCAGGCGTAGGAACACCATTAGGGAACCTCTAAGTGAACTCAACCCATGTGGAGGCCGATAGAGGAATAACATCAATAGGCGGTGGGACAGCCACACTCGGCCCCATAACTTCAACATCAGAAGAGGTTCGTGAGGTGCTGGAACCGTTATGGGACGAGGCACGACTTTCAACCTCAGCCTGATCAGGGGCCTGATCTTGCCTAATGGAGAAATCCATTACCTCTTGGAATGAATCTATAGATATAGGGTCTGAGGTGAATGACTCAGACTCAGACATGGGAGAGGGATCAATTGGATCCTCTGGTGACTCGGCAGTCTCTACTAGTTCAGGGTATACCGCCTTCAGTGGCAGGGGAAAGATAGGTCTAAGGGGAAAGGCCTCAGCTCTACGAGCTTCCTTTTGGGCTCGTTCTATTTGCCTAATATTTTCTAAAGTCTTCTCTCTAAGAGAAGGGAATTCTTCTAAGAGCTGATAAAGAGGTCTGAGCATAGGATGACGACCTTACACTTGGACCCTAAATAAAAAATAAACAACTGAACGCAAGCTAAACTAAGGATCAAAACCTGGTTTTGACCAAGTTCAAGCCAAGAACAGAGGTCACCGAAAAACTCAAAGTCTCACTGAAAAACTCATACGACCACCAGAAAATGCCAGCAGTCATCGAAAATGCAAGAAATAGATAAATAAGGCTGAAAATGGAAAGACGAGATGGAAACAGTACTTGAGGAAGTGCGAGATGAAGAAAAGGAGGATTAAAAACTAAGGAAAATCCCAAAAATCAGCAACGGTAGAGCTCTTGAAGAGAGAGGGGACACAGAAATCGAAGGCGAGAAGATAAAGTGGAGAAGAAAGAGAGAAAACGGTTTTAAACCCTTAAATAGGGTTACACGCATCCCAAGGCCCATCATTGCCTTGGGAGCCCAAAGGATAATGATCATCATTACGCTTGTTAGGTACACAGACCACTTTAACAGTTGACACTTGTCAATGAACCCTTAGCACATAAAAGAAAAGTAACCTCAGACATATATACCTCGGACGTACATACCGCTTAATCACCTATTCACAAAGGTAACTAAGGGCTAGGGGTGATTAAAATACCTAAAGTGTACCTGACAGCTCGGAGGCACCAACCTCGGCCAATAGGACGACAGATGTAATAAGGGATCAAGACTGATGATCGGTGATCTTGTCCAACATAAGGTCGGCTACAACCGATGTTACTAGTGCACTACCATCAGGCATCAATCGAGATCCTCATAACTCATGGGGTCAGATATCCTTTAGGTTCTCCACAACCGAGACTGTATTTACCTCTCACATCAACCTTGGCTGGGAATAATCCGAGTCCAGCAAGGACTTATGGGTTTAACCACCCTTCATATCATCATCGTCCCAGGCCGACGTTCCAACTATACTTGCCTAACCCCGGCCCAGGCCGAAGTTTCAACTCCTCCTGTCTTACCTGGGTTGGCCTACCTAGCCGAGATTATCATGACTAACCTCTAATAGGGCAACAGTTATACTTCACTAACCTCGTACTCTTCCAGGCCGAGGTTGCACCAATCAGGGACAGGGTCGAGCATTTATAAGCATATGCAAGGATATGAACACGTGGACAAAATCATTTGTAACCGAATCAATCCCCTCACATGGGGAATATTTCATCATCATTCTCTACATGTGACAGTGACGGATGTCTTTATCAGATTGGCTAGATCAATAGACAAATGCTCATCCCATGCATGGGGGGTACATTACACCCGCAAACACTATATATACTTGTCTTCTCCTACCTTAAGAAGGATTCAAAATTACAACCCTAGCTGAAACTCTGTTAAATTATACAGTAGAGAGAGAAAGTTTGAGAGATTATATCCATGGCCATTAGTGCCTTATTTTAGTGACCTTACTCACTCACTTGCACAGTGGACATAGGCCTAATTGGCTGAACCACTTATATATTGGTGTTCATCCTCTTATCCTCATCGCAATCTCTTATATTTAGCATATATTTGTGCTGCTATTGTTATCACTGGTTTGATCTTATAACACCTTGACTGGTGGTGCTATTTCCAGCATCATCACACATTACCCGTACGAATTGCTCAAATTATTATACACCCACTTGCTTCTATTATGTAAAGTAACCTACAAAGTATTTTCCTAGTCCAAAACTACCTTCCTTATCTTGGTACCTTCTAGCACAACCAGTTTCTCCCAAAATATAACCTTCTACATTCGTTAACGTCAAAAGGGACTCTTACTAGTTATAAACTCCATCATTCCTTCCATCAATAAATTTCCCCATTTAATCATAAACCTACTTCAATCCACAAATTGGGTATACGCTCACTCCCATTACAAATTCTTCTATTTAATCCAATTTTCATCATTAGAACCAATGACAATCCTGTCATAACAAGACATTTCTCTTCAATTAATTGAACAAGTAATTGATATGTAGTAATGAGCACTTATCCCACATCAAGATTGGGTCAACTCCCTTTGAGGTTAAAGGAATATACCCGAAGTATATCTT
This sequence comes from Sambucus nigra, assembly GCA_949130495.1. Taxonomy (NCBI): domain Eukaryota; kingdom Viridiplantae; phylum Streptophyta; class Magnoliopsida; order Dipsacales; family Adoxaceae; genus Sambucus; species Sambucus nigra. Next base: position 484,940,636 of record OX422216.1, read on the forward strand.
ATAGAAGTATAAAAATTATCGTTGTTAAATCCATATTGTGAGTGGGATAATTATCCTTATGAGGCTTAAGCTTGAAAAAATTTAAGTTATAAGCCTCTCCTCTTGCATCAACATGCCTCCTAATATCTACATTATTGAACCTGTATATACCAAGTACTCCATGAGGGCTCATGGTAAAGCAAGGTTGAGCTCGGTGATAAACTTATCCTTAAGCTCTTTAAATGCTCTCTAATAATCAATGCTCTAAAAAAATGATACCCCATTTTGCTTGAGGTGGATCATTGTCCCGTTTATCTACGAGAACCCTTGAATGAACCTCCTACAGTACCGCCCCAAAACCAAGGAACTCCTGTATTCTATAGGTATCGTGGGTTGTCCCTAATTCCTAACTGCAGATACCTTACTAGTATTCACTAAAATACTAGCCCCATATATAACATAGTCCAAGAACGGTACGTCTTGAAACTACAACTCACACTTAGTGAACCTAGCGTATAACGTTTGTACCTATTGTGTCCTCAAAACCCATCTCAATTTTTCCATATGCTCCTCCTTCGATCGATCATACACTAGGATATCATCAATAAATACGATAATCTAAGAATGATTAAAAATGCCCAATTCATCTATGGCCATTTCGATCGAGATCGTGCACCTGGGGCGGGGATTCTAAAAGGTCTTGCCCATTTTTTAACTTAGGAACGCTTCAACCGTTGTCGGTGTGGGGTAAATGTAAATATAGAGTCGCCAGCCTATTTTGCACAAATAGGCAAAATAACATGTTGCCGCCTCGAGAGAGCAGCATCAAAGACAAACTGATGCATATGAAACCAATAGTTTGAGGGTTGGAGGGCTAAGTTACATTGTGGGAAGGTGTTAGGCACCCATCCCGCCCTTTCGTTCTCTCGTAGACTTGTATTGTTGTTTTTCTTTATTTCTCCGTGAAGTGTGTGTTTATGTATATATAATAGAGATTGAAATCGTTCAACTCATACCATGGGAAAGGTAGAGTGAGGTCATCCATAGGAATACATCCAGAGTAATATATATAGAAAATATGATTTATGCGTTTATCACGATATTAGTCGTTATTATGAAATGATAATATGTACTGGATGAAATGCTAACATACATAATGTGTATATTAACGCAATAATATGAGGAAAATGAGGAATTTAGGAAAATTAAAAAATTGGACTCGAGCCTCGGGTTTGAATTCGAAACGCCTATGTAGCCTATAAAGGCATCAAAGTCCACGTAGTTCAAATGCTGTATAGGGTGGGGTTTATCCCATTGATACGAACGGGATTTTATTATATATGTGTGTGTAGAAAAATATGTTTTAGTTTTGAAAAAGTGTGATGGATAATCCCGTTCAAAATTTATGGGTGTAACCCTCTTTTTGTTTGTTTTGTTTTTTTTATAGAAAATAAAGTATGTGCAATATACTAATAAAAATGTAGATATTAATGTGTATGAACTAAAGTAAGAATTAAATTATGAATCTAATGAAATTTATGCAAAATAAAGAATTTAAAGAGAAAGGGAAGGAATTGGACCTTCTTTGAAGCTTGATCTTTGATTTTGGATGTGCTCCCTTGAATGTGAGATGAATGTGGAATGATAGAGAATGAGGTTTTTGCTAAATTGGGTATGAAAAGGATGATAATGAAAGCTTGAATGGAACTTCACATGGAGGAACTTCGTTGATTTTGAGAGAATGTTGCTGAGATCACTGATGCTGATAGATCTCTTCTATTGGTCCCTTGGTAGTGAGGTTATGCCCTCCTTTTATAGGGTCAGGATGTTACCGATCGGCATAGCCCTAGTACTACTGCCTATTTGATAGGTGACCCTAGACACACTGCTATAGGCAGGGTACTAGATATGCCAATTGGCAGTCTCGTGCAGATTTTCCTAGAAAAATGATCGTAGAATGTAATCCGTTGATTCATATAGTGCACGGGGCATACCTTCAATAGTCCCTTGGACCTCTCTCGGGTCCGAGAATTAACTTTGGGTCAAATGTGGCTCGAAAGCCAACGTCGGTCCTTTGGATGGAAGATTGTCGGATGAAAACTAATCATTCATTCGCATGATAAGTTAGAATTGCGCACGCGGTAGACCATTGGAAAGGTTAGGAGATGTACTTAGACATTCCAAAGAGTTTCACTCGGTTTTGAAAAGTTGACCTTGGTCAACCGGAACCCAAAATCACCCGGTAACCTCTTGGGGTAAAATGGATCGTTTGTCCACACCGTAAGTCAGAATCGCTCACGAGGTGGATAGTTGGAAAGGGTAGTTAGTGACCTTCATAGATTCATTCAATATCATTCGATATGAAGAGTTGACTTTGGTCAAATGGATCTTGGAAGTGCCCAGTGGCCTCTAGATCAATTTTTAGTGGAAAACTGATCGTTCGTCTGAACAATTATGTCATTTCACGAATGGGGCGAACCGTTGGAAAGGGGTTTCAGTGTACTTCAAAGATTTAAAGAGATTTCTCTCTGACGGTAGAGTTGACCGGAGTCAAACGGGTCTCGAGAGCGCCCGATAGCCTCTAGATCGGTACTCGGAGTGTGACCTAGGGTTTGTAGTGAAATGAAGAGGTGCTAGGGACCTAAGGAGAGACTTAGGGAGTTCCTAGACTATGGTGTCTATAGATCCCCTCGATGGGTGAGTTTGGAACAAGTGAATACTGTCGAATAGACACCAGATGATGTTTTTGGAAAGAGGCTAATTTTACGGACCTAAGGGACGAGGATGACTAGTTTAGAAGGTTGATGTCGATTCTGAGGACCTAAGGGGACGATGGGGATGGTCGATTATGAGGGTCTAAAAGGGGGTGATGACTGAGGTCAAAGGTAGGGAGTGACCAATTCTATGGGTCGAAGTTAATTCTGAGGACTTAAGTTGTAGCGACCAATTCTACGGGTCGAAGCCAATTATGAGGGCTTAAGTTAGAGATGATCGATTTTGTGGGTCAAAGCCAATTCTACAGGCTTAAGTAAAAGTGACCAATTATGCGGGTCGAAGCCAATTCTGAGGGCTTAAGTAGGGGTGACCAATTATGCGGGTCAAAGCCAATTCAGAGGGCTTAAGTACAAGCGATCAATTTTACGGGTCGAAGCCAATTATGCGGGATTAAGTAAAAGTGACCAATTCTACGGGTTTAAGACAATTCTGCGGGCTTAAGATAGGGTGAACAATTTCGCGGGTCAAAGCCAATTCTTAGGGCTTAAGTAAAAGCAATAAATTCTGCAGGTCGAAGACAATTTTACGGGCTTAAGTAAAAGCGACCAATTCTGTAGGTCGAAGCTAATTCTGAGGTCTTAAGATAGGGGTGACCAATTCTGAGGGATTAAGTAGAAGCGACCAATTTCGGCGGGTAGAAGCCATTTCTATGGGTCAAAGCCAATTCTGAGGGCTTAAGCAGAATCGACCAATTCTGCGGGTTAAAGCCAATTCTGAGGGCTTAAGATAAAAGCGACTAATTTTACAGGTCAAAGCCAATTCAGTGAGATTAAGATAGGGGTAACTAATTCTACGAGTCAAAGCCAATTCTAAGGGCTTAAGTAGAAGCGACTAATTTTGCAGGTCAAAGCCAATTATGCGAGCTTAAGATAGGGGTGACAAATTCTGTTGGTCAAAGCTAATTCTGCGGGCTTAAGTTTTCTTGAGGAAATTTAGAGACACCAGTGGGGATATGTCTCTTGTAGTTTCGTTGGGCATTTGATTTTAGGCTCCGCCTGCGGAGAAGGAATGATCCAAGGGTTGGATTTTCCTTAGCTGGGGAATTTCTTAGTTTTAGTGTTGTCGTTTGGGGACGTTGCTGGGGAGACATGAAATTGATTTTGGGAATTCCGCTGGGGTGATAAGAGCTTTGTCGTGAAAATGAGTGTGGTAAAAAGGTTTTTTCTTGGTGAAAATGGTTCTAAAATTAATTTGGAAATTTAGGATTTTTTCGGGTTTTTTCACATTTTTGGGGAATTATTTTACGAAATTTTAAAGAGGGTGCCTACCGGTATGGCTGGGAGGGTGCCAAATGGAAGTGGCACGATCTTTTGGGGTACCTCAAATAGGTGGAGGGATAGTGCCGATCGATGGGTGGTAAGGAGATGCCGATCGGTGGGCCCCCTTAGCCTTCTATAAAAAGGGGGTGGTTTCTTCTCATTTTTCACAGCTTTCTGACTTGCCTTATTCTACAATTGCCTTTTGCAAATCGTTCTAACATTACCAAGTCAAAAGATGGCTGAGTTCTCAAGTAGCGCAACACACATGTCATGGCTCAATGCTGACGATTGGGCAGACTTGGAATGGAGGGCTAAGGCGCCCTTTGCTTTAGGCAGCGAAAACTCTTTTGACTCATTCGAGCCAGTGGATAACCGGACTCTCTCGTGTGAGACTTTGCATCATCACTCTTCTAAGGTGGTTAACCCTGGTGGTTATGTTAGTATTGATGACCTTTAGTGTTCTCTTCCTTTTTTCTTAGCGATATTTCCTTATTTCTTGAATTTTGACAAGGGATTTTTCTTTCTTCTTTTGATAATATGATGTTTCTATGTCGACTCTGCATGCTTGAGGGACGACTAGGATTAAGGATGTTTGGGATGAACTTTCGTCTGTGGTACGTTGGATGGTGTCATCATTCGATTTTAGGAGATTAGAATCTTCTTTGGATGAGATGCCTCGTTCTACAACCATTCTGTGTGCTCTGGGGTAGAGGTGGCGGGACACCACCCACACTTTTGGGGGAGATGACGAAGACTCCTATAGATGTGCAGCAGCTCATGGGGATGGATTGCGAGGGGGTGCAGATTGAGGTGGATAGGACTTTGAGGGTGACACCGAAGGCGATGACAACGACGTTGGGTGATATGGAGAGGGTGGTATCTAGGGACTCTCTTCGTCTGTCTCTTTTAAGAAAGTTATTGACGAGGAGGAGGATTGACGAGACTGAGGGTGACAGGTACGACAGATGGTCCGTTTGTTTATTTTTCTGGTGTTGGGGGGTTTCTTGGGGGCGACGAGTGGCGACGTCATCCAACCATTCTTGAAGGTGTTTTCGAACATCCGTCTTTATGACTGGGGGAGCCTAACCTTGGCAACCCTTTTTGATTCACTTTATGTATTCAACCGGTGCTGTCAACAATCTTTTACTGGGGCTACATTTCTTCTCTAGGTATTCTTTATTTTGTGCATTTTCCTTTATGCATTCGCATTTTTCCTTCACGTATTTTATTCTTGATTTCTTAATTGTTAGCCTTTTTCCATTTACAGACGTGGTTCTATGAGGTGATTAGGTTTAACACCCAATTGGTGGATTTAAAGGAAGAGTCTATTGGGGACTTCTGCCGAATGTACCGGTGGTGAAAGTCCAATCGGAAGTCAAAGAAGTCCCTTTCTCTGGAGGCGGTGCGTCAGGTCTAAAATGGCCTGACGAGTGAGCTAGTAAGTCCTTCTCTCCTTTTTTTCTTTTAAGATTGTATTTCATTTGACGATCTTTTCCAAATACTGATCTTTTGTTCTTACTAGGGAATTTGTAGGTGATCTTCTATCCTTGAGGGACAACTATCAAACATACGGGGTTGACTGGGGGACATACGAAGATGCGGCATTTGCTGGCGAATGAGTTTGGCTACTCTTGGTACCTCAGGGGGAGAGTAGTTCGACATATTGTGAAGGATAGGGTTGCGGTGCCACCGACGAAGCCACCGGTGTATATGAGGTGAGTGAGGGAGATGTCGGATGATGCACGGGTAGCGACGATGATAGGTGAGCCTTACTCATCATATACCGACATGGCAATGATGTATGATTATATGGATTTTGTGTCGAGCTGGTTGATGCCGCCCAATATATATGACGTGATGCCTCTTCCCCGCACGGGCTCGAGTAGGCCAACGGGATCCTCCAACAACGTAGGCGATGCGTCGACATCAGCGGCGGCGATGACTTATAAATATTTGGCGGGCAGATGGAAGGTCGGTGCGTATGCTGTACCGTCCTAATGCAATGGATCCAGAGGAGTCGGTCTTAACAAAGGAGGTCCTTCGACCTCGGTATATTTTTCATCTCTTTATTTTTTTGATTTCTTGATTTCTTTCTTTGCCTCAGACTAACTGATTTGCTCTTTTTTATTTTCTTCTACAGCATATCCGGGTCTCCACCACTTGGCTGAGGGATATTAGGGATTGGATATCTTCAGTGACTACTCACATTTGGGAGAGATTCTGGTTCCTTCTTGCTTGGTGCCGTTTGCCTCGTTTGAGGAAGGGCCTAGCTCGGGGAGTGGTGGCACCTCATCCCGTGGCAGAGGAAAGAGAGCGCACTACAGGGAAGGAGGATTTTAAAGAGAGAGCGAAGGAGAAGAGAGAAAAATTTATAGGTGAAGGGAGATAGAAAATGTGAGTGAGAGAGAGAAAAAGTAGGTTGGTTCGGGATGAGTCCCGTTGTATTTTCTTGTTTCCTGTAAAACTAATATAACACAACAAATATCTATACAAATGAAATGCAATTTTTTGTTAATTTTCTTTTTTATAGTGACTAATGCCCATGCTCTTTTTACTTTTCTACTGGGACCGTAAAAAGAAAAAATTATTGGAGAAAGATTTTTTTTAAAAAAATGGGATAAGTAAAAACATAAGGATAAGGAAATTCGGAATTCCCTTAAAATAAAGATTATTTTTATTGAGTTTTTTTTATTTATTTTGACAAAAAAGGAGAAAGGGAATTTTTTCAAAAATAGGAGATTGCTGATCGGCATGACCCCTGTCCTGCCTATCGACTTGTCAGCCCAGTCCACTCAATTCAAGGCTTTTATTGTACTTTCTTAACTTGCTTGGTACTTGGTGGGGGTAAGCTTTCCTCCGATTTCTGCAGGGTTCCTTGTCTTTGTTTGAGACCATTCAAGTATAAATTACAGTCTAGATGAAGCCTTTCCTTCACACTTCTACATTCCCTCTCCTTTACCCTCTTCTTTCCTCATTATCTTCTTATTTTGTGACATGGATCTCCCTGGTAGTGTTGAGTTTTCCAACTACCTTGAAATCTAAAAGCAATGTGCTCCTACAACATTGACTATGACGTTTTCTACATGCGACGAGTCTCTTTATGGCGTAATCGGCCCATAGAGTGGAATATGCTGATGGTGGCGATTGAGTTCTGGCAGCTCAAAGACCATGTCTTTCGCTTAGGGTTGGACAAAATATGTTTGACCTCTGAAGAGCTTTGTGCTATGCTGGGGATAAATCCTAGCATTACAACGACTATGCCTGAGTTTTTTTGGTCCTCTAGGTAACTGTTGCCAGGACTTCTCTATATTTCACCTTCGACAGCCAGGTCATTGGTCACGGGAGGAATGATTTCTCTTCCTATGATGCTGGCTATGCTGGAGCCGTTATTCTGGGTCTGGTTTCAAAACTTTTGTTGATAACTGGGGAAATTCTAGTAGACCCCCAACTTACAACTGTCGTTTCCTGGATGTCGTAGCGTCGTAATCCTTTGAATGGTCTGGATGCCTGGCAGGAAGGTTGTTTCAATTTTATGAGGGGTATCCTCGTAATTCTGTTCATGTGGCTGTCAAAGAGGTTCCTTATGGCGGTCCCACTTGATTATCCTTTGTCGGCGAAGCCAAACTTCTTCTCATTTTATTTTATTATTGCAGGCCTAGACATTAAGAGCTGGGAAAACTGGTTCGTGGAGCACGGGGATCGAGGCTTGTGCTGGTCAGTGCCTTTGTGGGGGGAGTGGTTGTTACCCATTCTAGAACTCATAGAATACAAGTATGTTCAGTTGGTAGGCCTCTGACATACCTCTTTCTACCTTCCCTAGTGGCTTCTATGCCAATTTGGTTGGGAACAAACTGTGCCACCGCGAACACTGGACTTCTTTCCTGTGGAAGATCTGACAAAGCGCATGCGCATACAGCTTGGATCTTTGTGGGAGAGTCGTAGACCATCAACCTATCCATCCCAATCTGTTGGAAGAGTCTGGCATATCCTAGGGGACTACATGAAGTGGGTGTGGAGAAAGGTAGTTGCCAAGATGCTGGCTGTGGAGACTGGGCAAAGGTGGTTTGCCATATCTGACAGCATAGTGGAAGGAGTTGTTGTTTCCCCTAGATAGTCCGAGATTATCGCTCTATAGAGCATTTGTGGCACTCTATTCAGGCAAGGGAAGTTTGGGGACCCCAGGATGTGGGTGATGATGGGGCTGGTTCCTTCGGCAACTGCGATTAGGATATGTGAAGCTTTTGTAAAAGGTGTGGTTCTGTGTTTGGGAATAATTTATGGGTTATTATGGTTGTATTGGGACTTATTTTTATTTGGTTTTAGGAAGGTAGGAGTAGGCTGACAAGGGAAGTTGTTTGACTCCCTTTGCTGGTGTAATCGTAAAAAAAATTTGAATAATGAAATAAAGGATTTTTTGTATCATCTAGTTATGCCTCTTGATGAGTTTTGCATTTGAATTATCTATACTAATCGCTAAGGCATACATAATCCTTTTGTTCATGTATATGTTAAAATGAACTGTCGTTCTCGGAGATAAGAAGAGAATAACATATTGTGAAAAAGAAATGAGTCGTGCTCATGTAAAGGGTATGAGCTGCCTATGTACCTCTGGGGGTTTTGAAAATTTTCTAAAAATTCATTTTTGAAAGAAAAAATATTTTTAGAGGGTCAGGCCCTACGTAGTTCTGAATAGAGAGAAATGAAGAATATTTTTTAGAATAGATAAGAGATGAGAAGAATCGTAGTGCGTCGAGATTTCAGACTAGGGGTAGAATTTCTTGAGACGGTCCAGGTTGATCGGACGTGCCATTTCTTCTCTGTCAAGATCGGTGAGCATAGTGTCGCCACCTAATAAGACCTTTCACACAATGTAAGGGCCGCTCCAATTGGGCTTGAATTTCCCATTGGGATCCCAGATGGTCTCTATAATTTTTTTTAGGGCTAAGTCCCTTTCTTAGACTCCGCGATCTTTTAATCTCTTATTGAATGATCGCCCTATCCGACGATGGTACCCTTGTATGTGATACACTACACCAAATCTGCACTATTGTCAAGGTCATTGACCCTGACAAATCACCCTTGTCAAGGTCAATGACCGTGACATTTCGAGGCGAGACAACTTTTTTTGTCACGGTCGTGTCACGGTCATTGACCTTGACACAAAACTCGCGTTTTGTGTCACGGTCGTGTCGCGGTCAATGACCGTGACACGTTTGTCACAGTTTATAACTGTGACAAAGCCGTGACCCTTCTTAAAAAATTGTCACGGTCATTGACCGTGACAATTTTGGGCAGAATTTAAAAAAAATCTGCTGGGCAGTATGGCCAGTACTGCCTTTGCCTAGCAGTATATTTGTACCTGTTATAGCAACGTTGTACCTGTTCCAAACATCATATATTCAAACAAACTAAAGATAATGCAAATATATATTTAAAATAGAAACTATTTAAGAAGAAACAACATCACCATCAATTATCTCAAATCTACAAACTATTTGCATGGAAAAGAGATTTTGTACCGCGACCCTCGGGGACACCTCCTTATCCTTCCCTTCTCGTCCGAATAGCCACATAAGTATAGAGCATATGTGGCCTACCCTTAGGGCCACTCCTTGTCCCCTGAATTGAAATAAAGTAAAATTAGTATCCGCCCCTCAAATATAGATAAATATAAATCGTAATTGAAATCGAAATCGAAATCGAAATCGAAATTGACATATAAATATAAATACATTACCTGTAGTGTCACTCAAACAGCTAACTTGAGCTCATATGGCACCTCCTTCCAAGTAATGTACCCCGAGCAATCGTGTCAAATATAATTCTCTTCATATCTAAACACTAAGAAATACCATAATCCTATGGAGTTATGCGTTGCAAATTCCTTCCAACCGTTGTGTAGCCAAAAATCAGCAATTGAAGTTGTCAATTCCACCTTTCAATGGTCTCCCATGTTTTGCTAGAAGTTCCAAGTGGTGGGGTATGGAAAGTGGAATTGATAACTTCAACTGGTGATGTTTGGCTACATAACGGTTGAGAGGAATTTGCAGAGCATCGCTCCATAGGATTATGGCATTTCTTAGTGTTCGGATAGACGAAGAGATTCAGTCTCCTCTCCACAAATAGGACACCCAAAATAACTATGTACTAATCACCTATTAAAGGTAAGAAGCGTATATTCATGGATTAGTATAAATAAAACTTAGATGTAGTTGGAATATTTATGTATTAATCTCCTCTCCACACACGCACACTACACAAGAGTGAAAATGATAAAGTGCAGATCAATTAAAAGCATTAAAAATGGATGTTTCGGTAAAAATTGAAATATTTATTACAAATTGAAAAATTGTTTCAAATTCGGGTTATCATCAAAAATGGATTGATATTCGGTAGGAGCAGTCAAGTCATCCACACTACTATTTAGACGCCTTGGCGCGTGTTGGACAATTGACCACGACTCGTTGTTGATATACTCCGAGTAAAACACTTGTTTAACCTTTTGAAATGCACAAACAAACGGCTCATCGCTCACGTGGTCGTTGCTCTTCAACTTCGACAAGTCAACCATGATCAAATTGGTGACAGGATCAACTTTACAAGCATTTTTATCCTCAACTCTTACCCATTCACAGTAAAATACAACCTCTTTGAAGCTTATATAATCCAATTCAAATATATTTTGGATTACACCATAGTAAGTCATTTCAGCTTCAACGAGGTTTTTATCTTTTGCGCTCGCTCGAAAGAAAGTAAGAGCATTGTATGAAATTCCTGAGTTCCTTTAGCGCCGAAAATGTAACCGTTCAATCGATACTTTTTGTACTCTTGTGCCACTAACAAGGGTCCAGTGGCTAGACGATCAAGCCTTGATGTCACATCACCCGTCTTTAGGAGCTGAGAATATAGATAAATTAATTATATTAGTGGTAAAATTTGAGTGTAATGTAACGTTATATAACTACTGTTTTTATTATAATTACCTCTTGTGTCAACCATAGCCTAAATTCATTGTCTGATTGTACCATTGTTTTTCGTCTTTTATTGTTCTCACAGGCTTCATATTTACTGCATATTACAAAATTAATCATGTATAAAATAATCTAAAATAATGTTAAACATTATAATATTCGAAACTTACTTTTTCCATTCTTCGACATCTTCATGTGTGTCAAATAGATAACGAGCTACTTGTTCATGTTACAAACTAGTTAATTTCACTCGTTTTCCCATCACATTACCACCATTATCGAGGAATTCATCAGTGTCATCAACGCTGGTCGAGTCAGGCATATATTCCCGAGTATATATTGATGACTCCACGGTGATGTATTCCTCTGCAATTGATCCTGCAATATATCACGTATTCTTGACGTAATCTTTAAAAACTTTCATCAATCTTTCAAATGGATACATCCACCGATATCTAACTGGACCACAAAGAAGTGCCTCGTCGCATAGGTGTACCAACAAGTGAACACTTATGTCAAAGAATGCTGGGGGAAAGTACTTCTCCAATACACAAATTGCTTCGTTCACAACCAATTTTGCGGCCACTATGTGTTCTCGATTCACTACCTTCTCACACAAGAGGGAGAAGGTAATACTAATTTGCATAATATCCCTACGCAAATCCTTGTGCTTGGAGAAACATTGCTTAAACAATAGAGGAACCAATTGCATGATCACATGCCAATCGTGGGACTTACACTTATGTAAATCATGAGTAGCATAATTCACAATCCTTTGCAAGTTGGACGAAAAAGTAAATGGGCTCTTCAAATTATATATTGTGTCTAGAAGCACCTTCCTTTCCCCACTCGTCAAAGTAAACGCACCAGGGGGAATTATTGTCCTTCCCCTACTATCTTCTTTCAACCATAGTTATGGCTTAAGTTTTAACGTTTTAAGGTCTTTTCGTGCATTTTCTCCATCCTTCGAATGACTCCCCCCAAGACAAGTACCCACAATATGTTCAACGAAGTTCTTCTCTACATGCATCACACCAATACATGGCGTACTGGGTTTTTCTTCCAATAAGGCAAGTCAAATAAAATTGACCTCCGAGACCATGCCTTTCTTATCTCAGTTTCATTCCCAGTTGGGGTCTTCTTATGCTTGACATTCTTAAATTTGGGATTCTTACCTGGCATATTTGGGCCACATTCATAAGATTTACTTTCAATTTCTGAACCCGAAAGTTGTCTCGGTGGTAGCCTATGTTCAACTCCTCCCAATAAAAAATTGGAACCTTTCTCAAATATGAAACTATGAGCTGGGGGTAAAAACCTCTTGTGGAAATGGTATACATTTTTTAAGCTAGAGGATAGACAAAGAGATTCAGTATCCTCTCCACAAATAGGACACCCCAAATAACCATGTACTACACATCCGGATAATGTCCCATAAGCTGGAAAATCATGAATTGCCCAGATCAACATAGCTTTCAGCGTAAACTCTTCTTTTCTAAAAGAGTCAAATGATTGCACACCCTCTTCCCACAACTCATTTAATTTTTCTACCAAAGGAGCCAGGTAGATATCAATGTCATCACTTGGTGCCTTTGGCCCAGGAATCAATAAAGCCATCATCAAAAATTCAGGTCTCATACACTGTGAAGGAGGGAGGTTGAGTGGGGCTAGGATCACTGGCCATACACTCTAATTGGTGCTTAGATTTCCAAATGGATTGAAACCATCTGTTGATATAGCCAAATGAATGTTGCGTTGTTCTCGAGCAAAATCGGGATACTCAAAATTCATCCTCCGCCAGGAAGTAGAATCAATAGGATGACGCATGATATTACCCCCTACTTCTGCCCTAGCATGCCAAGTCATTGCCTCTGCAATCCATGGTACTGTGAAAAATCGCTTTAATCTAGGCCCAACGGGAAAATATTTCAATACTTTTTGAGGTACTTTTGAGCTTGTGCATTCCTTACTAGTAGATTGGACATATCTAGGTTCATCGCATACCGGACAACGATCGAGATTTTCATACTCCTTTCGGTATAGTATGCAGTCATACACACTAGCATGAATCGATTTATACTTCATTCCCAAACCTTCAAACTGTTCTTCATAACATGATAGCTATTTGGAAGTGTATTCACCTTGGATAATAAGCCCTTCACCCATTTCAGAATTCCCGTCACGCTATTGCCAGACAAATCGTACTGCGTCTTCAAACTGTGCAAACCAACCATGGCATGTAAAGTTGTTTGATCTTTCTCACAGCCAGAGTATAACAGTTGGGTCGCCTTAAATTTTAAACTTTGGTAGTCATCGTCAAGTTTTATCGTGTTATCTTCACGAGCACTTGAATCTTCTACATCATCAGTAACCTCATTCTCCTCAGCTTCATAAACTCCGTACGCATCATCAACTAAATCCTCTAATATATTATGATCTACGTCGTCCCCTTATACATCTATTCTACTTGTTGAAGGTTTTTGTGAAGGTTGGTCGGGGACAAAAGGAACTTTCAATTCACCGTGAAAACTCCAAAATCGATAACAATCTTGCATACCCTATCTTAACAAATGTAGTTCAATTGTTTTCCACTCAAACACCTTACCATTCTTACACCTAGCACACGGACACGGAAAGTTTTCATCATTACGACATCTCTTTGCATATTTCACAAATTCGTTAGCACCTCTGCGAAACACATCCCCCATTCTATTAGTCTCACCCATCCACTCTTTGTATTTCGAATATCCCATCACAGCTACCACAACTAAACACCTATTAAAGGTAAAAAACACTTAGATTTATAGTATGTTTTATTTAATTATCCCATCATTTAATTATCCTATTAAAGGGTAAGTGGTCCTATCCCATTCAAGACTGCATTTTTCTGTAATATACTTAACAACTCATGCAAATTGTTACGATTTGAAATAAATTCGACAGCATATCCCCTTAGTTCTCCAAGTACACGACGTAGATTGGAAGGTCTGAGTGTTATTTCAATTGGCCAATTGAAATAACAGTCACACTTGTCATTCTAGTATGTACCCAGAGAACATTAAGATACGACTGCAGAACTTCCTCCAAAAGTAACAACTTTAAGCCAATAAGAATATTATATAGAAATTATACAGTCTCAAACTGTCCAAACGGGACAATTCGAGAGATCTCATTACAGGGGTAATGACTCTCGAATGGGTCTAAGGGCTATTGAATGCGTACGCATAAGAACTAGAAGGCTAGTATCTATGCGCACTATATTTAATTTCAAGTATGTTTCATATAATGGGTTAATTCAAATACAAAAATAAATTCATGGGTTAATTCAAATACAAAAATAAATTCATGGGTTAATTCAAATACAAAAATACAAATTGATGGGTTAATTCAAATATATATACACACACACACACACAGTAGTGACTGTCTATTTAAAATAATCTCAATGTTAATTTCATGTATTGAATTTCTACTATTGTTTTGTGCTTTTTATAAATCATATTCAATGTTAGATATGTGTTTTGTTAAGATATCTAAGTTATTCTATAGAATTATTTTTTGTATCTTGAAGTTTAAGTTCTAAAATAATCAACCTAAAGTTGTGGTTCATAAAGTATTATCACAAATATAAACTAAGAGTGATAAAATAACTTTGAGGCATATAAATTAATTGTGACAAAGTAAGATTATGCACTAGAACCTAAAATTTAAAAAAAGTGTTTTTATTTAAACCCCACTTTTCTTTCTATAACTACTATTTTATTAAACTTTAAATATAATTAAGGGTGTATAGAAAGAAAAGTTAAATATGAATAAAAACAATATTTTTTAAAATATGAAGGGCTCACCAATTTGATCAAAATTTTTCAACAATATAGACTAATTGATCTTTATTATTTTGAATGAAAATTACTTATTTATTTTGAATGAAAATAAATTGTTATCCAATATTTTTGGATATTACTTACATTTACATTTTTGGATATTATTTTTAGATATTATTTACATTTACATTTTTGGATATTATTTTTGGAAATTTATAGAAAATTACTTATTTATTTACATTTTTAACCCCCTACCCCACCCTGCCCCACCCCCTACCCCCCACCCTACCCCACATCCTACCCCCACCCGCCCCACCCCCTACCCCACCCTGCCCCACCCCCCACACACGAACACACACACGCACATACATACACACATACAAACATATATATACTCACAAACATATATATAAATGGAAGAGAGAGAGAGAGAGAGAATTAAACCTGAAAGTAGAGAGAGAGAGAGAGAGCAGCGTCGAGAGAGAGAGAGAGGGAGGGAACGACGCGGGAGGGAAAAAAGAAGGGGGAAAGGGTTTTTGCTGCTAACATTGTCACGGTCGTGTCACGGTCATTAACCTTGACAATTATTTAAAGAATTGTCACGGTCAATGACCGTGACAAGTAAATTTGTCAGGGCCTTGTCACGGTCGTGTCAAGGTCAATGATCGTGACACAAAACGCGTGTTTTTTGTCACGGTTAATGACCTTGACAAGGGGGGCCGGTTGAAAGGTGACAATTTGTCCATTTTGGTGTAGTGATATAGAGCTTTCAACCTCCTTTTATCCAAGAGTGACAACTCGTAAAGACGCCTTCGATGCCAATCTTCCTCACTGACCTTGATTTCTAGTGTGACGCGCATCAAAAGGATTTTGAGCTTTACTGGTATGACTGCTTCCATACCGTAGACTAGAGAGTAAGGAGTAGCCCCAGTTGAGGTTCGAACTAAAGTTCGGTAGCCCCAGAGGGCGTAAGGGATCTTTTCAGGCCAATCTCAACAATTCTCGATCATCTTACTGATGACGGATTTGAGGTTCTTATTGTCTACTTCAACTGATCCACTGGCTCGAGGTCGGTAGGGGGGAGATTTGTGTCTCTGAATCCCATAATCATCGACCACCTCTGTAACTTCTGCCTTGAAGTGTAACCCTTTATTCAATATCAGCTCGTATGGGACCCCATACAGATAGATGATGTTTTTTCGAATGAACTTGGCCACCTTCTTGGCATTCAGCACTGCGTATGACTCAGTTTCGACCCATTTAGTGAAGTAGTCAATGGAAACTAGGATCAATTCATGACCATTGGAAGATTTTAGTGTAACTTTCCCTATGATGTCGATGGACCATGTGGAGAACGACCACGGAGAAGTCATGTTGTATAATTCTCGCGAAGGCAAGTTTTATAGGTTGGAAAACTGTTGGCATTTGAGGCATCTTCGAACGTAGGCTGTGAAATCCTGAAACATGGTAGTAAATGGATGATCTTCTTGGCGAGCATATGGCCATTAATATGGGGTTCGCATTCCCCGCTGTGGATTTTTTGCATCATCCCTGCAATATCATCCCCTGCGATGCAATGCCAATAGGTGCCATATAAGTTTCTCTTAAATAGTGCTTTATCACAGACAATATACTGGGCAACCAATCCACAGAGGGTTACTCGGTTTTTCTTGTCAGAGGCTTGGGGATACTTACCATGCTTGAGGAGGCGCCAAATATCATAGTACCATTAGTTGGCTATCTCGGGGTCTTCTTCTGTGATGAGCTCGATGTGGTAGTAGTGGGTTGGTTTATATTGATTTTGGACAAGGAAAGGGGTTATGGTTATTCCTTGTGGCATGTCCATCATGGAGGCTAAGTTAGAAAGGGCATCGGCTAGGTTATTCTTTGCCCGGGTCAGGTAGTGGAAGGTGATTTCTTAGAATTGGGAAGATAGATCTTCTAGGTGGGCATGGAAGGGTAAGAGTTTCTCGTCCTTGACTTTCCATTTTTGAGTACTTGACCGATGATGAGGGTTTAATCCCCATATACATTGAGGTATCAAATTCCTTTCTTGAGGGACACTTTAAAGACTACCTTGCATGCCTCGTATTCAGTCATGTTGTTGGTGTAGGAAAAATCTAATTTGATGTCAATGGGAGTGTGAGAGTCATCAGGGGCAATTAGGAGGATCCCAATGCCATACCCATTCTCGTTGGAAGCACCATCATAGAACATTTTCCATCGAAGATCTTCTTGGGATATACAAAGGATATTCTCATATGGGAATTCGAAAATCCAGACATCGACTTCTTCCATAGGGTAGTTGGTAAAGTAATGAGAGATGGATCTTCCTTTCATGGGTTTCCGCGTGACATATACAATATCAAACTTGTCTAAAAGCATCAAACAATGGTCCATTCGGCTAAAAAAAGGCAGGATTTTCAAGTGGGTATTTGATGGGATCCATTCGGGATATAAGTTTGGTGGGAAAGGCAAGCATGTAGTGCTATAAATTTTTGGTGACCTAGACAAGGGTGACACATGCTTTCTCTAGAACTGTGTAGTTAATTTTGTACCCGACCAACTTGAGACTGTCACAATAGATGGCTCTCTCTTTGCGAGTTTCTTTAAGGTATTGGGATAGCAAAGCTCCAACTGTGGTATCTATCACAGTTAGGTATAGGAGTAGGGGAAGAACAGGCCGCAGTGGTATGAGTACCGGCGGTCGGGTTAGGTATTGATTTATTTGGTCAAATGATTCTGGGCAATCTTTGTTCCAGACTTTGGTTGAATCCTTTTGGGGGAGTTTAAAAATGGGCTCACATATGAAAGTCAGCTGGCTGATGAACCGATTGATATACTATAATTTTCTAAGGAATCCCTAGACTTCCTTCTCCGTTCGGGGTGGTGGCATTTCATGTATGGCTTTCAGCTTGGCAGGATATTCTTCTATCCCTTTCTCACTAACGATGAATCCTAAGAGTTTTCCTTTGATAATGTCGATGACACATTTCTATGGGCTAAGTCGCATATGATATTATCATAGTCGTTCGAAGAATTTACGAAGAGCGGGAACATGACTTTCTCTAGTCTTAGACTTGACAATAATATCATCCACATATACCTCAACTTCTTTGTGTATCAGATCATGCAAGATGGTTGTGGCAACCCTCTAGTAGGTAGCCCCTGCATTTTTTAGACCAAATGGCATGACGGTGTAGTAAAAGGTTCTCCAAGGGTGATGAATGCGGTTTTCTCTTGATGATATAGGTGCATCTTGATCTGATTATATCCAGAAAATCGATCAACGAATGACTTGAGAGTGTGACTGACCATGTTTTCCACAATCATGTCAATATTGGGTAGTGACTAATCATCCTTTGGAGAGACCTTGTTCAAGTCTCGGTAGTCGGGGCACATGCAAACCTTCCCTCCTGATTTCGGTACGAGTATGATATTGGCTAGCCATGTCGGATAGTTTATTACATGAATAAAACTCACATTCAACTATTTTACCACTTCTTCTTTGACTTTGAGCGACCATTTGGTGTGGAGCTTTCGCAATTTTTGTTTGACTGGTTTACATTCGGAGAGAGTAGGAATCTCATGCTGAGATATCCCAGGGTCAATATCGGGCATGTCATCGTAGGACCTTGCAAAGAAATCCATAAATTCCTTGAGTTATGCACACTCGTGCTCGTTAAGGATGGCCTCTATACTAATCTCGCGCAGTTGGCTACTAAAACTGAGATTAATAAGAATAGTTTCATCTTCATTAACTTGAATATGACTATGTTGTTTATTATTAACCTTATTTAGACCAGTTAAGAATTGTTCATTTATACAATCATCATCATCAAAAGTTTGATTAGAATCAAGACAATTAATGTAAGGCACAACAAGATACTCAAAATCTTAGTTTATTTCATTGATAGGAAAAACAACATTGAGAACCTCATCAAAGGAGGTTTTGGTTACATCAGAGTAAGGAGGAACAACTAGGGAAGAAGAAAGGGGATAAACATTAGGGTTAAGTTGAATATCAGCAGGTGGCACAGGTGCAACATGCTAGCTAAGGAGAGATGCATTAGCAAATTTAATCAGATGGGATGGATCCAACGATATAGCCCCTGAGCTGATCATGCATAGTGTTAGCCCCGTATCTACAAATTGAATGAATCCTCGAAGTCACTTCCCTCAGAATCTCTAGTATCAATTATGGTCTTTTCTATGAGTGGTTGCACTTGATTCTAGTAATGCTTGGCCCATTAGTAGTTATCTTAGAAGAATATTTCCATTCCAGGTTTCACTTGCTTATGCACATGATCATACCACGGTTCAGGAAAGCCATAGAAGGGGAAATCTTCACCTTTTCTTATTAACCTTCCATTTAAGGAATCTCTTGAGACAATCTTAGCACTTTTTAACCTTCTCTTTATTCGAGGCTAATGGATTATTCTGAGTTCTTCTACCGATGGCTGATAGCCCAGGCCATAGGTAGGAAAAGCCTTCTTCAATATAATGGGTTCAAGTATCCCTTGCTATCTTTATCCCAGCCCCAATTCAGGCATTAAGTTCATATTCTTTAACATTTGGATTATATTGATGTTGAAATGAGGGTTATATTATGGATAAAGCCTATCTTTGAAATCGTCCCTTGCTGGAAGTAAAAGTGGTTCAACTCGAAATCCTAATAGAAGCATATCATTTATCCCATGCTGTATCTCTAGTATTATATTGTTGGTCCTTGCATTGTCAACATTGTCATCATTGCTCAATATGGTGATGACCTGCCTATTGGCGAGGAACTTTAGTTTCTGATGAAGGGAATAAGACACCCTCTTGATGTTATGGAGTTATGGTCATTCGAGCAACAAATTAAAATAAGCTGGGATATCGATGACTTAGAATTCAATAACTGAATTTGTAGGGCTAACTCTTATTACAATCTTTATGGATCCCATCACTTCTCGGCATGTATTATTGTAGGCATATACTGCGACAGAGGTTAGAGAAAGGTCACTTACTCTCAGTCCCAAGCAATTGAGGGTTCTTAACGGGAAGACATTCAGAGTCAATCCATTATCGATAAGAGAGAGGGACAATCATTCCCATGACTTCGACAGAAATGTTGAGAGCATAATTGTGGTCTGGACCAATCTTTGGGATTTCTTCTTTAGACAAGGAGTGCATTCTAGTAGAGGCCAGAGATCCGACCAGATTTATTACTTCTTTCGGCGTGGTGGAAGGAGGAACTATGGGTCCTGTGAGTAGCTTGATCAAGGCATTCCGGTGCAGCTGGGAAGACATAAAGAGTCGCCACAGAGTGATATTTACTTGGGTTTTCTTCAACTGATCGAGGATCTTGCTTTTCTCGAGGGTCATTTCTGGCATATGAAGATTCTCAACACCCTTTCCTTTGTCATTTACTGATGGCAGCAGGCTTGGGGTTTGGTAGTGCCTCCCGGACTTGGTCATGTGGTTCACGGAAGAAAGGAAAAAAACCATATTTCCTCATCGATATCGGGTTGTTCAGCCACCTTGTTGATCTCTCCTAGTAGCTCCTGAAATGATATCTCCCACATGTGCTGACTATCGAACTAGCCTTTTCTGGACTCTTCTCTGAATTTTTAAATTTGTCCCCCCATCCGGTAGCAACGGAATTATCTTTCCATGAAAAGTCAACACACTCCATAACTTCAATAGCTTCTTCGTATAGGTCCCTCCATTCGGTGGGGAGATGTAGGAGTGAAGTAACTAGATGCCCTTGTAGTTTCAAAGCATCGAGTAGCTCATATATACTACAAATATCACTTGTCTGTCAGAATAAATCCACCATAATATGGACTATATCATCTAAACTAACTTTATCAATCAGTACCACCCAATTGTCTGGCTCTCGGGCCCATTTTTTAGCTTCTAAGAACAACATACTGAATCTCTAACACTCAATGGTCATCTGAGACGGCAATTTTAGCCCGAACTCTAGGAGTTAATCCAATACTTCTGACAACTCCATATCTTTACCTCTAGAACGGGCGATAACAGCGATGCATGCTCTGGTAAGGAGTGATAGAGCCTGATCGGTGAAGCTGGTAGGGTGTAGGAGAAAGTATGGTCATGTTTGTAGAGGTTTAGGAGAGTATATGGGTATGACTGGTGATTTGTTTGGTATGATCTTGGTAGATGGGTCAAATTTTGGGTTTTCTTTGAGGAAAATGACATTTGTATGATTCGATAGGGGATTGTGGGTAGTGTTTGGTTTAGGATTGGCTGGTGGACCGATGACACCCCGGTCAATTAGGCCTTGGATCATATTCCGAAGGTGGAAACACTGGTCGGTGGTATGGCCAGCAGTTTGGAGAAAGTCACAATGGGCATCTGGTTTGAAATTTATGGGAAGTGGATTTGGTAATGGACGAGGTTCCAATGGTTTGATAAGGTTTCAGCTCAAGAGGGCTTATTAAAATTTGGAAAGGGGAGCATAAATCTCAGTGTATTCCCTCTAGAATGGGTTAGGGTGGATTTTTGGTGCCCATGAAGTGTCAGGCTGAGAGATGTTTTTGATGGTTAAAACTGTGGTATTGACTGTCTTTTTAAACTTTATGGGAGTGAATTATCCAGATACTTTCTTCGTCTCAACTTCTATCTTGGCAATACCTTATTTAATCTCCACTCCTGCTTATGGTAGGGATCGAAAATGAGGGTAGTACTGTCCTCCTACCGTCTCTCGGACATAGGGTAAGAAGTTCTTCTTCACAATGCTGACTTGCTCCTCTTCGGAAGGTCGGTTGGTCATGGTGGCTACTTTCTCTCTCCACCTTGCTATGAAGTTACTGACTGACTCCCTAGGATATTGCTTGAGCAATTCTAAATCATGATGGGTAACCTCTAATTCTTCGTTGTACTTATATTGTGACATGAACTCAATGGGAAACATCCTCCCAACTGCAAATTCTAGACTCATCAAGAGATAAGAAACAATAAAGAGCGCTATCCTTCAAGGTTTTTTCGAACATTTGGGCCATTATTTTCTCGGAGGCACCTAGGAGACTTATGGATCGGTGATAACTGCGGAGATGAATGATCGGGGGTCCATTACCCCTGAATTTATCGATGTTGGGAATCTTGAACTTTTTCAATAATCTTGCTTTAGGATAAGGAGACATGTGGGTGTAGTCCATGTAGTTTCGAGATAGTTTGACTTGGTTGAATTTCTTAGTCAACATCATGAGGTCTTCCTTGACCTTGTTCAACTCTTCTTCCTTTGGATCAATGGTCACGAGTAAGTTAGCCCCTGGCTGGGTAAAATTCTTCATAGAAAGCTAGGCTGGTGGTGGCCCATTAGTAAGAGGAGCACGTGGAGCATGCTGGTATTCCTAGGGAACCCAAATAGGATCGGGTGAAAATGGACTCATAGCACGGGGGAAGAGGACCTCGGGATCTTCGGGGATAGGGACCAAGTTTTATTGCATCTCATGAATCTCAGTTTGAAGGTTGTTAATCTTTGGCAATAAGTTGGGCTAGGACTGTCATCAAATCTGGTTGCATATTCGGCATCTAGTTTGTATTCTCTATGGAGGGCCCATGAATTCCGAACTCGGAGGAAGTGAGGGGATTGATGGAGCTTCAGAGCGATTCGATTGAAGACCGAAGCCAATAGGGAGTCGGGCCAATGGTATGCGATAGACCTGAGAAGGTGAAAAATCAGGATTTATTTTTGGAAAAGAAGGAAAAATATTTTTGACATTTTTGGAAAAGATGAGGACAAAATTTTTTTTTGGGTAAAGGGAGGAAAATATTTTTGGTATAAGGAAGAAAAAATATTTTTAGTATTTTTGATTAAAAAAGGAAAAACGTTTTAGGACACTTTTGTAAATGAAAGAAGGAAAAAACGAGAGACGTGTCTCAGCATGATAATTATTATGTTTATTAGGTTCTCACTTATTAGGTTTACCTAAATGCAAAAAGAAATGCCGGACGGGACCCAAGCCTGGAAAAATTGGATTTGAAAAATATGTAAAAATCACACGAAAATTTGGACGGCATGCCGACCCGGTATTTCAGCAGAGTTTCGGGTTGAATCCAACAAACTAAATATGAGTGCCCTAGGTTTGACACCTATATGCGGGTATACAGTTGTTGGGTTATTTGGAAGGCATTCCCCCCTTTGGCATGACTTCCACGATATAAGTCTTGCTTTTGAGGGAAATCGGTATGTGTGGACAAGTCATTTGATACACCTGAGTGTACGTGAGTTACCTCACTGTATACCTCATAGGGATAGTATGTGTGAGAGCGAATTTAATATACTCGACGCACTTGAAGAGTTCTCTACAATATAACTCCCGTCATGACTTCGTTCAAGCGGTACGATGCGGGGCTAACCGTTCGATATACGTCAAAGGTACTTGGGCAATGGAAGGTGAGAGTCATATCGCTTAGCCTAGCTGCGCCCTGCTGGACCAATGTCCATCATGAAGTGACCCCCCAAGTTACGGGATAAAATTTGGTCAATAGCAATGCTCTTTGGTGATGTAGTGTGCAATATGCATGATTCTTGATTAGTATCTTATGGAGAGAGTATCTTTATTAATGAGCATCACGCCAAACAAGGAATAATTTACAAGTAAGTAAATCTATACTAAGCGTGGATTATGTGAGAGTGAGTGGTGTGTAATTATCTACAAGTGAGTATGTGGTAGTAAACCTAAGCATAAATCAACTATAAGTGGTGTGCGATAAGTTTGAGTTAGCATGGATATATGCAAGTTTGATATGTGGAGGTGTGTGTTAGTGACAACTAGTAATGGATTTCTAAGTGGTGTGTAAAGCATGTGGATATAAGTGATCATAGGTGCGCGTGGTGTGAAGTGTACATGGAGAATTTCTACAAGTGTGTGAATGAATAGTGATAAAAGCATGAGGTCTATATGTACAAGAAATAATAGAGGAGAGAAAGGGTACATACAGGTAGGTGCATATGCACAGAAGAAAATAAAACACCCATGCAAACAGAGTCTAGCCCTCTTAAGAAAAAAAGTCCCAGTGGAGTCGTGACTGTGGCCATCCCGTTTGAGATCGCAAGCTTGGAGCGGGGATTTCGAAAGGTCTCGCACCCCTTTTTAACTTAGGAATGCTTTGGCCGTCATCGATGTGGGGTAAATGTAAAGAGATGGAGTCACCAGCCTATTTTGCACAAAACAGGCAAAAGAACATATTACCGCCTCAAGAGAGTGGCATCAAAGATAACTGATGCATACGAAACCAATAGTTCGAGGGTCCTGGGATTAAGTTATGGAATGGGATGGTGTTAGGCACCTATCCCACCCTTTTGGTCTCTCATGGGCTTGTGTTGTTGTTTTTCTTTATTTCTCCATGAAGTGTGTGTGCGTTTATATATAATGGAGATTGGAATCGTTCAACTCACACCATGGGAAAGGTAAAGTGAGGTCATCCATCAGAATGTACCTAGAATAATATATATAGAAAATATTATTTATGCGTTTATAATGATATTAATAATTATTATGAAACGATAATATGTACCAGATGAAACGCTAACAAACATAATGTGTATATTAATGCAAGAATATGATGAAAATGAGGAATTTAGGAAAATCGGCACTACACCAAAATGGTCAAATTGGCAACCTTTAAGCGGCTAGCCTTGTCACGGTCATTGACTGTGACAAAAAAATGCGCATTTTTTGTCACGGTCAATGACCGTGATAAGGCCGTGACAAATTCTTGTCACGATCATTGATCGTGAGAAGTCTGTGATAAGTACAGTTGTCACGGACTTGTCACGGTCATTGACCATGACAATACCTAAAAGTTGTCACGCTCAATGACCGTGACATGTCCGTGACAATTATGTCTGTAAAAAACCCTCCCACTTTTTTCCCACCGATTCTATTCCCTCCAATTCCCTCTCTCTCTCTCTCTCTCTCTCTCTGTCTACAACTTTGGTATGTTTTATCTCTCTATTTCACCTCCATTTATATCCATGTGTATGTATATGTGCGTGTGTGTATATATGTGTGTGTAAATGTGCGTGTGTGTTTGATGTATATATGCGTGTGTGTGTGGGGGGGGGGGGAGGCGGTAGGGCTGGGGGAGGGGAGGGGGGTGTATGTTCGTGTGTGTGTGTGTGTGTGTATGTGTATGTTTGTGTGTGTATATATGCATGTGTGTATATGTGTATATGTGCGTGTGTATATATGTGTGCGTGGTCGGTAGGGGCAGCGGGGGGGGGGGGGGGGGTATATGTGCATGTGTGTATTTTTTTTAATTAAATTTTTATTGGTTTATTAGATATTGCTCCTTATATTGTAGTGCCCCTTGTAAAAGAATTGATTGAAATAATATTGATTGGTTGTTAATTTTTTTTATAAATTAATAATTATTGCCCCTTTCATATACAAGTAGGATTGCCCCTTATTGTAAATTAGAAAATTAATAATTGTATACTTTAATTATTAGTTTAATTGATGAAAATAATTAATTGAGTAGATGAATTAGAAGGAGTACGGGATACACATTTGTTGTTGCCATTGCGGTTGGATTATAGTGGATCGATTTTGAGTTGGTTAATTTTAAAAGTGGCATGACCACTGGATTATTGTCCATATGTGGTTGGGCTTGAAATTACATATAGTACGCATAGATACTATCATTCTATTTCTTATGCGTACGCATTCAATAGCCCTTAGACTCATTCGAGAGTCATTACCCCTGTAATGAGATCTCTCGAATTGTCCCGTTTGGACAGTTTGGGACTGCATAATTTCTGTATAATAATATTCTTAGTGGCTTACAGTTGTTACTTTTGGAGGAAGTTCTGCATTCGTATCCTAATGTTCTCTGGGTACATACTAGATTGATAAGTGTGACTGTTATTTCAACTGATCAATTGAAATAACACTCACACTAGCCAATCTACGTCGTGTACTTGGAGAACTATGGGGTGATGCTACTGAATTTTTCTCAAATCGTAAAATTGTGCATGAGTTGTTAAGTATATTACAGAAAAATGCGCCAAAGCGTAGTCAATTGTCCTACACGCCCCAAAGCGTATAAATAGTAGTGTGGATGACTTGGCTGCTCTTACCGAATATCAATCCATTTTTTATAACAACCCGAATTTGAAACAATTTTTCAATTTGTAATAAATATTCCAATTTGTACTTTATCAATTCATTTGTAATGCCTTTAATTGATTTTTACTTTATCATAATCACTCTTATGTAGTGTGCGTGTGTGTGGGCAGTAGGGGTGGGGGCGGGGATGTTTCGAATTTTTAGTAATTGTACATATTATGATCTAGATGCTGTTGTTTTGGAATTCTGAATTGAGGTGTTAAACATTAACAATTCATTTGGATTTGTAGTAATTGTACATATTTTCATGTTTTCTTCTAATTCATTTTGATTTGCACTAATAACAACACTTTTTTACAACAAATGCCTCCTTCAGGTATTAAGGCGAGGATGATGATGATGCTGATTATGATGATGTCATCTAGGCTCGGTGGTAGCGGAGGTGACGAGGGCTCCTCGACCCCTAGGCTCCCCAAATATGGTAAATTGGGGATGGCCATAGAAAACAAGACGGGGCTATTAGCGAGATCCCTTGAGCTGGTACAGACGATTATTGGCCCGGGGTACACTAGTTGGAGGGAGGTGCCAAATGAGCTCAAGTTAGCTAAATGGGTGGCACTACAGGTAATGTATTTATATTTATATTTATATGAATATTTCAATTTCAATTTCGATTTCGATTTCATTTTATATTTATATTTATATTTATATTTATATTTATATTTATATTTATATTTATATTTATATTCGCAACTAACATTGTATTTGTTGGACATGAACAATTCAGCCTGGATCCAAAGCTATGCGATTCCGTCTTGGAGCAGTTGAGGGAGCAACAAAAGACGTGAAAGAAAAATATGCGGACCCGGTACTTTGGAAGACCCGAGAGTCCGTTATCCGAATGCGTGAATCCATCCCGCCAAAGGAGACGATCTCAATGCCAAAAGTTCATTGACAATGAGATCGGGAAGTGACAATTGGCATCTCGCCAATCGGGGAGGGAAAATCGGGCAAAAAATACGGACGTGCACTACTCCGATCGGACGTCTTACGCCGAGGTGGAGCATAGGATGATGGTAAGATTTAATTTTTCTATAACTACAAAAATATATTATTCTGCATTATTTTATTTTGCGGGGCCGATACTAATTTTACTTTATTTTATTTCAGGGGACATGGAGTAGCCCTGGGGGTAAGCCACATAGGCTCGATACTTACGTGGCTATTCGAAAAAAGAAGGGGAAGGATAAGGAGGTGTCCCCGAGCGTCACGACCATGATTGTAAGTAATCTGACAATTTACTTTTTGTTAATTATGTTATAATTTTTTTATTTACTTATTTTACTAATCATGTTCTTTTTGTCGTTTCAGGCAAAGCTTAAGGAAGTGCATGAGTCGCAGTCTGATGCCGACAAGGCATCTTTGTCCACAGGTGCACTCAGTTAAGTGCTTGGCGCTGATCACAAGGGGAGGACAAGGGGGTGAGCTCGCAGGTGGCCAAATCTAGGATCATCGGATTGGAGACGAGCGACACCGGGTTGGCTCGAATGGTGGACTCGCATGATGCGAAGCTGTCCCATTTGGAGGCGACGATCCAAGATATCTTCTCATTCATGAAACGTTCGTTGGGAGAAAACTGTAAGAGAAAAGGGAAGGGGAAGGTGGTGGAGGATGAGGTGCAGGATGACGAGGAAGTGGACCTCGCTACTTCATCGCCGACACGTGCGGACTTTGATGATCCACTCCCCTATTTAGCTCCCTTCAACTGACCGATGTCGACACTTGGTTGGCCTCACGTGTTTTTAATGGACATATTTGATGGCCAACAGATAGGGCGGGGGTTGAGGGACCCGAATACCGTCCAGGGTATGCCAATTCATGGACGTTTGCTTCAAGACATCGAGTCCAAGGTGCTCGTCATGAATGTGATACCCAGGAAGTAAAACTCCCCCTTGTGGTTGTGCGGAAAATGCGTCACGATGTATATTGCTGGGTGTGTCAATTCGTATATCGTGTGGCCTACTCACCTCCTCAGAGCTAACCTTACCCCAGACATGTAGTGACATTATTTGAGTTGAAATGTTTTAAGTTGTTACATTTGAATTATATCGTGATGCATATTTTTTTGAATGTATATTTGTATTATCTCTATTTTATTTGGATATATGATGTTTGAACAGTTACAACGTTGCTATAACAGGTACAAATATACTGCTGGACAGTGGCAGTGGCTATACTGCCCAACAGATTTTTTTTCAATTCTGCCCAGAATTGTTACGGTCATTGACCGTGATAATTTTTTAAAGAGTGTCACGAGTTTGTCACGGTTTATGATCATGACAAAACTTGTCAAGGTCATAGACCATGACATTTCTGATGAACTTGACATGGTCAATGACCGTGATAAGTCCGTGAGAACAAAAGTTATCACCCCCAGAATTGTCACGATCATTGACCTTGACAAGTCCAACTTGTCAAGGTCAATGACCGTGATAATTTGTTAGATTTGGTGTACTGTGGAAAATTGGACTCGAGTTTCGAGTTTTAATCCAAAATGCCTACGTAGCCTCTAAAGGCAACAAAGTCCACATAGTTAGGATGCGACATAGGGGTGGGGTTTATCCCATACATCCGAATGGGATTTTATTATATGCGTGTGTTTAGAAAAATATATTTTAGTTTTGAAAAAGTTTAATGGATAATACAGTTAGGAATTTATGGGTGTAACCCTCTTCTTGTTTTTTATATAGAAAATAAAGTATGTGTAATATACTAATAAAAATTTAGATATTAATGTGTATGAACTAAAGTAAGAACTAAATTATGAACCTAATGAAATTTATGGAAAACAAAGAATTTAAAGAGAAAGGGAAGGAACAAAACCTTCTTTTAAGCTTGATATTTGATCTTGGATGAGCTCCCTTGAATGTGAGATGAATGTGGGATGATAGAGAATGTGTTTTTTGCTAAATTGGGTATGAAAAGGATGAGAATAAAATCTTTAATGGAACTTCACATAGAGCAACTTCGCTGATTTCGAGAGAATGTTACTAAGATCACTGATGCTAATAGATCTCTTTTGTTGGTCCCTGGTAGTGAGGTCATGCCCTCCTTTTATAGGGTCAGGTGGTCGCCGATCATCATAGCCCTAGTCCTGCCTATCGGCAGGTAGCCCTAGACACACTATTGATAGGTACTAGACCTACTAATTAGCAGTCTCGTGCAGATTTTCCTGGAAAATTAATCATAGAGAATGTAATTCGTTGATTCGAATCGTGCACGGGGCATACTATTAGAAAGTTACTTCATAGATATTTAAGAGTCCTCTGGATCACTCCCGGGTTTGGGAGTTGATTTTAGGTCAAATGTGTCTCGGAAACGCATGTAGTTCCTTTGGATGGGAGATTGACGGATGGAAATGGATCGTTCGTCTGCGTGGTAAGTCAGAATCACGCTTGGGGTAGACTGTTAGAAAGGTTAGGAGATTTACTTCGACATTCCCAATAGTTTCACTTGGTTTGGAAAGTTGACCCTTATGATATGGGGCTCGAAAGTGCTCAATGACCTCTCAGGGTAAAACGGATCGTTCATCCGCACCATAAGTTAGAATCTCACCCAGGGCAGACTGTTGGAAAGGGTATTCAGTTCCCTTCATAGATTTATTCAGTCTCATTCTATCTGAAGAGCTAACTTTGGTCAAACGGAGCTCGGGAGTCCCCGGTGGCCTTTGGATCAATTTTTAGGGGAAAACCGATCATTCGATCCAACGGTTATGTCATTTTACGCACAGGTTAAACCGTTGGAAAGAGTTTTCTTTGCCCTTCTAATATTCAAAGAGCTTTTTCTCTGACGGTAGAGTTGACTGGAGTTAGATGGGGCCCGAGAGCGCCTGATGGACTCTAGATCGGTACTCAGAATGAGACCTAGGGTTTGTAGTGAAATGAAGAGGTTCTAGGGACCTAAGGAGAGACTTAGGGGGTCTTAGAATGTGGTGTCATCATATCCATTAAAACCATTAATGCATTGATCAACCTAAGCGGCGTGACGGTAAACTCATATGATCCATATCTCACTAAAATTCATTTTTAGGATATCATTCCCCCCGAATACGTAACTAGTTATCTCTTGAGTTAAAGTCAATCTTTGAGATAAGTGACGCACTCCTCACTAGTCGAATAGGTCATCGATACATGACAACATATACTAGTTTAGTATTATGTCATTGTTTAGGTAGCGATAATCGACACATAATCGAAGTGAACCGTCCTTCCTCTTTACAAATAAAATTGGGCTTTTAACAAGGACGTACTCCCCGTATGATCCCTAGCCCAATTTTTTTTGAACTTGCTCAATTGGCTCCTGCATTTCAAAAAAAGTCATTTGGTATGATGCAGTCGCATTATTCCTGGTACTCGATATGAAATCTATACAAAAGTCTACCTCTATATTATTGGTAATCTTATTACCTCATTAAATACATCCGTAAAATTTTGGATAATCAGTATCGGGTCTAACGATATGGTGACCTCTTCAGATGAAGTTGCATATATTATAATACAAGTGTGTGCTAAACCCTCCCTCGGGTCATGCATAGTTATAAGGAACAACCCCTTCCTAAACACGATAATCGTGTAAACCTACCCCAAGTAGTCAACATAAGTGTTATACGCATAGCGACTACTCAAAGCTAATTAATATGAATTGTAAGAACACACGTCTAAATCAATAAGGCGATTGAACTCCCAAGCCAACCAACAAACGGTCACATCTCGACAGTTACAAGCCCCCACTCATTGACTATCTACATAAAAAATAAGTCTCAATGATAACCTCTATATCCCATAATCATATTAAACACACTACTAGAAAATAATGACAACTCCTCGATGTCTAAGCCAGACTCATGTGTGTAAGACATAAATATAATTGTACCCATGACTCGTTGGTATTCTCAATAGCACATGTCGTTTTACGAAATTTGCTAACTAAGTGGACTCACTCGCCACAAGTGTAATAATTTCTTCTAAATGAACTATCAAAATGACAGCTCTACAAGTGGCCTTATTGACCCAACATATATAACCGTTAATGCTAACTCTTGCCTCATTAAGTTTGCTCTTATTGGCCTTGACCCCATTATCATAAATTCCTTGGCTTTACCGTCCGTAACAGATCATGTTGTCTATCCTTGGCTCTATTGACCGTAAGAGATCATATTGTCTACTCTAGGAACCTCTTATGGTCGTATTGCCTTATGCGATTCCTTTTACTGGTGTGGTCTTCTCTACTTAGGTCCACGCTACATCGTATCTAGTCACTGGGCCTACTTTGGACTCGGTCTTCACCATCTAAGGAACTATATCCTTCAAATAGTGGCCCTAATAGTATAGGGAGGTAACTCCCACCATTTGATGATGATTAACAGTTTAGCCAATAAAACTCGCCAGACCATCCTCACAAGGAATATTCGAACTCAAAATAATTATTCTCTCACTGTAGTAAATAACGCGAACATTCTTCTTTGTCGTCGTATCAATCTCTCTCGACAAATTAAGATAAATTTCGTTGAATTCCTTCTCATACTGACTTCGACACGGTCACACATATAAGGTATTTAGATATATACTTCTAAAGTCGCTATGAATGGTGATCAAAATATTTCTCCTCGATCCATACGCTAAGCACTTGTTAAAGGTCTCACTCCCAAAGTCTTTAACTTTTGACCGAAGTCAACCTCATGTGTAGGATGTCTCACAAAGGAAATCCAAGTAAGGAACCCTTCCTATACATTCATTATTATTCGAATCGTTCATTGGGGATAATGGCGTGAAACTCCCTAAGCAGACGTAATTATACATAGTACAAGTCTTAAACGGTAAAGCTATAAAGTAATCAGAGAATAAAATGCGAAAAAGTGACCGCATTCAAGATCCCTAGAAAACTAGAACCTAGAATGATCCGATACCAACAGTGACATGCCATTAAATTTTATAATAGATTGATCAGGTCTAATACAAACTTACGGGAATCAAATAATTGAATATCATTCTAAGCATGACTGTAAAAAAACCAAATACATAAAATTAAGAACTAAAGCATATCATAAGTGAATCACATTACTCTGATATCAAACAACCAACAATACTAGTACCATCGCATATTCACAACTGTATCAACATAAATCCAACTACTGAAGTGATCTCAGGGCGAAGGCAACACAACTCACCATGTCCTGAAAAATATTAATAGGAGATGTTAAGATATAGTCTAACTAGTATAATAATATAATTAATTATGGGATACAATATAATTATGCATATTATTCTCGTATTTTAGTAACTTTTAGGCTATCCCAAACCCAACAGTCCTACATATCACATGTATCTAATCCCTGGCCCCAGTGAACCTGTGATTAAATATTATTCATCTTTCGTTGAATATTCATAAATAATTTTCTATGGTTCTCAAGTATTTATATCTAAAAATAAAAAATCTCTATGTATAGATCAACATATATACTATTCATATCAATTATTATAAACTTGTCTACTAGAGTACCAAAGCGGTCACCGTCGCACGACCCAGGGTAAGTATGTCTCATTCTCTCGAGATACTGAAGTGGCATCATCGCCTGCTCTGGTAACTATAATATATCTGTTTACCCCGAGTACCAAATAAGTAACCATCGCATGAACCAGGATAAACCCATCTCACTCTCTCGGGATACAAAAGCGGTATCGTCGATCGACCCAAGATACGACATATCTCTATATACTGAAGTACCTAAGTGGTAACCATCACATGACCCAGTTAAAGGTCGTCTCTCTTAGTTGGGATATCGAAGTGGAGAAGGCGATCGAACTAGTGTACAACACATCTCTGTCAACCATAATATTATACACACCATCTAATATGCATCAAATAAGTACTCATATCCGCTATATTATATGAAAGTTACAATACAAATACACACAATTCTTTCATTCGTGTACTAACTTACTTATCTTCTACCCAGTAATTTAAAAGGTTTTCAATCACTATATAGCCATAATTTAAGTCCCAATCTTTTTATAGTCAAGTTAGGGTTAACAGTCTTACATTTGTCGTCATGTTCACTCGTCCTAGTTCCCTGAGGATTCGATAACAGACTAGCCACTATACTCCACAAGAGTGTAGTTAAAGTTTAAGTTTTTATATTGCGGTTGGAAGCCGATAACAATGACGAGTGTATTTACACGAACGCTCGGTTTCCACATCGATCAATATATATATGGAGTGTTTAACAGTTTACCGTGCGATTGGCCACAATTGCGGCCCGTGCGCACGGGTCGTGCATACGGTTGTATTATAGTGCCATGTGCCCGGTCTAAACATGTTTTTAATTTTCCCTAAATTCAGAAAACAGGAATGTGGGATGTGGAAACAAAAAGATAATTGAGATGGGAAATAACTAATTAACTAAATGCACACTGAATTAAACTACTGCAATAACTTTGTGAGCAAAATTATCTAACTAAGAATGACTTAATAAGAATGGAGGGAAAATCGGTTGGGAATACAATCCCCTAAACCCTAGTGAATTTACCGTATAGAATGATATAATTTTGAATTAGAAATTTAATTGAACCCGGTCTTTAGTGTTCCCAAGCATTAAATATATGAGGTTCAATCCCACATCAGACATAATCAAAGAGTGAGTAAATCAGTGTCGCAATAGTTACACATGCATCAAATCCTTAAACACCACGGTTACCTAGGGTCAACCTAGGTAAAAAGGTCTATGATGGTTGTGAAAACTACACAACACGATTGATTCAAATTTCAATTCAAACCCTAGTTTCTACATGGCTAAATTACATCGGGTTGGGTTCATGCACACCAACCCTTATAAATCTAGCCTAACATGGTGCAATTAATTAAAAATATGAATCCTACGTTGCATGTAATTGAATCAATAAGAAAAATATATCTAAGCGTGTATAAACGAATTGGAAACCCAAAAAATAAATAAAGCATGTAAATAAATTAACTATAAGATTAAGAAAGAAAGGAACAAACTTTATTCAAAGAAAACTTGTAATTCAAACAATAAAAGTACCTACACGGTGAAGAATTGTTTTCTATGGTTCTAAGATACTCTCCTACCTTCCTCTTTATGAAAAACTATTCAAAACTATCTTTTTTTAAGTCAATACAACAATACAAATATGTTTTAGAGGAGCTTGTATATCATAGGACTCTTTTGGACCAATCAGAATTAAAGAGAAAATTCGCGCATCAGGACCCTCAAACCGATTCTGGTGTACCCTGAACCGGTTCGCCCCCCGAAATGGTTCACCCTAGGGTTTGGGAAATCTTGTTGGTTTTGGGCCTCTTTTTTTCAATACCAACACTTAGAATTTTTCCTTGTTTTCTTCTTTTCTTTCTTGGATTTTTTCTCAACTTCAAATGATCATAACTCTTTCACCGTAGCTCGGATTTGGGTGCCGTTTCTTCCAGTATTCATGTTGTTCCGAGATATTCAACTTTATAGTTGGACCCACATCCGGTATTAGGCTATAGAATTACGAAAATTCCCTTGAACTTGTCTTCCTATATTTTCTTTCATTATTTTGATTTCTCTTTCGCATCGTTTGCATAATTTACCTCTAAAACGCATAAGAGAAACACAAAACACGAAATACTTTTCAAAGAAGGTTAGTATCATAATTATGATTTAAATCCATGTCAATTGCACTGCTCGGGTTCACAAAGGTTTCGAAATTAAGGGGATAAATATACAATATTTATTCCCGATCATGCATCCTACATCTCCTATCACAAATCCTATGTGCAAAACTACCATTTTCAGCCTATCCTAAGGTCCTTGTACCTCCAATTTACCCCAAATTTTCATTTAACCTCACAACATTCAGCTATCCATCAACCTTACAAATTTTAATTAATCTATATAGCAATTAAATACTTGTTATCAAATCTAAAAGCTTAGAAACCTCGGTTGGAAATCCATCTCAAAATCCTAAATTGTCAATTGATCCATGTAATAATCAAGGGCTTTTACTCAATTTCACAATTAAAAAATAATCCAACTATCAATTTATTCAATTTAACCCAATTTCATGGAGAATTTTACTAACTTCCATTATGTGACAAAAACTCAACTTTTACTAATTAAATCCAATTCCAAATTAGTTATCTAAATTATCCAATTCAATAGGTTTTATCTTTATATTTAGAGTCCAGTATATAATAATATTCTAACACCAAAATAATTATATTAATATAATAAATAAACTTGCCTCTAAGTTCAAGTAGGTTGAATTCCAATTGAGAAGTCTCAATTCTCATCTTCTCCAATGCAGAATTGCCCCTTTTTTCTTATTCTTCAAGTAGCCTCCTTCTTCCCTCTCTATAGTTTCCTTTCTCAAGTGTTAAAATGATCCCTAATAACCCTAATCTCTCCTTTTATATTCTTAACCATGAAATTTAGGTTAACTCCCATATGGACATTGACCCATTAAGCCTAAACTTATTTCTAAACAGTCTAAAGTTTAGTCCAAATCATATAATACCCTTTGGGACCTAAAACCCATTATTTTCAGTCTTAATCTACCCAAACATCAACCTAAAGTATCAAACCCACTTCTTAATATTCTAATTTGTATAAGTCCCAAAAATCATTATTGATTATTAAATTATTTATTTATTAAGTAATTATTAATTCATTCCCGTGTATATTGTCATATTTCAATTTTGAATAATTATTAATTCATTCCCGTGTATTAAGTTATATTTTAATTTTAAATAAACTACACATAACATTACATAAATGGAATTATAACAAGTGACATCACATCACATGTCACTGGAGGCACATGTAAACAAATACATATAAAAAATAATTATTTAATTAATGCAATTTCGGGGTATTACAACAAGATCCTAAATGAAAAGAGAGGCAAAAGAAAAGAATATTGATAATGCTAATTTTTCATTAATGCATAATAATTTATATCTTCAAACTAAAAGGAGAGAAAAATTTGATATATGTTCATTTTGAGGGTGTGAAACTTGAAGATCAAAGGATTTGCGCATTGAGTCCTTGTTGAGCTTAATTATTTGACACTATTGATTTGAGAATCATTAATATTTGTAGGCTATTTTGCATTGTGTATCTTTATCATTTATGAGTTCTTTATTTGTCATTTGAGGCTAAACCAAAATTGATAAGTTATTACGTAAAATAAAACTCGTTGGACATATTTTGACTGACTGGGTCATATTTATTTTATTTCTAGTTCTCACCCCTTCACTTCATACCAAATTTTATTTAGACACATTGATTTCATACGAGTGTGGAAATCTTATGAGTTTTGTGTCTTTTGCGGTGTTTATATGTATATATTTATGTGCGTCATTGGTATATATGCGGTTATATTTATATGGTATGTTTGTTTTTAAGTCTTTGTGTTTATATATAATGCATATTTGTCATATGCTTAATCTTCCATTCATATTAATATGTTGTATGATCACATTGGTATATTTTATTCCTAGCTATCATTAGTATCTCATTTATGCATCAAAATTGGTACCAATTATATATTGCTTGGATTATTTATCCTTGTGTTATTAAGTTGTTTGTCATTGAATATTTTATTTCATATCATCACTTGATATACTTGTTTTCCTTCATATTTACATGTGTTACATTTAGGTGATAAGTTATTTATACTATTCACCGTATTCCTTGTCTAATCTTGAACAAGAAAGTGAAAAATGGTATCTAACTCTTTAACTTAGGGGCATAAATTTTTACCTTTGGGTGAGACGTCTTAACTTAGGTGGAGATTGTTAAACAAAGGAGGGGGATGGGACGGGGTTCATATGTGGATTTATAGTGTTATATATTTTCTTTGCATTTGAAAGGTATGTTAAATGTGAAGGTTTGCAATAATGCAACAATTTTTAGAAGAGAAAATCTACTTAACATTTGAATCTGTCAAGTGTCTGTATTATTTTCCTTTTGGAGTTGGCATTGATTATTTAGAGAGATTAACGGCCCATAGGTTGTTGTTTTTGTGTTTAATCCCAGAATAACTAAAGGGGGAGATTTGTATGGACAAATTTACAATTGATTTAATTTGTACGTAATTGGCTTAATTTCATTTGAACAAAACCGTTTCAGTCATCTTGAGTTATTTTATCCTTCAAAGTCTATGACGTGTTTGTTTGAAGACTATAGTGACAAGTAAAAGCTTCTATATCATCGTGTCATGTTTCATGCCACATCTCGTCTTCAATGTTCATGGACCCCCAAAGATATGAAAGTGTATGTTTTATCCTCAGATTCATTGGGTGTTATTTTAAAATAACATTTGAGGTCTTTTTGCATAATTAATTTTTTTTTGAACAATCTCATTTAAACGTTGTTTCAAACTTGTTCAAACGAAATCTCATAGTTCGTTTGAATGAGTTCATTGATGCCGTTCAAACGACCTTCAAATGAAGTTAAAAAGAATTAATTCAGGTAACAGTGGAAATTTGTTCGAAGCTCATTCAAAGTATGTCCGAACGAGATCAATCGATTAATTCAAACGATTTTATTTTTGGTTCGAACGAGAATATGCACTTTATTCTAACGAGCCTAATATTTTCATTCGAACAAATTTACGCCACATCAAAATGAATGTTTTCCATTTAAGGAGTTTTGGCATTAGGTTTTAAGTGAGCTTTTGTGGAAATTGATTCCCTAACATAAATCTAAGAGTCTCTAAACCCTAGTTTCACCCAAGAGTTTTGAGATCCAAGTTTTAACTAATATGATAGTTTGAGATATCTTATTTCAGAATAAAGTCTATTTTTCTCATCATATTGAATTAGAAAGAGTTTCTTATGGTGGAATCCGTGCCCGGTTTACTATTCAGATACGGTGGATTCCATTTGTGTGGAAGTTTGAAATGGTTGGCTCCGTGTTTAATCCATCGATTGTTACTGATCCTGGATCGGTGGATACCGAGTCATGTCAGGATCATAGGTTATGGTAGTGCATTGGTGGACTCCTACTTATTGCTGTGAAGAGAAGTTCAAAGGAATGAATACTCTTTAAGGCTTGAGGGAGTAAAGTCGGTTATGCAAGTCATTTTTCGTCCTTATGTAATTTCTTATCATAGTGAATTTGTATGGATGGGCCATCCAAGATTTTTTTCGTTATAGATTTTCCTCGTATATCGACATGTTGTGATTTGTTGCCTCAATTTTATTCTTGCTATGGCCTAAATGCATGTTTTGGTGAGATAAATTTGACTAATTGTTTTCACAATATTTAGTTTAATTGGTGCTAAGTTAATTTGAAAAATATTATAATTGGTTTTTGTGTTTTGCCTTTCTATATAATCCATTGTGCACACTTGCGTTTTAAATTTTTTTTGTATACTTATGAGTTCTGCAACAATTCTTTGTTAACATGTTTATTAAATACAGATATTCTGGAATTTGAATCAAGGAATGGATAATTTGGGATAATATAGAGTTGAAAGTATATTTGATAAAAATAGTGATTTACAAGGAGTGAGTGATGCATAGTTGAATTCCAAATGCTTTAATTTTCTATATACTCCACAAGTATCACTTGAGATGAAACCAAAAAATGGACAAGAATTTCAAGCACTTGATGAACTTACATATTTTTATAATTCATATGCTAAATAAGATGGTTTTAGCATCCGAAATTGTCCTGTTAAGAAGAAGAAAGGAAATGATGAAATCATTCGGAAGAAATATGTTTGTTTCAAATAAGTAAAGGGATCATTAGTTGCAGATATTGAAACAATGAGGCGTGGAAGACTTGTTGTAATGAAATCAAGTTCAGGTGTTATTGTAATCTAAAATAATAATAATACGTGGACCAATGATAATATGACACCTATTATATTATCTATTGGGCCCAATCCCATTATATTCATGTGGTCGGCTTGTTATTCCCTTCGATCGACATAATGGTCGTCTGGTTGTGACAACCCGCCGAATTAAATAACGGGTGATCAGTCCTTTATTAAATTAAACCAAAGTCTCCGGTTAGTTCATGGTTAGCATCACTATCGAAAAAGAAATTTTGATTATTAATAACCTAATAAATAATTAAAATAAGTGTCAAAACATTTTCCATTTTATTATACCCAATTAATCCATTAATAAATTACCATTCCTGAAAATATAAGGTACTCACATTCCATAAGAATAAAATAAATACTGGACATGAATCAAATATTGAAATAAATCGGACTGGATAAAACATTCCAGTTTAAAGTCACAAACCAACAAACCACAATATCCTCAACCATAATAGAAATAAAATTCTGAGCTGAACTGAGTACAATCTCTACTAAATGACAAGGAAATGGGCGTAACATGCCCTAAATGACATATCTGAAAAGAGTGGAGAGAAATGATATAAGCATCTAAGTGCAAAGGCTTGCAACTCCCATATCTGTTGCAGCTCGCAAAATGATCCACGCATCCCCCTATGGCTGGGCACCTGATAAATAATGTATATATAGAAAAAGAGAAAAGAGTAGCAAGAAACGGGTCAGAGCCCGAGTTGTGAAAATACTTGTTTCTGCAAGTATTTAAAACTTCATTACTACAATTATTATGTGCATATTAGTTACGAAGTCTTACATGAGATCCTCACCCCTCCACTAGTGTGCACACCTAGCGTACGTTGACCCTAACCTAGTCATCTATAATAATCACAACTAGGCCGTAGACATATACTACTAATTATAACTTGTAGGAGAATCCCATATCGCCCATACAATACGTTATTTAAAACCTAACTCTAATTAACTGCATTTGATATTCACAGTTCTAGTAATAAATACCTTATCCCCTTAAGTTACTTTGTTTACCAATATTTACATATTTGCAA
The DNA here is from genome assembly GCA_949130495.1 of Sambucus nigra. Lineage (NCBI taxonomy): Eukaryota > Viridiplantae > Streptophyta > Magnoliopsida > Dipsacales > Adoxaceae > Sambucus > Sambucus nigra. The sequence continues at coordinate 484,980,458 of OX422216.1, forward strand.
ATTTCACACATTATGATTATTCACAAATATATATATATATATATATATATATATATATATATATATATATATATATATATATATATATATATATATATATCACATCGTCCCTATATATATATATATATATATATACAAATCCTGCGCGGTTGGACCACTTGGCGAATTGCATACTCTGCTATTGTGTCCCGGTGCATAGCTAACTGTATAAAGGACAACTGACTCGACGTCTCTCATGAACCATAAATCTCATAACACAAATATTGGAGGCGAGCATACTCACCAGCCAAATGGGACACGCATATACCTACGCTCCCATTCAACCGTCGAAACTATCCTACATAGCAGATAGCACGTATCCAAGTTTATATTCCCTGGGTTCAAGTCAAATATTCCCCATTGGGTCACCCAGGATAAGACTGTCCACTGGGCGATACCTCCTCCCAATAGCAAGCAACGTAGGTATGATTATACACACATTTATAATAAATATAACAATAACAGGCATTAACTACTTCCTATTAAAATTCAGGCATTCATCTGACCCATATATTTCCACACGTAGTATACATCTCATTACTACTTATTTTATAACTAGCTCGATTATTCACACTCAAGATTTTCCAAGGTTATCTCACCTAACCAAATATTAAAGTATTGTACCACGATTACTCCCCAAATAAATTTGTACTGTGCTAAGGATCATCAACTAGTAGTGCCCCCTCACTCAAAAGTCACATAACTCGAATGGGATTGGACTAGAAAATTTTCCAGTTTCTGGGATGTCGTTTCAACCACATTGCATGTCGTTCAAACGACATAGCGTGTCGTTCAAACGATAATCCATCTCATTCGAATGAGATTCTATCAGAGCTGTTTTGTTTTTCTGCTACTGTTTCGTCTTTTCCAAAATTTCAGTCCTAAAACCTCTAATTTCTGCATCCCAACCACCAAAAAACAAACGTAATTGATGTTCTAACATGTATAGCTGATTTCCCTGAACTTTGAAGCATTAAATCCTCACAATTCTTTTATAAAATCGAAAACCCCCAATTTAACAATTCAAAACCCTAGTTCATCAAATTTCTAAATAAGAACATCAAATTCAAATTTTTCAGTCATAAATAATTATCAGTTTGGAATTTCAACCTATCTACATGAGGGATTCATCCTAATTTGATTTCCAAATTTTAATGAATGTCGTTAATTCTCCAATTTCATAAAAACTCATGAATCAACAGTGAATATTATACACCTAGACCAATATGAACATGCTTGTTGCTATAAATTGCAAGAAATAAACACTTGCCTCAATTTCGATGGTCTGATCCGCTGGTGATTCTGGTATAGATGCGTTCCTCGTCTTACGATCTACACTTTGGTGTTATTTTTGGCGTGTGTTCTTGAGTTAGGCACCAAGAACTCCTATGGCCTCTTCTTCCTTCTTATGTGCCTCTCTCTTTTCTCTCTCGTAGTTTTATAACTGATAACTCCCCTCTAACCCATGTGCATCCATATTTAATTTCCTAATTTTCGTCCATATTATTAATTCCAAAATTTCAAAGGACAAAAATACCCCTAAGGGGTGCCGGTTAGGCCTAAAAACATCCCAAAGTCCAAATAAAATACCCGGGTAGAGTTTTCTATCTATCACGACCTTTCCGGACTCAATGGCGCACTCGAAATTACCATACGAGTTACTTAAAAATAATTTATCTTTTTATTCCATTCATTAGTCTCGACACGACTCACACGCGCATCTTGACTTAAAAACCAACTGTCATATTTCACACTCCGACAATTTATAAAATTTCATAACTCCATATTATGCATTCCCACCGTAATATTCAATAATTCCCATCAATAAGTATTAACCCTTAGCACACTAGTTAATAATAATTTTAATCCGGATTAATTCATTACCAAATAAATTTCTCACCTATTTAATTTAACTGTTCCAACAGTAATAATTAATCTCATTATTATATAATATCATAAAAATACAGGGTATTACATAGTCCCCCCTTACAACGCAATTTCGTCCTAAATTTGATAAAAGTATACTAGGTACAAATAATGTTGTATATATATTGCGCCTCACATTGTAGCGCTCCTAAGTATACTACGTACCACCCATATAGTACGCTATTGAATACCTTTAATAATGAACACTTCACATATGTTCGTTTTAAACTCCAGGTTACCCTGTCACGTAGGTGCTTGCCCAAGTCTTACTATTTAAGTTTAGATGTTCACTATCTAGACTTCTACTATTTGCAACTTAGTGGATTAATCATTCTTTAGATACATTCAATCTCGTCTCGCAACGATCGCACACAAGTAGATTATTTGCGTAGTATATATTTTTGCACACATAATATACTATAAGTATGAACTCATCTCCAATCTTCGCAATACCACTCGGTCCCTCACCTTTAATTAACAAGCAGTAGAACAACAAGACTTATTGTGCCATACCTCAACTTGCACAATGCCCAAAAGTGAGCTTATATGAGTTATTGGACACAAACTCCACTAGTGGAAGGGACTGCTCTCGTCCTTCCCTGAGATTCAAGGGTACACCAACATCTAACTAGTTCTATTATTGTGCCCATTTTTATGAGGATGACAGTTCATACTCATTCACAACTTTGTCCCATTCGGACACGATATCAAGCAGTACACTATATAACTTCACTATCTAGATTATAAGGGTCTGCGTATACTATCCCGTAGTATGACCAGAGGTAATTGGCATAACGTGATATACTTCGATCGATCGATCTATTATCACCATATAGGATCATAACCCATTTTGCGATAAAGTCCTGGGGAATAATCTCCCCTTACTACTTAGGAATCCCTACTGGTTGGAGAAACCCCTACTGGTTTCAAATGGTTTCACTTTTCCAACAGACAGGTGACCCATGCAAGATGAATTTATCAATATTCCTCTTCGTTAAATCTCATCACCACTAACATTTATAACGCGATACATCTTATATTCTCTTAAAGGTACCTCTAACTGTAATCCATGTTACTTTGCCTCGTCGCGTGTCACAGGTCCTTCCCCCGCTCTAATAATCAGTTTCTCATGAAACGTAAGCCTCTAACAACTCCTACGGAATAATTTCAACTCCCCGGGCTAAATGTTGTCGAATTCACATGAAAATCACAATCTACTTCCTAATACAATACCATTCTTGTGACCATACAATCAAGTCCTAATGTCTCCACTCCTATCTTCATTTACCTTATCCCATACGTTCCGAACGGAAACAAAATCAAGATTTAATTACCTAGGGTGCCCATACACCCTATGCCTTGCGCATTTTTGCACAAATGAAATATATTCTCACATCATAGTGGAATTATCCACTCTTAATTATACTCTCATAAATGTGAAATTACTAAGGTACGAATCCCATGTACTATCATCCAAACTTCTCTCCAACTCCCGACTTTCGTTAGTTTCATGCGTGGGATGTCTTGCAAAGCGAAATCCAAACAAGGAACACCCCCGATACACAACTACCTAACATTGTCGGTGGTCGAGGTCCGTAAGGTCCTCAGTCCATAGTATGTAACTTTCCACAATCTCCATATGTTGACATATTAATCTACGTATGTCCTTAATAATAACATTAAACATGGCACTCTCATTATCCCAAGTTTTTGGCGCTATATATATGACGAGCTATATCTTGCTGCTTGATAAAGAACACAATGTATCTTGAGTCACATCAGTAATTAAATCCCTACGCACCGGTATCACATCTAACGAGACAACAAACTCACTGAAGTCTAAGATATCATGAATTTTTCATATATATATATATAGGCCCAACCCTATTTGGGTGACTCCTTACCAAATTAATATTACTTCCCCGGTGTACCTAGCACGATAGTCTATCACTCAATCTACTATCATTCAAACATTCAGTAATTATCACTACACATTATCGTAATAAGCTATACTTTACTAGCTCGATGCTGTAGTAAAATTATGACAATAAAATAATCCCTTAGTGCCCCACTCGGCTTACTCACAGGTGACATCCAAAATTTCTATTACTCATGATCAATACATTTATAACACGACAATCCAAAACTAATGTACCAGCTAAACTCGACTCGCATGCGAACTTTAGGGTTCGTCGTTCGTATTTAAGTTGTGACACACTCCGGTCACGTAATTAAACCCTTTACTCACAAGGAAGAAACAAATCTTCACCAATCTCTCATAATTATATGTTCCTTATCTTCACTTCTCGTTGTCAAAACACCCATGGTTACTTGCACTAGTTATACATCTAGGATTTCATCCAACAGTTCCCCCCTCCTTGCTATGGCAAATTATTCTGTCCTACGACTTACACACCCATCCATGAAACGATGGTCTAGTGTCTCTGGGCCTCGCTTATGGATTTACTAGCCACCCTATTTCTTCATGGGCCCCAAATGACCCTAAGTATTAATATGTTATTATTACGGAGGACTCCACTGGTCCTGCCTAGATCCACTACTCTCGGTTTTACTTCTAAATGTGAACACATTTAACACTCGTGGTCCCATTCCCTACACATATAGGAACTTCTGGAGCCGTTTCCCTTCACTGGTCCCACTGACCATTTTGGAATGTCCTTCCCTCAGACTAGGAGTCTTAGCTCCCATTTGTTCTCCCGTCGTCCCCTAGGCTATGCGGGCCTTTCGAAACTATTATTGGCCTCAACAGCCCTATTTGACTTCATCGTCACTTTATAGAGAGTTAATTAATCAAAATTTTCTAAATGAGTTCCCTATTGGGTATAGTCCCATGTGGTGTTTCTCTAACACCGTTAAGTTCAGTTTTGCTCTTCGGCCAGATTCTCTAACCCTCCTGGCTCAATTCTTCGGAACACATCGGGAAATTTGTGAATTATGGGAATCCAATCAATGGGAATCACTATCTCCTTAGATATCTCCTCCCCTATATAATATAAATGGGTGGACGGTACATCCTCCGAATAAGGTATCGCCACCTGAAACATCTCCCGACCCGGTATAGCAGAATAATGCACGTACTAAAACTATTTATTATGGCCCCATACATAACAAGCCAATCCATACCCATAATCGGCCCGCACTATGACATATCTAATACATGCATGTTGGCAAGTAAAATAAGTCTCCCACTCTCTATCCCTATTCCCCGGCATAAAAGAAAGTCAATGACCCATTTCCCCACAATGAGTCTACACATGTAATCATCTTGTTGGCCATATCTAAAAAATATCTCGTGGCCCGTGCAGTTCTAGCGGCTATGAAGAATGTGAGGCCCTCATATTAACAAAATATATATCCCATAACCCCAAAAATAGGGAACATGCCCTCAATGGCGGGTGGTGGCTGCTGAACGATTGCTTGCTGGACATTGTACACACGCCCATACGATATCTTCCCCTACTACTGGGGTATTTTGTCCTTATCTGGGTAATCCTTCCTTCTATGACCCATCCTGCCACAGTTGAAACATTCACCAGCAAACTATGCCACATTACGACTCTATTGATTTTGGCCCTATTGCTCAGTTCCACTTCTTCCTTAGCCCTACAGGTCCTACTGAGTATCTTGATGAAAAACAATATTAGGTTGAGGACAGACCTTCCACTTGTGACCCTATTGTACACACTTATAGCACAGGCCTAAAAGTCCTTGATTTCTTTAGCCTTGCGGTCCTTGTTGATCGGGTCGAGATTTCTCTTCAGCCTGATCCAGACAAGTTTGACGTTTATGACCATCTTTTCCACATTTAGACATCATTCTATCCCTGGCTATGTTTGCCTTGAGGCTTTTGTCCCTTAACATTGAGTCTATTACCTTCGTGGTCTTTACGACCCTGAGGAACTTGTTGTTGTGGTATTGGAGTCTTCCCACAATTATTAACCTAGCCATGTTAGTTTGACTATCTTCACTTGTTCTTTTACCTCCTTTAAGATGCATATTACGATCATGGTATTGTAAGACTGCAGTGATAACTGCCTATGCCACAATACCTATTATTTCGGCAATTAATAGTCTCTCCGGGGATACCTGAGGTATCGACTAACCTTGCTTATTAAATCCCCCAGCAATGTTAGCTTGCTCTTCTTTTCGTGCCATCTGAAAATTGGAATGGATCGTATGCATTAAACATTCATACAATTAAATCGTAGAAGTACGAATTTCCAATACGTAAGGATGAATACAACATTCCTAATATTAGGGCTCTAAATCAAAGAACGCCAAGCAGAAAGCATAATAAGCCGTACAGATCCTAAGGACACTAGAATCTGATGCTCTAATACTACCTGTGACACCCCGCCTAATTTAATATCGGGTGATTACTCCTTTATTAAATTAAATCAAAGTGTTCAATTGATTCATTCTTGGCCTCACTGTCGAAAAATAAATTTTGATTATTGTTGGTACCAAATTTAATCGGCTGACATGGACCAATCATATGAAGACACGTGGCTATCTACATGGAAACAGCAAACACTTTCGAGGAACCCACTCGCTCCGAAGAACAAGACTACAACGAGGAAGACTAGGTCCCCGAGGAACTCACAAGCTCCGAGGAACAATGCCTCTCCGAGGAACTCTTAAATACCGAGAAGCTTAGGCGGTCCGAGCAACTCATGGCGGTCCAAGTTGCACCTCGAAGCAGGATACCAACAGTTTAAATGCTCATTAAATGCTTATCATTTGGACGCGCACGCAAAGAGGGCATTAAATATATTACCCTTTCATATGTATATCATTTAATGTAGTACCCTTTCACATTACAGCCTCAGGGCTATAAATACATTATACAATCCTCATTGTAAAGGGACCCAGACCGGAATTTCTTGAGATAACTTGTAATCGAGAATTCCCAAACACTCAGCAATAAAACAACAGTGGACGTAGGTCATTCTTATAAGGCTGAACCACTTTAAAATTCTTTGTCTCATTTATTTATCTGTGATTGAATTATTAGAGTGATCTAATTTTTTACATCAACAGATTGGCGCCGTCTATGGGAAACGACTGATAATAACATTTTTCATAAAAAATAATCCATTACCAATGGCGGATATTCCTGAATCTAGCAATCGAAACGCTGGAACCCCTCCAAATCTGTCTGCTCCACCAATTGTTCCAGATCTGACTGGAATAATGGAAAATCTTGCTCAAGGCCAGACCGTCATGCAAGAAACAATGCAACAACTCATCCAAACCCTCCATGGCGGTGCATCACCCCATTCTGGACCACGAAGCATTCAAAGAAATACCCGTGCACCTTCTTTGCGTACTAGGCATACTAACTCACATCGCAATGAGGAATCTGATGATTTCTCTTATCAACCTGGGCGAACTTCATCTGTGCGAGCCATGGATACTGAACAACGTGCACCCTTTCCCCAAAAAGGACCAGCGCATTGGAAAGATTAAGTAGGGTTTCTCCTTTCGACCGATTAGGCCCTAGGAGGAATAAAATTCCTCTTAATTTAGCGTCGAGGAGCTTTCGACGACCATCAAATTTAAGGGAAGGATCTGCCCAGTCGCGACTAGCTGCTCGTCAAGATAGATCCTATCACCGACCAGTTACTCGTCAGGATAAATCCCAGGAAGCTACTTCAACGCGATCAGTTGCTCGAACCAATAGGCCCGAGGAAGGAAATGATGCATAGAAAGGATCTATTCAAAGGCTGGAGGATAGATTAGGGGAAATGGCTAAGGCCAAGAATCCTCTACAACGAACCTTTGTTCGAGGAACACCTTTTGTCCAGGACATTATTGATTTTCCAACACCATCAAAGTTCAAAGCACCTGTTGTGACTCCCAAGTATGATGGAAAGACTGACCCTGTCCTTCATATAGAACAATACCAAACTGCAGCCGACATCTATGTTATCCCAGATGAGATGAGATGCAGAGCATTCTCGGGAACACTTACCAGATCTGCTTAAATATGGTATAATAGCCTTCCTCGGGGTAAGATTTCAACTTTTCTTCAACTGGCCGAGCTATTCATTGGGAATTTCTGCTTTGGGGCAAAGCCAGTTAAACGAGTAGCACATTTGTTAAGTCTTAGAAAAAAAGTTGGTGAGAGTACCAGAGATTATATAACTCGTTTTAATAACGAGAAACTCGAAGTCATTGATTATGAGGAGAAGACAGCAATTACCGCCTTGATGAGTGGACTACTGCCAAACAAGTTGTACTACACCTTGGCCAAAGATCCACCTCAAACTATGTCGGACCTGATGGGAAAAGCGTCCAAGATTATGAATGCCTAGGAGGATATGTCTGCGAAGAAGAATATGGACGCCAAAGAAACCAAGGTGGAAGGTGATAAAGCTAAGAATAAAGAACATAAGAACAATGGTGGTGACAAACAATCCAAAAATAGGTCGTCATAGGAGGTCTTGAGGAAATTTGATAATTACACACCTTTGAAGGTAAATATCAACCACGTCCTGGAAGAAATTAAGAACAGCGAGGATTTAAACTGGCCAAAGAAAATGAAGGCAGACCCTGACACGAGGAATAGGGAAAAATATTACGAGTTTCACAAGGATCATGGCCATATGACTAAAAATTGCATAGCTCTTCAGAATGAGATTGAAACACTCATCCGACGAGGAAAGCTAGCAAAGTATGTTGATCGTGGAGGTGGAAGAAGAAACAACGACCGAACTAGAGAGAGGTCTAGATCGCCTCATCGAGCAGAGGAGAACAAGAAGAGAAACCATGAAGTTGATTCAGAGGATGATCCCGATCTTCCCAAGAAACCAAGGCAGCCAGAACGAGAGGTATTTTCAATACGCTTTGGGTAATTTGATTATAATGTTATTACAGGAGGAGATGCAGGAGGAGGAGACCTTACTGCAAAAAGAAAATCTTACCTCGGTGAGGCACAAGCTTACTCGTACATTCAGCGAATAAATCTAGCTGAGGAAGATCGTTCGAGAAAGGTGAACAAGGAGAAATTGGTTATCGATTTTTCAAAAAATGACCTTGCAGGTGTTTTATATCCTCATGATGACCCGCTGGTGATCAAAATGAGATTGAAGGAAGTCATGATTTCAAGAGTGTTGGTCGATAATGGTAGCTCGGCAGACATCATGTTCTACTCGTGTTTCGATAGTTTGAATCTAAAGCTATCCCAACTGGAGCCTTACCACAGACCCCTCATCGGTTTTGCTAGCGAGAAAGTATTTCCACTTGGGACGATCAAGTTGGATATATTCATTGGTACGTGGCCTTCTTATCGTACAGAAAGAATATGTTTCTTCGTAATGGATAAGAATGTCCAATCATCGTACAATATCACCATGGGAAGAGTAGGATTGAAGAAGTTCGAGGCTGTGCCATCTACAATACATCAGTGCCTAAAATTTCCAACAAACTTTGGAGTAGGAGTTGTGAAAAGTGATCAGAAAGTAGCTCGGGAATGCTATTATTCATCCGCTGAGCAAGAAGAACTGGAAGATTCAAAGGAAAAGACCACTACTTATCAAGTGGATGAAGGTGCAAAAATTGAAACATTGGATCCCCGAGATGAGTCGCAACTCGTAAAGGGTCAAGTGGTGGAAGCTACTGAAAATATCATTCTGGACGACGAGCACCCTGAGCGAACTACTCAAATAGGTTCATCGTTGGAGGCCTCATTAAAACAGGAATTGATAACTTTCCTTAGAAGCAGAAGATAAACTTTTGCCTGGAGTCATGAAGATATGCCAGGGATAGACCCAAACTTCTTATGTCACGAGCTCAATGTGAATAAGGAGATCAAGCCTGTGAATAAGAGAAGAAGAGTATTTAGTCCCGCGAAGAATCAAGCCATACAGGAGGAAGTCGAGAAGCTCTAGAAAGCTTGTTTCATTGAAGATGTTAAATATCCAGATTGGTTAGCCAATGTAGTAATGGTAAAGAAGAAGAACAACAAGTGGAGGATGTGTGTGGACTTCACCGACCTCAAAAAAGCATCCCCAAAAGATCATTTTCCATTGCCCCGAATTGATCAACTGGTGGATGCTACCTCGGGACACGAGTTGTTGAGCTTCATGGATGCTTATTCTGGCTACAATCAAATTAAAATGAAACCTGAAGACAAGGAAAGTAATTCTTTTATTACCCCTAGGGGAACTTATTGTTATAACGTTATGCCTTTTGGTTTGAAAAATGCAGGTCCAACATATCAGAGGCTGATGAACAACGTCTTTGCTGAACAAATCAGTGACAACATGGAAGTCTATGTTGACGATATGCTGACGAAAAGCACGAAAGCTGTCTATCATCTAGTTAACTTAAGTCAGACTTTTGATCAACTAAATAAATATCAAATGAAGCTGAACCCGACGAAGTGCATCTTCGGAGTACGAGAAGGCATGTTTCTCGAGTACATTGTCAATCAGCGAGGCATTGAAGCAAATCCAGAAAAGATCAAAGCTCTATTAGGGCAGCGATCTCCAACGACGAAGAAGGAAGTACAAAGTCTCACAGGACGAGTAGCGGCACTCAACAGATTTGTGACACGAGCAACTGATAGATGTCTCCCATTCTCCAAGACACTCAGAAAGACTTTTGAGTGGAATGATGAATGTCAGAAGGCTTTTTAAGACTTGAAGAGATACTTGGGAGCACCTCCACTGTTGTCCAGGCCAGTGATGGGAGAAAAATTGTACTTGTACCTTGCTGTGTCCGAGAATGCAGTTAGCTCGGCATTGATTAGAGTGGAGAATGGAGTATAAAAGCCAATTTACTACACAAGTAAAGCCTTCCGAGGAGCAAAAATCAGATATCCAAGGCTGGAGAAATTGACACTGGCGCTGATTGAGGCGAGTAGGAGAATGAGGCCATATTTCCAGGCTCATACCATAGTAGTATATACTGATATGCCATTGAGGCAAGCCCTGCATAAGCCAAAAAAATCAGGAAGATTGATGTATTGGGCAATAGAGCTCGGTGAATATGATATAGTCTATGAACCCAGATCATTGCTTAAAGGGCAGGCTGTAGCAGATTTTATAGCAGAGTTCACCTATCCTGATATCTCCGAGGAACAAAAGTTGCTCGCTGATCAACCTGTGGATGTTACAGGATCAACAAACACAGTCTCAGACCAACTCCGATTGGTAAAAGGGTGTGTGGATGTTACAGGATGAGATGCAGAGATAGTTGTGAGGACTCCGGATGAGAAACAAAAGTTGCTCGCTGATCAATGATTAGGCATATATTCTTCACATTTATCTCCTTAATTGCGGTATTTTTATGATCCCGTGCAGTGTATCTAGCTTGGATTTGTCTCTTATTTATGCTACTAACCTTTTTTGACAAGTATTTCGTGTTTTGTGTATTTCTCATGTGTTTTACAGGTATTTCATGCAAGTTAGTGAGAAGGAGAACTCAAAACAGTGAAAGAAATCAAGAAATGGAGAGTTGAAGGGCATTTTCGTAATTTTTCAGCCTTAGTCCGAAGGTGGGGACAACTAGAAAGTTGAAGAGCTCTAAATTACAAGAATACTGGAAAAAACGGCACCTCAATCCGAGCTACGGTGAAGAAGTTACGATGTTTTGAAGTTGCGCGATAATGAAGAGTCTGGATGTGCGGATTTCTGTAATTAATTATGCATTTAATGCAGTGCAACTCTTGGAAAACTTGTGCCACAAGCGAAATTTGATGCCAAATTCATTCAACTTGGTGCTATAAAAGACCAAGCCCTACCTCATTTTCTAAAGGAGTTGAATTCTAGAGAGAGGGAGTCAAATTCTAGAGGGTAGGAGTAGGATTAGAGAGAGAAAGTTAGATTGTAGTTTTCTTTGGTAGAAGTTTTCATAAACCATAGTTGTAAGTTTGAAGAAGAAGTTTTGCTGGATTCAAATTCATCTCATTCTCCTCTTGCTAAATACAAGTATCAATTTTTATTTTCTATTTTATTTTTCCATTCAATTCTCAATTGTTTTGCAAATTGTTAACAATGTTTGTTAGAGTTTTCTTTTGTTTTCATCATGTTTAGCTAATTTTTAAGGGTTGGGATGCATGAACCCATCCCGATGTAATTTATCTACGTAGGAAATAGAATTTAAATTTAAATTTGAAAAAATCGTGTAAGTGAAGTTCAAAATCATCCTAGATCTTTTAATCTCTCTTGCCCTAGGTACTTGGGATATTTAAGAATATGATGTGCGTGTAATTATTTAGCACAACTTTATATTTATCTTTGATTTCATATGATGCGGGCTTAAACCTCATATATGTAATGCTTAGGATCTATAAAGACTGGATTCATTCAAATTTATAATTTACAATTCTAGTATTATAATGGGTAATTACTAGGGATTGGGGGATTGTATTCCAACTTATTTCCTCATTCATTTTAATTAGTTTTATAGATTTGTTCAAACTTATTTCCCCTTGTCAACCATCATCATCTTTTTCACTTTTATTTTAGAAGTAATAAATCAATTAAATTCTATGAAACATTCCCTGTGGATTCGATACCCAGACTTACTACTATACTCCATAAAAGTGTAGTTAAAAGTTTAGGTTTTTTTTTGTATTGAGATTGGAAGCCGATAACAACGACTAGCGTATTACACGGACGCTCGGTTTTTCCACTCGATCAAAAATGGCGCCGTTGCCGGGGAGTGTTTGTTATAGATTATAATTGACTTACTACTTCGTAAGAAAAAAAAAATGTGTGTCACGTTTTTTTAATTGCCCAATTTGATATGTCTTATTTTAACTCTTTTGGTGGCTTTAATTGTTATGCTAATAGTGAGGAAGAGGAGGCACTCAAGACTTATGAACATTGGATCAATATCACTAAAGATGATTATATTAAATATAAGACTAGTGCTGAGAAACTCCAAATTTATCAAAATCAATTGCTTGAAGAAGAAAGACTTGAAAAAGAATATCGCGAAAAAAATCGTTATTGGGAGCAAGAGTTAGATGCATTATTTGAACCCAATGAGGATTTTTTTTCCGATAGTTTTGAAGATGAAGTAAGTTTTCAACCAAATGAGGAATTCAAGGTGCTAGAACCTAGGAAGCCTACTTTGGAAGAACTCTTGCTTGATATAAAAAAGCAATATGATGACTTTGCTGTTACCGAGTTGAAAATTCTAACAACTTGCAAGGAGTTGAGTGATTATTTGGACAACTTAGAAAAGGAGACTTGCGCTTCACCTAATACTTTTGATAATGAAATCATTGATAGCGATCCAAGTTCTTTTGAATATCAACCTCTTATAAATATTTCAAAACCTATTGAGGTTGAAGATCATTTGTCTCATTGTGTCCCCACTATTATCGAACCATTAAATCCATCACAAGAATTGGATGAATGTCTTAAGGATGTTGATCCGCTTCTTGTATGAGAATGTTATTTTGAGATGCTTCATCTTATGGGCCATACACTTAGACGTGTCACTCCACCAGATCCAATTGAAAATTTTGAGGGAGAAGATTTTGAGGACAAGGACTCTATGCTTGAATTGTTTTCCAAGATGGACTCTTTTAGTTTGTGTTCTCCGCTTCCCATACTACTTGAAAAATCTTTGGGAAGTGATTCTATTTTTCTTGGATCCCAATGGGACTTGTGCCCCTTTGCACCCAAATCCCTCATTATCCCCTTAAATTTTTTAATTGGTGATGGTTCATTTTTTAAAATTTGCACATGTCTTCCGTTTTTCAAACGGAATTCTTATTTTTCGGGAGGCATGCATCCTAGTGAGGGCACACCATTAATCCCTCAAAGTCAAATTATATTTTGGGTGGACCCTCAAATTTTTTGACTTTTAGTGTATGATTTATTAGCCGTTCCAATTTTAGGTTGTAAATAGTTAGTTTTTTTTTCTTTTTCTTTTTCTCTTTTATTATAGTCTAGTTTTGATAGTTAGAGTTTTTGTTATTATTTTTTCTATGCTTGGTTCTAACATGTTTTGTAGATTCAATGGACTCGCACTCATCAGGGATCGCTCCATTTGGGTAATATCTTTCATTTCCTCTCTTTATGTTGTGTTCTTGATTCGCATTGAGGACAATGCAACATTTAAGTTAGGGGGTGTGGGATATTCTTCCCATTTATTGTTTAGATTCATTGATTCGATCACATGTTCTTTCCGAGTGTGTATTTTAGAAAATTTCAAAAAAAAAATTGAAAAAATTTGAAAAAACCAAAAATATTTTTGTTCAAAATAAATAAAAATTGGAATTTAAATTTTTCAAAAATATCACCGTTATTCTATTTAAAGTCTCAAATTGTCAAATTCATAATGCACTAAGCCAAAATTGACCGAAGATGGAAATTGAAAGAAAATTGAGGACTTTACGAATAAATGTGGAGATTAGTCCAACCCGGTGAGATTTCGAGCCTTTCAATTTTTTTTTTGAGTTTTTAAATCAATCCGAGTTTATGATTAACTCAAAGTTATTTTCAGCGTTTTAATAAGTCGTTGATGATCTCAATCCTTTGTTTTGATCGGTTATGGAAAATGTGTGAATTGTTGTCTCGAAATTCGTGCTGAATATATCTCTAAACTTAATTAATCTCGAGATGCATATGGTAATATGATTAGCAATTTGGACAATGAAGTAGGCCCTCATTTGTTACCCAAAAATATTAGCCATAAAAAGTTGTGAAAAACAAAATTATCCCTTTGCAACCCACTTTGATCCTAATAAAATATTTTCCTTGCGTTTGATAACCCGAAAAACCAAATAGCCTGGAATTGCGAAAATGGAATATTCATTAAGTCCGAAAAGTGCAACAAAAAGGGGCAAGAAAAAAAAATAGATATGCTCAACAAAAATAGAAAGAAAAGAAAAAAAATGAAAAGAGAAAAAAGAAAAGAAAGAGAAAAATGAGCAAATGCCCGAAAAAGCACTAATGGACGTCATAAGGACATTTTCCAATTCCGAACAATCCGTCTATTCCCAATTTTACCCTTTACACTTTTAACCCGAAAAGTCCTAACCGAGTCCGAATGACGAAATTAATTACTGCGTGGAGAGCTAAGACATGAAAAGATAATAAAAGAGATTAAAATGGCGTGATTAAGAGGTGATGTTCCCATTTCCTAATAACTGTATTCCGATGATGAGATCTTTTCACCATATATTTCCTTCTTTTCAATTTTGTATGCTTGAATTTGTGTCCATTATATTTACTCTTTATATCATGCATACCGAGAGAAAATAGCCACAATCCGAGTGATTCATTTGTTAGTGCAATCCGTAAGAATTTGAATCAAAACGAATTTTCGGAAAGTAACGTAATGCTCAATCGGTGGAAATTTGAGGTTTAATTTTTGGCTTTGCACACGCACACTATGGTTTGAGACATTTGAATATGAATTTATGGTGATTATTTTTCGAAAAGTTTAAATTGTACAATTTTTAAGTATTTTGATCTTCATTTGAGTCAATAAAGAATTTTGTGGGTGTATTCACTGCAAACCCTCACGAGACAAAACTCGTCCTACTAGGGTAACCTAGGGGTTTAAAGGCTTGTTGCATACGCTAAATGCAATCTCTTGCCTACGAAAGTGGAATTTTATTTTAATAAAAGAATTTTCAAGAGTAGAATTTTGGCTAATTTCATTTACATTGCTCGGGACGCGCAAAGTTCTAAGTTAGGGTGTGTGATTAGGCATATATTCTTCACATTTATCTCCTTAATTGCGGTATTTTTATGATCCCGTGCAGTGTATCTAGCTTGGATTTATCTCTTATTTATGCTACTGACCTTTTTTGGCAAGTATTTCGTGTTTTGTGTATTTCTCATGTGTTTTACAGGTATTTCATGCAAGTTAGTGAGAAGGAGAACTCAAAACAGTGAAAGAAACCAAGAAATGGAGAGTTGAAGGGCATTTTAGTAATTTTTCAGCCTTATTCCGAAGGTGGGGCAAACTAGAAAGTTGAAGAGCTCTAAATTACAAGAATACTAGAAAGAACGGCACCTCAATCTGAGCTACGGTGAAGAAGTTACGATGTTTTGAAGTTGCGCGATAATGAAGAGTCTGGATGTGCGGATTTCTGTAATTAATTATGCACTTAATGCAGTGCAACTCTTGGAAAACTTGTGCCACAAGCGAAATTTGATGCCAAATTCATGCAACTTGGTGCTATAAAAGACCAAGCCCCTACCTCATTTTCTAAAGGAGTTGAATTCTAGAGAGAGGGAGTCAAATTCTAGAGGGTAGGAGTAGGATTAGAGAGAGAAAGTTAGATTGTAGTTTTCTTTGGTAGAAGTTTTCATAAACCCTAGTTGTAAGTTTGAAGAAGAAGTTTTGCTGGATTCAAATTCATCTCTTTCTCCTCTTGCTAAATACAAGTATCAATTTTTATTCTCTATTTTATTTTTCCATTCAATTCTCAATTGTTTTGCAAATTGTTAACAATGTTTGTTAGAGTTTTCTTTTGTTTTCATCATGTTTAGCTAATTTTTAAGGGTTGGGATGCATGAACCCATCCCGATGTAATTTATCTACGTAGGAAATAGAATTTAAATTTAAATTTGAAAGAATCGTGTAAGAGAAGTTCACAATCATCCTAGATCTTTTAATCTCTCTTGCCCTAGGTACTTGGGATATTTAAGAATATGATGTGCGTGTAATTATTTAGCACCGCTTTATATTTATCTTTGATTTCATATGATGCGGGCTTGAACCTCATATATGTAATGCTTAGGATCTATAAAGACTGGATTCATTCAAATTTATAATTTACAATTCTAGTATTCTAACGGGTAATTACTAGGGATTGGGGGATTGTATTCCAACTTATTTCCTCATTCATTTTAATTAGTTTTATAGATTTGTTCCAACTTATTTCCCCTTGTCAACCATCATCATCTTTTTCACTTTTATTTTAGAAGTAATAAATCAATTAAATTCTATAAAACATTCCCTGTGGATTCGATACCCAGACTTACTACTATACTCCATAAAAGTGTAGTTAAAAGTTTAGGTTTTTTTTATATTGAGATTGGAAGCCGATAACAACGACTAGCGTATTACACGGACGCTCGGTTTTTCCACTCGATCAATCAACATGTGGATGTTACAGGATCAACAGACACTGGATCAAACCAACTCCGGGTGGTAAAAGGGCAAGTGGATGTTACAAGATCATTGACTTCGGGCTCAGACCAACTCTGGTTGGTAAAAGGGCAAGAAGAAATGATCGACGAAGAGCGAGAAAAATCCGAGGAGGAAAGGAAGAAATAAATATTTCACCGAGGAACTCTAACTGATCAGAAATTTGAAGATGAGTTACCTATATGGAGACTATATGTAGATGGCTCATCTTGCACTCCGGACGAGGTCGACATGGAATACGCTTTGCGTTTCCAATTCAAAGCTTCCAACAATGAGGCTGAATATGAGGCCATGATTGCAGGACTTGGTTTAGCAAAAACTATGGAGGCGCAACAGGTCATTATTTTCGGTGATTCTCAATTGATCATAAACCAAATGATGAGAGTATATGCAGTTAGAGGAGAATTAATGATCAGATATCATGCAAAGGCAAAGGAGCTGGTGTCAGAATTTGCCGCTATTCAACTGGTCAGAATACCAAGAATGGAGAATGAGAGAGCAGACACCCTAGCTCGACTAGCATCAGCTACTCGCACCGAGCTACGACGAACAATCCCAATTGAAGTGTTAGCTGGTCAGAGCATAGATGAAGATCTGACGATGAACTTTATCACCATTGATTTAGGACCATTTTGGATGGATTCCATCAGGGCGTATATCGAGCAGGGAGAATTGCCAATTGACAAGCTCACTGCCAAAAAGTTGAAGTTTAAAGCTGCTCGGTACGTACTAACTAATGGTGTTTTATATAGACGAGGAATTATGGTAGGTTTGCAGAGATGTGTACATCCCTCCGAGGTGAAAGAATTAATTGAAGAGATCCACGAAGGGTCTTGTGGAGCACATGTAGCAAGTCAGACGCTTTTACAAAGGGTGATGACGCAAGGATACTACTGGCCGACGATGAGGGATGATTGCATAGCCTACGCCAAGAAATGTGACAAGTGCCAGCGCTTTTCCTCCATCCGAAGAACTCCACAAGCATTATTGACACCCATAACTTCTCCTTGGCATTTGCCACGTGGGGGATTGATTTGGTTGGGCCACTGCCAACGACTCGAGGAAGGTTCAAGTATCTCGTCGTCGCAGTGGATTATTTTACTAAATGGGTAGAAGCTGAGCCACTCATTGACATGACGTAGGAGAAGTTGTACCAATTTATTTGGAAGAACATCATTTGCCGATATGGTCTCCCTCATGCCTTCATCACATACCATGGAACATAATTTGATAACGAGGAGTTTACCGCTTATTGTCATCAGTCAAACATTTTGAAGGTTCATTCAGCACCAGGCCATCCTCAAAACAATGGACAAACTGAAGTGTCAAACAAAACGCTGTTGAATGGGTTGAAGAAACGATTGGATGATGCAAAAGCAAACTGGATCAACGAGCTACAATCAGTACTTTGGGCTTACCGAACTACTCCCCGAGTAGCAACTGGAGAATCACCATACATGCTGGCGTTTGGAAGTGAGGCTGTCATACCTGCCAAGTTGGGTCTCCCAACAGACAGGGTACTGAATTTCAATTCCCCTGTCAGCGACTTAATGAGAAGACTGGATTTAAAGATGCTCGAAGAAGTTAGAGAAGAAGCAGCCATTAGAAATGCTGCTTACCAGCAACGAATAGCTCTGTTCTACAACAAAAGGGTGAAGAAGTGGGACCTGAAAGAAGGAGACTATGTTCTGAAGAAAGTAATTCAAAAATACAATAAGCTGGAAGCAAACTGGCATGGACCATACCGAGTTACAGAAGTTGTTCGACCAGGAACTTATCGAATATAAACTTTAGAAGGCGAGGAGTTTAAGAATGCATGGAACGCAGAGCACCTACGCAAGTATTATCAATGATGTATATGTAACACAGTTCCATCAGTATGAATAAAACGAAGATATTCTACCAAAGTCTCTCTTTTTTATTGAGAATTTTTTGGGGAATACTAGTGCTACACACTACTCGGCAAAGCTCAGACTGCTCAGCAAGATATTCCTAAAAATGCCAACTTCGGTTGGTTAGGAAATAAAATATTCCTAAACATGCCAACCTCGGTTGGTTAGGAAAAAAAATATTCCTAAAAATGCCAACTTCGGTTGGTTAGGAAACAAAATATTCCTAAAAATGCCAACTTCGGTTGGTTAGGAAACGAAATATTCCTAAAAATGCCAACCTGTTTGGCTAGGAAACGAAATATTCATAAAAATGCCAACCTGTTTGGCTAGGAAACGAAATATTCCTAAAAATGCCAACCTATTTGGCTAGGAAACGAAATATTCCTAAAAATGCCAACCTGTTTGGCTAGGAAACAAAATATGCTCGCATAAGTATAAACTTTTGACACAGGTTCCTCGCCAGCAGACGGATCATTTAAAGACATAAGAGAATTGATGAAGTTGAGGTCCTTCAACATCCTGACATTCATCATGAATGGTCGGTCTAAGAGATGATCGGGACGAGATACCTCGATTTGAGAATATAAATTGTAGTCACCGAGATACTTTGAAATTAAGTTCCGAGGAATGGCCCGAGCAGGGATCCACTCCATCTCCAAATTGTATGGTGGCACAGGCAAGTCAAGAAAGCCG